>CM062807.1:289315939-289972514 GCA_031772625.1 Pinus tabuliformis | reverse complement strand
TTCCCAAATTTAACTCTGAATCGGGATGTTTCATTGGATTCTGAGGTTCCTTGACATATTCAGTTGTAAAAATTGATGAGAAACCATTTTCAAAACGATCATCCTCAGGTAAAAACGAAGATTTGTGATGGAGATCTTCCCATGCTAATCATCTACACATAGGACTTCGCGAATTTGCTCGTCAGAGTGAACAAGTTCAGAAAACGTGATTAAATCCGAGTTTGATGTGAAAAGTGATTCCTCACGGACCACATTCATGAAGTCAATTTCGGTTGAAGATGGGTCAGCAAATGACTGCACGGCTTCATAGGCAATTTCATATGGACTCAAAGGCATGGCATTACCAAATGAGTCTATCTCAGATTCAGAAGGAACGATCCAAGGATCATCATAAACAATGGTGTCTGATGTAATCATATGAATAGTTGCAAATGAAGATCATGCGTTGATCAGAGGATAAGGAAAAGTTCCTAGTAAACCGGCATCTTTAACTAGTCCTACTCCAACATCCTTATACGGGATAGTCGTTTTACCGACATGCTGAATACTCTTCGAAGAGGCTGGGTCGGATGAAAAGTAAGCCAGCTGGTCTATTGTTACGATCTTTCCATTATGTGGAAACTTTATTACTCGAAAGACCGATGAAACGACCGTTGTCATAGCGTAAGACCAACTTCGACCCAAGAGAAGGTTGTAATCTAGAGGGGCATCAACCACCTCCACATCTAGACTAACAGTTTTTCCTTCAACCCCTATAGGCAAATCCTGTAGAATGACAAAAGGATGAAACCCACAGCCATCAAAGGCCTTTAGAATTGTCAGGGATTTATTTAGCGAAGGAGAATGAAGCGATCTCCAACACTGTATCGACATAATACACGTCGAGGCTCCCTCATCAATTACAGTCCGATGTATAGGCCTGTTTTTTACTATCACTGGAATCTGGAAAGCCATTTGATGAGGAAAACACGGTGTACTATTTTCTAGATCGAAAATTATTAGGTTCGGGTCCTGAACGTCAACAGCTCCTATAGCCAACAAAAGTAATTTACATCGTGCTGGGCATGATTGCAGCACTTCCAAAGCCGACATTGCTGAGGGTGAAACAACTAAATCCTCAACAATGTTATAATTCTGAGCCACTCTCGCCTGTGAATTGAAAGCTGACTTTCGAAGTATACCCTTGGCGGGCGGTTTGATTACTAAGTCTGGATTAGGTTTCTCGATCTGTAGTGGATCAGAACCGGGAGCTGAGGTTGATGGATTAGAATGAGAAGATTCTGCTTCTTTACCATCAACAAGACTTTTACTACCATAATCTTGCGATCGAGTCGCAATCCTAACATGGGACATCATCAGTATGGGTTCTTCATTGGCACTCGAGGATGAACATATCATCTTACTATCTTGAGCTAGAAAAGGATCCTTCAAAAAAGTAGGAGTTTGGGAACCCTTGACAATCTTCGAAACCTCTGCACGATGAGGGCAGTCTCTTGTAAAATGTTCATCGTCACAAATGAGACAAGGATAACGAGGTTTGCGCTTTTCGTCATTGGATTCCGCCTTTTCAGGTTTCTCCTTTGAACTTTTGTCCATTTTATTCTTCTTCTTTCCTTTCTTCTTCCCACCAGATTTTGATTTGGCTGTAGATGACTCTACAACGCGAATATCGGCAGAAATCTCTGTAGAAGAATCTCCTGTTGGGGAATCAGGCAAGGTTATGATAGGAGAATAATTCTTTGAAGATTTCTTCTTACTTTTAGTGTTAACCGTGCCAATCATACCATCGGCGGCATGAGATCCCCAAGGAGCTGCAGTGATTTGATTTTGCTTGGGAAGATCGGGGATTTTTTCGTGTAACGTACCTGACTGAGTATAGACCAAGTCAAGGTACTGTGCTTGAGCAATTACTTGCTCCTCAGTAACAACTCCGGCTTTAGCAACATCTTTAGTGATCTTTGGCAACAAAGATTTTAGAAACCACTCAGCCAAGATCTGATCCGGAATAAATACCTTCACTAAACGTCGTCGACGTCTCCACTCATGAATATGATCTGAAATGTAAGTGGAAGTCGATTGTTTTAGCGAAGTTAACAATTCTGTGCCATTGTCATATCGGACTAGCAACTGAAAATGAGTTAAAAACTAGGTAGCTAACTGACTAAAATTATAAAAAGTGCCTCGCGGTAACTCAATGTACCACTTTGCCACGAGACCAATTAGAGTGCGCTGGAAAAGTCTAAATGGATTGAATCATTTGAAATGGAGTTAGACGCACACCAGAGGTGGTAAGTCATCACATAATTCAATGGGTCCTCTCCTAATTTACCTTCGAACTTAGGAATGTCACTGGGCAACTTATTCGGCATTGGCGGCCAAAACGGAAGATAATTAATGGGATCGTTCGTTAGGCGCGACAAGTCAGGCAAGTCCAAAGTTGCGATAAACGGTAACTGCCGATTAGGATCCCTAAAACTCTGGGTCATGAGACCAGCCCCAAGAGGAGGATATCCAAGATAACTAGGAATAGGAATTGCGTTTGGGATATTGTATCCTCTCGGAAAACCAAGATTAACCACACCGTACTGGGGTTGTTGAGGTTGTTGATAAGTGTACCCAGGGTACGGTTGATACTGATAGACTGGCTGTTGCACAGCAGGACCGAATTGGTACTGTCCCTGGTACGGTTGATAAGTGAATTGTGGTTGACTTGTGACAACCATACTTGAACCAGGTTATCCTACAGGCATCTGAACCGAAGTTTGAATCGTAGATCCAGACGGTGGTAAAGATGTCTGAGGAGTAGATACAGGAACAGTAGAAACCGGAGCTATCGATACTCCAGAAGTAGGTGGGGTAGATTGAAAAGATGTTGCGGTAGTTGTAGCAGTCGTTTGAGGCGGAGTACGAGGCGCACTAGGCCCAGACTGAGAAACTACCGAAGGTACAGAAGTTTGAATGTTAGACTGGACTGGTTGCTGGGGTGAACCAGAAACTAAGGGTTGTCCAGTTTGAGATGACAACTGTACACTTGGCTGCAACACCTGTTGAGTTTGCGATGGATCCCACACTATATTCATTCCGGGGTACTGACCCATAACAGGTTGAGAATACTGAGGACCATAACCAGGTTGAGGGTAGGATTGATAATTGAAAGGTACATTTCTCGTTCCTTGAACATACGTTTGACCTTGGGGTGGTTGGAAACCTTGGTTCGAGTACTGACCTTGGGGTTGATACCCTTGAGGCACGTACTGATACTGGGGTTGACCTTGAGGTATAAATTGATACTGGGGTTGACCTTGGGGTACATATTGAGTCTGGGGTTGACCTTGAGGAACGTACTATCCCGTAGGTATGTACTGTCCTTGAGGTTGCCCCCCAGATGCAAATTGTGTACCTTGAGGTTTCCCCCAGGCGTTAATTGAGGCTGCCCCCAAGGTGGTAACTGGCCACCTTGAGGTTGAGGATTGGGAATAGAACCTGACATCATAAGAATGTCTTCTATGCTCAACGGCTTAGTACCATTGCTTCCAGTTAATAACCCTTGTTCAATGGGTCGAGGAGATGCTCCAAAAAAAGTACCAGAAAGAGACTGATACCCAGAGGGAACAGAAGGACCGCCGTACAAAAAGGATTCAGGCAATTGAGTAAACATGGATGACTGTCCTGACATATTTACAGGAGTATAAAAACCTCTAGGTGTTGGGTGATAAGGAGCGCGAGGTGGTGAAAAACTTAACCCTGAGTTTTCTAAGAAATTAGTCAAAGAAAGATACCAAGAACTGCTCCTAGGCGAACTGTAAAAAATTGATTCACGCTCCCTTAGCTCAATAATAGGTTTATTTTCAAGGATATGGATGCCTACTTCTTCTTCCGGAGCAAGTTCTTCAATAGCAATAAGTCCAAAAGGAAGATCTTGGGTGATTATTCTTTCTACCCTAGGTGAACCAGGACCACTAGAAGTTGGAGAAACAAACCCTGATGTTGGAGTAGTAGCAAACTCACTTTCAGGCTCGAATATTTCAGGTTCCTCACCTATATCACTAGTAGATGAAAAGCTACCAGCAATTTCGGAAACAGACACTGACTGTGGATTATAATCTGCCACTAACGGTTGAAAATCAGGATGTATGATCAAAGAAGATTCTCCTTCTTCAGGTGACCCAACTCTACTGTCTCTAGGAGTTACGAGGACTTGTAAGCCTTCAAGCTGGCTCGGTACTTCCTCAAGAGGTTGGCACCGAAGTCTAAGGGACTTCCTTAGTAACTCAGCCTGGTTTACAAACTCAGGAGACTAGCCCCAAAGTCTACGGGACTGCCTTGGTAATTCAGCCACAGTTAAAGACTCTTAACTACTTCACACGCAAACAAAGTAAAATCTCAATGAAAAACACCTAAAGTCTCTAAAGAACCAAACAAATTTGAATCGCACGCCTAAAGAATCTAGGAGATCAAACACACACAAATAGTAACCTTCTGTACTGAAAACACTAGTTGGTGATGAAATCCAACGTCGCAGAGTTCAATACAGAAATGGTGGTTGGAACAGTTACCCCGGCAACCTGCTTAATGAATAGACTGGCAAAAGTTCCTCCACTTAATCGTATCAAGTGAAGAGAACCCCTTAGAAAATCCAAGTGAGTCTAGCTGATGTCTGCTCCAGGTACAGTGGGATCTTCCCACCACTGTCACCTCAGGAAGAGTCCTAAAGAATTTGGCCACTAAGGTTACCAACTGAGACAAATACACCTGGGGGAACAGTCTACGATCCGATACGCACGCAAGGGCAGAGTAGCAAGCTCAATCCCCTTGAAGGCTCCTTGACATAATCCAAGGTTTAGCAACAAGTGACCCCAGGCTCCTCAACAATGGTTAATCCGAGGTTTACTGTTTTTAATACGTGAATATCTGGCGTCGTTCCCAATGAGGAAGGATTGATTCCCACACTGGTTCGGACACGATCTCGTGCTTCTCCTTTAAGAGGAGCTTTCCCAGAGCATAAATGCAACAATTGGATTTCTTCCCTACCACAAGATACAGCTACTTGTTTTTTTTTACTGTCTTGGAGAGTTAATTACTCTCCTACTCCAAGACACTAGCCTAAGCTAAGTTGGTGTATCAGAGCCCTAGAAATAAAAATGTTACTAGGTGAATTTTACTTTAAGCGTTAATTTTTATTGGTTTTTTTTTAAGTCAAACGGTGCGGAGATGAAACTCGTGGTATGAAGACTCGACTCAAAATCACTAAAAATGCACCTAAGATGATCTAAACAATCTTTTTCTCTTCAATGAACTTCTAAACTAAGAAAGAGTTTGAGAATGCAAATACTTTGTAAACACAAATCTTTCTCAACCAAACAAATTAAAAGAAGAGCTTTTTCCTTTCCAAAGCACTCAAAACGAGACAACTAGTTATTTCACAAAAATTTCCCTTTTTCGTTTCAAAGCACTCAATCACTACAAAAACAAACTTTTTTCCAAAAGAGATTTTTATATTTTTTAATAAAACACTCAAAACTATGAAAATGACTAACTTTGAGATCTACAAATTACAAAAACCTATTGGAAGTCAAAGCCTACTAAAAGTTTTTTTTAAGGATGTTTTACTTAGCTAGATGTAAGCTAAGGACTAATTTATGCAGAATCACAAATCAGTCAAGAACAACCAATTTTGTTTTCTTTTTGAAAATGAAAATCCAAACTTTCAAACACAAGCTTTTCGAAGTTTTGTAAAGAGAAAACTCAAAGTGGATTCCTCAAACAAGGGGAGATTTCATAAATGGTCAGACTCATAAGAAGGCTGGTAGACACTAAGGTGATCTGAAGTCCCTACAGCTTCTAAGCTCAGAGCCACTACACAACCAAAATGAAAAACAAACCCAACAAGCAAAACTCCTAGGAATTTCACTTAAAACCCTAACACTAACGAAATCAATCAAAGGAAAGCTTCTGACAAGTTATATGCAGGTCTGGGCAGTGGATAAAAATTTCTAAACAAAAAACTAAGGTGACTAACAGAGGAAATCTTAGGTTTTTCAAAATTTTGACAGGGTCCGCAGGCCCACAGTTGACACAGGTACGGTCCCGCTCTGTGCTAAAAGCCAAGCTGCGGGTAGGTACGCACTGTGTCAAACGGCTAGGGTGCGGTCCTCTCCCAAAGCTATGAAAAACAAAAAATAACCCTGGATCTACAGACTCTACCCAATTTTACACACAACAAGCCAAAAACAGAAACAAAAACACAGTTTCTCAGGTCAAAGTAAAAACAAGGAAAACAATCAAGTCCCCAGCGGAGTCGCCATTTTGTCACGCGGAATAATTCGATCTTGCGGACAAGATAGACCTTCCTAGAATCTAAAGAAGACCTAATGACAAGAAAACCAACCAGACACTATCTTTCTCTAAATATGCTTTTATAAACAATGGCAAACAAGTGTTTTTAGGGCCTACCTTAGTTCCAACGCAAGTTTGTGGATGCCCTCGCTCCTTCGATCCAAATGAGCTCCTTTTCACGAATCTGCAAACACAAACAAGACAAACAAATTAAATAGCACCTGAAAAGCCAATTGCATAAAACATATTTAACATGAAAGTCAAGGAGTCCATGAAACAAATAACATAAGATACTTGTTGAGAAAAATGAGTTTGATTGTATTAATTCAAAAGAAGAAGAACTTTACAACCTGTGCCTTGACGCTGTACAAGCTCCTCCCAGGGTCCAGCAAGAAGTATCCTCTACTTTGACAAGTTTCACTCACTCCCCAATGAAGCCAAAAAGGTATGTGATCTCTCCTCTTAAGCTCAACTAGGAAGTCTTGATTTCACCAGCATTTACCCTAAAAAATGTTCAGCTATTAACCTCCTCAGAAACCAGCCCAATGCCTGTATTTATAGTGCAATGGAGGGAGGTTACTAGGTCCTCCTTCAAAGTGATAAAGCCCTTCTTCAAAGGGATAGCTCCTCTCATCAAGGGATTAGCTCCTTCTCTTTTGGGATGCATGAACCACCTCAGAGCGAACAATCCACGTCAAAATTCCTTCTAGAAACCTCTAGAATTAACCCAAAGAGAGTTTTTTAAGATAAAACTTGCGCCTTTTGACTTTCACAAGGGTCCACACCTACACCGTTAGGGACAGAGCGGGCATGTCCACAGTTTTTGTACACAGAAGGTGCGGGACCGCAGGTGACAGTGAGAGAAAGTGCGGAACTAGAGTTACATTGATTTTTAATGTCTTTCTCTCATTTCCAAAGCTTGATTTGAAGAGCTGAGGTCTGAGACTTGCTTAGGAGGACAGTACAAGTGATGATAGACCCATACTGACTGCAAATAATCATGGTGATGATATTTTTGTGTAACACCCCCCAACATAGAAGAAATGCAAATCGTAGCAGTTAGTGTAGAAGCTAATTTGTTAGCGAAAAGGGCTAGAGTTAGAAATGAAAGGAGAAGAACTGCAAAGGATGAAACTTCACCATTTGACATTAAAATAGATAGTTTAGCCAAAAGTGTGGAAAGACTAATGGATAGATTAGAGAACATAGAAAGGAAACCCCAATGGGACAACCAACAAGCACCTCTAGTTAGAAACCCAAATTTTAGAAAAAACCAAAACATTGGGAAAAATGGACCGGATCAGAACATCAGGCCTCCTTTTCAAGAAAATTATGCAAATACATCCCATACAAAAGATCCAGAACAAGATACACAAATTAACCTAATGGGAATAAATGATGAGGACACTATTTTTCTAACCCAAGATGAGCAGGAACTGTATATGCTGCAGCAATTACAATTACAGTCTAGGGAATCATTTGATTACAAACAAGGATATGATTCTGCCATCTTTGAAGTTCATAAATAGTATAACCTAAGAAGTAAAAAGAATGATGATGTCCCTAACCAACTAGGAAAACAGTACAAAATCAACCAATAGGTTAGGAGCAAGAGTAGGAGTGTGGATATATAAATTGGAAAATAATTACTCAAAAGGCCATGCATACAAATTGAATTTTAAATGTACTAATAATATGGACGAGTATGAAGCATTAATTTTAGGTCTTAAGTTAGTTAGGAATCTAGGAGCTAAAAGAGTTTCTGTCATGGGAGACTCTGAACTAATTATAAAACAGATTGATGGTGTATATATGACAAAGGACCCTAGATTAAGTTGTTATAGAGGAACTATCATAGAAATACTTAACACTTTCCTAGAATAAAAGCTTGCAGTAATTCCTAGAAAACATAACATGCAAGTCCATAGTTTAGCAATGTTTGCCAGCACCTGCAAATTACCCTTCCAACCCAACCATTAGTACACTGTTGAAGTTAGGCATAGACCTGCAATTCCAGACAATTTGAAGAATTGGCAAATATTTTCTGATGATAAACAAATAAATAACTTTTTAATTTCAGAAGAAAAGTTTACCAATAACAACATAGATACTGATACATCAATAGATCCTGACACTAAGGATAAGATAGAAATAAATGAGATAGAAGGTGATGAAATAGATAGAATCAACCCAACTAAATTTACCGAATTAGATGTAGATAACTTAGAGCAAATTGAGATTGATGAAATAAAGAAATCGAAGTAATTAATCTCAAGGATAATTTCTTACCAAAGGGATTAACCCCTCTGGAAGATTTATTTTATTCAAATGATATTCCTAGGAAACCTAAAATGGAACCTTCAAGGTTTGATGTAGAGGAATGTAATATAGGCACCGATGAAAATCCAAAACTGATCAAACTTTCAAAATCATTACCCTTAACTGAAAAAGTGAAATACATTGAGTTGTTGAAAAAATTTCAGGATGTATTTTCTTGGAGTTATGAGGACTTCAAATCCTATGACACCAACATCATCCAGCACATAATTCCTATTAAAGAAAATCAAAAGCCTTTCAAACAAAAACTTAGAAGGATTAATCTTGTCTTATTACCTACAATTGAAAAAGAAATTCAGAGGATGTATGATGCCAAAATAATTGCACCAATCAAGTTTTTTGATTGGGTTTCAAACTCAGTGCCAACTACAAAGGAAACTAGTGAGATCAAACTCTGTGTGGATCTCAGAAACCTCAACAAAGTGTCACTAAAATACAATTACCCTCTCCCCAAAATGGACCACATTTTACAAAGGGTAGTTGGATCAACCAGAATCTCTTTGTTGGATGGTTTTTTGGTTACATTCAAATCTTGGTTCATCTAGATGACCAACCCAAAACTGCCTTTACTACTCCTTGGGGCACATTTATGCATGTGAAAATGCCTTTTGGGCTAATGAATGCAGGAGCCACTTTCCAAAGGGCTATGGATATAGCCTTTGCAAAAGAAATTCATGATTTCCTTATGATATATTTAGATGATATTACTGTATTTTCAAAATCTGACAATCAACATTTGGATCATCTAAGGCAAGTTTTTATTAAATGCAAGAAATTTGGAATCTCCTTAAACCCCAAAAATTCCTTGTTTGGGTTAGAAGAAGGAAATTTTTTAGGTCACATAATTTCAAAAGATGGTATAAGAATAGACCCTGCTAGAATAGAAGCCATCCTACAAATAAAAAACCCTAGGAACATTAAAGAATTACAAGATTTCTTAGGAAAAAATAATTTTCTTAGAAGATTTATATCTAATCTGGCAGAGTTAATTAGATCACTAAATAACATGCTGAAAAAGGACTCCACCATAAAATGGACTGTTGAGGCTAAAAATCCTTTGAAGACATTAAACTAACCTTGACTAAAACACCTGTGTTAATCAGTCCTAAATTTGACAGAGCTTTCATCTTGTTTTCCGTTGCTTATGAGCACACAATTGCTGCAGTTCTATTGCAGAAAAATGACCAGGGCTATGAACAACCCATTGCTTTCTTCAGCAAAGCCCTGAGAGATACCACCTTGAAATATAATATAATGGAAAAACAAGACTTGGATTTAGTCAAACCCATTAAGGACTTTAGGGTATACATCTTATATTCTCATATAGTAGCCTATGTTCCTAATTCAGTAGTTAAAGACATCCTATCTCAGGATGGTCCTGATGGAAAGAGGGGAAAGTGGATTGCCACTATTTTAGAGTATGAAATAGAAATCAAACCTACTAAGTTAATCAAGGGCCAAGGTTTAGCTAAACTCATGGTTGAATCAAGCTGTCAGGCCTTGGATATAAACTTTATTGCAGCAGTAGATAATGAAGAGGAGATGGAGACTCCACTAATCAGCCAATCCTTTATTCAATCACCTTGGTATGTTGATATTATTTATGTTTTACTGAATTTACAAGCTCCTCCTGAATTATCTAGGACTAAAAGTAGGTTTTTGAAGATGAAATCCTTGCAATTTTGTATATTAGACAATGCTATGTTTTGGAGATATCATGAAGGTATTCTTCTCAATTGCTTATTAAAATATGAGGCTGATAAGATTTTGCAATACTTTCATGTAGGTGACTATGGAGGACACATTTACTGGAAGACCACTGCAGATAAAATCATTAGAGCTAGTTTCTACTGGCCTACCTTGTTTCCTGATGTCAAAAAATATGTAACCTCCTATCACGAATGCCAAATTTTTGAGGGGAATAAAAAGCTCTTACCTTTACCCCTCAAGCCAATATCTATGGAAATACCTTTTCAACAATGGAGTTTAGACTTCATTGGTGAAATTCACCCACCCTCCTCTGCCCAGTACAAATGGATCCTCACAGCCACAGACTACTTCAAAAAATGGATAGAGGCCATACATTGAAGGCAAGCCACAAATACTATTATCATAACCTTCCTTGAAGCAAACATTCTATCAAGATTTGGATGTCCAACTAAGTTCATTACTGATAATGCAGCAATGTTTCAATCCAAAAGAATGGTAGATTTCTGCAATAAATACCATATCACCCTTGGCCATTCCACAACCTATTACCCTCAAGGTAATGGACTAGAAGAATCCTCAAACAAAACACTGGTAAACATAATCAAGAAGTTACTAGAGGAAAATAAGAAAACTTGGAATAAAAAGCTATTCAATGCCTTATGGGCAGACAGATTGACTACTAAGAAATCAATTGGTACTTCTCCCTATCAACTAGTTTATGGGATGGAAGTTGTCTTTCCATCCTCTTTGGGAGTACAAGTAATGAAGATACTTCAAGAATTGCAGGTTGAACCAAATAGTATCTAAAGAAGAATCAACCAAACTATTCATCTACAACAAACCAGAGAAGAGGTCTATTTCAGGTCTCAAGTTGTACAGGAAAAGTTTAAAAAGATTTTTGATAAGAGAACCAAGGCTGAAGATTTCTACATTGGTGACAAAGTGCTTATGTGGGATTCAAGGAGGGAAGGAAAAGGCAAACATGGGAAATTTTATTTCCTATGGAAAGGTCCCTATATCATTTATGCTTACAGAGGAAATAATGCTTCCTTCTTGAGAGAAATTAATGGCACAGATGCAGGAGGTGGGACAGTGAATGGTCGAATGCTAAAACATTACTTTGAACCGATTTACTAATTTTCATTTCCCATTTGTACATACCTTATTTACAAAGTCTAGATTGGATTGGATGGTGATCTTTGAAGTTAAAGCCCGAAGAGAAGGCCCTGAGCATTGAATATATAACTATCATAGTTATTAAAAAGAAAAAAAACCACAGAAGCATAGTTACAAGGTAACCACACTCTTAAGTCAAAGGCCACTGATCTTCATTACTTCTTGACATCTTTTTAGAAGATGCCATCCACGGGTGTAGCCACTGTTAGGTTCCTACACCAATAGGAGTCATAATTATGAATGACTAAGGTTAATCCCTGTAGTATTGTACATATCTTTGCTTTCTGCAAATGTTTTCCATATTAAAACTTAACAAATGTAAAGAGGGTATGTCCTAAAAGAAATATCAAAGGACAAAGAGAATAAGAGAAGGTCAAAAAATGAAAATATATGAACCCCAAAAACAAAAATAGACCATGAAAATGTGCAATTCTAAATGCCACTACTATTTACTTTTATGCATAATAATGATTGTGTGCATCTTGTTATTCATGCCACAATCCATGGTAATCAAACTCTTTAATCTTGATTATTTCATGCTTTAAATTTTATGTTTATAGTTAGAGAATAAAATCTGACAAAAGAGTTTAATCTTGGCAGATCATTAGATAGGTAGAGAAAATAAAAGGAGCTCATCAGTTTACAATGAGCCCATGGATAATATAAGGTTAGATAGATTACTTTTCAAAAGAAAAATGGATGATAAAGGTTTGCTAGTCTAAATGCACCCCAAATAAAATGAAGAAAAAATGGTAGGGTAAGTAATGGGTAAGTAGAAGAAAACTTGCTGAAGTATAAAGTTGATTAGATCAAAACACATGCATCATGCTTAGACACATATTTCAATATGTATGATCAATTATGCAAGCAAAAACAAAGGTTTGCAAGTTAATCTGATTAACTCCCCCTTATTCATTTCTCCCCTCACTTACTAATTTCCTATGCACAAGTATGTTCTAGTACTTTAAATCCTTCAAGTCAAAGAGGCTCAGAGCATTTCTCTGACTTTTGGAGGGACCGGATCCTCGGCTTAATGACTTATGGACATCAAGTGTTAGAATCCCCTTCATAAGATTCATTTTCCCTTCATTACCCTAATAAAACCCATTTTCCTAATGATAAACTTCATTTGCCTAGGAAAAGTAAAAATCCCCATGTTAAATCTATTTCACTCAAAAAACCCACAAAATTGTTTTATCCTAAGTATGAAATGTATGTGAATAAAATGCACAAAATTTACATTTATACTATGGGTATTCTCACTCCACTCA
Organism: Pinus tabuliformis; assembly: GCA_031772625.1. Lineage (NCBI taxonomy): Eukaryota > Viridiplantae > Streptophyta > Pinopsida > Pinales > Pinaceae > Pinus > Pinus tabuliformis. The sequence continues at coordinate 289,959,684 of CM062807.1, read as the reverse complement.
TTTCATATTAATTTTTTTAACTTTATTATATAAATCCCAATATACCTATTTCTGTATATTAATTAAATCCCCTATATAAATATCCCAACCCTTAGTTTAATTATAAACTATAGTTGACCCCCTACTTCATACCCCCGACAAAATTCCCTTAACTTATTAGCTTTCAGTAATGTTGGGTTAATCACGTCCATAAACCCCACCCGATCAATGAATCCCCTCATTAACTTTGAATTAATCCCAAACTGCCAAGGATTAAAACCCTGGGCCCCCCGAAGCCCATGCTCTTATCACCTGCGCACCTCCCTCGCCCGACTGTTGTCCAATCACCATCTCCCTCATCCGATAGTCCACAGGTATATTGGCTACACTCATCGGCCGACCTTTACCCACCCAATAAGGTGGTTTTCCTTAGCCCCCCAACTGCTACATGTCGATTGATGGAGTAGATTGGGTGACCCCTCCGTAATACGACTCCCTCCACAAAAGTGGTGCGATGGCCTGGGAAACCACCTCCCCGCTCAACCCGATAAACCACCTACTATTCATTCATAAAATTGCCTGCCAAAAAGTGACTATTGCTTGATAAAAAGGCCAAGAAGCGCTTTTTTTCCTTTTTTCGCTCGAGCTTTTTGAAAACCTCTGTAAACCAATGCGACACCTACAAACCTGAAAACTACCAATTAACCCCATTTCAGTCCTCAAAGAAGCTGTGAAGACCACCTTCAAAGCTCTCAGAGCCCTTTCAACCTTTCACTGTCATCCAGAACAAAAATTTGAAGTCAATTCACCTATACTCCAAGTATTTATGAATGAATTACCAAACGCCCTTTCAAAATTTGAAAATGTTCACTCTTAAAGTGCTTTAATTAAGTAAAATAATTGAGAAATACTTTCAACTTAACACCACATACCCAAGCCCTTCTCAAAATTTCCAAATTTCCTTCCAAACCTCTGATACAACCCTACATTACCAAACTCAAATCCATAAGAACTGAATTATGGCTGCCCCTATCGCCATGGATGTAAGACCTATCACTACTCCCCATTTGGACCTAGACCACCTCCCCCTAGTAGACAAGGATTTTCAAATCAGAGATACAAGTGCATATGAGGTCCTGCTAAAAATACACTACTTGAGCAAAGACATATACCTAAACCATTCAGATGACATTGGCCTTTGGGACTCCAATTTTCCCAAATACTAGTTTCCTCAAGTACATATTTTTCCTTAAGTTGTCCATATGTGCCATGCCTGTTACATTCCCAGCCAAAGAGCTATAATTTTCCCTGACCAAAAAGTCTTGTTTACCATCACAGCTCAATCAATCAACGAGATGTTACAATTCCAACCAGGTCCAAACCTAACCTCACTCTCAATTGGAGATTTGTTAGACCAGTACACCAAGTTGAGTCCATCAAAACTGGCCCAATTATTCCAAACTTTCATTGTAGAAGAGCAACACATTCCCAAAGATGCCCCTCCATATGTTTCTACCATTTTGTCTGAAAGGGGCAAGCACATTCTCACTATGATATCATGTATTTTGGGTTGCACCACTGATGAGTTTGTTGATGAGCTTATCGTGGCCTTCATGTCCATTTTCAGCCCAGAAAATCCTCCTGCTACTATATACAATTATGCCCAATTCACAACTGAGAGGATGCATGAAAAAATGACCAGAATGCACAATGAGAGAGAATTCAAGTACTCAACTATACTATAACATATGTTTTTGCATTATCAGTCAGACAGGTTCCCTTTCACCCTCCAGAAGCTTGATACCAGGTCTGTAATATTTTGGACACCATTGTTCCATAAGTATTCCTCACCATACACCTATACAGACTTCATTGACTCTTTTGTCCATCTAGTCATGACTATGCTGACAAGAAGTCCTCCACCCAGAATAAGACAAGATATCAAAAGATTCCTCCAGTTGTCCAAGCAAAGTAAGGTGGGATATTGGTACCTTTACCAAAACCACACAGAAATAAGAGTCTATGGGTGCCAGCTTTCCCCATACAAACTCCCCAAATACCTCCCCATGAGGTTATTTTCTCTAGAGTATTATGGGCAAATAATGAATTCTCATGAAGTAAATTTTGTCTTAGCCAAGAAAAGAACACAGTTCAGAGTCAAAAACTAGTTAGGCCCTTTCATTTGCAACTCTAGAGAAGTAGGGCAGAAAGTAGATCTGATTCTGCAACAAATGAAGTTTCAAAATAGTTTTATGTGGAGATATGACCCTCAAGGGTTTATGACCAGACTTAGACAAAAGGTAAAATTGGGGCCTTACATTCATCACCGTATACCAGAGATAGAAAGATATGCCAATCAATCTGAGTGGTTGGAAAACACTCTTGTAGACAACGATAGTACAAAGGTAGCTGTTGAAAATACCTTAACTGATCTAGAGAGACATCTTGATGAAAACTCATTCCTATAGGTACCACAACAAGAAGCAACCATGAGTACCCCTACAGTTTTGTAGACTCCTTAGAATGAGGAAAGGAATCCCAAAAGGAACAGGGAGGGAGCCTCCACTTTAGGCATGGACACATCCAATGTGTAGTATGAAGGTAGTGATCCGAATTGGATCCATGAAAATTATCAAAGTACTATGACTGTATCAAATCAGGACAGACTTCAAAAACTTGTGAACAAAGAGCTATCAGGAAGGACCTCGGGACAGTGGCAGTTTCTAGCCAGCAAGGAACGACGAGGACCTCAGTCAAAGTGCACTGACTAAGGCCCATGGAGACCACACACGATGCAAACTAGCAGTTAGGAAGTCCGAATCAGAAAACAGAGTTCGTTTCTAATGCGCGATTAGCACTTAGCTGGGCAAAACCCCTCAAGAAGGAAAATCCCCAAGTGCTCGGTCACATGGGAAGCTGGGAAATCGTAGGAAAAAGTGCTAAAGCAAAAGGCGGGTCTCGCACTCCAAAATCAGTAGAATATCGGAGGCGTTTTGGGCGGTAAGTGGATTTGGCAAGAGAACGAGTGATTCCACACATTGCACGACGCGTGTCCAGCAGATGAGAGAGAAAACCACCTCTCATCGTGGGCTAACGGTCGAGCAAGTCAACCGTGCGATAAGAGCAAACACCGTAGGATCTGGGGGCTCCAGATTTGACGGCGGAGATTGCACCTAATGAATGACCGGATCTGGAGGGAGAATTAAGTTGTGGCATATAAAAGTCTGAAGTTCGATTTGACCTCTGAGTTGGCAGATGAATCATTACATAGCGTAACCAAAATATTGAACCGTTTGAGGAAGAGCTGGCACCATTTGTGAGAGGACAAGTGGTCACTTCCCTGCGAGATGTTACACAGTGGCGATGATGCAGAGGTAGGGAACTCCAGGTGAATAGTAGCAGGCGATCCGAAGGGGCGGAAGAGGAAGCGAACAGTCATGACACAAATTGGCTTTAAGCCATGAACAAACAGAGAACAGAACAGAGGAAAACAGAGACAAGCGAGAGAGAGACAGTGAGACAGAAGCAAGATGCAGAGGGCCGAGCTAACCTGCAGATCTGAGGCAACATCGAGCAGACAGAAGGCTTGAGAGGTTCAAGCAATCCCTATGAGGATATCTATCGGGAATTGAGTACCAAATTGGACTCATCCCATTAAAGACCAGAGAGGTCAAGACTTGGTAAGGAAAGAGTCTGTGCACTCTAGTGACTTGGGGAATCTAAGAACCACCCTACCAAGCATTATCTATTTCAGGAGACTCAAAATTGAGCTCCTCACTGTAAAAAACTCTGCTTTAAAAACACAATAAAATAAGGCCACCACTAAAAACTGGACCAGAGACGTAGCCCAGGAGAATTAGGTGAACTCCTTATTAATTTGTTGTGTTCTTGTATTTTCTTACTGTGTTTCTCTTACTGTTTTCCATTTTCCAGTGCCTGCTTATTTCGCAATCTGATCAATCCGTTGCCTAAGATAACATGGACACACACCAGCACATGAGTCTGTAATACCTTCATTCATTAATTATTTAACTGAGATCACTCACGAGTAATTTTTAAATCAAGTGGTATCAGAGCTTTAGGTTGTTAAGGTTAGACAAGCTTGTGTGGGATTTAGTTGTTGAATGCTAACTAGATCAAAGCTCAAATTAGGAGAAAGAGAGTTGGTCGAAACTAATCCTGAAATTGGGAGAGTCTTTCCTCAGAAGGAAATGTCAGAGGAAGGTTCTATGGGGCCAAAGCCTCAATTCTTAAATAGTTTCCTAGCCATAAAGTCCATGGTAGAGGAAACGTATAGGGACTTTAGAAAACACAAGGATGAGATTCATCAGGCTCCAAACAAGATAAAGGAGAAGATGAGTCTCAGTTCCATGACCACTCAAAAGGTAAGGGGAAAGAAGAAAGCTTTCTCACATCTCCTAATAGCCCTGGACATAAGAAGAAGGCACCTTTGATTAAACTAGATGTTAAATTTGATTTACCTATATATGATGGAGAGTTGAATGCATAAAAGTTGGACAATTGGATTAAACAAATTGAAGTTTATTGCAAAGTGCAGAATATCGATTCAAACAAGAGCAAGATTCAATTGGCAAGCCTACGCCTTGGAGGCACTGCCTTTGCTTGGTGGGAAGGCAAGACCCAAGTTGACCTGAAGAGACATGGTAAGACTATGTCTGTCTGGAGTGAATTTGTTTCTGCAATCAAAAAACATTTCTATCCATTGTCCTACATGCAGCAAGCCATGATGAGCTAGCAAACTCTTCAACAGTTGAAAGGGAAAAGTGTGCAAGGGTACACTCAAGAATTTAGAAAGAGAGCATTGATTCTAGGAATCTCATTAGGCTCACCTAAGACTCTGTTGAAGTACAATGGTGGTCTACACAGCTACATGAGGCACGCTATCCTCATGTTTAATCCCACTAGTATAGATGAGGTATCTGTACAAGCTACTCATCTAGAAGCCAGAGGAAAGAATGGAAGTCCAGAAGTTGGGGGATCATCCCAAACCACTGCAAGCAAGAATAACGAGAAAAGAAAGCATAAATGGAAAGCAAGGAAGGCTAACACTACACAGAAAAGCAAGGCTTCATGCACTCACTGTAAGAAGGATGGGCATGATGATGAGCATTGTTGGATTCTGCATCCAGAGCTGCTACCTAACAAGTTCGAGGGCAAGAAGAAGAAGACTGCTGCAGCTATTCAGAAAGATTTGGGGTCAGACTCAAGAGATGAAACAACCGTTGCAGCCATAGGTACAAAAGGTAAGAATTCTAAAGCATCTACTAGTGATTCTGTACAATCTACTATTGATGAAGAAAATGATAGAAAAAGACATGAGCTTTTCCATATTCGAGTTATTTCCAAACATCAAAAGATTGATACTTTGTTTGATAGTGGCTCACAAGTAAATTTAATTTCTGAATCAATTGTAAAGAAGTTGGGATTAGTGACTACACCTCACAAGAAACCATACCCATTAGGATGGTTAAATGATACAGAACAACTACAAGTGAATAGACAATGCAAACTCAAGTTTTCTTTTCGGTCAGCATTTGTAGATGAGGTTGAGTTAGATATAATTCATTTGGATATATGTTGAATTGTTTTAGGAAGTCCTTACTTGTATGACAGAAAAGCTATTTTCAATCGAGCTGAGAACAAGTATCTACTTGTTAAAAATGGAATCGAATACTTTGTAAGAGCTCATAAGCTCAAGAATAATTATACTCTCATAAACTCAGGGAAGATGAAACAAATGATAAATTCATGCAAAAAATTCTTACTGATGGTTGTAAAGGAAAAGAAACCTGATAAAACCAATGTATTTGAGGGTTATAATGCTAAACAACAAGCTGATTTAGAAAAGGTTGTTTCAAAGTATGATATCTTGTTTCAAGAACCTAAAGGTCTGCCACCCAAAAAGGAAATAGTGCATGATATTATTCTGCAACAAGATGCTCCATTGCCTAACATTGGAATGTACAGATTGTCTGCTTTAGAGAACGCAGAAATCAAGAAGCATGTGCAGGAGTTTCTCGAGAGGGGGTTCATCAGACCTAGCACATCGCCATGTGGGTCACCAATCGTTTTGGTGAGAAAGAAAGATGGCTCATGGAGAATGTGCATTGATTACCGAGCACTGAATAATATAATAATCAAAAATCGTTATCCCCTTCCTCGCATAGATGATATTTTAGATCAATTGAGAGAAGTTGTTTATTTCTCCAAGTTAGACTTGCATAGTGGATACCATCAGGTCAGAGTTGCAGAACAAGATGCATGGAATACTGCTTTCAAAACAAAGCAGGGATTGTATGAGTGGCTGGTTATGCCTTTTGGCTTAACCAATGCTCCTGCTACTTTCATGAGATTAATGAATGATGTACTTAGACCTTTTCTTGATGATTTTGTTATTGTGTATCTAGATGACATTCTAATATTTAGAAAAACATGGGAAGAACACTTAAAGCATGTTAATCAGACACTAGATGTTTTGAAAAGAGAAAAACTTTATGTTAAACTCTCAAAATGTGAATTTGTCAAAACATCTTTGAATTATTTGGGTCATATAGTAGGGGGTGGTGAACTGAAGATAGATCCCTCTAAGGTGGCAATCATCGTAAACTGGCCTAAACCCAAATCTACTACAGAAGTTAGAAGATTCGTAGGAGCAACACAATATTGGAGGAAGTTAATTTCTAACTTTTCCTTAATTGCAGCTCCCTTGCATGCTTTAACAGGATTGAACAAGGTGTTTCAGTGAGGAGGTAAACAACAGAAAGCCTTCGACACCTTGAAAGAAAATATTAGTATAGCACCTGTACTAGCACTGCCTGATCTTCAAAGACCATTTGAGATCCAAATGGATGCCAATGACTATGCCATGGGAGCAATGTTGACACAGCATGGTAAACCCATATGTTATCATTCTGAGACATTTAATTCTACAGTGGTTAACTATCCTACATATGATAAAGAATTGTATGCATTAGTACAAAGTGTGAAAAAGTGGAACATTACTTAATGGGTAAAGAGACAGTAATACATATTGATCATCAACCACTTCAATATATACACTCCCAAACTAAGTTGCAGCAATCAAGGCACTATAGATGGATGGGTTTTCTACAACAGTTACATTTAGTCATCAGATATAAAAAGGGAATACATAATAAAGTTGCAGATATGTTATCTAGACCCATTATAAATGCATCTACTATACTTAAGCATAATTCTGTGTTACATGAGAGTTACATTGAACAATATGCTCAATATATAGACTTTAAAGATGTATGTGCAACTTTAAGTCAAGGAAAATGAATAGAAGAATTGGATTATCATGTAAAGGATCGACTCTTATATCATTGTGGGAAGTTATGCATTCCAAAAACTGAAAGAGTAAAGATAATTCGAGAAGCACACACTTCTCTAATATCAAGTCATTTTGGGGTAAGTAAAACAGTTGCATAGCTGCAAAGATTTTGTTATTGGCCAAAAATGAACGAGATAGTTTCTAGATACTTAAGAGGGTGTACTATGTGTGCAGAAAGCAAGCTTAACAATAGAAAACTAGGATTGTACACTCCATTACCAGTTCTTTCTCACCCTTGGGAAAGTGTTTCCATGGATTTTGTTGGAGGACTACCTAAATCTAGGAAAGGTCATGATTATCTGTATGCTGTTGTGGATAGGTTCAGCAAAATGTGTATTTTGATACCTTGTAATAAATAGATTACAACTAAACAAACTACAAAACTGTTCTTTCAGCATGTATGGGTTCACTTTGGATTACACACTTCCATTGTATCTGATCGAGACACCCGATTTGTGGGGATGTTTTCGTCAAGTCTATGGGAACTGATGGACACCAAACTGAAGAAAAGCACAACTTTTCATCCACAAACTGATGGCCAAACAGAAGTAGTCAACAGGACAGTGATCCATTTCTCAGGGGATATTGCAGCAAGCATCCTAACCTTTGGGATGAACATTTATGTTATGTGCAGCATGCTTACAACAGAGTAAAACATTCTTCTACACAGAGATCTCCTTGAGACTTGTTTTGGTTTCACGCCAAGGTCTCCTTTGGATTTTGTCTTTGGTAAAGACACCATAGTTGAGGGAAACAGTGATGTGGACAGGGCAACTAGGTTCATTGAACAAATCCAAGAGATCCACTAGGCAGTATAGGAACAGCTAGAAAAGAGCCAAGCAAAATACAAGGCAAGGCATGACAAGCATCATATGGAGCATATTTTCCAAGTTGGTGACCAAGTCTGGCTGTATATCAGCAAGGACAGGATGCAAGGTGAAAGTAAAAAGATAAATCCTATCAGGTATGGACCCTTTAAGATACTTGAGAAGATTGGTGAGAATGCTTTTCACATTGATCTACCAGCTTACATCCACATCTACTCAGTCCTAAATGTAGATTGCTTGAGATTGTTTGAACCTTCACTAATTGAGGATCTCGAAGAGCAGAGTCAATTGCCTTATATTGATGACCTGCTACCTGAATATCTTAATGAATTGCAGGAAGACACAGTTTTGGACAGGAAGGTGAGGATGACATGCAAGGGAGATGTTGAGTACCTCAGAGTTGGGCTCAAGGGTTCAAAGTCGAGTAGTGAAAAGTGGACAGATATTGGACAAGTGAGACAATTGTACCCTCAATTAGTCGACGCTTGAAAACAAAATTTTGGTGGTCCAAAAGATTTTTCAGTGGGAAGGCCGTGATTTGAATTGGATCCATGAAAATTATCAAAGTGATATGACTGTATCAAATCAAGATAGACTTCAAAAACTTGTGAACAAAGAGCTATCAGGAAGGACCTCTGGACAGTGGCAGTTTGTAGCCAGCAAGGAACAATGAGGACCTCAGTCAAAGTGCACTGACCAAGGCCCATGGAGACCGCACAGGATGCAAACTAGTAGTTAGGAAGTCTGGATCAGAAAATGGAGGTCATTTCTGATCGCTGGGCAAAACCCCTCGAGAAGAAAAAGCCCTGAGCGCTCAGTCACATGGAAAGCCAGGAAACCGTAGGAAAAAGTGCTAAAGTGAAAGGCAGGTCCCGCGCTCCAAAACCGATGGAATATCAGAGGCATTTTATGCGGTAAGCAAATCTGGCAGGAGAACGAGCGATTCCACACATTGCACGATGCGTGTACAGTAGATGAGAGAGAAAACCACCTCTCATCATGGGCTAACGGTCGAGAAATTCAACCGTGCGATAAGAGCGAACACCATAGGATCTAGGGGCTCCATATTTGACGGCAGAGATTGCACTCAATGAATGACCGGATCTAGAGGGAGAATTAAGCTACGGCATATAAAAGTCTAAAGTCTAATTTGACTACTGAGTTGGAAGATGAATCATTACACAGCATAACTGAAATACCGAACCATTTGAGGAAGAGCTGGCACAGTTCGTGAGAGGACAAGTGGCCACTTCCCTGTGAGACGTTACATAGTGGTGATGACGCAGAGGCAAGGAACTCCAGGCGAATAGCAACAGGTGATTCGAAGGGGTGGAAGAGGAAGCGAACAGTCATCAAAAAAATTGGCTTCAAGCCATGAACAAACAAAGAATAGAATAGAGGAAAGTAGAGACAAGTGAGAAAGAGACATTGAGACAGAAGCAAGATGTAGAGGGCCAAGCTGACCTGCAGCGCTGAGGCAGTATTGAGCAGACAGAAGTCATGAGAGGTTCAATCAATCCCTATGAGGATATCTGTCTGGAATTGACTACCACATTGGACTCATCCCATTAAAGACTAGAGAGGTCGAGACTTGGTAAGGAAAGAGTCTGTGCACTCTAGTGGCTTGGGGAATCCAAGAACCACCCTACCAAGCATTATCTGTTTCAGGAGACTCAAAATTGAGCTCCTCACTGTTAAAAAACTTTTCTTTAAAGACACAATAAAAGAAGTCCACCACTGAAAGTTGGATCGAAGACGTAGCCCAGGAGAATTGGGTGAACTCCTTATTAATTTGTTGTGTTCTTGTATTTGCTTACTATGTTTCTCTTACTATTTTCCATTTTCTAGTGTCTGTGTATTTCGCAATCTGATTGATCCGTTGCCTAAGATAACATGCACACACACCAGCACATGAGTCTGTAATACCTTCATTCATTAATTATTTAACTGAGATCACTCACAAGTGATTTTCAGATCAGGTAGCCAAGGAGAAAGACCAAGGCTCAATCCTGTTTCAGAATAGGAAGACATAGAAGGCTCAGCACAGGTAACTAATACTGAGTTTGACATGAGCAGGCACACAGCTCCATATAGAGAAAATCAATAGCCATCCACATCACAAAATCAAATGTTGGAAAGGTAGCTCAGTGTAGAAGTCTCCTCATTCAATAGGCCTGCTGATAAAGACAAAGATATTAAAGACATGTTTAAAGAAATAAAAATGAGAAATGAGAAACTGAAGGCACAGTCTTATGCTCAGTATCTCAAGCTTACGCCTACAAATCAAACTAGGTTGATGTTAACTTTTGACATCAAGGAGGGAAAGATGCAAATGTCCTTCCTAAAACTAACTGTACAACACCCAAGGACATCAGCAGATTATAAAAAGATTGATTTTCAGGTATTGGCAAGGGATATTCATCCAATGAAAAAAATGAATTTCTCAAACATGCTGGAGAAATGATTTACTCCACCCTTACAGGTAAAGCCATAGTTTCCCATCAACTACAAAATTCTTTGACCAATATCTCAACTCAATATCAGTTAGAGAAGGCCTCCTCATAGGCCAAGGATACCAGAATCAAGTCTTTGGAAGACTTAGTGATTGAATTGGGACATGATCCCAAAGACATCAAAGCCACTGAACAACTGATCAAAAACAAGAATGATGACATTGCAGCACTTAAAAAGCAATAGAAAATACCTCAGCTGTAGCATCCCCAAACACTGGAAGTTTTGGAAAACCAAACCAGGCATGAAGAGTTGATGGACTTAGTCCTCAAACTCAATGATCAGTTAAGGGAAACAGAGAAGGAATTGGACACTTTAATTCAATTGAAGCAAAGTGATATTGCCACTACATCTGTAAATGCCATCACAACAGTCTCAACAGCTTTCCTTTCTACATTGCTAGCCTCATTAGCTCCCACAACTCGTATGGCCACAACAAAATAGGTTTCAACACAGTCTACATCAGCAGTAGGTACATCAGATGAGGCAGCAAAATTGGTTAGAGATATGGAGGAAATGTCCATACAGGCTACAGAAATGAATAAGTTGAAAGAAAAGGTGACAAGCTTGGAAACTGATTGCAAGCTTTCCAAAATCATGCACAAGGAAGAAGTGCAAAAGGCTTCTAGAATGACTGAAAGAATTAAAGCCATGGAGAAGGACCTAACACTAAAACAACCTCTTGGACAAGCTAAGGAACTACTATGGGCCAATATCATTGACTCTGTCAATGATATTTGGCCATCTATTTAGGTAATTTTTGAGCAGATAGATCTAATAAAGATGGCTACAGAAGCCATCCAAAAGGTAAAAGAAGAATTAGGAGAGATGCCTAAAGATGCCACCGGAAACATCCAATTCCTTAACAGTAAAAATAGATATGATATTCAAGAATTGGAAATTGAGGAAAGAACTGAAACAATTTTGGAAGTGAGGAAGGTCCTTTCTAAGAGAAACTTGATGTTAAACTTGGAGGACAAATGTCAAAATATGCAGGTAGCCATTGATATATTTATGTCTAAGTTTCAAATTTTGAGAGAGAAAGGGTTACCCAGTCCCTTAGTCATAAATGACAAGCTAATGACACAACAGGATTAGAACAGAAAACTCAGAGAGCTAGAAAAAGACCAAGTGAACACATCTTCAATGAGGGCATTCCCAATAGGTAAAGTACTATACCAGACATTTGAAAACTTGTTTTACCTCTCACATGAGGTAAAACAGTTGTTTGTCAATAAGCCTACTTTTTCCAAGTACACTGAGGTAGATGAAATATACAGAAGTATGTTGAAGATCCAATTACCTGATGCTAAGACATAGGAGAAATTGACTGATTTATTGTGAGAAATATGCAGTAAAAAGGTTATTGTATGGTAAAAGTAAAATAGCTAGGTGAAAAGATGAAGAGAGGTCAGCAGAGTTGAAGAGTATCAGTGTCAAAGAATATCAGATGAAATCCAAAAGTAAATGAAGATTCCAGCGTGAAAGTTCAAGCAACAAAGTAGCACAAAGGGCTAAAATTAAACCATAAAGGCCAGTAGTACCAAAATAAATGGGACAGCATGAAAGTAGTTCAATAGTTGTCTCTATCTTCTTGCAAGAAGATATTGTTATTTCCTAGATTAAATCTCAAATTAGTCTGAGATATTTTGTAATAATTTTTGTATAAATACTTCACAATTCGAAGTATGTAGGGTGGATTATTAGACATTTCTATTGAATTTTGATCAAAAGACTATAAAGCTACCATATCATTGACTGAGCTAGCAAGTTGGATTGATGAATAAAGACAAGATATTTCACAGGATTCATGTGTTGAGTGAAGTTCAGACAATTATTTTCTTATGTTATATTCATCTTTCTTAAAGTTTTTCCACAATATTTAATGTATTTTTGAATCTGAATGCTATAACTGGAACAATATCTCATAATTTGTTTAATTTCACTTTGTTTTAACAGTTATGCATATAAATGTTTTGAACTGATATCTAAGTTAAGTAATTCTTAATTGCTCCTTAGTTTAGGTTGTTTCTTGCTAATCCAAATCAAAGGATTCTTAATTGCCCTTTTCTTTTGATTACCCTCTATTCCTCGTTTATACTCAGTCTGAGAACCCTTAATTTCTCTCTCACCCTAATTAAAACCATTTCGCCCTCCTATTCCAAAGACCTGCACTTTACTCTGCTAGCTTTCCCTTTGAACATTCACTTTCATGAGTTGATCTAGTTTTGCTACCTTTCTATTGACTCCGTAGCCAAATGGTCTAAGGACATCATTCTATCCATATGTTTCAAGGATACCACCATCCAATCTTGAATACAAATGAAAAACCCCCAAAACATTCATAACTAGCCTGAAATCCAAGCAAACAAAGCTAAATCATATAGAGAGAGCCCTCTCTGAGCCTAGGTTGGCTATATCCTACACTCCAAAGTTTCTTTGTGGTTACCTCAGTCATTTTCTTTCTTCTAATAACTTCTAGAGAAATTTCTGAGTGATAACACCATCAACTCAACCCATCTCTGTGGCTATGGATCTCCAGGACCAGTCAAACTCAATTACACATGTTGAGTTTGCATCAACGAAATTCTCTCCAAAGTAAAGGAAATTAAGATCAAACCATAGATAAAATTCTTCGTCTTATCGCTCTTTACTTTGGTCAGCTGCTCTTTCATCAAAGAGAGAACTCCCTCACACCAGTTGAATATAGCTGGCTCAAGGCACTAAACGCAAACTGCATGTATGATCTGTTCTCCAAATGAAGTGTCGCAATACCAGCCAACTTTGTGATAGTGAAAAGGATTGTTCACAAGGGAAAATCACGAACATCCCTGATGTTTGTCTTCCCATCTTTTCTAGGCTATGTACCTAGCCGACAGAACTGTCGAATGTAGTCCCTCACTGATTCACCCCCACAGGCAGAACCTGAAAGAGATATGGGGGCACCACATCTCGACAATCTTGTAAGGAAGTAAACATCATCGATCAATATAGGGAGCACTTTTCCCCTATGTGAAAATCCTGATCCGCTGGATCCCATGAATGAACTAGGAACTGCAATAGTTCTAGTTGTTTCCTCATCCCGAACAACCTGAAGTATTTGAGTAACCCATAGTCTCTAAGGGCCTCAACAGTACTCGGATCTTCGAGGGCAACCATATCCTGTTCTTCATGTTCTTTTTCATGCCAAGTAATAGCCATTCTGATCTGATCAAAGTCTGAAATCAAACCATAGGCTTAGTTAGGATCCATTTCATGTAAAAAATTGAAGAGTTTTTGGGTAAAATAGAATAAACAAATTTCTAAATTGTGCCTAGCGTAGCCCTGGCCTTGAGATAGTGTGCTGCAGAGCAGGTACCCTTCTGCTTGACTCCACTGCAATGCAATTTTTTATGTGTTAGGTTGCACTAATCGCAGGGCGAGGTATATTTTCCATAGGGACCCCAAAACCCTAAAAAACTTGCTTGAAACTGCAAAAGAATTAACTTAAATGGAAGAGAAAAGGTATATCTCCTATCTGGTCTTGATGGCGTGAAAAATGATCCACAGAATCTCTCGCAATCAGTTGCTGAAGTTCGAGGTAAAAAATGGGTTCAGAGCATAAAACTAAATGGTAAATATCAAATGGTGAAAATGACTTGGTAAACTCTTGTTTTATGGTTATTTCATGTTCATTAAATGAATAAACTATAGTTTTTACCTACTTTTACCAATGAAACAGGTATGTTTAATCTGTTTGGTGGTTCTTTGAGCAAGTTTACAGCTGATATAGTGAATTTGACATGCACGATCGTGAATTTTACTTTTGACCACAGAGCATACTTTTATCCATTTTTCAAGCTCTTTTCAGACTCTCGAAATATGAAAATATTGTCGAGCGCTTGTCCTTTTCAGCTCGTTAACAGATTGGAAACGACATCTACTCAGTATAATTTTAATCCTTTTCTAGACTAAGATATATTATTTATAAAAAATGAATACATTGATCGAACATGGTCAATAGGCTCTCTCTTGTATTATTTTACGCTTTTTCGGACTTGAGAGACAAATTTACGAAAAATAACTTGTGGAGTTTTCTTTTTTTCCCTTTTCAAACTCTCTAAACATGAAAAGGACTGAGTTCGCATTGTTGTTAAACTCGTTAAAACATCAAATAGTGAAAAACATGTCCATCATGACAAGACCGAGTTTCACCTTCGCTAGGCTCATTGAAACATCACATAGCGATGGATTCACCCGAAGGGTGGAATTATACTACAATCGTATGTTATCTTCCTCAAGCTTGTTAAAAAAAATAAAGAGGTATTGGTCAATAATGACTAGGGAAAATGGGACAAGGGATAAATCACTTTATGGTAGCAAGTCGCTCCTGAACATGACACTTTCACTTCATCTATGTGACTATTTCGGTTGGGTTATCTTCTTGATGGTTATCATACCTAGGTCTATCACACCATCCATCACTTTGGTTTTTGGTTAATGCTGCTAATTCATTTAGTGTCGCCGACATGTTCAAGAGAAGTCACTCAGTAAACTTCATCCTTTGCAATACTCATAAACCTTCATTTTCATGACCGCCATTCCTGAACCTTGTGTTGTCAGTCAAATTATGTTTTCAAAATCATTATACTCATTTGGTTTCATTGATGGGGGATATATAATGGCCCTCCTGTGATGAGTCGCTTCTTGTCGACATCAACACATTATCCAAGAAGTTGACTTAGAAACACCCTTCCAATGCCTTGGGGACTGCATACATCAATGACAAGTTTCTCGCTTCCGATGACAGGTTGACATCACTAGCCTTCGACTGAAAGACTTTGTATGGTGTTCAACATCAAAACATCTATTCACACCATACATAATGTACTGTAGTTCCTTGAGAATCATTATCATTTTCGGTGATCTCTCTCACGTCTGTTAATGGCTTACATAATTGGCTGGTAATCAGACGGTGTCTTCCCATGTTCAACTTCAGATCACATTTTTACATGGTTAGGCTCGTACTTGAGTGAAAAATAGAATGAGATAGAAGACCCCAGATCTAGTTTCATCCATCTGGGCTACGATTTGAGGAGAGTACTAAATTTTTCGTACGATGGATTTATACAGATGGTCATCCTATCATGGGTCTATATCTATAGACGACTATCTGATTTATGTACATGTAATGAAAATTTTATATGCTAAGTATGGGTATGCATTCCCTCAGCAATTCATGAAAAAATTCAAAATATCATCATATTATGTATTGTAATTGATGCAGGTCACCATCCACTTCAGATCCTCCCCATCACATCGTAAATCATATCACTCAACATTATCATTTTCGACTTCATACTTTAGGGGGAAATTGTTATAGGTATATTTGGGCACATCACTCCCGACATTCAGATCAATGTAATTAGGGCTCATCAAACCCTAATCCAGTTGTTACATGCCCTAGACAAGTCATCACATTGAATGCTTCCATCCATGAAAGTTTCCTAGCCTGAAGCCTTGCTGAAATGCCTCCTTGGGACACTAGTGCAGCCTTGGTCAGGGGTAGCTGCACTACAGAGCAAGCAGGCCCATTCAGGCCTACATTGTAGTGCACTTAGGCCCTCTTTGACCCACGTGGGTGATATTGAGCAAAATTTGCATAGGGTTCTAGGAATATTCCTTGATTCTAGATAATTCTAGAAGGATCCCATCTCTTACCTCCTCCTATGAGCTCGAATTTGGATAGGCTAAGGATCAATTAACCTCCTATCCTCTTGTCATGCGGAAAGAGTCGTTAGTGCGGACACAACCGACCTCCCTAGAAGCCTAAGACTTTCTAGTGACAAACAAGACAAATAAGAGCAATCCTTCACTAAATATGCCTTTACAATATGAGAAATCAAGTGTTTAGATCCTACCTGTAACCCAACACTGTTGTAGTAGTCCAGCTTCGTTGATCCGGATGAGCTCCTCCTTCTCTTCGAAACCTGCATTCACTAACAATCAAACGATTAAATAGCACCTGAATATCACATAAAATAAAACATATTTAACATATAGACCAAGGAGTATATGAAAAAACTCATAAATAACAAATTGTTGAGAAGAATGGACTTATTTGTATTAAAGGGTAACAAAAGGAACCATTACAACCTGAGCCTTGGTGTTGTGTAGGTCCTTCCCAGGGTCCACAAGAGTTGTCCTTTACTCTGATCAGCTCACCCACTTCCAAATGAAACAAGCAAAGATGGTAATCTCTCCTCACAAGCTTCTACAAGGAAGTCCTAATTCCAGCAGCATCTACCCTTAGGAATGTTCAGCTTTCAACCTCCCCTCCCTTTGGCCCAATGCCTGTATTTATAGTGCTCTAAAGGAAGTTATTCAGGTCCACCATCAATGGGATAAGCCCCTCTTTGGATGGGATAGCTCCCCTCTTGATGGGATAAGTTCCTCTTTGGTAGGGATACATGAACCATCTGGAGGCGCTTCATACACGTCAAACAAGCTTCTAGAAGACCCTAGAAATGACCACAAGTAACTTTTTTAAGATGAAACTCGCGCCTTTTGACCTTTACAGGGGTACGCACCCACCCCTTTACATACAGAGCATACAAGTACACAGGTATTGTGAACTTGGGTTGCGTACACGCAGGTAAGGCTAAGAGAAACTGCGTACCAGAGATAATTGACTTTAAATGACTTTTCTCTCTTTCTTGAAGTTTGACATGAAGAGCAGAGGCATGAGACTTGCCAAGGAGGATAGTATGATAGTGGATGGAGCCATACTAACTGTAAATAGTCATGGTGACATTTTTTAGTGTAACAGATTGCCCCCTAAAGTGCGAAGCCTGTAGTAGATTAGGGTTTTATATGATCTAGGAAGGGTGAAGTACTTTATCATTTCAAGGAGTATCTTGTGGAGAGCCCAGTCAGAACCTGCAAATATTCAACACAAAATACATATATAAGATGATATCATCGCTGAGGTAGGCATTACCATACTCAGATTGAAAACTTTAACTAACAATCTAACTACTACTCTGATACAAGAATGATTTTGCAGTACATCACAATCATAGACTTTTGTAGACACAGTATGAACGCATCCATCTGTTTATGATTAGTCTACCATACAATGAATACAAAATTCCTCGCAGCCTGGATTGTGGAAACTAGATCCAGGGTCTTCATTTCTACTTCCCAACAGGTACGATTCTATCCATGCGAATAAATGAGTTGATGTCGAACATGGTAGAAACCACTTGATTACCAGTCAATGATGTAAACTGTTAACAAGCGTGAGAGAGACCACCAGTGATGTCAATGGTTCTCAAAGTACCCAGTACAATCCATGAAATGTGAATGAATGGGTTGATGTCGAACACGTCACGGAATCCTTTGATCGAAAGTCAATGATGTAAACTGTCGTCAAAGGCGAGAAACCTACCTTTGATGCATGCAGACTGTTACACAGTAATTTGTCACTGTCTCCCTATCAGTCACCCTACTGTGTCAGGAGTTCACAATAATCAAGTTCATGCCTTCTGAACTGGCCAAAAAACCCACTTTCCCAAATTTTTCCTCATCAGCGCGTCTGTTTCTAAAATACCCGCGCTGACTGGCGCTTCATAACAGACCGCGTGCGCTGCCAACGCGGAAGCACACGACTTTTCCGCGCTGATCGAATTTCAGGACCAGCGCAGCATCTGTTTGTATTAACCCGCGCTGACAACAACTTGACCATTATTGCCTTGCGACGTCGGCGCGCCAGACCAGTTATGCACCCGCGCTGATCCAGTTTGGGCGAATTTGTTCCAACAGCCAGCCTTCCAGATAACTCCAGACTTGGTTGTTGGTCTTGTGAGTATCGCCTCACTTCTATGGCATGTCTATTCGACCCTTTGCAACTACTTCCCTTGAAGATAAGCTTGTCCTCCCACCATTCATGGGGACTCCTTCTCTATATAAACCTCCACCATTACCATGAGCAGCTAGTTTGGATAGTGTGGAATTCATAGTGCTTGGATTGCTGCTGTTAGTAGGTATTGGTGTGACAAGTGTGGTTTTGCTAGAGGAAGCTTAAGGAAGGTTGTGAGTGTTGCTTGTGTGAGAGAGAGCTTTTGTGTTGGGAGGATTCATTCCCAAAGGTATCTATTCACGGAGATCGTGGTAGATCGTGACCGGCTGGAGCGAAGGAGCGAGAGCGGCATCTCTTCTTCGAACAATAGCGTTGGAATCCAAGTAGGCGTTCTTTGCCTCTTGTTTAATTGCAATTAGGAACTTGCACAGTAGCATTGATTGATTGTTGCTAGACCTGTTCTGGGCTAGTAGGGATTGCCTCTATCCGTAGAGGGGATTTTCCTCTCCAACAATTTGGCGACTCCGCTGGGGAGTTCAGCCTTTTGTCTCTTGTGTCCAATTTTGTGTTTGAGTTTGATTGTTCTCTCTTTTCGAAATTGGGGATTAGTTCTCTGTTCTTAGTCCTCTTGGTTCAATTTGGGAAGTGTCTTAATTGTTTAAAGAGTTCTGGCCTTGGTTTGGGAGTTTTTGGCTTGTTTTTGCCTCTTTTTTAACCTCAGCGCGGTTTATATCAAAACAGTTGCGCTGACAGCGCATAGATGTTTCTTTAAACCTGTTGTCATCACGCTTGTACGTAAAACAGTCGCGACGGTTCTGAAATCGAACCAGTGCGCTTTATCCGTGTCCTTCCGCACTGACAGCGCCAAGTTGCTATGCGTGACCTAGTGTCAGCGCACAGTTGCTGAACGCTACCCGCGCTGATCCTGTAAAATTGAATTTGTCTCAGTTTTACCTCCTGAGCCTGTTGGTTTGACTATCTCCAGCTCTTTCTACTTGGTTTATGACTTGATATTCATTGTTTGAACTGTTACACACTTGCTTGCAAAGTCTTGTTGGACGGATTTCATTTTTGTGTCCCGTGACCTAGTGCCATCACCCAGTTTCCACTGGATTGATCTTGTTTCGCTCACTTGTTCACTTGTTCACAAAAGTTCATTGCTACTTGCCTTTGCTATTGCGGAAGCCTTCCTCTTTTTGCTTTCCTTGCTCATTTGCTTGAGGTGATTGTTGTTGGACCAATCCTTCGATTGTTTCACTACCCAAGCACAGATCACAGTTGCTAGGGTTCAATCACTCTTTTTCGCACTTGTTGTGCTTTTCATTGAGTGATTTTTATTCTTTTTGCTCAGTGTTCTTGTCTCTCAAAATTCGTTTTAAAGTGCATTAGTGCCATTGAAAGAGAAATCAAACTAGCATCTTTTGCATTCAATAGTTAATGAAAAGAAGAGCATCTCATTGATTTGTGTTCTTAAAAGAAAATTTTCATTTCTTTGTCATTAGCTGCATTAGGTTGCTTGATTGTTTGAGTTCATTTTGTTTGATTGAAAGCTCTTAACCTTCTCATAGTTAGAATTCATCGAACGAAATGATGTTCTTTGGCATATAGTTTGCATCTAAGAAATTGTGAGAGATCATACGATAAGGCCTGAAACCGAAACTTAATTCAAGATCAACCATAAAATGAACTGAATTAACCTAAAAACGCATTGGAACTAAATGCAAACATCTAGAGGTCTAGGTTAGAGACGTGTTCCGGCGTCTTTAAACATAGTCACTATTGTTTCACGTTACGGTTGGGTGATTCCTCCTTCTGTGACTCGATATTGGTCTAACACGGACTGTGCTCCCACGTACCGTCGCGTATATAGGGAGACCCCACCAGGCTTTTATCCTTGATCCATAGGAAGCTGAGTCTGCCACCTTGTGAACCGTAACGCACCGAACACAGCATTCGGGAAGATTGACTGCAGTACGGAAAGTCCTTGGCTCTCATACAATTGCTAAGGTGTATAAGCAGTTTTACGGATCGCTTGGTAAACCCTTTGCCTAGAGTCTCCAGAGCAGTCACTTTTGATCCTTTTCGGACTCCCTAAATGAAAAGGTGCCTGTGAGCGTCTTGTCACTTCGTGCTCATTAAACATTCGAAGGAGACTGGAGTCATCTTTTCATCCTTTTCTCGACTCTTGAAAGATGAAAAGGTCAAGTTCAGTTCCTGTGTCTTAAAAATTTATTCGGCCACGATAACATCACCTGGTTAGATCTTGTGTGCCATAGCTTGAGTAGGGTCTTTATCGTTAGTTTTCTTTAGGCTTTCTAAGGGGTCTTGTCATCCTGGCTGACCCGTCAACTCCCGGTCCGAGTGATCAAGGTTCTCCATCTTCTGTTGCTCCTGAGGTACCAGTTGTAAGCGATACTCTTCCCATTGTTCCGAGTATCCAGCCTATCAACGTACGTGCCCCGGGCGACCCGGATTACGAAGAAGATTGGAATCCTATCTGGGAACCTGACAGCGACTATACCCCTCGTACTCCTCCCGGTATGTCGTCTCCGATGTCTACCTCCCCCATGGATGAGACATCTTCCAGCACAGGTGAGACACCCGTGGCATCAGATATTGAAACTCCGATCCCAGCTACCTCTCCACTCCCTCCACGATATCAGTCAGTGAGGGATAGGATAGCTGCGAGAACTACTTCTACGACTAAATGGGATCCTAGTCTTATTGCCACCACGGGGCCCTTTATTTCACGACCTCTTAATACGCCTGTTACCTCAGGTCTTAACACGCATGTTACCTCAGTTCCCACAAATCCGACCGTTTCTGTAGCGCACTCGACTCCAGTCGTTAGTGCTGTGACAGCATCCTCGTCTACAAACCCTGGGGTTGGTCCCTCTCACAGTCAAGTGGGCACTAGCCAAGCAGGGGTTTCGTCTGGAGTCATCAATCCTACACAAATTGCTCAGCCCTCTTCTGGTGGTGTTCCAGGAGTAGGGCCGTATGATGCCTATGGGCAGCCCATTGTGGACCCAGATTACCAAGGTCCACTCTTTTATTATGATGCTAGTGGTCAGTACCTCGAGTACGTTTCATCCCTGCCTCGTCAACCTTTCGTTGAAAACTCGGCACCATTAGACATTACTTATGATCCTGTTACTCATACTTTTCGCGGGCGCCGAAATCCTCCTGGACAGCCCCAGGGACCACCCAATCTAGGCCAGCCACCTTATGTGCAAGCCCCCCAAGGGCAACCACTGTATGGCCAGTCTTACCCAGGGCAATCTGGGGGCCCGCAAGGACAACCCTACCCAGGACAACCTTCGGCCATGGGAGGTCCATCCTTTTCCTATCAGAGTCAACCTTCTGGTTACCCGGGACAACCTGGTATCCAGCAAGGCTATCCGTCTGGTCAGCCAGGGCAGCCGTACATCCAACAAGGCCAACCTGGTTTTCAGCAAGGGTATCCCACTGGACAAGCTGGGAAAAATTACACTCCTCAAGGTCAACCAGCAGTCCACCAAGGGCATCCTTCTGGGCAGGGGGGGCAACCCTACGTGCAGCAGGGCCAACCCACTATCCAGTCCAGTCATCCTTCTGGGCAGGGGGGGCAACCCTACGTACAGCAGGGCCAACCCACTGCTCAGTCCATGCAACCTTCTGGGCAAGGGGGGCAACCCTACGTACAGCAGGGCCAACCCATTGCTCAGCCAGTGCAACCCCCCGGACAGACGGGCCAGCCCTCTATGCAACAAGGCCAACCCACTGTCCGTCCTACTCATCCAGCTGGACAGGCTAGTCAACCGCAAGGTCAACCAGCCATCCAGCCAGCTCGGCCATCTGTTCCGCAAGGACAACCCGTGGTTGCTCAAGGACAACCTGGCACCCAGCAAGTACATCCTTCTGGGCAAGCAGGCCCATCCCAGGTTCAACCAGGCCAACCTTCCGGCCAGATGATCCAAGCCCAGCCGGTTCAAGGACATTATTCTGGGCCTCAAACTCACATGGGTTATCAAATGCAAGGCGAGCCACAGCCCCAGCCTTCCTACCAAGCGTAGCCTACTTATCAGGCTCAATATGGAGCCCAGCAAACGTATGGCTACCAGCAACCCCAGGGGCAAACACAGTTTACTCCTTACCAGAATTATCAATAAACGCAGGTCACTCCTTACCAAAATTATCAGTATGCTGCACCTGCGGGTCAAGTTGCTAACACATGGGGTGCTGGGGGGCAGACCCAGGGTCAACTGTCTGCGTATGGACAGAATACATATGGACAGAACCCCTACGGACAAGGTCCTTATGCGCGAGGCCCTTTTGGGCCAGGTCCATCAGGACAAAGTTCTTATGCGCCAGGCCCTTTTGGGCTAGGTCCATCGGGGCAAAGTACTTATGCACTCGGCCCTTTTGGGCCAGGTCCGTCTGGACAGAGTTCGTGGGGGCAACCACCACTGGTTGGAACCCTAATACTGCCTCGAACCCACAGCCACAAATGTCCTTTAACCCTCAGTTGCCATTCTTAGCGACGTTGGAACTTCCGGACGTGTCCAAATTAACAAATGATCGCATTCTGCATAATGCGTATTGGCCACCAGTTCCAACTAAAATACCCGGTGATTGTCCAAAATTTGTGGCAAAGCAGGAGAGGATCCTCAAGCACATGTTATGACCTATCACCTTTGGTGTTCATCGAACTCATGGCTTGATGACTCTATTCGACTTCGTCTCTTTCAGAGAACCCTCACCGGTTCAGCCGCTAAATGGTACATTGAGCTAAATCGCGGCATGTTTCAAGATTTCAATTCTCTGGCTATGGCATTTTTGACTCATTTTCAGTTACCCATTCGGTACGAGACTGGGACAAATCTTCTCACGTCTCTTAAACAGGATACGGCTACGCACATCTCTGATCACATACATGAATGGAGAAGGCGTCGTTGATTGATCAAATTCTGGATTCCTGATCAACTCCTGACCGATTGGTTCACAACTTCCTTTGTCCCGAAGATTGTGAAGGACATCGCTATGGGAGCTTGTGTAACTGAAGAGCAAGCGATCGCGCGAGCTCAGTACCTAGACTTAGTATACTCTCAGTCAGGTACTCTATATGATTATTTTCCAGACGCCCTGAGGCCTGGACAGACCAAGGCTCTGCCCAAACCATCTGTCGATGGAGTCATTGGCTATGTTAACTCGTCATCAAAGAAATCGGCCGCAAACCCTAGGAAGCAAAAAACAGAATGCTTCTAATGAAAATGCTTCTCAGGGTCAATCCAATTCTGGAAGTACCTCTGAGGTAAACACCGTCCAGTCCACCGCGGCGGATAAATCCTCAAAAGGGAAAAAGAAGGGAAAAGCTAAAGATAAGTCTGGTCAGCCCAAGCAGGATGCCCCTAAACCTCCACCCGAGGAAGGAGCTAAGCGAAAACCTAAATATCCTTGTCTCATCTGTGATGAGGATCACTACACTAAGGACTACCCAAGGCGGTCCGAAGTTAGTCGGTTATTGAAAGGCGCTCCTGGGACCCCTGCCGTACTTAAAGAGCCTTTCCCTTCCCAGCAGACTCAAATGGTGGCGGACCCATCTCAATCCTCTTCCTCGTTTGGTTCTCAAGTGTTCATGGCTGGTACGATCCCCATCCATGTTTCAACTCGAGCGAAAGATTACCCATCTCATGCCGGGAAAGAGCCGGAGGTTCCCTCCAGCGCTCCTCCGTCTAGTTCTGGTCCTCTCCACATCGAAAGGCCCAGCACTGAGACGATCCCCCGACCCCCTCAAAAAGGTGTGCTCAGGAAGTCATCTTACAACCCTAATGCTCGTGCTGCCCAGCACTATAGCATTGTTGAGGACCTAGCCCAGGCTCCATCTGCTATGTCTGCTTTAGAAGTCCTCCAGAGCTGCCCCTCCCAGAGGAAGTCCCTGCTATCAGCTATTGGTGGCATTGACCCGGCAGATTCAGATTTAATTTCTTTCGATCTCGAGGGGTTTACACAGAGACTGCCTCACCAAGTCGCTTTTCTTATACAGGTCATCATCAATAGCAGAACGATTCACCGTACGGTTATTGATGAAGGAGCCTCAACCTGCATCATGTCCGTTGCTTGCTGGAAAGCGATTGGTTCCCCTGCTTTGAGTTAGTCCCCCACGACACTCGAAGCTTTTGATGGAAGAGAATCTCGCCCTTACGGTATACTCCAATGCTTACCTATCTCTTTGGAAGGAAAGACCGTAGAAGTAGAGGTTGAAGTTGTTGACGCCAATTTGACTTACAAACTCCTCCTCGGACGGAGCTGGACATACGCCATGCAAGCCGTGGCTTCCTCCCTCTTCCGTGTCATTCGTTTCCCTCACCAGGGGAAGATTGTCACGGTGGACCAGCTCTCTTTCTTCGCCTCTTCTTCTGAAGGTAATGTGCCATTCGTGGAGCATACCTCGAAATCACCGTGAATGTGGGTGCCGGACTTTTCAAAGATCCCACTCTAATGGGAGTCTTTCCCCACCCACCCCCAAATCTCGCCCCTATCAACATGATCTTTATACGCTCAGATCCGTGGGTTCTTCCCCCTGCTAATCAGGAAGACTCTTGGGGTGATATGATACCGTTGAGCCCTGCCGAACTCAACTACATCGAGATTGTCGCTGCATCGGCTCCCCCTGATGAACCTGCTCTCCCGGGCAGTGTTCCCGATTCGTATGATCATTTCCCTTGGCTAGGAGATGAGGCTACGTCGGATCCACTGAAGGAAATATTTCCCTCCGACGAAGCTATCATAGAGACTATGTCTCTCGAAGAGCTACCTTGGTCAGATCACCACCATCGCTCTTCGTTCCTCCCTCCCCATTCGGAAATGACCACATGTCTCGAAAGGTTTGCTTCATGTGTCCCATCACCGCCCCTCCAAACACCCATTCAGCTTTATCAAGTGTCAGAGGGCAATATGGGCAATATCACGCAAACCCAACCGATCGACATCTCTGTCAAACTAGGGATCATCGAGCACATTCATATAGGAGTCACTTGCACTCCTGAGGAAGTTCAACTCTATACTGCTTTATTTCGCGACTTTCGTGATGTCTTTGCATGGTCCTATGAGGAAATGCCTGGCATCGATCCTAGTATAGTGGTGCACGAAATACCTACATATCTAGACGCTAAGCTTGTTCGTCAGCGCTTACGCCCTGTGCACCCCCGAAAGGCTGCAGCCATCAAGGCCGAAGTTGAAAAGCTGCTTAAAGCTGGTTTCATCTACCCCATTCCTCTTACGGATTGGGTGTCTAACATAGTTCCTGTGAATAAGAAGCAGGGAACTATCCGGGTCTGTGTTGACTATCGAGATATCAATCATGCCTGTCCGAAGGATAACTTTCCTACGCCCTTCATCGATCAGCTTATTGATGATTGCGCAGGAAGTGAAATTTACTCGTTTATGGACGGCTTCTCTGGCTATAACCAGATCAACATTGCACCCGCAGACTAGCATAAAACAACTTTTATTTGTCCTTGGGGCACCTTCGCCTATAAGAAGCTTCCTTTCGGTCTAAAGAATGCCGGCGCTACATTTCAACGTGCAATGTCTTATGCCTTTCACGATATACGTCACATTGTACAACCTTACCTGGATGACCTTCCGGCTCATTCAGCTAAGCGTCAGGACCATCCCTCACATCTTCGCGAGATTTTTCTCCGCTGTCGACACTATCGCATAAGGCTCAATCCTCATATGTGTGTCTTCTGTGTAGAATCTGGCCGACTACTCGGGTTTATCGTCTCCTGAGAAGGCATCCGTCTGGATCCCCTCAAGGTTGAGGCCATCTTGAATCTTCCTCCCCCTGCCTCTTTGCAACAATTGCAGAGCTTGCAGGGTAAAGCGAATTTCCTCAGACGATTTATTCCGAATTATGCCGAGGTAGCTAAGGGTTTCACACGATTATTAAAGCGAGACACACCCTTTCGTTGGGATGCCATCGCTCAGGAGTCTTTCGAGTGACTCAAGGACCTCCTTGTCTCGGCTCCACTCTTACGACCTCCGAACTATCACCGTGATTATTCCCTTTATCTAGCTGCCGCAGACACCACCATCGGCATGGTTCTGGTGCAGCATGATGATGATGGCAACGAGCACATTATCTATTACCTTAGTCGCAATCTCTTGGATACAGAAACTCGCTACGCGTATGTCGAGAAGTTGGCATTGGCAGCTGTCTGTGCCGTCCAACGATTCCGGCACTATATCCTGTTGCGCACTACGACCGTGATTTCCGACTGCAACCCCATGACCTACATCTTGTCACGTCAGCTGCTGGGGGGCAAGTACTCGAAATGGATTGTCATCCTACAAGAGTTTGACTTGGAGTTTACTGCAGCCAAGTCCAAGAAATCTCTGGGCTTTGCAGAATTTCTCTGTTCTTTGCCATCCTCTTCTGCACCATCCCGTTCGGAAGAGCATATCCCGGATGAAACACTGTTTCTCATCAGCACCCTCGACCCTTGGTATGGGGACATCATAGTGTATTTGCAGACATCTTCCTTCCGTCCTAATGTATCGAAAGACGCTCGCCGAAGGATTCGTCACCAATCTCAACCCTAT
Organism: Pinus tabuliformis; assembly: GCA_031772625.1. Lineage (NCBI taxonomy): Eukaryota > Viridiplantae > Streptophyta > Pinopsida > Pinales > Pinaceae > Pinus > Pinus tabuliformis. The sequence goes on along the minus strand of CM062807.1, from coordinate 289,932,566 downwards.
CGCATCATTGGCGATACCCTGTACCGCCTCGGCGTTGATTCGGTTCTCCGCCGATGCTTGACCCTCGAGGAGGCTGAGCGGGTGTTGAATGACTGCCACTCCGGTGCTTGTGGCGGACATATGTCCGGATATGCCACTGCTCAGAAAATCCTCTGTGCTGGTTATTTCTGGCCTTCTATCTTCAAGGATTGCATCCTTGCCGTCCGTGCATGTCATGAATGTCAGGTTTACCACCGGAAAATGCGTGCACCTCCTGCACCACTGCACCCCGTTGTTATCGTAGGTCCATTTGCCAAATGGGGCATCGATTATACGTCCTGTAACCCTCGTTCGGCCGGGGGGCACAGGTATATCATCGTTGCCGTTGATTATTTCACCAAATGGGCTGAAGCGATGCCTACACTGAACGAAGACGGTTACACGGCGGCGCAGTTTCTCTTTAATCATGTCATTACTCGATTCGGAGTCCCCCAGGCTGTTGTCACAGATCACGGAAAACATTTCCGTAATCACATGATGATGGAACTAACGACCCAGCTAGGCTTGCGTCAAGATAGCTCGACGCCGTATTACCCTCAATCCAACGGCCAAGTTGAAGTTGTGAACAAAGTTTTGATCACAATGCTCCAACGTACCGTGAATACGCACAAGTCTAACTGGCATCTGATGCTGTTCCCCGCCTTGTGGGCTTATCGGACCTCTGTGAAGGACGCCACCGGTTTCACTCCTTTTCAGCTTGTTTATGGACTGGAGGCCACCCTTCCTGTTGAGTGTGAGATTCCTTCATTAAAATTAGCTGTCGAGTTGCTTCCCAACACCACTTCGGTGGAGGAACGACTTCTCTATTTAGAAAGGCTAGACGAGACCCGTCGCTTAGCTTCTCTGGCTATTGAAGCACAGAAGAAGAGGGTTAAAGCCCACTTCGACGATACCGTTCGTCCTCGTTCCTTTGTTGAGGGAGATTTAGTACTGCTCTATGATCAAGCTAAGGATAAGCTGGGGGCAGGTAAACTCGAATCCATGTGGCTAGGCCCCTATATCGTGAAGAGAGTTTTGCAAAAGGGGGCATATGAGCTGATCGATTACGAAGGAAATCCTCTTGACAAGCCCCGCAACGGGCTTTATTTGAAAAAATATTATGCATGATCTTGTGCACCTAGTTTGTACATATGTGTGTTCTTAGCAAGTGTGTCATGTGTGCATGATTTCTAGTTTTTCTTTGGTGTGAAGGCGTGTTTGCCTCTTATTTTGTTTTCTGCTTCTTGTGCAGATGTCTAGTACACCTTACGTTGGCTTCGCCGATGGCGCCTGCCGTAGTACTTGCAATTTGTCTTCTGCGGCGTGGGCGATCTACGATCCTCACGGCGAGTTGCTAGATCTTCAAGGCGTGTGCCTGGGCCGTACCACCAACAATGTTGCCGAATACAGTGCTGTAATTGAATTGCTAGCCGAAGCAGTTGATCTTGGCATCCGTGCTTTAGTGGTAAACCTGGACTCTCAACTTGTTGTCCATCAACTCAACGGGCGATATTCCGTCAGAGACCAACGCATTCTGAGGTTGTATTTACGTGTGAGATTGTTAGAAAGGAATTTTGATTATATCACATATCAACATATTCCGAGACGATTAAATACATTAATCGATGCATTGGCAAACCATGTGTTGGATAGACATTTGCGTAATAGATAAACATCATACAAGAAGAGATAGAAAACATAATAAGACCATAACATAAGCATGTGTGAATAATTTCCTTTCCAAGCATAGTTTGCATGTGTGTCTGCATGTGTGTTTTTAAGCTTGCATAAAAATTAAAATACATGGGTCGTGTGTTGTGCAATAGATGCATAGATCACAATTGTATCGAACATTTGCATAAACATATTAAAAAACATCATCACATGTGAAACGATCCATCCAAAATAATATATATATATATATATATATATATATATATATATATATATATATCGTGTGGCGCACTAAGGTGCTCAAAAATAAGTGTATATGTCCAAAAAATAAAGTCGGTGTCCTCAGTACATCCGAGACATATGTCTCTCAAAACATCAGTGGAAGTAAACCTAGGTGACTACTGATCTGGGTTGTGCTCTCTATAGCACACTGCTGCTCGTGCCACTCGCCTCAAAAGGTAGTGCATCCTGGGTGCCACCCCCACTGTGTGGATCTGGTGCTCTATAGGGACCTCCTCGACCCCCTGGTAATCTGGCACCCCCTCCAGCAAACCCTCGAGGTTGCGAGCTACAGTCTCCGACGTATCAACTCCTGGAGGAACTAGGGCCAGGGCTCCAGCTCCTTGTCCCTCTCTCCGTGCCATTGGGGCTAGCCCGATGGGTCTCACGGGTCCCACATCTGCACACCGTGACATTTATTAAGACATGTACACGAAAAAATAAAAAAACATCAAAAAATACTAAAAAAGATCAAGTGTCATACCTCCGTCGTCCCAATGCTCTCCTGCGGGCAGTGGCATGTCAGGATCATTGCGGAAGTCCATGCCAGCATATGGCCAGTCCTCCACGATGACAACCTGTCGATCCAGCCACTCTTTGAAATACACTCCCTAAGACACTGGGCGGCCTCCACCTCCACGTGGCATGACACGGGCCCATCGACTGGCCATCGTCTCCCGAGGACCTCTAGGTGGATCCACGGCCATCGTCTGTAACTGTAGAGCCGGCACCCGCTCCAGCATGAGCGGAAGAAGAAGCGACCCGTACGCAAACTGCTTCGTCTCTCCGCGACGGCAGTTGTTTAGTTGCCTCTTCATGCTGGTAGTCACAGCTGTCACCCAGTTGAAAGTGCTGGGCTGTAGGCACTCCAAAGCTAGTAGTAGTTGGTTCTTCGAGGCCTCAAGATTGGCCAAAGAACCCGCTGCCCGTGTCACTAGGAAGAGTATAGTGCGAAGAGGCATGTCTCGTACTGTCGGGATACCCACCTTCCCGCTCCGTGTTTTGACGGCTCATGGGCATACTCGAGCCATCAGCTGGTCCAGAGTCTCACCGCTGGGTCGCTGCCCCTCCAAGATGGGCATCTGACCCCGGTGTGACAATCCAGTCAAAACGTAGATGTCCGTGGAGTCAAACTCGACATCCTGACCACGGATTGTGAATTTACCATCCACTGGGTTCCAAGCTCTGATTAGGAACTCCAGTAAGTCAGTTGCACCCTCAGGTGCGGAGTCAGGAAGAATTTCAAGAAACCACATGCTCGCATGGCATTTCGGCATTCGGCAAGTGCATAGGCGGCTATATCCTCATCATCATGGGATCTCTCTTGCCAAACAAAAGACATTTTTCCCTGCAAGACCATGAAAAAACATTAGAGTGCTGGTTGTGGAATTTTGAACGTTCATTTCATTAAAAACCAAATTTTTCCGCGTCAACACGACTGTTTTTAAAACAGTCGCGTTGAGAATGGCGCTCCTTTGTTTTTTCCTTGGGTCAGCGCGGAAGCACACGTGTTTTCCGCGCTGACCCAAAAGGTGGTACGTGTAAATATAAATCGATCAGCGCGGTCCCGAGCAGGAAACCTGCGCTGACCGAGAGCGCACCAACGCTCAAAAAATTCGCCCATAGGGCCACATTCCACCGTGGAATTGCTCAAAAAAATGATCAAAATGAAACGCAGGGAGAAGAGAACCTACCTGGAACAAGCTGCCGGATGGATGGTGTCTGTACGGGCTGGAAATCGCTCGTCAACCTTGCAGCTCCTCCACGTTCTTCACAACTCAAGATGGTAACAGTGGTAAAAAATGACTTTTACCCCCCTATTTATGGTAAAAAACTCATAATTTGCTATAATTTCTTGTCAATGTGGGTTTTTGTCGTATTTTCACCATGGATTTAGCTCTAGTGTCTCTAAATTATGCCTTTATGCATGTTTTACTATGTTTTTATGCATATCGAACGGATTTATGCGGGTGGTGTTCTTGTGCAGGTCCTAGTAACCGGCGTGGTCATAACGATTCTTCGTACACTTGGTCCCAAAAAATGTCGTCGTTAAGCTCTTTTCCGACATGAATCAAGAAAATATGGCCGAGCTTCCTTTCGGCTCGTTAAAGGGAATGAGAGGCGGTCGTTTTAAGCTCTTTTTCCGACCGTATAACTTAAAAAGATTGTCGGGTGTTTGTCGTTTCGCACTCGTTATTGGCTCTAAAACGACGTGCTTCCGACCGCTTTTTTACTTTTTCGGGTCGAAGCTACTATTTACGAAAAGTACTCCTCGGTCGTAATGGCCGGGCGGTTCTTTCGAGCATTGTTTTATACTTTTTCGGGCTCGAGAGACACAACTTTACGAAAAAGGACCCCCCTGGAGTCTCCTTTTCTGTTGTCTTTTCAGACTCTCTAAACAGGAAAAGACACCGAGCTTCTCCTTTGTCAGGCTCGTTAAAACTTAATGACATCGGGCATCGTCGAAATGACACCTCTCCAAGCATATGCTATCCCCGTCAAGCTTGTCATCCAAAAATAATCGGGGTACCTGCCAGAAATGGTGGGGAAAATGAAACTGTAATAATGGTCGTGTCGGCAGTATGTCGCTCTTGAACATGGCACTCATCTGCATTCGTGTCTGGGTGGGGATTTCTCATCTTGTTTTACACTGGCCTCCATGGGTTTGGGTTATCCTATTTGACCTCTCATCTGCTCATTGCCTTGTCGCCATGACCTCTGCTCATTTGATGTCAGACACTGCCAAAGCTGCTTTTGTGCCGCCGATATGTTCAAGAGAAGTTGGCCTCTGCAAGATTACCACCTCCCTCTGATGTCTCACACAAAATATTTTATCCTTCTCTGTCTCGTGTCGATGATGTGGGAAACATTATGGCCCACCTTCGATCAAGGTTACTTCCTGTCGACTTCAGCTCATTATCCAGGAAAGTGGCCTAGAGACTCCCTTCTGGTGCCTTAGAGCCTGCATGCCTCAATGGCAGGTTCTTCGTGTTCGACGTGAGGTTTTCATCATTGACCTCCGATCGGATGATTCTGCGAGTGTTCGACACCGGCTCATTGATTCACACGCCGCGGATTGTACCTATAAGTACCTTGAGGACCATTGTCATTATTGGTGGTACCTCTCACGTCTGTTAACAGTTTTCATCATTGACCGGTAATCAGACGATGTTCACGCATGTTCGACTTCAACTCATGTATTCACATGCTTGAACTTGTACTTTGTTTAGGTTGGGATGGAGCACAAGACCCTGGTTTTTGTCTGTTATGAACCAGGCTGCGATTTTGTGGATTGTTATTGCATGACTCATTGATGGATGGCTGCGCCCATACCTGAGTCTTCGGGATGGCTGCGACCATACCCTCTCATCTTTATGGTCTTTTCAGCTGGGTGGCTGTGTCCATACCACAGACCTTATCCGTATGTCTTTTGGATGGCTGCGCCCATGCCTAGACTACATGTGATTGAGATATCAGTTGTACATTCATGCAGGTCCTTCCTGGTGGTGTTCCGGTTCAGCAGTTTTGTAAAGCATTTCACCCCTCCCACTCTCGGGCCTCATGCTTTAGGGGGCATCTATTACACAGTAATTTTTCACTATCTCCCTATCAGTCACCCTACTGTGTCAGGAGTTCACAATAATCAAGTTCATGCCTTCTGAACTAGCCAAAAAACCCACTTTCCCAAAGTTTTCCTCATCAGCGCGTCTGTTTCTAAAATACCCACGCTGACTGGCGCTTCATAACAGACTGCGTGCGCTGCCAGCGCGGAAGCACACGAATTTTCCACGCTGATCGAATTTCAGGACCAGCGCAGCCTCTGTTTGTATTAACCCACGCTGACAATAGCTTGACCGTTATTGCCTTGCGACTTCGGCGCGCCAGACCAGTTATGCACCCACGCTGATCCAGTTTGGGCGAATTTGTTCCAATAGCCAGCCTTCCAGATAACTCCAGACTTGGTTGTTGGCCTTGTGAGTATCACCTCCCTTCTATGGCATGTCTGTTTGACCCTTTGCAACTACTTCCCTTGAAGATAAGCTTGTCCTCCCACCATTCATGGGGACTCCTTCTCTATATAAACCTCCAACATTACCATGAGCAGCTAGTTTGGATAGTGTGGAATTCATAGTGCTTGGATTGCTGCTGTTAGTAGGTATTGGTGTGACAAGTGTGGTTTTGCTAGAGGAAGCTTAAGGAAGGTTGTGAGTGTTGCTTGTGTGAGAGAGAGCTTTTGTGTTCGGAGGATTCATTCCCAAAGGTATCTATTCACGGAGATCGTGGTAGATCGTGACCGGCTGGAGCGAAGGAGCGAGAGCGGCATCTCTTCTTCGAACAATAGCGTTGGAATCCAAGTAGGTGTTCTTTGCCTCTTGTTTAATTGCAATTAGGAACTTGCACAGTAGCATTGATTGATTGTTGCTAGACCCGTTCTGGGCTAGTAGCGATCGCCTCTATCCGTAGAGGGGATTTGCCTCTCCAACACAGACTTCAAGGTACTGATGATTTCTAAGTCATCTCTCTAGATAATGTGTTGATGTCGATAGAAAGCGACCCGTTGCAGGCAAGCCCACAACACAAAATCATTTGTTCAAGTTGAAGAAATGTTGCTGTAAGGACTGACTCAGGGATGGTCAAAATGGATGACAAGTATTTTGCATATGAATGGTTTATTTGCAGAGACCTCTTGAACACATAACGACACGACAGATGGCTTGGCGACGATTGACCCAATGTTAATACCCAGAAACGGTTGAAGACTTTCGAAGTGGTTTGATCAACTTTAAGGCAAAGGATTTCCCAACCCAGGTGAATGAAAAGTGTCGTGTTCAAGAGCGGTGATAAGGTTCTTCTGTAACAAAGGATAACAAACAGGTTCATTCTTCTCTCTTTTCCCCCACCATTTCTGGCAAGTACCTCTTTATTTTTTACAAGCTTGAGGAGGATAACATATGCTTGATTATAAGCTCATCCTTCGGATGAGTCCAACTTAGTTTAGATTCAGACCCTAAGAAGGAGTGGTCCGTTCCTGTTTGTAATCGAACAGGTCCTTTACTGTGAAATTTTAACGAGTCCAGTATAGGAGAAACTCGGCGTTTTTCAATTTTTAGAGAGTCTGAAAAAACTAAAGAAGACTCCAAGGTGAAATTTTTCGTAAATTTGTGTCTCCCAAGCCCGAAAAAGCATAAAATAATACCTGAGAGAACCGCTTGATCTTGCAACCAAGGAGTACTTTCATGATTAATGCCTTTGACCTGAAAAGTAAAAAGCGATCAGAGGCATGTCGTTTTATTTCCAGTATCGAATTTGAAACGACAAAAATCCGGTGATCTTTTCCTGTTTTTATTGTCAGAAAAGAGCTATAAGGGGACCATCTTTTAATTCGTTTTAACGAGTGTAAAAGAAACGCTCGGCAATATTTTCATATTTTAGGAGTCAGAAAAGGGCTTAAAAGATGACTCTGATGTTTTGGTTCGTGAAAAATGATAATTTTCCTTGAAAGTCCTATTGTCCTGCACAAAAACGACACATTACTCATACCTGTTTAAGATAAGCAAAAATGCATTGAGAAATATCCTTCCATGGTGAAAAATAAACAAATTTAGCGTTCATTTATCCAAAAAACCTATAAAAAGACCTTTTACCATGTCATTTTTACCATTTTACTGTTGAGGGAGAGAAAAGGGCTTTTGGTAAGAAACTCCCTGTGGACTTTGCGGAGAATCCGACCGTCAGAATCGAGTGTCGTCTCTTTCAGGTATTTCACAACATCCTCCTCTTTGTTTTATCCGTTTAGAATTCCATTTTAAGTTTTAGTTTGATTTTTTGGAGGGTTTGGGGTTTTAGGGTCCGCTTTTCGGGGTACGCAGGTGCCCCATGGGTGACCTGCGTACCCCGACATTTTCGTATATGGGAAAATGGTCGGAGTACGTAGCCCACCTTCAGAATAGCTGCGTACCCACGCTCTGTTTTCTGAACGCAGGGTGCGTACTCCGCGCAAAGCGGATTTTCAAAACCCAAACTCAAAACCTAACCATCAAAATTTGATTTAATGAATTCTAATCAATGTTTTTTGGTGTGTAGATTTCCCACCATGCTAGATTGGCGTGAAAGAGAACACGAAGATGTCGATTTGGCCGCAATAGGTCATCAACCTTCCATTGATGCTTTAAAGGCATGCGGTCTCTACAAGTACTGGGCCATACCTGGCATGAGGGCCCAGGTGCCATTCTTAGAGTGGCTGGTTGAAAGGTGGAACATTCAGGATCAATGTTTCTACATCAAAGAACACTAGCTCAAGATAGAGTCCTCCGACATATGTTTTCTCACTGGCTTGCCTAACAGGGGCGAGCAACTGTCTCTATTCGGGACTAGGCTGGGTGGCCAATCCCTTGCTAGTCTCCGGCTAGAGTGGTGCAACAATCAAAACCAGGAGAAGGGGATAGAAATCAAATACATATCTCGACCTGAACTTATGGTAATTGTCTTTACAGTTACCAGACTTTGGAGTGCTGCCGCTTTGCACATAGCCACTGGTTCCCAAATGCGGATGGATATAGATTGCTTCCGAGGCACCATTTTCAACTGGTGCGATGCTGTGCTGGCCAATATGAAAGGCCAACTGACTAGGGCAAAGAACGGACAATTGAAGACCTTTGGATATGGGCCTTTAGTTGTGAGCTTTGCCCTAGAGAGAGTTCCAATGTTGATCCCCCAGCATCTTACTGTTCCAGTTGGGCCTCCTCGGGAGCCTAAGTTGACGCGGTGGGTTTCGGTAATGGCCCGGCATCCTGATGAGGGAGCGGGAGTTGTCCGATTTCCTGCGGGTTACTTTCACTGGTTGGAGAGCCAGGTCTTTGCGATTCAGGATTTTCCTTATGCCGGAATGGATTTTCGCAATGATCCGGACATGGTTCTTCCACAGGGAGAACAATGGGACGACAGAGGTACTTCATTTTTCACAAGTTTTTAAATTATCTATTTTTTTTTTTGTTTTTTATATATCGTCTCAAAACTGACAGCAAAAATTTTCAAAATGCAGATGTAGGCCCACGGCGTCCGGCCAATCTCCGGGCTTTTGAGAGGAGACATCCAGCTGCACCGGCACCGGCCCCACAGGACGCGGCTGCAGAGACACTAGCTGAGTTGGAGCAGGATCTAGAGCGTCTGACGGCGGGTATACCAGAGACTACTATAGATGATATTCCTATCAGACTTCAGTGCTACGTAGTCGCAGTCCCAGGACCTTTTAGGAGGTTTTTGTGTAGAGTAGCCCGTGCAGTGGTGTCGTATAGAGAGCACCACCAGTGATTGGATGGTCATTTGTAGACACATGTGACATTTTGGTTTTTGTACTTATCATTTTTGCCGATCATAAGGTGTTTTTCAACCTATGATCGAAGACGATGTATATTTTTTGACACACTCCTATCTATATATATCATTATTACTGGCTTATTTTGTTAAACATGTGTGATAAAATGTTTATAAATTCACATTTATGATTGTTACAAATGTCTATTTAACATTCGAGATGCCATTGCATCTGCTAATGTATTTAAAGACCTTGGAATATGCTGATATTCAATGTAATCAAATTCACGTTCCAAGAGACGCACCGTCAAAAACAATCTTAATAACACTGGATTTCTAATGGCATAGACTCTATTAAGTTGTAATACAACGAGTTCAGAATCTAAGTTTCTAACCTCACTATCAAACTCCGAATCCCAAATGAAATAGATTCAGATAATAATTCAATCACTGCACTGTATTCTGCAATGTTGTTTGTTGTTTGACCGAGGCTCACCCCATGCATAGAAACTAACTCGTCAGAAGGCGAATAGATAACCCAAGCTGCGGAAGAGATATTCTGTGTACTACGACAAGCACCATCAGCAAATCCAATGTACGTTTGGAGAGGCGTCGACATCTGCAATATCAAGAGTAAAACCAAGATAAGCCAGAATAATGACGAAAAACACACTCTCTAAACTAAGCACACTTGTCTAAACCGAGCACACTGTCTAAACTAAGCAAACATACCAGCTAGAAAGAAAAATTAACCTAACTAACCTAACTGAATCTCCATACCCACCATTTAAGCATAATACCTCTTTAGGTAAAGTCCATTTCTGGGCTTACCCAAAGAGTCCCCATCAAAATCTACCAGCTCATAGGCCCCTTTTGCTAGCTTTCGCTTGACAATGTAGGGCCCATGCCACATAGGAACGAATTTTCCAGCACCTAATTTATCGTTAGCTTGATCATATAATAGCACTAGGTCTCCTTCCGAAAAATTACGAGGGGTCACGTTGCGATCATACTGAGCTTTCATCCTTTTCGCGTGAGTCTCGATTGCCAAAGCAGCGTCACGTCGAGTCTCATCTAATTTAGCTAAGTATAACAGACGCTTTTCCTCTTCGGAAGTAGCTGGGAGTAATTCGATAGCCATTTGAAGTGATGGGATTTCGCATTCAATGGGTAAGACTGCTTCCAAACCATAAACTAGATGGAAAGGAGTGAACCCTGTTGATGTTTTCACTAAGGTTCGGTACGCCCAAAGCGCTGAAAAAAACATGTTATGCCAATTCGACCGATGAATACCAATGATTCGTCAGATCATGATAACTAGAACTTTGTTGATGGATTCAACCAAACCGTTTGCTTGAGGATAATAAGGAGTAGAACTATCATGGCGTAAACCAAGCTGGCTTGTAAGTTCTGTCATCATAATGTTTCGAAAATGGCACCCATGGTCAGTGATTATCGCTTGTGGGACACCAAACCTAGCAATAATATGATTGAATACGAAAATCGCAGTTGTCTTGCCATCTGCCTCGAATGTAGGCATCGCCTCAGCCCACTTAGTAAAATAATCAACCGCAAGGATGATATACGCATGCCCCCTGGCCGAGTGAGGGTTACATGTAATAAAATCGATACCCCATTTAGCAAAAGGACCAACGGAAATTATAGGGTGGAGAGGAGCAGGTGGTGCGCGCATATTGCGATCAAACACTTGACAGTTGTGGCATTTTCGGATCGCAATGATACAATCTTTAAACATGGACGGCCAGAAATAGACAGCTCGCAACACCTTCTGAGCTGTGGCATACCCAGACATATGACCGCCACATGCTCCAAAATGGCAGTCATTCATAACCCTTTCTACCTCTTCATGAGTTAAGCAACAACGAAAAACCAAGTCCGCCCCTCGACGATAAAGAGTATCTCCAATAATTTTGTACTGTTGGGACTGGAACCGAATTTTCCGACGTTCCGACTTTGAAGCTTCGGGCCGAAAGGATTGGGTTTGGAGATAGACGATTATATCCCCATACCACGGATCTAAAGTGCTGATGAGAAACAAAGATTCGTCCGCAATGGGTTCCTCTGCCACAGTTTCTGTGTCAGCACGCGGGAAGTCACACATCAATTCCGCAAAAACTAAAGATTTCTTAGACTTAGATTTTTGAAACTCCAAGTCGAACTCTTGCAAGATAATAATCCATTTAGAGTACTTGCCCCCTAGCAATTGTTTAGTCAAGATATAAATCATAGGGTTGCAATCCGAAATGACTGTAGTTTTACAGAGAAGAATGTAATGACGAAAACATTGGACAGCTTGAAAAGCTGCCAGGGCCAATTTCTCCACATGCAAATATTTTAGCTCAGTGGGATTTAACGTTCGATTAAGATAATATATCACATGTTCCGTTCCGAATTCGTCTTCCTGAACTAAGACCATTCCAATAGTGGAGTGGGAGGCGGCGAGATACAAAAAATAGTCCTGGTTGTAGTTGGGAGGATGCAGCAACGGTGCATGGGTCAACGCGTGCTTAAGTGCATCAAAAGATTTCTGAGCTATCTCATCCCAAGAGAATTGAGCGTTTTGTTTCAACAACTGGGTGAAACCCTTTGTAACCTCGGCGTAGTTAGGAATGAATCGACGTAAAAAGTTTGCTTTCCCCTGCAAACTTTGGAGTTGGCGCAAACTCGAAGGAGGAGGCAATTTGATGATAGCTTCGACCTTCGAGGGATCGACGCGGATACCAGCTTTTGAAACGACAAATCCTAGCAATCGTCCCACTTCTATGCAGAAGACACATTTGTGTGGGTTCAACCGAATTCGATAATGCCGACACCTCATAAAAATAGCGCGTAACTGGACAAGGTGATCAGCTCGACGTAAAGAATGATCAGGCAAATCATCAAGATACGGTTGTACAATGTGTTTGATGTCGTGAAACGCGTAAGACATTGCCCGTTGGAAAGTGGCTCCGGCATTCTTAAGTCCAAAAGGTAATTTGTAGTAAGAAAATGTCCCCTAGGGACAAATGAAAGCCGTTTTTGGTTGATCGGCAGGTAGAATATTGATTTGGTTGTAACCGGAAAAACCGTCCATAAAGGAAAATATTTCACTGCCGGCACAATCATCAATTATTTGATCGATATAGGGCGTGGGATAGTTGTCTTTTGGACAAGCACGATTTATATCCCTATAGTCGATGCATATTCTTATTGTTCCTTGTTTCTTGTTAACCGGAACAATATTCGATACCCAATCTGTTAACGGGATCGGATAAATGAAACCTGCTTTCAACAGCTTTTCGACTTCTGCTTTAATCGCAGCTGCTTTCCTTGGGTGTATCTAACGCAGACGTTGCCGAACGGGTTTAGCGTCCGGGTAGGTTTTGATCTCATGAACAACAATGGAGGGATCAATTCCTGGCATTTCCTCATAGGACCAGGCAAACACGTCGCAGAATTCTTGAAATAGGACCTTGTATGTTTGAATTTCGTCATCTGTACACAAGGCACCTATATGAATGTTCTCAATAATTCCGGTTTTGACTGAAATGTCAATGGCAATAGTTTGGGAAATGTTTCCCAAATTCAACTCTGAATCAGGATGTTTCATGGGATTCTGAGCGTCCTTGACATATTCAGCTGTAAAAATTGATGAAAAATCATTTTCAAAGTCATCACCCTCAGGTAAAAATGAAGATATATGATGAAGATCTTCCCATGGTAGATCGTCTACACTTAGGATTTCGCGAAGTTGTTCGTCAGATGACACAACTTCAGGAAACGTTATCCATTCTGAGGTCGATGTGAAAAGTGATTCCTCATGGACCACATTCATTTGGTCGATTTGGGTTGAACTTGAGTCGGAAAAAGACTGCACAGCCTCATAAGCAATTTCATATGGACTCAAAGGCATTGCATTACCGAATGAGTCTATCTCAGATTCAGATGGGACAATCCATGGATCATCGTAAAAAATAGTGTCTGAAGCAATCATATGAATGGTTGCGAATGAAGGGTCTGCGTTGATCGGAGGAAAAGGAAAAGTTCCCAGTAAACCAGAATCTTTAACTAATCCTACGCCAACATCCTTATAAGGCATAGTCGCCCTACCGACATGCTGGATACTCTCTGAAGAGGTTGGGTCGGATGGAAAATAAGCCAACTGGTCTATTGTCACGATCTTGCCATTATGTGGAAACTTTATGACTCTGAAAATCGATGAAACGACAGCTGTCATAGCGTAAGACCAACTTCGACCCAAAAGAAGGTTGTAGTCTAGAGGGGCATCAACCACCTCCACATCTAGACTAACGGTTTTTCCTTCAACCCCTATAGGCAAATCCTGTAAAATGCCAAACGGATGGAACCCACGGCCATCAAAGGCCTTAAGAATAGTCGGGGATTGGTTCAGTGAAGGAGAACCAAGCGATCTCCAACATTGAATCGACATAATACACGTGGAAGCTCCCTCATCAATTACAGTCCGATGAATAGGCCTGTTTTTTACTATCACTGGAATCTGGAAAGCCATCTGATGAGGGAGACACGGTGTACTATTTTCTAGATCAAAGATTATCAGGTTCGGGTCCTGAACATCAACAGCTCCTATAGCCGACAAAAGTAATTTTCTCTGTGCTGGGCATGATTGCAACACTTCTAAAGCCGACATTGCTGAGGGCGAAACAACTAAATCCTCAACAATGTTGTAATTCTGGGCCGCTCTCGCATGTGGATTGAAAGCAGACCTTCGAAGTACACCCTTGGCGGGCGGTTTTATTACTAAGTCAGGGTTAGGTTTCTCGATCTCTAGTGGATCAGAACCGGGAGCTGAGGTTGATGGATTTGAACGAGAAGATTCTGCTTCTTTCGATCCATCAACAGGACTTTTACTACCATAATCGTGAGATCGAGTGGCAATCCTTACATGAGACATCATCAATATGGGTTCTTCAGTGGCACTCGAGGAAGAACCTATCATCTTACTCTCCTGCTTTGGAAATGGATCTTTCAAAACAGCAGGAGTTGAGGAACCTTTGAAAATTTTCACAACCTCGGCCCGATGGGGGCAATCTCTTGTAAAATGATCCTCTTCACAAATAAGACAAGGATATCGAGGTTTGCGTTTTTCGTCATTGGATTCCGACTTCTCTTTTTTCTCTTTTGGAGCCTTGTCTGCTTTATCCTTCTTCTTGCCTTTCTTCTTACCACCGTTTTTTGATTTAGCCGTAGATGACTCTACAGCGTGAATGTCGGCGGTAATTTCAGGAGAAGACTCTCCTGTCGGGGAGTCTGGTAAGGTTATTATTGGAGAAGAATTCTTTGAGGATTTCTTCTTACTTTTAGTATTCACCGTACCAATCATGCCATCAGCAGCATGAGACCCCGAAGGAGCAGCAGCGATTTGATTCGACTTAGGAAGATCTGGGATCTTCTCATGCAACGTACCCGACTGAGTGTAAACTAAGTCAAGGTACTGGGCTTGAGCAATGACTTTCTCCTCAGTAACTACTCCGGACTTAGCTACATCTTCAGTAATCTTCGGTAATAATGATTTTACAAACCATTCAGCTAAGATTTGGTCCGGGATAAAAACTTTCACTAAACATCTTCGACGTCTCCATTCATGAATATGATCGGAAATGTAAGTGGACGTCGATTGTTTTAATGAAGTTAGTAACTTAGTACCATTATCGTATCTGACCGGCAACTGCAAATGAGTTAGGAACAAGGTAGCTAACTGACTAAAATTGTAAAAAGAGGCCCGTGGTAACTCAATGTACCACTTGGCCGCGAGACCAATGAGCGTACGCTGGAAAAGACGTAAGCGGATCGAATCATCCGAGATGGAATTTGAGGCACACCAGAGGTGGTAAGTCATCACATGATTCGACGGATCCTCTCCAGACTTACCTTCGAACTTGGGTATATCACTGGGCAACTTATTAGGCATTGGCGCCCAAAACGGAAGATAATTGATTGGATCGTTCGTTAGGCGCGTCAAGTCTGGTAAATCCAAAGTTGCGATAAACGGTAATTGATGATTAGGATCCCTAAAACTTTGGGTCACAAGACCAGTCCCAGGAGGAGGATATCCAGGATAACTTGGAACAGGAATCGCATTCGGGATATTATATCCTCCTGGAAAACCAGGATTAACTGGACCGTACTGGGGTTGCTGAGGTTGTTGATAAGTATACCCAGGATACGGTTGATACTAGTAAACCGGTTGTTGGACAGCAGGCCCGTATTGATACTGTCCCTGGTACGGTTGATAAGAAAATTCTGGGTTCGATCCCCAGTGGAGTCGCCATTTTGTCATGCGGAAAGAGTCGTTAGTGTGGACACAACCGACCTCCCTAGAAGCCTAAGACTTTCTAGTGACAAACAAGACAAATAAGAGCAATCCTTCACTAAATATGCCTTTACAATATGAGAAATCAAGTGTTTAGATCCTACCTGTAACCCAACGTTGTTGTAGTAGTCCAGCTTCGTTGATCCAGATGAGCTCCTCCTTCTCTTTGAAACCTGCATTCACTAACAATCAAACGATTAAATAGCACCTGAATACCACATAAAATAAAACATATTTAACATATAGACCAAGGACTATATGAAACAACTCATAAATAACAAATTGTTGAGAAGAATGGACTTATTTGTATTAAAAGGTAACAAAAGGAACCATTACAACCTAAGCCTTGGTGTTGTGCAGGTCCTTCCCAGGGTCCACAAGAGTTCTCCTTTACTCTGATCAGCTCACCCACTTCCAAATGAAACAAGCAAAGATGGTAATCTCTCCTCACAAGCTTCTACAAGGAAGTCCTAATTCCAGCAGCATCTACCCTTAGGAATGTTCAGCTTTCAACCTCCCCTCCCTTTGGCCCAATGCCTGTATTTATAGTGCTCTAGAGGAAGTTATTTAGGTCCACCATCAATGGGATAAGCCCCTCTTTGGATGGGATAGCTCCCCTCTTGATGGGATAAGTTCCTCTTTGGTAGGGATACATGAACCATCTGGAGGCGCTTCATACACGTCAAACAAGCTTCTAGAAGACCCTAGAAATGACCACAAGTAACGTTTTTAAGATGAAACTCGCGCCTTTTGACCTTTACAGGGGTACGCACCCACCCCTTTACATACAGAGCGTACAAGTACGCAGGTATTGTGAACTTGGGTTGTGTACACGCAGGTAAGGCTAAGAGAAACTGCGTACCAGAGATAATTGACTTTAAATGACTTTTCTCTCTTTCTTGAAGTTTGACATGAAGAGCAGAGGCATGAGACTTGCCAAGGAGGATAGTATGACAGTGGATGGAGCCATACTAACTGCAAATAGTCATGGTGACATTTTTTAGTGTAACACCTCTCATCCCTTGATCCAAACTAACTCCAAGTTTGGAAGGCCATTCAATACCCTCATTTATGACAAAACCATCTCCATTTCCCTATAAATGGAGCACTCATCATAGTGATCAGGGGGCTAGGGTTTGTAAGGAAATATTGTTGGTTTGATATTTGAGTTCATATCACGTAATGTTATGATGCTGGATTGGTGTGCTTTTGATGTGGCGAGGTTTGGACTGAAGCTGGATGAGTGGCACAGGATCAAACTATATTAGGTGAAACTCTTCCTTCTACATTAATAAAGTCTTTATTCCATTTCTCATATTCTTGTTCATATCTATGATGATTACGTGTTTCAATGTCTTCGATTCCATTGGTTTATAGTAGATAGATCATGTATGCTTTGATCGTTGTTGTTTCTATTTTTGTTGACACATGTACCTATTGAGCGGATTCAATCCAAGTGGGAGTGACGAGAGAAACTCAAAGGGGATCAAGGAAGTGAAAGACTACAAGTAAGTTCCTTCATCTCATCTATCTACTATAGGAAAAGGTTAAACTACTTTATTTCTATTGTTCTAGGTGTAGCTACCCACCTAGGGAAAATGTGTTTATCCATAGATGAAAATTCCATATAACACCTTCCTCCAAGCACAGATCCCACATCCCAAGGCAACATCACATTATAAGAATACTTCATTTGAATTTCATGTAAAAGACATACATCCCATTGACAAAATGGAGATGCACAAACAGACTAGGCAAATGATTTCATCTAGACTCACTAACACGTCTATGAGTTTGTCTAAATTGCAGGTTACTTTAGCTAATGTTTAGTCACAATTGAAGATGGAGAAAGTGTCTTCACTAGCTAAATACATAAGCATAAAAACTTTGGATGACTTGGTAATCAAAGTAGGATATGATCCTGCCAATATCAATGTTGCAGACGAGCTCATAAGAAAGAAGAATACTGACATAGCAGCATTGAGAAAATAGTTGAAATTACCAGCCACAGAAGATCCTTTGGCCAAAGACATTGAAGAAACAGAGTCACAGAAGGCAGACATGATGAAGCTCATCATGGAGCAGAATGTACAGTTGAAACAAATGGAAACAGAGATGGAAAAAATAATCAAGGAAAAAGAGCAAGCTTCTAGAATGAATATTTTCCCTTTGCAAGCAGTGCCTCTTACAACAATTCCTACAAATACATCTTGTACAACAAACACAGGGACTATTGAAGATCAATTGGTAAGTGCAGTGAAGAATATGTCTCTCCAAACTAAAGAAATTAAAATATTGCAGGCTCAAATTAATATTCTGCAAGACCAGAAGACAAAGACCGAAACTTTCCATGCAGTAGAGCTAGAGAGAGCTCAAAACAAAATAGAAGCATAGAGGAAATCAGCAACTGAGTCCTCTATTGGCCACACACTGGCCCAAGTTAAAGAAATTATATGGAACAATATTATTGAAGCCATGGATGAAATTTTGCCATGTATCCATATTATATTTGAAAAAAAAGAGTTGATTGAGAGAGCCAATCAGTCCATTTCCACTATTAACACCGAGTTGGGAGATATTCCTACCATAGCCAACAACATCATCAAATTTCTCAATTCTAAAAAAAGATATGAATTGGATGATTTGGGAGTAGATGATAGGACATAAACAATCTTAGAAGTGAAGAAATTTCTGACAAAGAAGAATTTGGTTGTGCAGCTTATAGAAAAATGTCACAGTTTAGAAATAGGAGATAACATATTTTTCACCAGAATAGAAGCATTAGCAAAGAAGGGTGTGCCTTCTTTATTTGTAATTAATAACAAACTGATGACCAGGGAAGATTACATCAAGAAGCTTAAAGACATTGCAAAGGATATTGCTAAGTCTTCCCACATTAAAGGTGTTATGACAGGGAGAGCTTTTTTCGAAGCTATCAACAACATGAGTTTCATCCAACATGAGATAAAGCATATTTTTGTAGTAAAACCCACATTTTCTCGGTATACTGAGGTAGATGAGATCTACCGCAAGGCAAAAAAAATCACCATCCCAGATGAGGAGTGGTGGGATAAATTGTGTGAATTTCAGGACTAAAGAAAAGATCAGCTACACCCAGCGTGACACACAAATCGTGGTGACTCAGCAACTGTTCTTTGCAAAAATAGTTCTAGACCTCCATATCACTTCACCAAATTCACCTCTTTTGGTCATATTAGTCAATTTAGTTATTTTGTAATCAATAATAGATTTCCATGTCAATGCGGCATTGATTGTAATATTTTTGGAAATTTTGTTTAAATACTTCATTCATTCGAAGTATTCAGGGCTAGTTCCTGATCAGTGTAATTTTTCTATTGAGAATTGTACTTTTTTCCATACTACTTGAGTGTCAATAATACAAATACTTTCATAGGATTTTTGTGCTGCAGTTTGCTGGTGATATTTTTCCTATTGTAACAGTTGTTCCCATTGTTTTTCTTTGCATTATAATCATCTAAAAATCTAATTGTAAAACAAGAAGTGTGAAAAATAAGTTTTGTTAATTGAACACCTTATTTGGATTGTTTTTATAATCTATATGTTTTTTTTTTCTAAATTCTAATTGAAAAATTCTTAAATGCTTTTCAATCATCACTCAATTCACCTCTTCTCCATCTCATAATTTACTTTAAGGATCCAGTAAATGTAACTAGCTTGCCTTGTGATTATTCTTTTAAATATTTGATGCAATATCTAACATATTTGACTCCATAGCCCAATGGAAAGAAAGTATTTTGATCAGATCAACCAACCAAACCAATCAACCAAATTAAAACAAACAACCAGCCATAATCATAACTAGCCTAAAATCAACTTAAAAACCAAGCTAAGTCATAAAGAAAGATCCCTATCTGAAGCTGGCAATGCAAGATCCGAGCTTCAAAAGTGGTTTGATGTTGTCCAATATATTTACTACCTCGACCTCAAAAATATAGAATGATAACATAGTGGCAACCATACTGGGGAAGAATATATTTTAATATAAAACATTATTATTCCCTGGTTTAAAATAAGTATTTCAGTAAGAAATTGTTGTATCATTATGAAATACATTGTCTGAGGTTGTTATTTTGTACATATCTATTGTATCATTGATTTTGATTTTGATTTATATGTGATGATTTTTCCTAGCCCTCGCTCCCAAAAGAATTTATACTAGACCTCACCTTGATCCCAACCCTGCTAAAATTGTAGATGACCCTAAGAAACTAGCGAGAAAGAAAATCTTTATCTAGATTCAAGGTAGTAATAGTCCCTTTCCTAGATTCAATTCTCCTCTGGAAAGTACTCCTTTGTCAAGGTCTAATTCTCTTCCAAAGAAATTTGAAACTTTATAAGACATAGAGTTTGATTTTCCTTTCTAACAAAGTTTATTTAGATCAAAGTCTGAGGCTTTTTTAGATCAAATTGTCATAGATAAAGCCATACTACAACCATATCTACTCCAAATCCAAGTCCTTGAAACAGATCCTGATCTTGAATTTTTACAGCAATTTGACAAATTAGAAGGTCTAGTTTTAGTGTTGGACCAAGCTATCGAAGAAGCTTTTATTCAGCAATCTGTTGAATTTTCTGCTTTAACTATTGCAACAGCCTCTTTTTCTAGTCAGTCATCTAATATGTACATCTTTAGCCTCCCAATCCTACTCATTCCATAGTTTCAACTTCCCTGGCTTTGATTTCTCAAACTACTATCCCTACTATCCCTGTAGTTATCAAAATTGCACCTCCATTAGGTCCATCCTCAAGTCAATCTACCATGATAGTTATGGAAGGAAGGTATGTAACCTTGGTGTTACCAGGCCAGCTAAATCCTATGCCTGCAAATTATCCATCTAAAATTGTAACCTTTGATAATACTAGTGCTAATACTGCTCAATAACATGTGGATAGGATGAATGATGTTTTTGACCTCCAAGAAGTGGATGAAGCTGATGTTAAAATGAGATTGTTTGCCCAAAGCTTAGGAGGTGATGTCAAGAAATGGTTTAGGGGTTTACCTGCAGGAAGTATAGCCAACCTTGAGGCTTTCCTTCAAACATTTTTAGATAGATTGGAGATCAAGAAGAACCCACTTCAACTCCTAAATGAATATAAAAGGTTAAAAGAAAATCCAACAAAACTATGGAAGAATATTGTAAAATGATTCAATATTGATTACAATGCCATTCCATAATACATAAAACCCTCCCCTGGCCTAGCTCTAATTTATTTTCCAGATGGTTTCAATGTAGGCATGGAATATCAACTTATAGATAGAGACCCAATAACTTTGGAATAAATGCAATAAAATGCAATTAAAGTTGAAGCTAACATCCTGGAAAGAAAAGCCAAACAGAAGTCTAAACGCATAGTAACCATAAAAGAATAACTTTCTACTTCTGTTGTTGACCACAAGATTGATAACTTAGTCAGAGTAGTTAATCAAATGATGTAAAGAGTGAACATTAATGATCAGTCTCAAGCAAGAGAAAACCAAAATGTCCCTCAATCTAGAAACCAAAACTTTAGAAGGAATGTTCCCCAAATTAAACAAAGAGAATAAAAGGGACCAACCCAACAGGTTTGACCTACTTTTCAAGAAAAATACACAAATGATGAGGGGAATATTGTGGAAGATTTGGATGATAATCAAATAAATTTGTTAGGGATAAGTGATGATGAAACAATTTTCCTCACTCAAGACGAGCAAAAACTTTTTTTCTAGCCCAGACTGAGATAGATTCTGAAGAGTCAGATGAATACAAATAGGGATTTGAAGATTCCATAATGGAAGTCCATAGGCGATATAATATTAGAAGTAAGAAAATTCAAGATACTGCTAATAAAAATAATGTTGAAAATCCTGTCAAAAGGGTCTCTGATTCTGATTCCAAGAAAACAGCAGAAAATCTTCCTAAGAAAACCATTGAAAATCTTGGAAAGAAGCCAAAAAAAGTTACTATGAAAAGGAAAATTCATACTCCTTCTAGAACTACTCAAACTGATCTCCCTTCTACAATCCAACAAACAGAACTGGCCACGATAATAGCTATTGGTAAGTCTGATTTTTCAAATCTACTTAAGAATCAAACACCATTTAGTATAGAAAATGAACTTCCCAAGCTGAAAATTTCTATCCCCTTAACTGAATTAATGAACAAGAATGTATACAGGACTCAGTTCATGAAAGCATTAAATATTGCGAAGAAAAATAACGATGTAAATCTAAATGATGATCATCCTGAACTCTTATTTGGGCCAGAAGTTGAAGGCAAACCACAAGAAGGAGGGGTCCCTCCATTTTATGTGAGTTTGAATATTCATGATAAAAATCTCGATAATGCTATGCTAGATTTTGGTGCATCTCATAATTTAATGCCCAACGCTATCATGGAAAAAATAGGACTTGAAATTACTAGACAATACCAAGATTTTTATTCCTTTGATTCTAGCAAAGTTAGATGCCTAGGTGTTATCAAAGACCTATGTTACTTTATCCCAAATCCTTGCCAAAAGTCTAGTGATGGATATAGTAGTGGCAGACATTCCCCCTAAGGATGGCATGTTTTTGTCACGCTCATGGGGAGCAAACATTACAAGGAACCCTACAAATGGACGTGACTTATGGCACTATACGAGTGTTTGGTCAACATAGAAGATTGTATAGGGAAACGTTAATGAAGTATATGGTCAGTAGTCAAGAGAAACCACATAACTATCCCCTTTACTCTGATCATTATGACCTAGATTCTTTCATTCTTTATAATGATGGAGATATTGATGCATAGGATACTAAAGCAAAAAATGATATTGATGAAAAACATGAAAATCAAACACTAATTGTGCAACAAAAAACTGAAACTGAACCTTTTTTGAACATGAGCTTTGATGGCTCTTGTAGCAAAGAAGGTTTAGGGGAAGGTGTTTGGGTGTCCAATTCAGGGAATAATCATGTTGAAGGTCATCCCTATGAACTCAACTTTCATTGCACCAATAATATAGCAGAATATGAGGCACTTCTTTTAGGATTGCAATTATTGAAAAAAATAGGTGCTAAAACAATTTCGGTTCATGGTGATTCTGAATTAATTATAAGACAGATCAAAGGAGAGTATGCTACCAAACATCTTAGCTTAAGAGCCTACAGAAATTATGTACTTGACTTTCTAGGAAATTTTGTAGAATATGATCTTGTCGTCATTCCCAGAAATAAGAATGTCTTGGCTAATGGTTTAGCTTTTTCAGCTAGCACATGTAAAATGCCTCATCCCAATAGACAATATACAGTGGAGGTTAAACATCTTCCAACTGCACCTAACAATATGAGACATTGGAAGGTATTTGGAAGTGAAAAACACATTGAAAGTTTTTTGCAATCCAAGGATGAGTATGAAGATGATAGCATAGATTTAGAGTGTCAAGTAGAAAAATAGATTGTTGAATATGTCTATGTAGATAAACAGCTTGATAATTCTGATGTAAACATTTCAGTCAATAAAGATGTACATAAATGAGAATTGCATGAAATATATCCAGAAAAAGAAGAATTTGAAGTACTTCATCTTAAGGATAATGTTCTGCCTAGGTGTTTAGTTCCGTTAGACGAATTTTTTGATTTCAATGATGTAGAAAAAAAAAGCCAAAAATGGAACCCATAGGGGAAAACATAGAAGAATGCTATATAGGTAGTGAAAAGAACCACAAAATGATAAAACTCTCCAAATCACTTCCTATTGTCGCAAAACAATGATACATAGTCCTTTTCAAAGAGTTCATAGATGTCTTTTCCTTAAACTATGAGGACCTAAAAGCATATGAAACTAGTATCATACAACATAAATTCCCAATCAAGGAGGATCGAAAACCATTCAAACAAAAACTCCGTAGGATAAATCCTGTCCTAATTCCTTTGATTGAGAAAGAAGTAAAAATCATGTATGATGCTAAAATTATACTTCCTCTTAAATACTCTAAATGGGTGTCTAACATTATACCTACTAGAAAGAAAACTGCAGAGATCAGATTGTGGATTGATTTCTAAAATCTTAATAAGGTATCCCTTAAAGACAACTACCCTTTACCTAAAACGGATCATATATTTCAAAGGGTAGTAGGGTCTAGTAGAATTTCCTTATTAGATGGCTTCTCAGGTTACAACCAAGTCTTAGTGCATCCTGATGATCAGGCTAAAAATGTCTTCACTACACCATGGAAAAATTTCATTTATGTAAAAATTCCCTTTGGCTTAATGAATGTTGGAGCCACTTTCCATAGAGAAATGGATATTGCCTTTGCTGGATAAATTGGCCATTTTGTTTTGATTTATCTAGATGACATTACTGTCTATTCTAAAACTGATGAGGAACATTTAGCACATCTAAGAAAACCTTGCTTTTCCTTGAGGAAGGAAAACTTCTTGGTCGCATCATTTCCAATGACATAATTAAAGTTGATTCCAGTAGAATTGAAGCAATATTGAAAATTAGTCATCCAAGAAACATCAAAGAGCTTTAGTCTTTTATTGGTAAAATCAATCTCCTAAGGAAATTTATTCCTAACCTAGAAGAACTTCTTAGAAACATAACAAACATGCTTAAAAAGGATTTTGAAATCAAGTGGAGTATTGAGGCTAAACAATCCTTTGACTTAGTTAAACAAGAATTAACCAAAGCACCAGTGTTGATTAGCCCAGGTTTCACAAAAGATTTCATAATATTCTCTTTTTCTTCTAAACAAACTATTGCAACAGTCTTAATGCAGAAAAACAGTGAAGGTTTTGAGAAGCCTATTTCATTCTTTAGTAAAGATTTAAGAGATGCATCTTTGAAATACAATATTATGGAAAAACAGGGCTTTCCATTGGTTATAGTAATAACAAATTTTAGAGTATATATTTTGCATTCCCATATTATTGCTTATGTACCTAATGAACTAGATATGGACATTTTGACACAGAATGGACCTGATGGAAAATGAGGAAAATGGATTGTTGTCATTCTTGAATATGACTTAGAAATCAAGCCCACCAAGTTAATCAAAGGTCAGAGGCTAGCAAATTGATGGATGAGTCAAATTTCCATGCATTAGATATTAACTTGATTGATTCATTAGATAATCAAGAGGAATAGGCGACTCCACAAATTAATGAGGCATTTCTAAACTCATCTTGGTATGCAAACTTGATTTATGTCTTGTTTCATTTAAATGTTCCTCCTGGTTTGACAAATAAAAAGGTAAGATTTCTCAAGTTAAAAGCAATTAAATTTTGCATTATAGATAATGTTTTGTATTCAAAAGATGCTGAGGGTATTTTATTTAAATGTTTGTTAAAGGATGATGCAAAAAAAGTTATGTAGGAATTCCATGAAGGAGACTATGGTGGACATCTTTAGTGGAAAGCCACTGCCAATAAAATCCTTAGAGTTGTTTACTACTATCCTATCCTTTTTCCGGACATTCACAAGCAAGTCACCTCACACCATAAATGCCAAATTTTTGAGGGAAAGAGAAAATTGTTGCCCCTGCAATTAAAGCCTATCTCTGTTGAAAGTCCCTTCCAGCAATGGGGATTGGACTTCATTGGTTAAATTCATTCATTTTCCTTTGCCCAACATAAGTGGATTCTTACATCCACTCACTACTTTACCAAATGGATAGAGGCCACCCCTTCAAGAGTTGCCACTGATGTTGTCATTATTAAAATCCTTGAGAATAATATCCTCTCTAGATTTGGTTGTCCTAGAAAACTCATCACTGATAATGTTACAGCCTTTAAATCTAAAAAGATGGTTGAATTTTGCCATAAATACCACATTACTTTGGTACATTCAACAGCTTATTACCCTAATCAATTGGCATGTCATCATACCAATCGGTCTATGGGATGGATGCATTTTTCTCATCCTCTTTAGGAGTTCCAGTCATGAAGATCATTTAAGAAGTACAAGCTAAACTCAATGATATACAACAATGTGGAACTTGTATAACAACTCTCTCAGAGTGATTTCTAAAAAGAGGTATGACAATCATATACAACGATAAGCATAATGTGGAACTGTGCCATAATATGATGATCCTGACAAGTTGTCTCCAAAAATAATATACTCAACTTGGGAGAGGAAACAAGCCTGAGTGATGTAAGCATCTACCCAAGGTCTTGTTTTCTGCTTTATCTAAACAACATATTTCTACACATGTGAATAAAGGATTTGACGTTGAACATATGAGAAATCGTTTGATTACCAGTCAATGATGAAAACTGTTAACAGATGTGAGGATGGCCACCAATAATGATGAAGGTCTCCAAGATGTGTAGTATAATCTAACGAGTGTGAATTATGAGGTTGTTACCGAACACTCATAGAATCATTCAACTTGGAGCCAATAATGAAAACCCCCAATTAAACACATGGTAACCTGCCACTGATGACTGCAAGTTCCAGGGTACTGATATAGTTTGGGATCTGTTTCTGGATGCTAGTAAATTTTGTAGAGTTAAAAACCTGAGCATTATCGGTGACGATTTTCTTAGGACAGCCAAACCTCGCAAGGATATTTTCCTCCAAAACATTTATGACTACAGCGTCAGTTGCATTTCTAGCTGGGATTGTTTCCACCCATTTATTGAAATATTCAGTGGATACAAGTGTCCACTTTTGTTGACTACTAGAGGGAAATTGTATCTCTCCAATGAAATCCAATCCCCATTGTTAGAAAGGTTCTTCAACAAAAACAAGGATTAGTGGGAGTGGAGATAGTTTCTATTTCTCAGCAAATATTTGACACTTCTAACAGGCCCGAATATGAGAGTGAACTTCTCTAAATAATTTCAACCAATAAAAAACCACCATAAATATTTTATGAGTTGTAGTCTTCCACCTATAATGTCCCCTGCAAATGCCACCATGGAACTCATCAATCACTTCATGAGGTTCCTCTTCCACTAAGCACAAAAGTAAGATCCCAACAGGGTATTTCCAATACAGTTGATCATTAGATATAAAAATAAATTGTGTTTGTAGCCTCAAATATCTTCAGTAGCTCTGTGTTGGCTTGAGGGGACCTAACCCATGTTCAACATTAGTTAGCCAAAAAAATCCCTACACTACTATCCCTTTCAGTATCAGCCCGCGGAGCATGGACTAAAGTCTCACCCGAAGCAGTATGGGGGGATGTTGGAATCAAGTTTCCGTACCCTTGAGATGGTTTTCATGTCGGTTTATTCTAGATATACCTACCTTCGCACAAGTTTCTTATCCATCTGTTCCACCCTTCAGCACCTTCATGAAAAGGTACAGTTGGTTTTCACGCAGCCCTAACCTGCAACTCAGGGACTTTCACATTGTTAAGGCAACGAACTGTGATATATCTCGAACTAGGCTAAGTGTCTTACTTATCTTATTAACCGATCTTAGTTAGCTTCGCATAAACAGATGTTCTTACTTGTGTTCACTTAACCAACACATTTACATACAATCATGCATCATATAAGCACTATAAGTGAAATTCATACCCAACATAACAAGATGCATAGACAGGAAATAAAGACACAAAAATTGTAGAATACTTCTCTTTATTGATAATTTTGGATGATTACAGACTCGACCTACCCTGCGCACTCAGCTTCAGCGGTCCGCGCACTCAGTTGCAGAGCCTCTACCTATGCTACAACCTAAACATAGACTTCTACCTCAGAGCTATCTCTCATACATCATATATTCATGTCTTGATTGATTATTGATAGATTCTAACTACTTAGAGCTTAGCTCTATTTATACAATCCCATGGTCTACGAACCATGGGTTTACAGCCGACATTACATTTCCAAAATAAGGGCAGACAACCCTATGACCCTTTAACACCTACGTGCTTCGCTACCAAAAATGCGGAGTCTTTACACTTGGATTACAAATTTTGACCAAAATATGGGCTTTTATCCCCAAAACTGCCCTTGGGGGATCCCGCACCCAACACTCTATCAGAGTGATTTGTCAAAAGAGGTATGATGATCATATACATCGATAAACACAATGTGGAACTATGTCATAATATGATCATCCTGACAAGTCATCTCCAAAAATAATATACGCAACTTGGAAGAGGAAATAAGGCTGAGTGATGTAAGCATCTATCCAAGGTCTTCATCACCACTTTATTTGAAAAACATATTTGTTGGCTTAGTGGGGCCTGACCCAGGTTCAGA
Organism: Pinus tabuliformis; assembly: GCA_031772625.1. NCBI lineage: Eukaryota > Viridiplantae > Streptophyta > Pinopsida > Pinales > Pinaceae > Pinus > Pinus tabuliformis. The sequence continues at coordinate 289,904,703 of CM062807.1, read as the reverse complement.
GATGAGTTAGACAAACAAATCTCGGTACTATTGGCCCTTTTGGCAACAGTGCATGGAGCGCAGACTGAGGTCTCACCCGAAGTAGTATGGGAGGGTTCTAGAACCAGGTTTCCACACCCTTGGGATGTCTGATGGGCTTCTGGAGGTCCGTGATTAGACCTACCACTGCACGCACTTGCGATCCCTTTGTGACCTATGGTGCAGCTTCCGCGCAGCCATGCTTGAGGTGCGACCCGTATAATACCAAAGTTCCTCACTTATTAACCAATTAATTAGCTCATGTGTGTAATATTTATGGTTATTACAACATATTCATCATTTATATCAGTGTGTACGATACATAAATGAACATAAACATAAAGAAGATAAGCACAACAATTACGCAAAATTAGGAATCAACTTCTCTTTATTAGCTTTCTGTCCTAATTACAGACTTGACTCCGCCCTGCGCACTCAGCTGCAAGGGTCCGCACACTCAGTTGTGGACTCTACTAGGCCTCTGCGCACTAAGCTACAGAGCCTCATCCTACTACTACAACCCAAGACACTTAGGCTTCTACTCTAAGCTTGAACCATTCTGTCGCTATTCTTTCTATTCATGACTGCCTTTACAACTTAGAACCTCGCTCTATTTATACAATCCCATGGTTTGTGGACCATGGGTAGGCTGAATTTACACTAATTTACAATACAAAGCTTAGGGTGAACAACCATATGACTAAATTGTACACTTCGCACTCCGCACCTGCAATTCGCGGAGTTCTACACCATCTTTGACCAAAACTTGGGCTTTGAACCCCAAAACCTATTGTGGGGGGGATTCAGTTGTGGCCCTTTCCATTCTTGCCAAGTCCAGAGCGCGCCACTCTGAAGGTCATGTTTCCAACACTTTGAAGATGGTGTCATCAGTAGCAATAAATGGGAGCTTTGTCCATTCCTTTGCTAGATCCTTCCATGCCCAGACATGAATGTTGTGCATGTCCACTTTAAACTCTACAAAGCTCTTCAGAGTGGCTTACACTGTGGGAGACAATAGTGGTCTTATATTGATCCACATATGAATGCTCGCCTCCATCAGCACCCAAAAAACCTTGATTGTGTGAATCCGCTTCACGTCCTTAGTGGCCCAAAGCGTAGCGTACTTCGCAGCCTCAGGTAGGTCATGGTTAATAGGCAGGAACTGGCTATCTTCTGGTAGTTTTCCTGCTACCAACAAGATGGATAAGAGAAACCACACATAGTGGAAGGTCTTACTGTGCTCTTGGGCCTCCTTGCAGTTCATCAAAAATTCCTCACAGTGGAACTCAACCTAGTTGAACTGGACCCCCTCTGTGCACTGTTCGGCTAGCACAACCATAGGCACTGGTACTTCATCGGTGTGACACTTCTACATTAATCTTCTGGCCAAGAGTTGGATGGCTACGTGCATGCCTTTGTCCTTGATACTCGCAATTGCATAGTCGTGCTTCCTCTTTTCTAGCTTGTATTTAGTTTTCATGGCTTCTACGTGAGCCAAATCGCTGCTTTTACCAGCTATCTCTGTGGGATCCCTTCCCTTACAATGAAGCTGAGAAATCCTATGAATAAGCTCCACTGTGATGGGAATAGGCTTGTCTAGCCATAGATACCCATCATGCAACAGGCACAGCAGTTGCCTGATGACGAAATGATGATGGGCACGTGGTGAAAGTGCGGTATCCATCATAGATGAAGTAATCCGACCTTCTCCACACCACGTAGCCATTTTCATAGCTCCAACATGATTACTGGCCCCTCCAACTTTTGTTTCATTAAGCTTTCCATCGCCAGGTGCGGGAACTTCTCGTTGTCTGCGACGTCCCAATCTTCGAATTTCAAGGTAGGCACCCAGCCTAGGGGTGAACCTACAAAAGTAATTATGTCGGGGCGGTGCGGGGTCTGGAGCGTACTCTTCATGGCCTCCAGGTCTTTGGCCACCCTAACTTTGCCTTTCAACGGAGGGATGTACATGGGTAACTTTTCTGCGGAAGTCATTGGTGGGACGTCCTCCTCCACATCGTCTTGCGCCTCTATTTGATCAATTAGAGCCTGTAATTCTTCCTCCTCTTCATCTGATTCAACAGTGACAACTTTTCCTTTCTCTTCCATTGATATCTTGCCGAACTGCAGGTTTCTTGGGGACACGCGAACTGATCCAATAGTATGTTTATCTTTCTTCGGTCATGGCATCCGTGGTGATTTTGGAACTTCTGGCACAACTGCCGCATCTCCGGGCTCCTCAATGGTATCTTTGGAAAATTTCACACCTGGCTTGGTAGCAGTCATCGTGTCTACACGGGATATGTTCTATCACGTACTCAAAGATGGTAAGGTTGCTCGGTTCTCAATACTCTGCAACTGCTCAAATCTCAAACAACCAAGTGTTGTCTCGTGGGTAGTTCTTGGAATTTTATAACGTCTTTTGAATTTAAATTCAGTCGTTCCCCCCACTTGAATCATTAATGCATTCTTGGTAGTAGATTGCCCAAATCTAGCTCTTAATCTGTGTCTTAATTGCCCGCCGACGGCTCCCTTTTGCCTTAAATTAGACATCTCATCATGAATAGTGACATCAACGATTACTTCCCAGCCTACCCGCGTGGCAGCATAGCCCCCCATGAGCAGGTGCGAACCTTGTACCATGCTAATTCTGCTCACACCTCCCTTACCACGCAGTTCCAAAACAGACTCACTTATAGTCATGCGCTCTCTTTCAACTGTCTGGAGCACTCATACTATGCTCCTTATGGTTAGTCAGGTGGTCGCCCCACCTGTGCGAGACTGCAACTCGCCTTCCAGCATAGCCCATGGACACTCCTCACTTGCCCTTGCGGCAGCTGGCACCACGTGCTTTATCTTATGTGGTGTGCTTCCCCTGTTACTGCATTTGGTAAGGTGCATTCTCAGCCATGTTAATAGAATCATAAGTTCTCAGCGACAATCTTCTAATGCTATGGCATGACCATTCGTGTTTTGACTTGTCATCGTAGGTTTATTGACGAGACATGCTTGCGTGACCCTGTTTTCCAATATTTTGATCTCAACGTCCATCAACATGCTTCTCTTCCTTAATCGTACCTAATCTCCTTCGAGTTCAAAAAGTCTAAGGTTCCCTCGTTGAATGGCTTCTTGAATCCTTCTATGGTCATCCTCTCGTAGCTGTGTGATTCCTCCATACTGGTCTTCGCATGCTGCCATCACTACGGGAGCTATTACGTGTGGATTCTCCTTGGTATTCCCTTCAGAAATCTCGGGTTCTACTCCGTTCCGCACCTTTGGAATCATCTCTACGCTCAAATTTTTGCACATGGTTCTATAAGCCCATCGAACCACTAGCACACACAGGTCCCAATTAGTTCCTTTTGTCTGGTAAACCTTGTTCAGTACTCTGCGCACCCTATCGAATGCCTCGTCGTAGAGAATTGGTAACACATGTCACCCTTCCTCCTGTTGTTGTTTGTTTTGATACTTTAGGTTGTGCGCTTGTGCGAACTGTACAGCATATGCCTGTACCCATCGGGAAAGGTGGGCGCGCAAGTTGTTCTGCCCCAGTTGATAGGCTTTTGTTCAAAGTTGGGGTTTTCCAAAATGTAGGCTCACCATCCTTCGGCATCCGCACCAGTCTTCAAAAGTTCCTTGATGCGTATCCCACCATCGTGCAGGTGTTGCGTGCAGTGCCCACTTCAGCGCATCTAACATTTGCTGCTCTGGTACTGCATTTTCGAATTTGCTTATAAATTCATCCACCATTGACAATCCATCATATGTCAGCAACTCCCTTGCCTCTATGTTTACGCAATGAAATGACCTGATCATCATGTTACAGTTCAGAGTTGTTACTTCGTGCAGCAGATTCTGCCATCGCTCTATCTCTTCATCTGAATCTGAAGTGTAGGAGCTTTCGTGCTCCCATGAAATCCTTCCATCTGTATTCGGATTCACCCAATCCTCTCCTTGTGCAGTTATCTTGTAGATACAGTTGAGATCGTCATCACCATCATCGTTGCACACCGGTTCAGTGTATCGTGCTCCCTCGGCTGGGTCTAGTGGTACTACTACGCATAGTGACTTTTTCTCAAAGGTCATTTTGCACTTCTTCATATTTATGACTCCATTCATATTGGTAGCCCAATCTATTCCTAGTAGCATGGGATAGGGATTGTTGTCATTGAAAATCTCTATCACTTCAAAACCCACCTGCACACTCAACCCTTTAATATCGACTGTCACTCCTTGCAACTTCCCATGGGAAAAATCTTCTATTGGTTTGCCATTCATAACTCAATAGGGGACCATTGCAACACAGGTAGTACATTCATGTCCGATCCCAGATCCAGGATTACCTGATCCATTTCATATTCGTCTATTTGTGCAGTCAACCTCATCTCCCTTCTTGTGCGTAATGCATGCTTTCCTAATTTCCGGATCACGCGCAGTTCTCCTAACCCCACACACCTAGTGATAAGTTCATGTAGCCCTTTCACTGCCTTGTTGTCGCGCAGCAGTTTGCATGTCTCCAGAAAGGTAGTGAGCATGGAAGGATCCATCCCTGGTTCTATTTGATCCTTACTACCTGACGTGGAGGCCTCTGTGAAGCTCTTCTTAGCTTCCATGAATGTCTGCTTCACGCATTCTAAATCAAACTCGGGTTCCTTTGTAGTAGCCTTGTGAACCCACACGCTTTCTTCTGGCTGCTTCCCCTTATCATCTCCCATTGCCACACCACTCCTGAGCATCATTTTTATATTTGGGTCTTCTTCACATGGTTCAGACCTCATCATCTGTAAATTCTAGGTCGGAGGGGGCTGGAGTGCCCCCTTTTCGTGCATCTTTGCTATAAGAAAAGGGAAATCTTCTACCTCACGATCAAACTAAATGCATTACCAACATGATATCCTAGTCGGGTTCATACAATCGTAGGCATAATGCCCTGGCCCTCCGCAATTGTAGCAAATTACTTGACCGTGACCTCTTCCTGGTCCCATTCCACCTTGACCCCGACCGCACCCCTGAAACCCAGCGCGTACCATCCATACATTTGGGTCGACGGCTTGCGTTTCGTCATGCACCCTATAGGCAGGAGTCCTATCCATCATTAGTTCATAGCTTCGGTAGGTGTGTTTGTCATGGCCTACCGATCTGCAAAAATTGCAAAACAACTACTCGGACATCTGTGTATACTTCTACAACAGATGACAATTATCTGTGGTATGTTTTCCTCCTATCTGGCAGATCGCACACCATAATTCAGACACCGCACTCGGCCCCGCCTGTGCCTCTAGTCTTAATTGCATTGGTCCTCCTCCTACAAAGTAGTTCACGAATACTGGATAGTGATCTTTGTCGTGGCCCTAGATTTTTCATTTTATGCACCATACGTCCTCACACGCCTCTAGATGAGGTGCCCTATCCTGTTTCAAACTCTACACTTCCAGACATAGATTCTGTAGTTGTGTGTGGATCTGTTGGACTCCCAATCTAGGGTCTTGTATATGGGTCTCATGCAACCTCATTTCCATCTCCAACGCTTCGGCTTGGGTGGAAAGTTTTTGCTGTGACAACGCTGTCCTTATGTGTGGCGTAAGTGAGGCCACAAACCATGTGCGATGTCGTGAATCTGTTAATGTCACATTGGCTTCGCGAATCAAACTCTTTAGCCTTTGGTCTAGATCCCAGGGGGTCTTGGCCGGGAGCATCGCAATCTCTTTAAACCCGATGATTGACAACGTCTCTAATTTTGGCCTGCTAAATTCTCTGTTCAACACATTCTAGATCTCTGTAATTCCTGCGTTCGGGTGGCCATTAGAATGCTTGATATGCCACGTTAATGTGCGATCCTACAGTGCACTTACCACCGTGGCCTTTTTGATATTATCATCCACAACGCCCTATGCTTCCCATACTACTCTTACTACGAACCAAAATTGGTCTGGATCTTCATTCCCTACTCCTCTGAATACTGGTACTTTGATCATGCTCGCCATACTGAACTATGGAGGTGGCAGAGGTGGAGTGGGTGGAGATGGAGGTGAGGGGGGTGAAGTGGGTGGCAATGTGGGTGGAGGTGGTAAACGCAGAATTCGTTGTCTTATCAAACTGACCACGGTTCTCGGAGAAACCTTCGCGAGTTCGTCCTCGCTCTCCCTTGAGGGTGAAATTAAGGGACTATTTTCTAACTCTTCACTACTTCCACTTCTGTAGATTCTTCCGCTCTGTGTATTCCCAAACATTAATTTATTCACATAACCCACTTTTCACACAATAGCATCATAATCCAAGTGTTCAAAGATTTAACATAATTACCTCACGGTCCCTTGAGAAAATGTTGCTCTGCCTCGCTGTAGCTGACAGTTGTGTCTACCACGAACTTAGTGATAAATCCTCCTATTATTTAGTCAAGCTAGTGGTCCACAGCTCGCACTATCTTCTCTTCCGAGGCTTCTAGTCTGCACACTAGTTCCGGAGTCCACACTATTGGTTTGTCGAGCCTACACCTTCCCTGGCTATCTGCTAGCTTTGTGATCCACTCATATAGTTTAGATGGAAAATATGCAAAGAAAATTTTTTGGATTTCACTGTACAAGTAGTGATCCAACCACTGCTCCTTAGATACTCGCAGATTTCTATTTTCTTGCGCTGCGAACTTGTGAATCTTCTTATCCAACCACTCTTCAACTTCTTTCTTTGTAGGGTTCCAGTGGCACAACATCAAACATCCTTTATGCAGATCCTGGTCCTAGCAATGGAACCATTTGTTGGCTTAGTGGGGCCTGACCTAGGTTTGGAGATGAGTTAGCCAAGCAAATCCTGGTACTACTAGCCCTTTCAGCAACAGTTCACAGAGCACGAACTGAGGTCTCACCCAAAGTAGTATGGGAGGGTTCTAGAACTAGGCTTTCGCACCCTTGGGATGTATGATGGGCTTCTAGAGGTCCGCAGTCTGACATACCTCTGCGTGCACTTGCGATCCCTTCGAGACCTGTGGTGCAGCTTCCGCGCAACCTTGCTCGGGGTGTGACCTATATAATACCCAAGTTCCTCACTTATTAACTGATTACTTAGCTCATGTGTGTAAGATTTATGGTTATTACAACATATTTAGCATTTATATCAGTGTGCGCGATACATAAATGAACATAAACATAAAGAAGATAAGCACAACCATTACACAGAATTAGGAATCAACTTCTCTTTATTAGCTTTCTGTCCTGATTACAGACTTGACTGCACCCTGCACACTCAGCTGCAGGGGTCTGCGCACTCAGCTGTGGACTCTACTAGTCCTCTGAGCACTCAGCTGCAAAGCCTCTTCCTACTACTACAACCCAAGACACTTAGACTTCTACTCTAATCTCGAACCATTTCGTCACTATTCTTTCTATTCATGACTGCCTTTACAACTTAGAGCCTCGCTCTATTTATACAATTCCATGGTTCACGGACCATGAGTAGGTCGACTTTACACTAATTTACAATATAAAGCTTAGGGCAGACAACCCTATGACTCAATTGTACACTTTGTGCTCTACGCCCGCAATTCACAGAGCTTTACACCATCTTTGACAAAAACTTGGGCTTTGAGCCCCAAAACCTACTGTGGGGGGGATTCCATGCCCAACAATATTTCTACACATGTGAATAAAGGATTTGATGTTGAACATGTGATAAATCATTTGATTACCATTCAATGATGAAAACTGTTAACAGATGAAAGGATGGTAACTAATAATGATGATGGTCTCCAAGATGTGTAGTATAATCTAACGAGTGTTTATTATGAGGTTGTCATCGAACACTTGTAGAATAATTGAACTTGGAGCCAACAATGAAAACCCCCAATTAAACACAAGGTAACCTGCCACTGATGACTGCAAGTTCCAAGGTATTGATATATTTATGGATCTATTTCCTAGATGGAGTGTTGAAGCCGATAGGAAGATACATGTTGAAAGGTAGGCAATAATGTGTCCTACATCAGTTGACACAAAACGAGATGGGAATGATTGTTTTTTAAGATAAATTTTGAGCAATAGGTCAAATAGACAATGGGCATGATGGAAGTATATGATTGATGGTTGATACATGAAGAAAATGATAGAGGAATCAATTGAAAAATAGAAGGCATAACACAAAGGTTACCAGGTAGCTTTAGACTCATGAGCACCAAAGAGTGTTAGGATACAAGGATGGAAGAACATTGAAGTATATATGCTAAACTCATAGGATGGTAAGGTTCATCTAAGAGGCTGACAAAAAAGAGGTTTGCTGAGGGAGTTCCATGTTCAAGGGAACAACTACTGCCAAAACAAAAAATTTCCCAATATAGACATTGAGCCATTGTGTTGTCCAATTTTTCCCCATATGATTAAGTTTAACGAGTCGAGATGGGTAAAATCAGTGGTATTTTCATATTTAGAGAGTCTGAAAAGATCTTAAAGAGCAATTCCAGGGGGGTCCCTTTGTCATAGTTAATAACTGGGTGCAACAAAGGTTTAATAGTGTACGCGACATAGGTCCTTTTCCATAAGTTAGTCTATTGCTTCCGGATAAAGTGTTAATTCTATGCTGAATAGACATTTTCCTCATTTTGTTATGAGTATAAGGTGACAAAGTAAACTCGATATTCTTCATGAAATTTTAATGAATCACATGAAGACAAACTCAATAGATATTCATCAAATTTTAACGAGTCAAATGAAGAAACTCGATAGATATTCATCAAATTTTAGTGAGTCAAATAAAGAAAACTCGATATTTCTTTTTCAGTTTCATGAGAAAGGAAAAATATAAAAGAATTGCTCATGTCTTCTTCGTAAATGTTTTACAAGTTTGAACAAGATAACTTGGGGATTTTTTCAGTTTAAGAGAGAGAAACGGTCCCAAAAAGAAAGTGCTCATATCGTCTTCGTAGGAGTTTTAAAAGCCCAAAGAAGGTAACTATGATATTTTTCAGTTCAAGAGCAAGAAAACGTCCCAAAAAAGAACATGGTCATATCTTCTTTGTAGTAGTTTAACGAGCCCAAATAAGTAAACTCAATGTTTTTTGGATTAATGAGTAAGAAAAATACCATAAAAAGAATGCTCGGTACTTCTTGATCTCATGCTTATCAATATAAGGGTTTATGTCAGTCATTTCCTCATAAGACTAAGTGAAAACATCGTGAAATTCCTCAAAAGGGAAGGTGAAGCCCACAATTTCCTCAGGATTGCAGTTAGCTCCAATTTGAATGTTTTCCATAATGCATGTCGTGATTGAGATATCAATGAGCATTGTCTTAGAAATATTTCCCATGTTCCCTTCTAAATCCAAGGTTTGGACAATTGTGTAACTTTAGGGAATGCCCTCGGGTGATTCAAAAGATAAGATTTTTATAGGGGTCGCGTCCGAATCAGATATCAAAATGTGATGGTGAGAGTTTTCCCAAGGCCACTTCTGTAAACACATGATCTCTCGAATAAATTCGTTTGGAGGTAAGACTTGATTGAGGAGATCATTAGAGGGTGTAGTTTTGGGAGAGGAGATGGTACCATTGATCGTGACCAAAGTGATAGGAGAATTTGATGCAAATTGAATGGCTTGATAAACCAATTTCACTGGTGACAATGACATTTTTTATCCATAAAATTCAATGTTTGAAGAGGCCGGGAGGATCCAGGGATCGATTGGGTCATGAGGAAGGGTGGAGACCATAGAAACCTTCTATGGAACCTCGGGTGGTGGGAGAGGAAAACAACCTAGTAGGGCAGAAACCTTCAAAAGATCAGTACCGACACTAACGTGAGAGTCACGTATGCCACCCACTAAAGGTATAGTGTCGCTAGGAATTGGGGAGTAATATTGGGTGCAGAAGGAATGCTGGTCCACTATGAAAATTCGCCCATCCAGTGGAAAGACGATGAGGTAGAAGACCAAATACAAAATGGTAGTCATAGATTAGTCCAACTGCGGCCCAAAAGTAGATTACAGTCAAGATGACGATCTACGACTTCAATGTCCACCATTACTGTTTTCCCACTCAGAGTGACGGGGTAGTTGCCAAGGTTTCCTTTTGGGATGAAGGTGTGGCAATCAAATGCTTTAAGGGAATTCGATGGTGGAGAGAGGGTTGGATAACCCAAGGCAAGCCAACATGAATTGGACATGACATAGGTCAAAGCGCCTTCGTCAATGGCCATTCTATGGACACCTCTACCTTTCAAAAAAAATTGCACCTAAAATGCAAGTTGGTGGGAAAGGCAAGGTTTAAATTTCTCCATGTTGAATATTGCTAGCATGGAATCCTAAGGGTCAACCCCACCAATAACTAAAAGCAATGCTTTCCGTTGTGCTGGAAAAGTTTGCAATACTTCAAGTGTAGACATAGTTGACGGTGCTTGTGCCAAATATTCTACAATACTGTAGTTATGGACAGTACTTGCAAATGTATTATCTGTTGTGCGACAAAGTGCCTCTTTTGGGGGGGGGGGGGGGGGGAATTACATGATCAGCAACAAGCCTTTTGATATGAAGATTGTTAGGTGATAGTGGGTTTGAGCTCAAGGCAACATCCTCAAAGTTAGCGACTCGAGTTCCATATGCTTTGGCTCACATCTGAAGATCAATTGTTTCAAAGGTGTGAACGATTGAAGATCCTTCACCAGAGGAAGGATGGTTTGAACTGTCTTTACCCCCTTGCGGAGGTTGGGGCACGTTCGAAATAAGATTTTGTTGTTGTTGAGCAAGGAAAGGGTTGCGTAGGACTGAAACGGTCTGACGAGTGTCCTTTTGAGCAAGAAGATTTGTGCATTTTTGGAGGCACAAACATCGATGTGTCATATAGTCTTCTGCACAGATTTTGCAAGGGAACTTGACAACTTTTTCCTTTCCACTATGAGATTGTACAACAACTTTCTACTTGGGGTTGGTTGGCTTAGTTGGTTGTTCTTCAGAGGGAGAGGTATTTTTTTTATTCTTCTTGTTCTTGCCACTGGGTTTTTACGTAGACTGCACAAAGTTTACCATGGTAGTTAGAAGAATAGCTGATTGGGTGGAAGTAGCGCAATCAACATAAAACTAGGAAATGATCCCACTAAGTTGTTTTAAAATAGTCCTTAAGGTAGTGTCGATGATACCGTCATCATGCACTCCGGGCTGCTGAGTAGTTGGAGCATTGGAATTTCTGGGGGCATTGAGGATGACATCGTAGAGTGCGTCAGACTACGAATAAATCAAATCTACGTGTTGGGTTTGACAAATAGATTGGTCTTTTGTGACTACACCACCTAAGGCAATGCCCCTTGAAATTTGGGGGAGAAGAGCTTTGTAGAACCAACCTACTAGCAGATAATCTAGAATGGGGGCCTTAACTAGCCTCCACCTACATCTCCATTCATTAATGTGATTGAAGATGTGGGTGGAGGTGTCTTGGTGCAAGGTAGTAAGAATTTTCGTCCTGGTTTCATAGCAGATGGGAAACTGAAATTGGTTTAAAAATTCCATCTCCAAGGTGCCAAAGGTATTAACTCACATGCATGGTAACTCAATGTACCACTTGGCAGCATTTCCAGTAAGGGTACGAGGGAAGAGCTGAAGGCGGATACTGTCATCCACCATGGAGTTTGAGACGCACCATAGAAGGTAGGTGGTGACATGTGTACCCGGATCATCCCCTTGTTTCCCTTCAAAATTCGGGATGTCGGTAGGTATTTTGTGTGGGAATGGGGGCTAATGTAAGTTGTGGTAGATGGGGTCATTGGTCAGTTTGTACAGATTGAGGATGTCGAGTGTTGCCAAAAAAGGAAAAGTATTTGGTGCCCTCACGTTTGACCAGGATGATGAAAAACGGCTTGAAGGACCCTAGGGCCCATCCATCATATTGTTTCAACATGATACATAGGGTTTTCTGGATAATAGTTTCCTTATGGTGGTGGAATAGTCATATAGGGTGGTTTTCCATAAGGGATATTAGGTTGGGTGACATAAGGTTGATTTCCCCTAGGATAACAATTTCCCCCTTGACTCAATTGAGGTTGAGGAGGGGGAACCCAAATGGATTGAGCAAGACTGGGTTGAGGGATTTATGTCAATTAATGATAATCCTAGCTAAACTATAGACATTAGGGATATGGTAATTCCCTATTCTGGTATGTGCCTGTTGGGAACATTTCCCCCTCGAATTTGAGCCTGGGGGGTTGAACTTAAGAAAGGATTCCAACCAAAGGGATTCCTAAAGGGGCTTGTGATAACAATGCTATTTAAAGCATTGACCAAAGGTGCAGGAGCAGAAACTGGTATGTACTAGGTTCCACTCATAGCTAGTGTAACTGAGTTGTTCGGACTTGGAATAGTCTGGATAGTGGGGTAACCTAGCTACTATGTATTACTGACCATTGGTGTGGAAAGTTGTGGTGGACCAAAATTGTCCACAAAAGCCCACGGCCCATTAGTCGCCATGGGAATGGTGGATGTAGTTACCAAGGAATACATGGTAGGTACCAGTGCTACCTGAATAAATATAGGTCCCAGAGGATCAGTGAGGGGAGGATTATAAGGAGGAACAACTCCTTCAGTGAAAAAGTCCTAAGGCAATATAGTGTCCTGGGAGGTATTGTTTGATTCAAGGTTTGAAACTAGATATTGATTTCCCGAAGAGGGATAATCCAGATCACTAAGGCTCGATTGATCCTCTGCAATCAGTGGAGGAAGGCCTTGATGTCACCAATATTGACGACGATGGGAATATGTAGCCATGGTGACCGAAATATTTTATAAAAAAAAATTATAGTGATCTTTATTATAGTCTCAGTGATATCAAACCAACACTTAAAAAATAAAAAATACTCTAAAACTCAATCAGCAAGAAGTCAGGGGATATGACTCTATTTGATAACCAATGTTTGCTAGAGATGAAACCCAGTATCAAAATTGCTAAAAGAGAGAGTTGGCCAAATGTACCATTATGATTACTCTTGAGCTTCGCTTGAACCTGAGATTAAGGGGCCAAGTACTATCATGAAGATGAGCACCCTCCCAAAAACCGAAGACAGAGTAGGTTCATATGTTTAGGTACCAGGGTAGCCTACCCAAGTCACCTTATGTTTGTCCCTAAAAGATTCTAGCCACTATGGTTACCTCAAATCATAGACACTATCGAGGGGGACATGGTCGTAGACAGTACACTGTGTGGGCAGGATACCTAAGTCCCCCACTCAACTCCAATATCCCCAAAGGGATCCCCAATACAAAAAATACCCAATGTAGATGCAATTGAAGCTAAGCTACCTTCTCTCACATTCCAATGTTGTCACGCATTTAACTCCACTTTGACTAGAGAAATCTCGAATAGTATGAGTGCAACAAGATTGTACCCTCTTTAATGACACTAGTCTTAGTTTTGCGATCTTGGGTAGTTAACTCGCAACTTCCTAGCCCAATATCCTAGCATAGACTAATATGTGTGCATACTAAAAAAATAGTTTCTGATTGCTTTTATTACGAGATAGATTTTATAGGTACTTTATTAATGCTTTCAGAAGGGGTGTTGATGTACGACATTTTGTGAGACTCTGACAGAAGCCATGCATAAAATGCTTTTCAATTTCAATTTAATGAATGAATTATTAATGGCAGAAGTGTCCTCAGACACGTAATTTTATTAATCAGAAAAAAACAATTACATAATTGATTTTGCAAGAGTTTACACCCGAACAACCAAACACTCTTGCAATGAGCTATTTATAAGCTCCATGTCCCAACTACCTCTAATTATGGATCACTTATTAAATAACAAGTATCCATTTACATTAAATGTTATTCAAACCAACTAGCTAACTAATCTCCTAAAATAGAGCCTAAGATACGACACATTTGGAGAGCCATATCTTGTTATAACAATATACTAATTTCTAATTGTCTCCATTAATTAATCATTCTAGAATAATAATTATTAATTTAATTTCTTAAATTAATAATTATTTTATTTCAATTTTATAACCTATGATAATAAATTATTTTTGGATCATCTAACAATTATTTCTACAAGGAGATAATCATTTATACATCAATCAACACCATTCATCCAATGCAGTAAACACAAGCACAACTTGCAGACATGCAATGCTCTCTAACAACTAACCCAATATACAGATGCATAATCTAACCAACTAAAACATAATTTATTTATTTTTCCTTGAAAAATATAAGAACTTAAGCTATTTTCCTAAAAAGAAAAAAATGATCAAGAAATAGGCAACCAAACATAATGCATAGGCTGCAGATCTCTAAAAGAGACTATACGTAGCTTCCCAACCCAAGAATTCATAGAGAGAGTTTTTTATCAAGATATTGGTCGGCTAAAGCACTTTAGGAGAGAGTACAGAGCATTAATGGTAGGAATAACACTCTGTGCATAATACTGGAGGGCATTATAACTCATTGTGTTGCACAACATGATGTGTTACAAGAGCAGAGACTATAAAGAAGGTCATTCAAGGTCTGAAAAAGAGCTAGGCACAAAGGAGAAGGTTGTGCAGTATCCTGAGTGGTCAGAAAGGGAACCAAGAAGAACAAGAGGGACTACAAATAAAGAGATATTTTTGAACTTGGAAGGTAAAAACTGGGAACTAATTATAGTCCTTGGCAGAGTCACCAATTCTTCTATATGGATTAATGCATGGGTGGTTGTGGCTAGAATACCCTCAAGGATCTTCATGGGATCCAAGGCAAACCATTCAGATTAACTTGACCTAGCACAAAGAAGCATATACATATCTATATCAATGCATGATACTCAAAGCATAAAAGGAGAGATTACCTTAGTTCTTGATGTAGTCTTGTTGGAGAATCCATTGTAGCAGAGCGGAAGACCCCTTTGTTGTCTCCTAGATCAATACCTGCATATAAAAAAGACAAAGAGTAATACTATAACATATGAACTCTAATAATCAAAAAATTAATACATAAATATATGAAAACAACATGCATCTAAGCTACTCATAAACTACGGTACTGAATCAACATGTAAATAAACACGACATTAGCACCATCGAGTAGACATCGCAACAACAGGTCTATATTATTAGATTGGAAAGAATGATTGTAAACATCTCATGAATCAAGATTCCCTTAATCCTCCAGCTCCTTTTTCTCTCTCTCCTCTTAACCTCTTGGCAGAAAAACAATTATATATCATACAAAGTTTTGACAATAATTTGACAACCCTTCGACCTTTTTCACATTGCCCAAGCCTCCAATATATAGATGGTGAGAGGCTTATCCTTTCCATCTCTCTCATGAGTTCCCTTAGTAAAAAGATAGGTTGTTTCTTTCTTTATTGCTCTTTCCCCTTCCATTAGACTTCATTAGGAATAGAAATATCCTTATATAGGCCGAAGGTAGACGTTTCTTGCTTTTTGGGGTGACATTTGAGTGAAAAGTGGAATTTCAGTCACTCAACCCGCTCTTTGACCTCTAGAATCTCACAAAACTTGGGTAACCCTGTCCCTTGGGAAAAAAAAGAGTTACCCAAGGGACTAATTTCACTGTCTCATGCACAAAGAGCATTCTAACTCTTCTTGCTAGTTCCTGCAGAGCGTTACCTTGGAAAATAGGCCTATGAATTAGGTCATACAAATATTCAACAATCATTTGACAACCCTTAAACCATTTTCATAATGCCCAAGCCTCCCATATATAGATGATGAGAGGCTTATCCTTGCCAACTCTCTCATGATTTCCCTTAGGAAAAATCTAGGATGTTTCCTTGCTATATTACTCTTTCCCCTTCCATTAGACTCTATTAGGTATAGAAATATCCTTCGATAGGTCGAAGGTAGATGTTTCCTGCTTTCGAGCTGACATTTGAGTGAAATGTGGAATTCCATTTAGTCAAACCACTCTTTGACCTCCGAAATATCACAAGACTTGGGTAATGACATCCCTCAGGAAAAACAATGAGTTACCCTAGGGACTAACACCCCTGGCTTATTCATAGGGAGCATTCTAAATATTCTTACAAGTTCGTGGGGTGTTACCTTAGCAAATAGGCTTGTGAATTAGGTCATGTCTTTAACCAAACTGTCTTTATCCTCTGAGCTGAAGAGGTCATTTTTCTGTATAACAATGTTGTTCTGAAATCTTCAAGTGTCATCATGTCTCATCATCACAAATCATCATTGTACATCTTGATATATCCTTTTCTTATTCCTTCTTATCTCTTGATTGTTCTTGCTTGTATGTTGAAAATGTTATGATCTAGAAGAAGAAGAATTTGTTATCAGAGGGGAGCTCAAGCTACCACCCTCTATCCATCAATCTACTATCTATAATCTACGCCAACGAGCTACTACTCAAATCATCATCAATCATCATGAGAGAGCATATCATCAGGGAGCATATCTTAACCTAGAATAACATCGAGGAGCAATAGCTTCCACCCATAGTGAGCAATAGTATAATCATCACATAGAGGAGTACACCCTCGACCTTGGATCACACAAAGGAGTACACCCTCAACCCACCCTATTGACTACTGATCTTCCTATCGATGACTGAGAATAGTCATGTGGTAGAACACTTACATCATAATCGACTTGGGTTGTACACCCCACGTACACTCTAAACTCATTGGCCAAATGAAGAGCCATATTATTGACAAGATGGCCTACTTGTGGGTATGATGCCAACTGGGCTATACTCTGCAAAGACCAAAAAGGGGAGCAACATTTTTCA
Source organism: Pinus tabuliformis (assembly GCA_031772625.1). Classification (NCBI taxonomy): domain Eukaryota; kingdom Viridiplantae; phylum Streptophyta; class Pinopsida; order Pinales; family Pinaceae; genus Pinus; species Pinus tabuliformis. The sequence goes on along the minus strand of CM062807.1, from coordinate 289,887,977 downwards.
ACCCCATGAAGATATGGGATCATCATTCTCCAACCCTATGGGTAACAAATAGGGGTCATACCATATTGTTGAGAGTTCCCTCAACCCTAGGGGCCCTTCTCCCTCAATTCCTCACCTTAGGAGCTCAAACAAGGGGGGAGAGTTGGCTCAATGTCCTGAATCAACGCTGCTCTCATCATACTCATATATGGTATCACCTAGTCTCAATAACAGTTGTTTCCTATTCATATAGAACATAAAATCAGATATCATAAATAAACATATAAATCACAAAAGGATACCATAATCATCCTCCCTGTCACGGAGGTACCAACCTTTCGAAGAACTGCACTGTCTCAATATATGAGAGTATCTTGGTCCCAACTATATATATATATGGGATTCTTAGTCATCGTAATGTAACCATGTCATATCCAGATCATGCTCAATTAACTCTCTAAGGAGATTCTATATCCTGCCTCACAGCTAGCCATGCTAACAACATCATGATCAACCTCAGTCGTGTTATGGACCTCTCATCCAATATATCATGGAAGATCTCATAGTAAAGCAGCATCCAAATGTGCTTCTCAACAATAATCTCAAATTTCAACAATACATCTATGCAAACACATATTATAGGAGAAATATCTCATTCTCAAAATTGAACAACTCATGCAGATATTTCAAAGCATGATCAGTGGAAACTCTATGTGAGTGAAGTAGCTCAATCCTCAATTTATTTAGGTTCTATGCATATCATACATATATAGATGTATTTTCAAAAATATAACAACAATAATTCAATCAACTGTCGGTTGCCATTTCAACTACATCTTGAGTGTCAAATCAGGGTATCCAAGGATTTTCATTTTCATTATTCAAAAACATTTTCCAATGGCTTCGCAATGTGGAATTTATTTCCCAGATTCCATAAATAAATTCATTCCAAGCTTCAGAAGCTATCTCCCTATGATTTAGATCATCAAAGGCTCATCACCTGTCAAGAGTAGAACATTAGGTTATAAAAGCAAAACTATAATCAATATCAGGAACTCATCATCTTGACTTCATCAAATAGCTGTCAAATATATACATATCTATATTGCAATTCTCTAAGCATAATATCTTGCTAAGCCATCATAATTAGCCTTACATAAATCAATGTTGTATCATCATACCAACAAAGTCATCTCATCATATTTTAGAAGTCAAATCATGATCATTATCAAATTGATCAGTATCACAGTATCAATACTTTCAAGTAGGAGATAGGTAGAGCTCATGTCAAGTCTGAATTCAATTATTATCATGTCAACAAGTTGTAATCATCCATGCAATATAATTCTAAGGCTTAATCAAGTCATTCTCATAATCATAACATAAGTCATTTTTGTTGCTAGGTGTAAATGCATACACCAAGGATTAGTCATGCAAGTTCCACTTTCATGCTGAAACACAACTATCATTATTTCAACCATTGTGCTAAGAATAAGGATGCCAATTTCTGAATACCCACATAAATCATCATGCCCAAATGGAATCGATATCAGGGAAAATCGACAATTTTCAAATCAGATCACTAGACATCAGGTCAAGTCCAAATTTTATATCCTAAACAGATCTATAGTTAGCACATATCTCAATCATCAATTCAAAGTTAATGCCAAGCATCATGACAAAACATTGTTCATATTTATCAATGAGTTAAATCATTCCAACCATTTGTAGCACAAACATAGTGCCATATCTATATGTATGTCCTAGTGACCCACAAACACAAGTTCAATCTGCATGTTCATGTTATGGCAAACATTCAAGCTTTTCCTGCTTGCAGATCTAGCCATCTACAACACATATGTGGAGCTGACATCTTCCAGGTGATCGTCCAGTTTCATGCACAATACTTCATTATGTGATCAACAATTTAACCCAACAACTTTAGAAATCAGATTATAGTGGCAGAATATGCAAGAGACACCTTGATTCGGAGTTGAGACAACTTCAAAAAGCTTCAGATGATGGTCAACTATAGTCAAACCCTTGGATGCTCCCTTCAGGTTAGCATGGGAGTGCCTTTAGTTGCCTAGACATTGTCTAGGCCTTAGCATGCATGCATTTGGGGATGAGATTTCCTAGTTGGATGCCTGTCTCTAGAGCATAAACCCTCATTTCTTTATGGTCTTGAGATCTCAGACCTGCTACAGTTCAATAATGTCAGATGCTCATAAGACATACTTCAATAGTGTTGGCTTGATGTGGCTTAACCCAAGTTTAGATTTAACTGTGCCAACCAAAAAACCCTAATATGTTGGCCCTTTGGGAAACAACCCATGTAGCGTAGGTTGGAGTCTCACGCAAAGCAGTATTAGGCGATGCTAGAACCAGGTTTCTGCATCCAATGGCCTATGTGATGGTTTTCCTCATACCCTTGTGGCTTAGATCTGCCTTCGCTAAGATCTACTCCTTTCGACAGACAATTACTGCAACTTTATCTAAATGGCTTTCAGAGATTCGTGAATATTAATTATACTTATCATGCATAAATATTATAGATCTACCAGTTCTGCACAATAAATAAGCATTAATTGACATTAAACATATTATAGAGTGAAGATACATAAACTTTGCATAAATAAATAAAAGGACACAAATGCTTCAATTTCAGCCCAAAACAATCTTTATTATGTATAAACGTTCAGATACAGACTTATTATCTATGCGCACCCAGCTGCAGGGGCCTGCACACTCAGCTGCAAACCTATCAAGGTCTCCTCGCACCCAGTTGCAGGAGCCTTCCCCTTTTTCCTAATTACAGGAAACAAACATTTCCTGACTTAGAACCTTACCCTTACAATGATTCTTCACTTGAAGTTATCTTCTAAGACTCGCTATGACTCAATTACTTATAGCATTTTATTTATAATACCATGGTTCATAGACCATGGGCGGGTCTCAAAACAGCTCTATCACCTACCCACCTAAGGGACTAAAGCCTATTTTGACTCTAAATAGCTTTTCACTTTGCTTTCCACATTTAGTAGAGAATTTACCTTCATTACAAAAATGACTCAAAACTCAATAAACTTAACCCCAGGGACCCCATCCCAACATGCCCCCAACACAAATGCCCTCGAGTCACTCGGTTGGCACCTCTATCTTGTTGTGGAGTTCACTAAAATCAACTTGTAATGCTTCTATGTGAGCAAAACCTTGTACCACAGCTTGCTACACTTCCTCTACCAGATTTTCTGTAGTCGGGCCTTCCATTGCCAGGCACATCGTTCTTTGTGTTTGTTGAAGTGTCTTCAACTTGTCCTAGACTGAAAGAGTAATCTGACATTCTTCATCTATCCATGGTTGTATTCTAGACTTTAAAATGACCTTTTTTCTCTGCAACTCTTCAATTTGTGATTGCAGCTGCTTTCCTTCCTTTAATTGAGAGAGGCACTGGACTGACACCAAAGTGTGCATAGTCTCCCTAATTTCATCAAATTGCCACTGTGTCTCCCTTATGTTTGTGCAAAGTTTTTGAAGGTTTTGATCCTCCTACAGAGTCATCCATAGCTCCATGGCATGTTCGAATATCAGTGTGCAACCTGTGACTATTTCATCCAAAGTGCCCATGCTCTCCTTGATGGTTGTTCTGCGCTGCTCCTGGACCACTTGCGGAGTGGTTGGATGCAATTACAATTGCAACTTTGAGATATTCATTTAAAATTCAAAGGTTACTCGGCTGATCTCATTCTTTGATTCTTTGACTATGGCAGCCAACTTCCGAACCTTCGTTATTGCTACTGCACCCTCTGGATTATGAATTTCAAGCAGCATATTGCATGCCTGTGCAATTGTTGCCTCCAAGTTCTAGCTTCGCGCGGCTAGTTATTCCTTTTCTTTCAGTGCTTGAGCCTTTTACGAAAAAGTCTGCTCATTTTTCATCTTGACTACGCTGATGACTGATAGTTTGAATTTATCCCTGATCCTGAGCTTATCTGATGCCCCATGATGAAGCATGTGGAGGGTCTGAATGGGCAGCGCAGCTAAGTTGACACCCACATCTTTCATCCATCTGAGATGGGTGTTTGCTTCATATTCCTCTACACATAGTGATCATTCTAGTAATGGGATAACTCTAAGGTCCAGAGTCTTGTCTGTGTCTAGGACCAATGGGATGCTTGCTACAGGCTCACTTGAATCGGCTCATTTGTTCCACACTCGCCTGAATTTGACCCGTTTGAATCTGCAACTCACGCAAATCCTTCTGGATGCTTCCAAGCATCTGCATGTACTATTGCTTTAATTGAGTCCACAACTCTGTTGTGGTGTCGCATACCTTGTCACCAATCTCATCCAAGTCCCACTCAGTGAGGACCACTGGATCTGCATGTGCATGCTTATCAGATTTCTGCTTCTTCTGATACCCGTAAGTGGTCTCCCTAGTCTGTTTCTGTAATAGATGCAGATGACATCACTGTTTTTTCTAAAGCAGATGAGGAACACCTAAATCACCTCAAAAGAGTCTTTGAAAAATGTAGGAGATTTGGTATCTCCCTCAACCCCAAGAAAACAGTGTTTGGTTTGCAAGAAGGAAAACTGCTAGGACACATAATTTCAAAGGAAGGAATCAAAATAGATCCCAGCAGAATCGAAGCTATACTCAAAATTAACCCCCCTAGAAATGTAAGGGAATTTCAATCTTTTATTGGACAGATAATTTTTTTGAGGAGATTCATTCCTAATTTAGCAGAACTTTTAAAGAATATAACCAACATGTTAAGGAAAGACACTGAGGTGAAATGGAACATGGAAGCTAGACAATCATTTAATAAGGTAAAATAGGCTTTAACTCAGGCTCTTGTGTTAATTAGTCCAAATTTTACAAAGGATTTGCTAATTTTTCATTTTCTTCTAAGCACACAATTTCCGCAGTTCGCTTTTCAGAAAAATAATGAAGGCCATGAACAACCTATTGGTTTCTTTAGCAAAGCTTTGAGAGATGCAGCATTGAAATATGACATCACAGAAAAACAAGCTTTTTCCTTGGTAAAATCCATAAAAGATTTTAAAGTGTATATTCTTCATTCAAATATTATTTATTTTTCTCCAAATGCAGTAGTAAAAGATACACTGGCCCAAAACAATCCCAATGGGAAAAGGGTTAAGTGGATTGTGCTATATTAGAATATGATATTGAAATTTGACCCACTAAACTCATCAAAGGTCAAGGGTTAGAAAATTAATGGTAGAATCTAACTTACATGCTTTAGATATAAATTTTCTAGCAATATTCAATGAACTAGATGAGTTGGCGACTCCACATGTAGCATAATCTTTTGCTACCTCTCCTTGGTATGTAGACATTATTTATGTTTTACATCATTTACAATCTCCCCCTGGTTTAATTAAAACAAAAGCTAGATTTATGAAACTTGAAGCTGTCAAGATTTGTATTTTGGATGAAAATCTATATTGGAAAGATGCTGGTGGAGTTTATTGAACTGTTTGTTGAAAAATGAAGCATATAAAGTCATGCAAAAGTTTCATGAAGCAGACTGCGATGGACACCTATACTGGAAGACTACTTCCAATAAGGTTCTGAGGGCAATTTTTTATTGGCCCACCTTATTTTCTGATGTCCAAAAGAAAGTTACTTCATGCCGCAAATTCCAAATATTTGAAGGCAAAAAAAAAAATATTGCCTTTAGCCTTAAGGCCTATATCTATTGAAACTCCTTTCTAACAATTGGGCCTTGAATTTATGGGAGAAATTCACCCTACCTCTTCTGCCCAACATAAGTGGATTCTTACGGCCACTGATTACTTTACAAAATGGATAGAATTCATACCAACTAGACAAGCCTCTGATGCAGTCATCATAAAATTCCTGGAGAACAATATCCTTGCAAGATTTGGATGCCCTAGGAAAATTATTACTGACAATGTTGCAGCTTTCAGGTCAAAGAGGATGGTATATTTTTCAACAAATATCAGATAACATTGGGACATTCTACATCCTATTACCCTCTGGGAAATGGACTGGTAGAATCTTCCAATAAAAGCTTAGTTAATATTATTAGAAAGTTGTTGTAGGATAATAAGAAATTATGGCACAACAAGCTGGTTAATGCATTGTGTACAAACAAGCTTACTACCAAAAATTCAATAGGCATGTCTCCATACCATCTAGTTTATGGAATAGATGTTGTTTTTCCAACCTCGTTGGGAAGTCCTGTTTTAAAAATGCTACAAGAATTGGAGGTTGAACCAAATGATTTACAGAGGAGAATAAACCAGATAATTAATTTTCTACAGTCAAGAGAGGAAGTTCATAGCAAAACTCAGTTGATCCAAGAAATCATCAAGAAGACATTGACAGAAGAACTAACGTTGATGATTTTCAGATCAGCAATCATGTTCTGAGATGGGATTCTAGAAGAGAAGAGAAAGGCAAGCATGGTAAGTTTGATAATATGTGGATGGGACCTTACATTATATATACTTATAGAGGTAACATTGCATTTTTTCTTAAGAACAAAGATGGAACAAAGTTACCAGGACGACCTGTCAATGGAAGGATTCTAAAGCATTATGTTTTTCAGGACTAAACAACAGTTTTTATCACACCCATTGTAAATACCATTTACTTTGTATTGTCATGAGTGGGTAGCTTATGTCAAAGTTGAAGCCCGTCGAGAAGGCCCTAAGCTCTTAGTCATTTTTCCACCATAACTACAACAAACACAAAAGATCAAATGTAGTCAAACACTGAAGATAAGGATTCAAGGCTACTAATCTACTGTTCTTGACACTTCACCAGGAAGTGTCATCCCCAATCAGGGCCATTGTTAGGATCCTGTGATTTATAGGATCAAATGATGATTGAATAATTTCTTTCAGTATTTCAGATTGTAAATAATATTTCTTACTACAAATGATTTCCAAAAAATATAGAAAAATGAAAATAAAAATGAAAAGAGGGTATAAATACAAAAATAGAAAAAAGAAAAAAGAAAAGAAATGATAAAAGAACCCCACAAAACAAAAAATGAATAAATTTGAAAGTGATGCTAGTTAAAGTGCCACTGATAGTCTACTAGTTTTGCAAAGAATAAATTCATGAAATTGTGTGCAACTTGTCTAAATTCCACAATACCTTTGTGCTTGAAACATATAGTTTAATCATGTTCAAGCAAGTTCCAATTTATGTTAATTAGATTAGAGTAAATAACTTAGCCAAACAGTGTAATCTTGGCTGAGATTAGATAGGTAGAATAGGTGAATAAGTTAATCCAACAGTTTAATCTGGATTAATGTAGTTGTTAGATTAGTTTAGTTGTTTGAAATAAATATTCTTAGTCCTTTAAGAATGACAAAATAAATAGGGTTTGCATGTTTAAATGCACCCTCATTGGTTTAAAGTTACATTAGTGTAGGAAAAAGATTGATTTATTATGTAATTGGTGAATTTGGTCATTTGTCCAAAGTTTGGACTTTGGTGTAAAAGTTATTTGTCTGAAATGTGTTGTGGGACCACTGATGCTAAACTCCGCACACATCACCTTCCCTGATCACCATCCTGTTTCAATCCGACGACCCTTAAGTCCTTTCGGACCCCCCGTAGTGATTCTCCTTAATGGAAAGGGGGGGTACGAAAAGAATTTTCCTCGCTACTCTATGTCCTCTCCTCATAATTTCAAACCCCCACCCTCTCATACCACAAACCGCCTACCCCCCCGAAAGCAGTTTCTTCCATCCCGCCGCAACCCACCTTCTTGCCAACATTCACTCGTGCCTTCATCCTCCTATCATAATATGCCACATCGACGACCATTGCACCTATCACATTACAGTTTCCTCCCATTTCCTCTGTTCTGTTGTAAAGTAAATGTAGCTCACAACCGTTGATCCAATGATTCCGCTCTGTATCTGAACTATAAAGCTCCAATTTCTCTTACAATCACATACTTTTCTCATTTTTCCCACTGTACATTGCTCCCACTCTTCGTTTTGCACCTATAAAAAACTATTCATAGACAAAGTGCCTATCTCTGATTGTTTATAGAGGAACTCCTACCTAGCGTTTTCCCGAAAATTACTAATATCTTATACAAATTCCCTCTTTCAATCTCTCCCACGTTCATTTTTTTACCACGATGGCCCCCAAAATTGCCATTGTGATGAATCCAATACTCACTCCCCTTGTGGATTTAGACCACATCCCTCTTGCTGAAAGAGGGTATAATATAGCCGAGACATAGTGTGAATTTGACCTCTACGAATTACGTTGTTGGTTTCGTGACAATTACCTTGACCAATCTGATGAAATCAGCCTCTAGCAGTCCAGAATACCCCTGTTTGTTTTCCCCCAGTCTTATTACTTACCTGAATTCTTCCTAAAGTGTCATGCCTCTTACCTTTTAAGTAAGAGGGCTATCATTTCCCCCATTGGTGAAATCCTTTGCACCATTACTTTTGAGAGCATAAACCAACTCTTGCAGGTCCCATACAGTGACTCTATGACTCTCTTTTCCCTCAAAGTTCTTAAATAAATATACCAGAAACTCACCTTTCCTCAGAGAGCCAAAATTTTTTAGGCCTTCCTTCCAGAAGATTCTCAACTCCCCAAGAAAAATCCCCCTTATCTTTCTTCTATTTTCCCTCAAAAAACCAGACATATTATCTATGTCCTTGTTGGGATGGCGTCACCAGGGGTAGAATTGAATTAATTTACTCATTTTTTGTAAAGAATTTTGTAAATAATGTAAAGTCTACACAAAATATGGATGTAGAGTGTGTATCTAGTTAAAAGTCACAGGGGCCTTAGCCCCCTGGTTAGGTAAATCATAGGTGATTTTGAAGACTCGCCCATGATCTAGGGGCCATGGTATTGTATTAGAAAATATATAAATAGTTGAGTCATAGCGAGTCTTAGAGATAACTTTGATAATAAGAATAGAAATATGAATGAATGAATGATGTTGTAAGGGTTTTTGATAGACATGAAGATATATTCCTATCAGTAAGTGAAGGGAAGGATCCACAGCTGAGTGCGCAAAGGCTTGGAAGAGTCCACATCTGAGTGCGTGGACCCCTACAGCTAAGTGCACAGGGTAGTTGAATTCTCTACTAGAAAGATTTTGATTAATAAAGACTGATTTTGGGTCGAAATTACTTGCATCTAATAATTTATGTCACTTTCACTGTTGTTTCTGTAATTTAATGTGTTTCCTCCTCACGAATTGGGTTAATTAAACATGTTTATGCTTAACAAAATGATTAAATGATATTCGCGAAGATCTAAATCTACGTTGGGCTAGTTTTGGATGAGGAAGATAGGTTTGTGTGACAACATATGTAGATCTCAGGGACACTAGAATATCTGTGCAGATGCACAAAAGTAGTATACATACCCTATTAGGGCTTGATTAATGTAATTGGTTGGTCCCGCAAAGAATTGGAGGTATCTAGGGCCAATTTAGGATTTTTCGCTCTTCCAGAAGGTTAGATCTGTGCGGAAGTAGATCTATGTTAAGGAAAGACATCACACTAGACTCTGGATGTAGAAACTTGGTTCTTTCATCCCCGAATACTACTTCAGGTGAGACTGGTCTGCACTACGTAGGTTGCTATCAAAAGTGCCAACAGTGTAGGGTTTTGATGGTTGGCACAACTAACTTCAAACCTGGGTCAGGACCCCTTAAGCCAACAAATGGTTCCATTGCTGTGATCGAGATCTGCTTAAGAGATGTGTGGCGTTACATCATTGGAATCCGACTAAGAAATAGATTGAAAAGTGGTTAGATCGGAAGATTCTTGAGTTTGTGGCTCAGGAAAACAGGAATTCATGCCTATCAAAAGAGGATTGGTTGAATAGATATCTGTATACAAAGATACACACAATTTTATTTTGCACTTTTCCATGTGAATTATATGAGTGGTTAGTAGAACTGGTAGACGGTCAAGGGAGGTGGAAGCTTGATAATCCTATAGTGTGGAATCTAGAATTGGTGCGATGACTAGAAGCATTTGAAAACAAGATTGTGCAGGTTGTCGATCATTGGCTTGATTGAATTCTGGGAGGATTTGTTATTGAGTTTACAGTTGACACATTAGTTAGATAAAGTGAAGCAGAGCGAAGATTATATAAAGGACCACAAGGTATGTACTTAAGGTCATTAAATAATTGGATTAAAATGCTATTATGTGAAAATCGGGTAATTCCATTACCTTAATGTTCATAGCTACATGAAGTGGAAGATTCTTTAGAGGAAGTAACAGATCAGGTCCAGAGTATAGTCCACTAATTGAACCTCCTTCAAGTGACGACGAAGGGGTGGTTTTGACTACACCGCAAAGCGTTGTTTAGTTAATAACTCAGGGTATTCTGAGGATATCTCATCCATCCACTCCACCTCCACCTCCACCTCCACTACATACACCTTCACTTACACCTCCGCCGCCACCTCCACCATTGATCATGGAAAACACAATGAAGATGTTGATCTTTAAAGGAATAGGAAGTGAAGATCTAGAGCAATTCTAGTTTGTTGCGAATGCTATATGGACAACGCAACAAATCACTGATGATAATATAAATAAGGTGTAGTTGGTTACCGCCTTGCAAGATTGCACACTAAACTGGTACATTAAGTATTGCACTAATAATCCTCAGGCGTCATTAACAGAGACTGAGACAACTTTGAACAAAGAATTTAGTAAGCCTAAATCTGAGGTGTAGTCGGTAATTAAATTCAAGGATATCCGAATGAGAGTCAATGAGACACCTTGGGACTTTGATCAAAGGTTGAAGTGTCAGATCTGGTAAGCTAACATGCAAATCTCAGATACACAACATCGTGACTGGTTTATAGCATCGCTTTTGCCGCAGTTAAGAATACCTCTATCACAATAGAATATAACAACATAGGAAAAATCCTTGGAGATCGCGATGAGGCTAGACGCATCACCTATTCAGGATACGAACCTGGGGGTACAACAAATCCACTCTTAGTTAGAGAGCTTTCACTTAGAATTATAGAGTCTAAAGAAAGAGAACGAGACTAAGCCAGAAATGAACACAGAGGTTTGGTGCTTGAAGTGCAAGGGCCACAGGCATGATAAAGATCATTGTCCGGTATACGTGAATTATCTTAAGGGGGGGGCTAGTCCCCCTGAAGCTAGAAGCCCTAGTCGGGCTGAGCACAGGAGCTACGCCATGGTGTGCCATTTGTCAACTTACTGGGCAACATGTGACAGATAACTACCACATACTTTAGAAGTTCATTCAGACACCCCAGCAGATGTTTTGCAATTTCTGTAAATCTATGGGCTATGATGAATGCCATTGTCAAAGTTATGATATAATGATGGAAAGAAGCCCTACTTACCGTATGCAAAAAGAAACTCACTCTCCATATCAAGGTGCAGGAGGAACGCATGGGGGTTTTCAAGGCTAAGGAGGAGGGCCTGGTAGAGGTCGTGGTCATATTATTTGCTACAACCGCAGAGAGCTAGGGCACTTCATGCGAGATTTCCCAAATCATACACACCCTTCATGCCAATAATGTATAAAATTTGACCATGCCATAGAACATTGTCTGGTGCTAATAGCTAGAATTCAAGAGAAGAAAACGTAGCCTTAGCAGCCTACACAGAACTTACAAATGATGAGGGCGGAGGCCCGTGATGAAGATCAGAGCATTAATATTGTACTAAGAAATGATATGATGATTAGCGCAGATAAAGGTAAGCAGCCTAAGGAAGAAGGATGGGTCCGCAAAGCTCCTAAGAAAGAAGCCACCTTTGACCTTAATTGTGCTGAGGAAAAATTGATGGAAGAAAAGAAGAGCTTTGCTGAGGCCCCCACCTCAGGAAGCCAGGAAAAGACACCAGAGACCAGTGCAATGTAAGAGGTTGATCCTTCCATACTCACCACCTTTTTGGAGACCTGCATGAAGTTACTACGCAACAGAAAAGTGGTGGAAGGATTGCAAGACATAATAGACAAATGCACTAATAAGGAAAAGACTCCTACGAAGAAGTGCACAGTTAGAAATATTGGTAAGCATAAGGCACGAACAGGACACGAGATGCAGCTAATAGCATAGATAGGAAATTATGAAATGGACCAGGTAATTTTGGATCTGGGGTTTGATGCGAATGTTCTACCAAAACAGACATGGGAAAGGATGGGGAGACCTACGTTGCAGTGGTCTTTGATTCAGCTCCGAATGGTGAACGAGTAGAAAATCATCCCCATGGGACGATTTTATGGAGTGACGGTTGATATTGAAGGTGTGAGTCTAGTAGAGACTTCGAAGTTATAGAAATTGTTGATGAAAGTAATCCCTACCCCGTGCTCCTAGGAATTCACTAGGCTATTGATATGAATGGGGTCATTAATTTGAAGAAGAGGAAAATGACCTTTGAAAAGAATTCACTTAGGGTCGTAGTACCACTAGATCCTATGGAAGGAGCGCACTATACCGAACCTGTCTGTGATTATGTAGAAAGTGATGATGAGCTAGATCAAATATACAAGATAACAATGTGAGATCAAGACTAAATCAATCTAATGGCAGATGGACAGATTGCATGGAACCGGGAGAGTTCATGCACTTCTCACTTAGATGAGGAATTAGAACATTGGAAAAACCTCTTACATGAAGTGTCTACACTATGGTGCAATATAATGACAAAGTCATTGCATTGTGTTTCGTTAAAGATAAGAAAGCTACCTTATTATGATGGTCTGACTGACATAGATATGGTTTCAGATGAATTTGAGTGCAAAGTCCCTGAATACCACCATTTTCAAGCATTGGAGTTGGCGTTGCGGGTTATGCCTGCACGATGGTGGGGTACACATAAGGAGAGTTTTGTTGGATGGAGGGATTACAGGAAAATGATGAATTTACGATTTGGGCATGCTAATACAGGAATGACTTAGAATTATAGTGGCAAGGATGACCTGCGTGATCACCTGGAAAAGTGGACTAAGGCATGGGGGACGAAACCACAGTGAGAATGGGTACATATATTTTGTCATACCCTAGATACTATCCCCATGAACTGGTATCTCGAGACAGAGCTTTGCCACAACACTGTGGAATGGGATGTATTCAGAGAAATTTTATTATTGAATTTCATCTTCGAGGATGGGTTTGTAAGAATCGATGAAGCGCTTCAAGAGATTAAAGCAGTTATCTTCAAGATGCTGAAGGAACCTATAGAATGGACCAAACTAGATTGGAGCACCCAGTTGCACCACTCATTGGAATGTTATAATGTGACCGTTGAAGAGGAGGAACAAGACTCAAGGAATATCAATATTCCATACACAGAAGGGCATCACATAATAGAAGGACCACAACTAGATGACCCAAACATGTCCACACCTTTGAAAACAAGACAGGTAAACATTGGCACTGAGGAGGAACTGAAGTTCGTGAAGATTGGAGATTATTGGGATAATGATGTAGTAAAAAAAGTTTCTGAATTGCTTCATGAGTACTAGGATCTCGTACCCACTAAGTTATCAGATTTAAAGGGAATACATGAAGTTGGATGCAAAGCTTGTCAAACAGAGGCCTTATTGCCTTAATCCTAAGTATAAGGAGAAGGTTCACGAAGAGCTAGATAAAATGCTAGATGCTGGAATTATAGAACATGTTGAGGAGTTTGAGTAGGTGAGCCTGATGGTAGTCCAATGGAAGAAACAAAAGGGAGAAATAAGGACCTGCGTAGATTTGCGGAAGATGAATGATGCATGTGTCCATGATCCTTTTCCAACATTGTTTACAGATGAAGTGTTAGACAATGTTGGAGGGCAAGAGGCCCATTCCTTTACTGATGGGTTTTCTGGTTATCAAATTAAGATTGCGCCAATGGATCATAGCAAAAACACCTTCGTGACAGAGTGGGGGTGCTTTTAGTACACTTTTATGCCTTTTGTATTAAAGAACATGCATGCAATATTTTCCTGCGTAGTCATAGCAACGTTCAAATAATTCATTCATAAGTTTATGGAAGTATACTTCGATGACTGGACTGTGTTTGGATTGGTAAAACACCATGTAACAAGCCTGTGCCATATGTTGGATACATGTCAAAGATACTAGATTGCATTGAATTTGAAAAAACGTATATTATGTGTCCCTTTGGGATCTTGCTTCGTCATGTCATGTGTAAGCAAGGATTGATGGTGGACCCTGCAAATATTATTGTCATTGTGAACTTGGAGGCCCCTAGGAACGTCAAACAGCTACGCACGATGCTGGGACACACTGGATACTATAGAAAGTTCATTAAATCCTATGCTCAAATTAACGCACCCATGGAAAAACTGTTGAAGAAGGATGTGACATTCTGTTGGGATGAGGAATGATAGCACAACTTAGATGTGTTAAAAGAAAATATGGTGACTTCACCTATCTTGGTATTTCCTGATTGGAAGAAGGAGTTTCATGTACATGTGGATGATTCTTGAATTGTGCTCATTGCAGTACTAAAACGGGCAAGCGAAGGGGAACTGGACCATCCTATAGCCTTCACAAGTAGGAAGTTATTAAAGGCTAAAAAAAAATATTCAACATAAAGCACGAGGGTTTGGCCATGGTCTAGGCACTACAGAAATTTCAGCATTATCTCTTAGGGGGACATTTGAAGAGGTATACAGATCATTCTACCTTAAAATACCTTGTTAACAAGCCTGTGTTGGGGGGAAAGATTTGCAGGTGGTTGTTATTATTTTAGGAATATGATTTTGAATTTACTGTAAAGCCCAGTCAGTTGAACGTCAATGCAGACCGTCTGTTAAGGATTGAAACAAGTGAAGAACCCAGTAACTTGGAGGAATGGTTTCTGGATGCATAATTCTTTATGGTACGTGTAGAAGATGACCATTTTTCTGACATTATTCAATTATTAACTACAGGGATGGCTCCTGAAGGATATACAACTCAGTAGAAGAAGGAACTAGTCATTCGCATGGCAGATTTTTCAGTCAATGTGAGACATTTGTACAAAATGGGAGCAAACAAACTATTTTGTAGATATGTGCCGAAATTTGAGCACAATAGTATTCTCACTCAAGCTCATGGGGGAGCTGCAGGAGCCCATTATGTCAGGAAACAAACCATGTAGAATATTTTGTGCACTAGATTATGGTGGCCAACATTGCATAAGGATTCCAAAGCATAATGTAAGGTGTGCGATGCATGTCAAAGGACTAGTAGACCTTCGCGAAGGGACGAACTACCACTACATCCTCAGGTATATTTGCAAACATTTTAGAATTGGCTGATTGACTTTATTGGGCCAATCCAACCACCTGGAAAGAAAATAGGCAAGCGGTACATTATCACTGCCATGAAATAATTAACTAGATGGGTGAAAGCATAGTTAGTGAAAGATTGTACAGTTGCTACTACAGCAAAGTTATTATTTGAATATGTCCTAACGCGGTTTGGATGCTAGAAAGTATTAATCAGTGATAGGTGAATGCATTTTCTGAATGAAATGATTAGCATGATGATATATGAATTTCAGATCTACCATCAGAAGAGCACACCATATCACCCGTAGGAAAATGGGACAGATGAAGCTTTTAACAAAATTTTGGAGAACACGTTAAAAAAGGTATGTAACGCACAACATAATGATTGTACCTGCAGTACTATGGGCCTATAGGACAACCTATACCTGCAGTACTATGGGCCTATAGGACAACCTATAAGAAGCTGACAGGGAAAGCATCGTTTAGATTGGTCCATGGGGTCGAAGTGGTGATGCCTATGGAATACATTATACCTAGTCTGTGCATAGTAGCTTTAACAGATATGGTGGATCGTGAGGCCTTGGAGGATTGGCTCACATAGCTAATGGAGTTAGATGAGGACCAATTCCTGGTGCGATTCCACCAACAAGTACAGAAGGAACACGAAAAAACATGGCATGATCACCATATCAAGCTTCACACTTTCAAGATAAATGATCTTTTGTTGTTATACGATAGCAAGCTCACCAAATTTCTGGGTAAATTCCAAATGCATTGGTTAGGATCGTACATTGTCAAGGAAATTACAGAGGGTGGCACAGTTCAGCTCGCAAAGCTGAATAGTAATTATTTTCTGGGAAAAGTGAATGGGAGTCGATTAAAGCTGTACACGGGGGATCCTACCCCTGTGCAATGACTACATGAATGCAGGATAGTCTTGGTGCTCTAGGAAATTGCAAGGGAGCACGAGACTATAAATTATACTGCCCGACTGAGAGGACAAGGCAGTAAGAAGGTTATGTGAAGATTGACAAGGGTGCAATAGATGAAGTTGCATTCAGGACGATGCGCCCTGAAGGAAGGTGTCATGCAACCCATCCCAAAAATAGTCATTGAAATTACTGTAGCTGATTGGACTAAAGAAATCCCATTAGGAGGAGTGGTTAGGTGGAAATTAAGGAAAAAAACTTAGAAAATTTGTCACCAAAGGTGCATTTATGAAAAAGTTATGGAGGGAACAGTTGGATTTGAATCCAAAAATAACTATAAGTATGTCTTGTTAGTCTGCAAAGAAACAATTTGTTTTCTACAAATTTCTTGCATGAACCGAGAATATTGGGAGGTTTTGTTCAAGCACCCAGGGCTAGCTGATTATTCTGATACCTTGCACTGAGTTTCTTTAGAGAGGAGATCTAAGCCTATGAGTTTTGAGGTCGTGGTGTCTAAGGCCCCAACTCCAGAAGTTGTGGGCATAGAAGTTACACCATCAGTACCTACGTTGCCAAGGTCACCTAGGCTAAAGCAGTCTACTTCTAATCCAAAGCAAAAGAAGTCGATCGTAGAACCAATGCGCCACTCGCCCATAAAGCATGGGTCAACTAGGTGTCATAGTTCACAGTTGCGACGAGCTATTCAATCAGGCAATGGGCCCATGGGATAAACTGTAAGAGGACCCTAAGCAACAACAGTTGAACATAGATATCAGGGAAGTGCAACAAAAATATGATGAAATCAGTCCGACTTCATGGATGTTGGTGCGAGTCTAGTGCTTCGTGCGCTTGCACGAGGGCAAGGCAATTCAGATGTAAATCTAGGAGTTATATAAAAAGCAGTCTCTGCTAAGAGACCGACTTCAACCTTGGACAAAGGAAGCCATCCAAATTCACAAAATATTCACAAAAAGAAAAAGGCCATGCAACAGACCTAGCAGACTACAAAACTCATAGTGTAGGGGCCAACCACAGAGAAATTGGTCTAGGAGGTACAACAAGCAACAAAAGAGACTACTGTGAATCTTCAAACATTGACCAAGGCATTAAGTGAAATCCACCAGAAAGTGGAAAAACTAGCTAAGTTACTCGAGGGAAATTCACGATCTTTGTGTTGGGGGCTTATTGGGATGGGGTCCCCAAGGGTAGAATTGAATTAATTTAGTCATTTTTTGTAAAAAATGTAAAGTCTCTAAAAAATATGGATGTGGAGCATGTAGCTAGTTAAAAGTCACAGGAGCCTTAGCCCTTTGGTTGGGTAAGTGATAGGCGGTTTTGAAGACTCAGCCATGATCTGGGGGCCATGGTATTGTATTAGAAAAGTTATAAGTAGTTGAGTCATAGTGAGTTCTAGAGATAACTTTGATAGATACGAATAGAAATATGAATGAATAAATGATGTTGTAAGGGTTTTTGATAGACAAGAAGATTTATTCTTGTTAGTAAGCAAAGGGCAGGCTCTGCAGCTGAATGCGCGGAGGCCTAGAAGAGTCCACAGCTGAGTGCATTGACCCCCGCAGCTAAGTGCGCAAGGTAGTTGAAGTCTATACTGGAAAGATTTTGATTAATAAAGACCAATTTTGGGTCAAAATTACTTGCATCTATCTATTTAATTGGTATGTCACTTTCACTGTTGTTTCTCTAATTCAATGTGTTTCCTCCACACAAATTGGGTTAATTAAACATGTTTATGCTTAACAAAATGATTAAATGATATTCGTGAAGATCTAAATCTACATTGGGCTAGTTTTAGATAAGGAAGATAGGTCTACGCGACGATAGATCTAGATCTCAAGGGCCCTAGAAGACATGTGCAGTTTCGCAAGAGTAGTAGACATACCCTGTTAGGGCCTGATTAATGCAATTGGCTGGTCCTGTGAAGAATTGGAGGTATCTAGGGAAGAATTAGGAGTTTTCACTCTTCTGGAAGGTTAGATATGCGTGGAAGCAAATCTAAGGCATTGAAAGACATCACACTAGTCTCTAGATGCAGCAACTTGGTTCTTGCATCACCCAATATTGCTTCGAGTGAGACTGTGACCTGCGCTACGTAGGCTGTTGCTAAAAGGGCCAGCAGTGTAGGGTTTTGTTGGTTGGCGCAACTAACTTCGAACCTGGGTTAGGACCCCTTAAGCCAATAGTCTTGCCTTACCTTCTTGGTTACTATTTGGATGAATGGGTAGATGAGCCTATTTTAGGCTTTCTATCCACTCTTTCTATAGAGGAAGGACTATTTGTCACCATTGACTATGGTCACTTCCTTGCAAATGTAATTCATGAACAAATCCTCTAGCTTTAACTTAAGGAATGTTCAGATATTTCAGTTATTATGTATATGTTCATTTTCTTCTAGATAGAAAGGTTTCCCTTTGCAGTACAGAAGCTCTATCAACAAGGAGAGCCTCTATCCATTATTTTCTAGACCTCCGTGATCAAAAAACAGTCCTAGGAATTCAACTTTAGAAATTTGATAAGTTTGTGTATCCAACAACTTGTTTGCTAAGTGGCCAACAGATTCCAAGAATCATCAAGGATATTCAGAAAGTATTACAACTCAGTGAACATGTGAAGGTAGGGGATTGGTACATACACCAGTCATTTACAGAGATTAGATTTTACAGCTCAAAGCTACTACCATATAAGTTTCCCAAGTACCTTCTAATGATAATATTTTCCTTGCAGTACATTTGGTGAATAATTCACTCAGGAAACATCCATTTCATGGAAGTGAAGAAGAAGTCTTAGTTCTGAATTAAGACACAATTAGGACCTCGCATCTGCAATAGTAAAGAAGCATGAGAGGAAGAAGACCTCCTGCTAAAACAAATGAATTTCCCTCTTAGTTTTACTTGGTCCTATGACCCCTTTGGGGTAATTTTTAAGTTAAGAGTGGAATAGAAGGAAAATCCCTATATGCATTCCCAAAGGCTAGAAATACAGAAGTACATAAACCAACACATTTGTGTAGAAAACACATTGCAGGATGCCAAAGAGCATATACTTCTAGGACAACCTCAGAGACTCCTATACACAAAGAAAAGACTGAGACGAGACCAAGAGAGGAGGACTCTCCTTCAATCACATAAGTCTTAGAGAAACAATTCAAAATTTATGCAAAGAAGACAAAGACAGGTTCTAAAATAGACTTCCCACCATTGGAGGAGGCATACGGTACCATTGTGCTCTCTGGTCTATAGAGTCTGATGTTTGGCAGCAACTCCATGGATTCTCCATCATCCTCTACTACTAAATAAATTCCAACAATTACACCTCATACACCAGAGACATTCACAGAGCGGAGACAGTTGGATATTTTCTAGAAATATAAAGAAATCAAGTAGAGGAATGAGGCCCTCCATGAAAACATCTTTGCACAGTTCAAGAAGTAGTCTTCCTCCATCCACCATAAGCTAACTTCATCCTATGACACATAAAAGGGAAGAATTCAGATGGCATTCTTACAAGCGTAGGTTCCACAACAAAATTCAGTAGCAAACTTCAAACAAACTACCTTTGAGTTTGAGGCAAAGGATTTTCATCCTTTGAATCAAATGGATATGCACATGCAAATTAGAGAAATGGTCTACTCAACATTTTACATAGACTGCACTCACTGCTTCCAAACTAAAACTTTCTTTAAATAATGTTTATTATTATCTTAAATTGGAGAAAGTTTCCCCCCTTGCTAAAGACAACAAAATCAAACATTTGGAGGAAATGGTGAGCAAAGCAGGTTTCCTTCTTGGTAACTCAAAGGCCATGGAGGAGATAATTAAGAAGAAGAATGCTGACATAGCAGCCCTGAAGAAGTAATTGAACTGCTACGACTGAAGATCCCTAGGCAAAGGAGCTAGGAGAGACAAAGTTACAAAAACAAGAGATGTTGAAGCTCCTAATGGAGCAGAGTGCATAGATTAAGGAGATGGAAACAAAGATGGACAAGTTGATCAAAGAAAAGGAACATAGTTCACAACTAGTAGTAGTTCCCCTCGTTGTAGTACCAATTGCATCTCTACTTCAAACAGGTATCCATACATCAACCACAATAGTTGGAACGTCCTCATCATCAATACTTCCCACATAATCTGCATATGATTCAATTAAGTTGGCCAAATCCATGGAAAACATGTCTATACAGGGAGAAGAGATAAAGAAACTAATATAGGAGGTGAAAGTCCTACAAGAGTAGAAAGTAAGATTTGAGAATTCCCTCCTAATAGAAGTACATAGATCCCAAACATTGTCCCAAAGATTGCAAAAGATGGAAAAAGACAGTGCCATGGGTAATACATTGGCACAGGTAAAAGAGAATATTTGGAAGCGAATCAATGAAGACATGATAGACATTTGGCCTTCAATACAAATCATTTTTGAACAACAGGAACTGATTCAAAGGTCCAATGAAGCCATCGAAGAAGTCAGAAAGCAGTTGGGTGACAAACCCAGTGAAGCCACTGAGCTCATCAAATTCCTTAACTCCAAAAACAAATAGGAATTAGAAGAGTTAGAGATTGAAGATAGAACATAAACAATATTGGAAGTCAATAAGGTGTTGACTAAGAAAAATCTAATGATACATCTTAAAGAAAAATGGCAAGTTATGGACACTGGTTTACAAAGGTTCTTCACCAAGATGGAACCCCTCTACAAGAAAGGACTTCCAAATTTATTAGTTATTAATGATAAACTCAGCACATGGTTTGATTATAGTGAGAAACTAATGACCAAGGCGAGGGAAAGTTCATAGGTTGCAGGTGGAAGATTCAGTATGACAGGAAAGGTGTTCTTGGAAGCGTTGGCATATGACCTAGACATTCATTATGCAATTAAACACATATTCATTTCCAAGCTGACATTTGATTAATATACTGAAGTCGATAAAGTTTACAAAAAGTTACTAAAGAATATTATCTCGAGTGAACATCATTGGGATAAACTATGTGAATTAACTGTAGTAAACAAAAGGTTTGTCTACACAGCTCAGCGTCAATAGCAAAGTAGAATTCGAGGGCTAGACAACCAATTGTTCCACCAATTTAGCGCCACCAATTTAGACGGTTCAAATTTCCCTAAACTTTTTGTAATAAGTTTAATAGATTCAGTTTAATAATTCTTGGATACATCCTAGTCAGTTTTGAGAGGATATTTTTGTAAATTAGTTATAAATACTTCATCTTCAGAAGTACCAAGTGTTGGTTTTTATACAGAAGAACACTATTGTACATTGCTAAAGCATCAGCAGGTTTACCAGTAATACAGAAAGCTCTTTCACAGGATTCTTGTGTCAATTTGTTGGTGAAGTGCCTATATTGTTCTATGTGTTTATATTTCTCTATTTATCACACATTTATTTATTAATCTGAATTATTGAATAGTTAATTAAAGGACATAATTTTTTTAAATCTACACTATGCTCCCGACTATGAATAATTTCCATGTTTTCTACTAAACTTTAAATATAGAATTCAGGTAACAATGCTCTATATCTAAAGTGAATTTTAATATGTTCTTCCTTACCTGTCTCATAAACTAAAAGAATGCAATCAGTTTGGCTACCCTACCCTATGAGATCTATTGGTAAACACTCAAATCGATCCGTACTTTATGAAACAAATTCCATAGCCCAATGGTAATCTACTTATCAATCAACCATTTGAATACAAATCAAACCTTAAACTTCATAACTAACCTAATATTCAATACAACAAAGTTAAATCTTATAGAGAGAGCCCTCTCTGAAGCTAGCAGGGCTAGATCCCAGCTTCCAAAGTAGGTTTGTGGTTACCTTTGTGATTTTCTTCTGCAACCTCAGAAAATTACAGAGTGCTAACATTTTTGCGACCATACTGGGGAGTTGAAAATAATCCTTCATTTCATTTTCATAAGGTTCATTTCCTTAGTTTATACATAGTTATTTCAAGAATTCTAATGATCAAAATATTGGAAATAAATGATTAGAGGTCGGTTTTCATTTTTAAAGATCTAGCTCCAAAAAGAATTCATACCCAAGCCAATCTTGATCCAAAACTGCCTGAAATTTTGGACAATCCTGAAAGGATACTAAGAAAAGGAAGTTTAGTTGAAAGCCAAGAAATCAATAGCCCCATGTCTATAGAAAGTTCCCTTCCTAAAAACCTCGACACCATACAAGATATTCAATTCGACTTACCTTTTGAACACAGTCGTTTTAGGAACAATTCTAAAAATTTTGTTGATCCGACAATGGTTAATGAATCCATTCTTTAGCATTACAAACCAATAAGACCATCTGTTGAACTTGATTTAGATCAGCAAGCCCTCTAGAACTTTGACAAATTTCAAGATCTTGTGTCAGCACTTGATCTTGTTGTACATCAAGCTTACATTCAGCAATCTGTTGAACTTTCTGCTCTTACTATTGGAGCATCAACTTCCTCTTCCCAATCCGTTCATCCAACATCAGTCGACCCTACCTCTTCTATCATTGCTACTACTCATCAAGTAGTATCACAAATAGTAACTGAATCTATTCCAACAAATCCTACATCTACACCTCCCATAAGACCATACATCATGGCTACTCATTATGGACCCTTGGTTTTACCTGCCCAGTTGCATGATATGCCCCAAGACTACCAAACCATGATTCCCCAATTTGATAGCACTGGTGCTATCAATGCACAACAACACATAGATAAAATCAATGACCCCTTTTATCTTCATGAGGTAGATGAGAATTATGTAAAACCGAGGTTGTTTGCCTAGAGCTTAGGTGGAGAGGTGAGAAAATGGTTCAAAAACGTAGCAGCGGATAGTAGCGCTAACCTTCCTGTATTTCACCAATATTTCCTAAATAGGTGGAAAACCAAAAATGGTCCTCTACAGATCCTTAATGAATACAAAAACCTTAAGAGAGGACCTAATGACACTGTAGAAGAGTATTGTGACGTGTTTAATAAGCTTTACAATGCAATCTTGGTTGCCATTAAACCACCTCGGGGCTTGGCCCTGATACATTTCCTAGAAGGATTCAATGTTGATATGGCCTATCAACTAAGAGAAGGATATCCCTCTACCTTAGAGGAAATGCAAGGAAATGCACTCAAAGTGGAGGCTAATTATTAGATAATAAAGCTAAATTAAAATCTAAAAAATGAGTAACAATAAAAGAGGTACCTTCATCATCTTCTTCCACTAATTATAAAATAGACAGTCTATTGAGAACATTGGAGAAAATGATGGATAGAATCAGTATAACTGATAGGGCTCCCCAGAGAGAAAATCAAACTGAGCAAATAAGGAATCCAAACTTTATAAGAAAGCAACCCCAGATCAAACAAAGGGACCCAAAAGGTCCAAACTAGTAGGTAAGACCTCCTTTCCAAGAAAATTATACATATGAGGAGGTTGAGGTAGTTGATGATACAAAGGACACTCAAATAAATTTAATGGGAGTAAATGATAATGACTCTATTTTTCTTACTCTGGAAGAACAATACCTTTTCCATTTATCCCAGGATGAAATAAAACCTGAAGAATCAGAAGATTATAAGAAAGGTTTTGGGAATGCCATTATGGGAGTCCATAAGAAATGCAATTTGAGGAGTAGGAAAACTCCTGATAGCCCAACCAAAAAGTCAGTTGAAACACTTGCCAATAAGAACGTTGAGATTCTTGCTAAAAAGAATCCTTAGGTTCCAATACAGAAAAACCCTGACACTGCATCCAAATCAATTTAAACTAATGACCCCTCTACCTACCAACAAAGAGACATATCCCAAAAGGATTTTTCTGATAAACAAGAGGATGCCAATTTATATAAATATGAGACATCATTTAAATCAGAAAATGAATTAGTGAAACTCAAAATACCCATTCCTTTGACATAATTAATGAATAAAACTACCTATAGATCGTAGGTAATGAAAGCTCTGAGCATAGGAGAGAACACTTATAGAGTCAATATATGAGATGATCAACTTGAAATATTGTATGGCCCTAAAGTTGATGGTAAAATTAAAGAGGGAGATGTAGCTCCCTTTTATGTTAGTTTGACTATTCATGATAAAATCTTACACAATGCTATGCTTGACTCAAGGGCCTCCCAAAATCTTATGTCTAAGGTAATCATGGAAAAATTGGGAATAGATATAACCAGAAGGTATACAGATTTGTATTCATTTGATTCCATTCAATTAAAGTGCCTTGGACTTATAAAGGATTTATGTGTCAACTTAGTCCAAATACCAGCCAAAAGTGTACTAATGGACATAGTTGTTGCTGATATACCTCCCAAATATGGCATGCTACTTTCCTTTTCATGGAGAGCCAAACTCTAAGATAATGTCTTACCTAGAGGGCTAGTTCCATTAGAGGATTTGTTTGATTTCAATGATGTACCTAAGAAGCCCAAAATTGAACCCACTCGAGGTGGTATTGAGGAACACAATATTGGGACTGAAAAAGAACCCAAAATGATCAAACTGTCCAAATCCTTACCCCCAGCAGAGAAGCTAAATTACATTGAATTGTTCAAAGAATTCGTTGATTTCTTTGCATGGAGTTATGAGGATTTAAAATCCTATGACACAAGCATTATACAACATAAGATTCCCTTAAAAGAAGATCATAAACATTTTAAACAGAAATTAAGGAGAATCAACCCAAAGCTTATACCTCTTATCGAAAAGGAAGTAAAAATAATGTATGATGCAAAGATCATAGTGCCCTTGAGATATTCCAAATGGGTATCCAATCTGGTTCCCACTTGGAAAAGGACTGGTGAGATCAGGCTCTGTATTAATTTCTGAAATCTGAATAAAGCCTTTTTAAAAGATAATTACCCTCTGCCCAAGATGAACCACATTCTAAAGAAGGTGTTTGGATCCAGCAAAATTTCCCTGTTAGATGGATTTTATGGTTATAACCAAGTCTTAGTACACACAGAAGATCAAGAGGAGACAACGTTTACTACACCCTGGGGCACTCTCATGTATGTGAAAATTCCCTTTGGTCTAATGAATGTTGGAGCTACTTTTCAAAGAGCAATGGATTTTACCTTTGCTGATGAAATGAGTCATTTCGTAGTAATATACCTGGATGAAATCTTTGTTTTTTCGAAAACAGATGAGGAACACCTAAATCACCTTAGAAGATTCTTTGAAAAATGTAGGAGATTTGGTATCTCCCTCAACCCCAAGGACACAATGTTTGGTTTATAAGAAGGAAAACTTCTAGGACACACAATTTCAAAGGAAGAAATCAAGATAGATCCGAGTAGAATCAAAGCTATACTCAAAATTAATCCCCCTAGAAATGTAATTTCAAAGGAAGGAATCAAAATAGATCCCAGCAGAATCGAAGCTATACTCAAAATTAATCCCCCTAGATGTTGGCATTATGTTTCAGGAATGGCTATATATGTTACAGATGTTGTACTTGATGGCAACTCCCATGACAAGGTTCTCTCTTTTTATTGAAAAATAAGAAGGACGCAGGAAATCAGTTCAGAAGGTGCGTACCCGCAGGTACACCTTGCAAGGACCGCGTCCAGAGACGCAGGCCAGCCATTCAGGAGGTGCGTCCACCCAGTGCACACATTTCAAGGCAAAGAAAAGCTCACGTGGGGGTTTCTTGTGTTTTACTCTTGGTATCTAGCCGACGGTATTGTGTTATTATGGTGTCGGCTCGTGGTATTGTTCCATGTTTTGAGGAGGAGCTTGCCTATATAAAGCAAAGGAGATCATTTGGATTTGGAAGGTCTTTGGTTGAATATCTTATGAGGTGAGATCTGGTCTAGATCTAAAAGGCGAATCTACTGAAGGACTGAGATCTCTTTGGCACAAGATCAGATCTGTAGATCTGACTGTTTGGGTTACACTTAAAGTCTTGAAATCATTCATACCCGAAAGGACGCAGGTACAGTGAAAGGAAAGTGCGCCGGGACGCAGTGCAGTAGGAGGATACCTGCATGGGGACTCAGGGTAGACGAAGTTCAGGTGCGTCCGGGACGCAGTTCAGTATCTGGAGATCTGCGTGGGGACGCAGGGCGACCAAGGTTCAGGTGTGTCCCTGAAGCAACAAGACGCGGCGCGATAGTGTTTTTGGGTGCGTCCCTGAAGCAACAGGACACAGAGCAGTTGAAGGAACAGTGCGTAGGCACGCAGCGCAGCAGAAGGATCTCTGCGGGTGGTCGCAGGAAAGCAGAAGGTGGACTGCGTCTATACGCAGGTCACAGAAGGGAAAGTTGCGTCTCTGTATTAAGATGTTCTGTTGATTGAATTTCTCTGTTGATAAGGTGTTCTGGGTTAGTTCTGTTATTGCTGATCTGATAACTGTAGTGGACTGTAACTGATATGTACTTGGTGACCATTTGATGCTTTATGAAAAGAAGTAGGGGGTTGTAGCTCCCTTCCAGGAGAGACTGGAAAACGAGAGAGAGTTGTAGCTCTCTGCAGGTTGCAGCCTGCGTACTGGTAAAGGACTGCACCAGTACAAAATCATTGTAAAAGGAGTATCTAATTTGAAAGAAGATAGAGACATATTGCAGCAGGTGGTTTTCACCCACATTGGGTTTCCACCTTACATCTTGTGTTCTTTGGTGTGACTATCTGTTTTCTTTGTTCATGCTCATTATTTTATGGTACTGACATGCAAAAATAATTCAAAGATCAAATAAGGAAGATTTATTAATTTCTAGATAATACTGATTCACCCCCCCTCTCAGTATTATTTCCAACAATTGGTATCAGAGCAGGTCCTTCAGAAAAGCTTGATCGCTTGAAGGTAGATCGTTCATCATGAGCAACTACGAGAGAGAAGCATCAATCAGGCCACCAGTTTTTGATGGGACAAACTTCAATTATTGGAAGGTAAGAGTTACTGCATATCTTCAATCTCTTGGTACAGAAGTTTGGGACATTGTAGAAACAGGCTATACTTTTCCTTCAGCTACTCCTACAGATCCAGCTGAGAAAAAGAAGTATGAAACAAATGCAAAAGCAGTCAGTACTCTGTTAGGATGTATATCCCAAACGGAATTCATGAAGGTAATGCACTACAAATCCGCAAAAGAAATATGGGACAAAATTGTCACAAGCTATGAAGGAGATGAACAGGTAAAGCGTGCTAAACTTCAAACTCTCAAGATTCAGTATGAGACTCTCAAGATGTATAATGATGAAAGTGTGGCTAACTATTTTCTTCGGGTAGATGAGATTGTTAATTGTATGAAAAATTTGGGTGAAGAAATAAGAGAGGCTATAGTGGTTGAAAAGGTTCTAAGATCTTTGTCTCCCAAGTTTGAATCTAAAGTATCTGCTATAGAAGAAAAGGAAAATCTACGAATTCTTACTATGTCTCAGCTACATGGAATTCTAAATGCTTATGAAATGAGAAAGGGAGGTCCTTCAGACAGAAGAGAAGCTGCTTTCAAGGCATCAGGCAAAGGAGATTATTATGAAGCAAGCCACGTCCCAGAAGAAGAGGAAGAAGAATCAAACTTTGTCAGAAATCTTCAAAGGGGTTCTGGAAGGTTCAGAGGTAAGTTACCTTTTAAATGCTTTTCTTGTGGAAGAGTAGGTCATTATGCTGCAAAATGCCCTTATAAGGATAAAGGAAAGGAACCTGCTAGATGGAACAAGAAACAGAACGCAAATAAGAAAAGCTACTACACTCATGAAGATAGTGATGGTCTATCAAACAGTGATGAAGATGAACAAGGTAATGAATATAAGTTGTTAATGGCCTTTGAAGATGATGATTATATGGATGCTGTAGATGTGGATAACCTTTATGATGAAATTACTAGACTCAAGAGATGTATAGAAGAAAAGAACATGATCATTGATACTCTACAATTTCAAATTGATGAAAAGGAAAAACATCTTGAAAAATTAGAAGGTGAAATTGTTGGTCTTAGAAAAGAGATTGAGAAAACAAAAGCTATTAATCTCAAGTTTGTCAAAGGATCTGAAACTTTGGATGAGATTATCAATGTGCAGCGAGCTCCTCTAAACAAGACAGGTCTGGGCTATAATGGAGAAACTTCTCAAACATCCACCTCAAAAAGTTATCTTGATGCAGCAAGAAGAAATGAGCAAAAGCAAAATGAAGATCATCAGGTAAAGCAGGAACGAATTACAAACAGAAACTATCAGGGGCAATCCATCTTAAGGGTGAACAAAAGCTACAATCAGCCACAGGTAAAATCTTCTCAATTTGGTTCAAGAATGGATGACAATAGAAATTACAATCATTTGGCCGGTAGATTTGATAACCGCAGAAGTTTCTTCAATGGACAATGCTTTTCTTGCCATAACTTTGGTCACAAAGCAGCTCAATGTGTTGCATATAAAACAATCATGACTAGGGAAGCTCAAAAACAAAGAAGTATGACAGGGATTACAAAAAGGACCTATAACAACTTTTCGGTTCTTGAAAATGAAGTTGAATGTTCTATTTGCAATAACTTTGGTCATGAAGACTCTGAATGCAGGAGCAGGTTTCAGCAGAAAAAGGAACAAGCCTCAAGCACCAAAACATGGAGAATAAAGGAACCTCAAACAGAAAGATGTGGGATAGCTTTTTATGCAGAGGGACAGGAAAATCTATGGTACATTGACAGTGGATGTTCGAAGCATATGACAGGTGATAAAGAAAAACTTGAATCTTATTCTGCTCTAGAAAAGGGAAAGAAAGTCTCTTTTGGAAATGATACTCCTGCAACTATAAAAGGAAAAGGCATTGCTCAGTTAAAAGAAAAGGTCAAGGCTGGAAATGTACTGTATGTTGATGGATTGAAGCATAATCTTCTAAGTGTCAGTCAGATGTGTGATCAAAGAACCGAGGTTATATTCAGATCGAATGGATGTCTTGTTCGTGATCTTGATACAGGTAAAACAGTGCTCAAAGGCAAAATAACTCCAAATAATCTGTACATATTTGAAGAAGGACAACAACAATGCTATCTAAGCAAGGATGAAGAGCACTGGTTATGGCATCGAAGGTTGGGACATCTAAGCTTCTCACAAATAAGGAAAGCATGCAAATATCAGGCAGTTCGCGATCTTCCAGATATCAAAATTCCTGACAACACCATATGCAAATCATGTCAGTTTGGAAAACAAACCAGAACTAACTTTCCAGAGAAAGAAGGATCAGCTAGCATGCCTCTTGAGCTAGTACATACAGATACATGCGGTCCTTTCAGGAAAAGAACACCTCGAGGAGAAGAATACTTGATATTATTCATTGACGATTTCTCCAGGTTTGTCTGGTTAGGACTTATGAAGCACAAAGATGAAGCATTCGAAAAATTCAAATCCTTCAAAGCCTTGGTTGAAAATCAATCAGGTCACAAAATTAAGTGCCTCAGATCTGATAGAGGTGGGGAATTTACTTCAAATGAATTTTTCGATTTCTGTGAAGAACATGGGATAAGAAGAGAATTCTCTACAGCAAGAACTCCTCAGCAAAATGGAGTTGTGGAAAGGATGAACAGAACAATCCAACAAATGGCTCGTGCTATGCTTGATGAGTCAGGAACTCCCGCAACTTTCTGGGGTGAAGCTACACATGCTGCGGTTGTTATTCTCAACAAGACAAATGTCTGGGTGAACAGCACTCAAACTCCTCATGAGCTTTGGAATGGCAGGACTCCTTCGGTAAAGCACTTCAAAATCTTTGGGAGCAAATGCTATATCAAGAATACTGATGAGCAGCTTGGCAAACTTGAACCTAGGGCAGATGAAGGCATTCTTCTTGGTTACTCTCCATATAGCAAAGCATACAAGTGCTACAATAAAAGACTTGGCAGAATTGTTGACAGCATTGATGTAGTAGTTGATGAGAAGGGATACATTCCTAGGCAAGTCCATCATGAAGACATTGAAGAAGATGAAGGCTACCCTCAAAGACAGAATGATGAAGAAGAAGAACCTCAAGAAGAGCCAGAGGAGCAAACAAGAATAGAAGAAAAGACTCCATCCAGATATGTTCAGAAGAATCATCCAGAATCTCAGATTGTGGGGCAGAAAGAAGCAGGTGTACAAACAAGAAGAATAGTTGCAGAAGCCTCAAGCTATTTGGCATTACTCTCCTCTACTGAACCACAAAATGTGAAAGAAGCATGCAAAGATGAATGTTGGGTGAAAGCAATGGATGAAGAACTTGAGCAAATCGAAAAGAACAACACTTGGGAGCTGGTTCCTAGACCAAAGGATAAGAATGTTATCGGAACAAAATGGGTCTTCAAAAATAAATTAAATGAAAATGGAGAAGTAATTAGAAACAAAGCCAGACTTGTTTGTAAAGGGTATGCGCAGCAAGAAGGAATAGACTTTGAAGAAACCTTTGCTCCTGTTGCAAGACTTGAGGCCATCCGAATGTTTCTTGCTCTCTCAAGTTTTCAAAACTTCAAAGTATTTCAAATGGACGTGAAATCAGCCTTTCTGAATGGAGACTTGGAAGAAGAAGTGTACATTGAACAGCCAGATGGGTTCATTCTTGGAAATGATCCAAATCTTGTATGCAGATTGAAAAAGGCTCTCTATGGTCTCAAACAAGCTCCAAGGGCTTGGTACTACCGTTTGGACAAATATCTTCATCAACAAGGTTTTTCAAAAGGATCATCAGATAGCAATCTTTATATAAAAGTTGAAAATGACAAATTGCTAATACTTGTTGTGTATGTAGATGACATTATTTTTGGCAGCAATGAAGAAGCTATGAGTCAAAGCTTTGCCTCGGTCATGCAGAAAGAATTTGAAATGTCCTTGCTAGGAGAACTGACATATTTCCTTGGTTTGCAAATCCAACAAAAAGAAGGAGGAATCTTTTTATCTCAAACCAAGTATCTCAAACAGATTTTGAAGAAATATGGCATGGAAGATGCAAAACCAGTATGTACACCCATGGTCACAGGATGTAGTCTCAGTGCAAATGATGAATCTGTAGCAGTACATCAACCAACCTACAGATCTATGATTGGAAGTTTACTATATTTGACAGGTACCCGACCGGACATCATGCATGCAGTTGGAATAGTTGGAAGATTTTAGGCAAATCCGAAGGAGACTCATCTTCAGGCAGTGAAGAGAATTTTCAAATATCTTCAAGGGACTCAAAATTATGGCTTATGGTATCCTAGAGATACAGATCTTACACTTCATGCTTATACAGATGCAGATTGGGCCGGAAGCGTGGATGACAGGAAAAGCACAAGTGGTGGTGCGTTCTTTATGGGTTCCAGACTAGTATCTTGGTTCAGCAAGAAACAGAGTTCGATTGCCTTGTCTACAGCTGAAGCGGAATATGTTGATGCTGCATCTTGTTGCACCCAACTCCTTTGGATGATGCAAACTTTGCAGGATTTTCAAATCACTTGTACACCACCTATCCCCATCTTATGTGATAACACAAGTGCAATCAGCATCTCAAAGAATCCGGTTATGCATTCAAAAACCAAGCACATACCAATCAAGTATCATTTTCTCCGGGAACAAGTGCTTGAACAGAAGGTCAAGTTGGAGTATGTTCCTTCTAAGGAACAAGTTGCTGATATTCTCACCAAACCTTGAATACCTCAGGCAAAAGCTGGGGGTTGTTGATGCATCATCTTATTGTTGAACCTTTTCTGATTGATGGTACAGGTTCAGGGGGAGCATATAATGCATTGTTGGCATTATGGAGGATGGTCAGAAGGAGATCTTGGAAATAGCTGCAATATGTCTCTATCTCTTTCATGGTGGATTATGGTTCTGTGTTGCAGATCTGGTTCCTTTTTCAGGGGGAGCATGAGCTTAGGGGGAGCATACCCTTTGCCCTTGATGTCAAAGGGGGAGAATGAAGCAAAGTTTGTGAGGTTGCCATCAAGTCCAAAGGGGGAGATTGTTGGCATTATGTTTCAGGAATGGCTATATATGTTACAGATGTTGTACTTGATGGCAACTCCCATGACAAGGTTCTCTCTTTTTATTGAAAAATAAGAAGGACGCAGGAAATCAGTTCAGAAGGTGCGTACCCGCAGGTACACCTTGCAGGGACCGCGTCCAGAGACGCAGGCCAGCCATTCAGGAGGTGCGTCCACCCAGTGCACACATTTCAAGGCAGAGAAAAGCTCACGTGGGGGTTTCTTGTGTTTTACTCTTGGTATCTAGCCGACGGTATTGTGTTATTATGGTGTCGGCTCGTGGTATTGTTCCATGTTTTGAGGAGGAGCTTGTCTATATAAAGCAAAGGAGATCATTTGGATTTGGAAGGTCTTTGGTTGAATATCTTATGAGGTGAGATCTGGTCTAGATCTAAAAGGCGAATCTACTGAAGGACTGAGATCTCTTTGGCGCAAGATCAGATCTGTAGATCTGACTATTTGGGTTACACTTAAAGTCTTGAAATCATTCATACCCGAAAGGACGCAGGTACAGTGAAAGGAAAGTGCGCCGGGACGCAGTGCAGTAAGAGGATACCTGCGTGGGGACGCAGGGTAGACGAAGTTCAGGTGCGTCCGGGACGCAGTTCAGTATCTGGAGATCTGCGTGGGGACGCAGGGCGACCAAGGTTCAGGTGCGTCCCTGAAGCAACAGGACGCGGCGCGATAGTGTTTTTGGGTGCGTCCCTGAAGCAACAGGATGCAGAGCAGTTGAAGGAACAGTGCGTAGGCACGCAGCGCAGCAGAAGGATCTCTGCGGGTGGTCGCAGGAAAGCAGAAGGTGGACTGCGTCTATACGCAGGTCACAGAAGGGAAAGTTGCGTCTCTGTATTAAGATGTTCTGTTGATTGAATTTCTCTGTTGATAAGGTGTTCTGGGTTAGTTCTGTTATTTCTGATCTGATAACTGTAGTGGACTGTAACTGATATGTACTTGGTGACCATTTGATGCTTTATGAAAAGAAGTAGGGGGTTGTAGCTCCCTTCCAGGAGAGACTGGAAAACGAGAGAGAGTTGTAGCTCTCTGCAGGTTGCAGCCTGCGTACTGGTAAAGGACTGCACCAGTACAAAATCATTGTAAAAGGAGTATCTAATTTGAAAGAAGATAGAGACATATTGCAGCAGGTGGTTTTCACCCACATTGGGTTTCCACCTTACATCTTGTGTTCTTTGGTGTGACTATCTGTTTTCTTTGTTCATGCTCATTATTTTATGGTACTGACATGCAAAAATAATTCAAAGATCAAATAAGGAAGATTTATTAATTGCTAGATAATACTGATTCACCCCCCCTCTCAGTATTATTTCCAACACTAGATATGTAAAGGAAGTTCAATATTTTATTGGATAGAGAAATTTTCTAAGGGGATTCATTCCTAATTTAGCAGAACTTTTAAAGAATATAACCAACATGTCCAGGAAATACACTGAGGTAAAATGGAACATGGAAGCTAGAAAATCATTTAATAACGTAAAATAGGCTTTAACTCAGGCTCATTTGTTAATTAGTCCAAATTTTACAAAGGATTTCCTAATTTTTCATTTGCTTCTGAGCACATAATTGCTGCAGTTCTCTTGCAAAAAAATATTGAAGGCCATGAATAGCCTATTGCTTTATTTAGCAAAGCTTTGAGAAATGCAAAATTGAAATATGACATGGAAAAACAAGCTTTTTCCCTCGTAAAAGCCATAAATTATTTTAGAGTGTATATTCTTCATTCACATATTATTGCTTTTGTTCCAAATACAGTAGTAAAAGATATACTGACCTAAAATGATCTTGATGGGAAAAGGGGTAAGTGGATTGTTGTTATATTAGAATATGATATTTAAATCCAACCCACTAAACTCATCAAAGGTCAAGGGTTAGAAAAATTAATGGTGGGGTCTAACTTACATGCTTTAGATATCAATTTTCTAGCAATATTCAATGAACTGGATGAGCTGACGACTACACAAGTAGCAGAAGCTTTTGCTACCTCTTCCTGGTATGCAGACATTATTTATGTTTTACATCATTTACAAGCTCCACCTAGTTTAACTAAAACAAAATCTAGATTTATTAAACTTAAAGTTGTCAAGTTTTGTATTTTGGATGAAAATCTGTATTGGAAAGATGTTGGTGGAGTTTTACTGAACTGTTTGTTGAAATTAGAAGCAGATAAATTCATGCATGAGTTTCATGTAGGAGACTACGGTGGACACCTATATTGGAATACTATGGCCAATAAGATTCTGAGAGCAGGTATTATTGGCCCACCTTATTTTCTGATGTCCAAAAGAAAGTTACTTCATGCCACAAATGCCAAATATTTGAAGGAAAAAATAAACTATTGCCTTTACCATTAGGGCATATATCTACTAAAAGTCCTTTCCAACAATGTGGCCTTGACTTTATAGGAGAAATTGACCCTGCCTCTTCTACCCAACATAAGTGGATTCTTACAGCCACTAATTACTTTACGAAATGGATAAAATCCATACTGACTAGACAAGCCTCTGATGCAATCATCATAAAATTCTTGGAGAAAAATATCCTTGCAAGATTTGGATGTCGTAGGAAAATTATTGCTAACAATGTTGAAGCTTTTAGGTCAAAGAGGATGGTAGATTTCTACAACAAATATCATATAACGTTGGGACATTCTACAACCTATTATCCTCTAGGAAATGGATTGGCAGAATCTTCCAATAAAATATTATTTAATATTATTAAAAAAAAATTGTAGGATAATAATAAATTAGGGCATAACAAGCCGGTTAATGCATTGTGGGCAGACATTCTTACTACCAAAAGGTCAATAAGAATGTCTCCATACCATCTAGTTTATGGAATAGATGTTGTTTTTCCAACCTTGTTGGGAATTCATGTTTTAAAAATTATGCAAGAATTGGAGGTTGAACCAAATGATTTAAAGAGGAGAATAAAACAGAAAATTCATTTGCAGTAGTCAAGAGAGGAAGTTCATAACAAAATTTAGTTGATCCAAGAAAGCATCAAGAAGACATTTGACAAAAGAATTAAGGTTGATGGTTTTCAGATCAGAAATCATGTTCTGAAATGGGATTCCAGAAGAGAAGAGAAAGGCAAGCATGGAAAGTTTGATAATCTAGGGATGGGACCTTACATTATTTATGCTTACAGAGGTAATAGTGCATTTAATTTGAAGAACACAGATGGAACATAGTTACCTGGAGGACCTGTCAATGGTAGGATGCTAAAGCATTATTTTTTAGGACTAAAAACTGTTTTTATCACACCCATTGTAGATTCATTTACTTTGTATTGTCATGAGTGGGTAGCTTATGTTTGAAATTTGAAGCCCATGGAGAATGCCCTAAGATTTTCGTCATTTTTCCACCATAAATACAACAAACACAAAAAATCAGATGTAGTCAAACACTACAGATAAGGATTCAAGGCTACTAGTCTAGTATTCTTGACACTTCACCAGGAAGTGCCATCCCTGGTTGGAGCCACTGTTAGAGTCCTATGATTTATAGGATCAAATGATGATTAATTAATTGCTTTCAGTATTTCGGATTGTAAATAATATTGCTTACTACAAATGATTTCCATAAAAGATAGAAAAATGAAAATGAAAATGAAAAGAGGGTATAAATAAATAAATAAATAAAAAAGGAAAGGAAAGAAATGATAAAAGAAGCCCACAAAACAAAAAATGAATAAATATGAAAGTGATGATAGTTGAAGTGCCACTGATAGTCTACTGGTTTTACAAAGAATAAATTCATGAAATTGTGTTCCGCTTGTCTAAATTCCACAATACCTTTGTGCTTGAAACATACAGTTTAATCATGTTCAAGAAAGTTTCAATTTATGCTAACTATATTAGAGTGAATAACTTAGCCAAACAGTGTAATCTTGGCTAAGATTAGATAGGTAGAATAGGTGAATAAGTTAATCCAACAGTTTAATCTGGATTAATGTAGTTGTTAGATTAGTTTAGTTGTTTGAAATAAATATTCTTAGTCATTTAATAATGAAAAAATAAATAGGCTTTGCACATTTAAATGCACCCTCATTGGTTTAAAGTTACATTAGTGTAGGAAAAATATTGATTTATTATGTAATTTGTGAATTTGGTCATTTTTCCAAAGTTTGGATTTTGGTGTAAAATTTATTTGTCTGAAATATGTTGTGGGACCACCAATGCTAAACTCCGCACATGTCACCTTGCATGGTCACTATCCTATTTCGATTTGATGGTCCTTAAGTCTTTTCAGACCCTCCTGCAGTGATTCCCTTTAACGGCAAGGGGTGGTTGGGGGGGGGGGGGGGGGGGGGGGGGGGTTCCGAAAAGAGATTTCACCGATGTTACATGTCCTCTCTTCATAAGTTCGGACCCCACCCCCTCTCTTACCACAAACAACATACCCCCCCTCTGAAAGTGGTTTTTGCCATCCCGCCGAAACTCACCTTCCCACACACGTTCACCCGAGCCTTCATCCACCTATCCTAATCTGCCACGTCAATGACCATTGCACCCATGCCATTTCAGTTTCCTTATGTTTCCTCCATTCCGTTGCAGAGTAAATGCAACTCACAATCGTTGATCCAATGGTTCCACTCTGTCTATGAACTATAAAGCTCCATTTTCTCCTGCGATCACATCCTTTTCTCCTTTTTCCTATTGTACATTTCTCCCACCCTCTGTTTCGCGCCTATTAGAAACTATTCATAGATGAATTTCCTATCTCCGATTGTTTACAGAGGAACTCCCACCTAGCATTTTCCCGAGAATTACTGAGATCTTCTACAAATTCCCTCTGTCAATCTCTCCCGCATTCATTATATTACCACGATGGCCCCCAAAATTTCCACTGTGGTGAATCCCATGCTCACTCCCCTTGTGGATTTAGACCACATCCCTCTTGCTAACAGAGACTATAAGATAGCCAAGACACAGTGTGAATTCGACCTCTTCGAATTACATTGTTGGTTTCATGACAATTACCTTGACCAATTTGATGAAATCAGCCTTTGGCAGTCTAAAATACCCCTGTTCATTTTCCCCCAGTCTTATCACTTCCCCAAATTCTTCCTAAAGTGTCATGCCTCTTACCTTTCAAGTAAGAGGGATATCATTTCCCCCAATGGTGAAATCCTTTTCTGTTGGAATTATGACAGAGGTTTGGCACTATGACACAGGTGTTGTCCTTGATGGCAACTCACTCAGATGGCAGATCACTGTTCAGGCTCTCAGAATGAAAGAAAAAGAGATATACACAGGTTTCCTTTGACTAAGTCGCGTATACACGGGGGATTGCCGATCAAAAGTCACGTATGTGTATGCATGCACTTTCATGCATGAAAAAGCACGTATGTGTGGGGAAAACTTATTTTTGGTCTATCGTATTTAGTCCTTGGTATTTGGACCTATGTTTTTGGACCATAGTATCTTGTCTGAAGTGTTGAACCCAGGTATTTGGTCCAAGGTATTGATTCGTTATGGTTTTGGACCATGGTATTGTGTAAGGCCTAAGACTATAAAAGGGGAAGGATATCATTAGGCATGGACATTGACTTAAGTATTGAATATCTGATGAAGAGCTAAATCTGAAATACTGGTCATTGGGTTACGGTGCATAGCTGGATCTGAATCTAGGAGGAACCTGAGTGCAAGAAGAAGGATAAGTACTATTGATGGGTCAAGATCTTAAGTCTTTAATAGTAGTATCTTTGTGTGATTTTGATCTGTTATTTTTGGTGCATGACTTGATTTATAAATATGATAATCTGGGTATAATTGATGTCTGAATAAGTAAAATGGATGAATTATATTTTATAGATCTGTATGCAGTTTCAACGAAGCAAAGGCACGTATACACGCTGGTTCTGTAATTCAAAATAGCGTATACACAGGTTGGCCTTAATTCAGAAGCGTATGCACGTAGGTTGTACACATTGAAGTAGCGTACATCTCTTGATATATGTTTTAGCTACTTCTTTTTAGTGCTGCAGTGGTCTGGGTTCAGAATTGTTGTCTGGTTACTGTTACTATTTTCTGGGTACAGCACTGAGAGAAGTGACTATTTGTTTCAGTTTTGTTTGGTGCAAAGGAGATTGGTTGATACATATATACTTGATGTTTGATTGATGTTATTCATGGATCCAGTCTGAAAATTTATGAAATGTGATCCCTGGAAGAAAATAGAAGGTTGTAGCCTTCTGTAGGTCAACACCTACGTACTAGTACCTCAGCTAGTACAAGAGCTAAGGGGGTTGTAGCTCCCTTCCAGGAGAAGCTGAAGAACGAGAGAAGGTTGTATCCTTCTACAGGTAGTAGCCTGCATACTGGTATAAGACTGCACCAGTACAAAATCATTGTAAAAAGAAGTTTCTAATTAAAATAAGATAGAGATGAATTGCAGGTGGTTTTCACCCACATTGGGTTTCCACCTTATATCTTTGTGTCCATGTGTGTGATGATCTGTTCTGTTTTACTGGTCTTGTTTACTGTTCTTATGATTAATGAAGTTCCGATGCACTGATTAAATATCAACAATTAATGAATCTTAAGTTTTCTGATATACGTTGGTTTCTTTAGACACAATAGCGTATATACGCAGTTTCCCATAGCTAAAGTAGCGTATACAAATCTGATTGTGAAATGAAAAATAATTGATTTGATAATATTGATTCACCCCCCCCCCCCCAAGTATTATTTCCAACAATTGGTATCAAAGCAAGTCCTTCATAAGAAGCTTGATCGCTTGAAGGAAGATCTATCATCATGAGCAACTATGAAAAGGAGGCATCTATCAGGCCACCAATCTTTGATGGAAGCAACTTCATCTATTGGAAGTTAAGAATCACAGCCTATCTTCAATCTCTTGGTACAAAAGTTTGGGATATTGTGGAAACAGGATACACATTTCCATCAGCAACTCCTACAGATACGGCTGGTAAAAAGCAGTATGAAACAAATGCAAAGGTTGTCAATACTCTATTAGGGAGTTTATCTCAATCAGAATTCATCAAGGTTATGCAGCTCAAAACCACAAAAGAAATATGGGACAAGATCATTCTGAGCTATGAAGGAGATGATTAGGTAAAACGTGCAAAACTACAAACTCTTAGAATCCAATATGAAAATCTAAGAATGCACAATGATGAAAGTGTGGCTAATTATTTCTTACGTATAGATGAGATTGTTAATTGTATGAAAAACTTTGGTGAAGAGATAAAAGAAGCTACTTTGGTTGAAAAGGTTCTAAGATCTTTGTCTTCTAAGTTTGAATCAAAAGTTTCGGCTATAGAAGAAAACCAGAATCTTCAAAGCATTACCATGTCACAACTGCATGGAATCCTAACTGCTTTCGAAATGAGAAAAGGGGGACCATCAAACATGAGAGAATCTGCATTCAAACCCCAAGGAAAAGGAGAATAGAATGAGTCAGGACATATGTTAGAAGGAGAGGAAGAATCAAACTTTGTCAAGAACCTTCAATGGGGTTCTGGAAGATTCCAAGGTAAGCTACCTTTTAAATGCTTTGCTTGTGGAAGAGTCGGTCACTATGCAGCCAAGTGTCCTCATAAAGGTAAGCTTGACAAAGGTAAGGAACCAGTTAGATGGAACAGAAAACAAAATGTAAGTAAGAAGAGCTATTATACACATGAAGACAGTGATGGATATTCAAATAATGATGAAGATGAACAATGTAATGATTATAGACTTATGATGGCTTTTGAAGATGATGATTACTTGGATGCTATAGATGAAGAAGGTATTTATGAAGAAATTTCTAAACTTAAAATTTGTTTAGAAGAAAAGAATATGATTATATATACTCTGACATTCCAACTTGTTGAAAGGGAAAAACACAATGAAAAGTTAGAATGTGAAATTGTGGGACTTAGAAAAGATATTGAGAAAACAAAAGCTCTTAATCTTAGATTTGCTAAAGGATTTGAAACTTTAGATGAGATTATCAAAGTGCAGCGTTCTCCTCTAATCAAGACAGGTCTTAGGTATACTGAAGAAGAATCTCAAGCACAAAAGCCATCTACCTCAAAAAGTTATCTTGAAGCAGCAAGGAGAAGTGAACAGGTTGACAATCGACAGCAAAGGCACAATGCAGATCACCAGGTAAATCAGGGACAATTTACTTCAAGAATGAATAGAGATCACCAAGTAAATTGAGAGCAATCTACTTCAAGGATGAACAGAAGCTACAACCAACCATAGGTAAATCATTCTCAATTTACCTCAAGAACGAATGGCTATTGAAATTACAATCACCTGGATAGAAGGCTTGACAATCGCAGGAATTTCTTCAATGGCCAATGTTTCTCTTGTCATAACTTTGGACACAAAGCAGCTCAATGTGTTTCCTACAATACCATCATGACCAAAGAAGCACGAAATCAAAGGAGTATGACTTGAATCATGAAAAGAACCTACAATAACTTTTCTGCTCTTGAAAATGAAATAGAATGTTCTATTTGTAACAACTTCGGTCATGAAGATTCTGAATGTAGGAGTAGGTTTCGGTAAACAACTCAGAAGGAGCAAGCTTCATTGAGTCCCAAAACATGGAGGAAGAAATAACAAAAACCAGAAAGATGTGGTATAGCCTTATATGCGGAAGGGCAGGAAAATCCATGGTACATCGACAGTGGATGCTTGAAACATATGACAGGCGATAAAGAAAAACTTCAATCATATAGTGCCTTAGAAAAGGAAAAGAAGATCTCATTTGGAAATGACACCCCTACATTCATAAAAGGTAAAGGTTCTGTTCTTTCGAAAGAAAAGGTCAAAGATAGAAATTTAATGTATGTTGATGGCTTAAAGCATAATCTATTGAGTGTCGGTCAAATGTGTGATCAAGAAAATAAGGTAATATTTCGATCAAATGGATGTATTGTTTGTGAGCTTGACACAGGAGAAACAGTGATCAAAGGCATAAGAACACCAAATAATTTATACATACTCAAGGGAGGACAACAACAATGCTATCTAAGCAAGAATGATGAACACTGGCTATGGCACAGAATATTGGGGCATCTAAGGTTCTCTCAGATAAGGAAAGTATGCAAATATCACGTGGTTCGTGATCTCGATGACATCAGAATTCCAAACAATACAATATGCAAATCATGTCAGTTTGGGAAGCAAACCAGAACTAATCTCCCCGAGAAGGAGGATCAGCTAGTAGGCCACTTGAACTTGTCCATACTGATGTATGTGGTCCAACTAGGAAGAGGTCACCTTGAGGAGAAGAATGCTTCATAATGTTCATTGACGACTTTTCAAGGATGTGTTGGATAGGACTTCTGAAGCATAAAGACGAAGCTTTCGAAAATTTCAGAGCATTCAAAGCCTTGGTTGAAAACGAATCAGATCGCAGAATCAAATGCCTCAGGTCTGATCGAGGAGGGGAATTTACCTCGGATGAATTTTTCGATTTTTGTGAAGAACATGGAATAATAAGGGAATTATCTACTGCAAGGACTCCTGAACAAAATGGAGTAGTGGAAAGGATGAATAGAACAATTCAACAAATGGCTCATCCTATGCTTGATGAGTCTGGAACTCCCGTAACCTTCTGGGGTGAAGCTGCATTTGCTGCGGTTACTATTCTCAACAAGACAAACATCCGGGTGAACAACACTCAAACTCCTCATGAACTTTGGTATGGTAAGACTCCCACGGTTAAATACTTCAAGATTTTTGGAAGCAAATGTTACATCAAAAGGACTGATGAAAACCTTGGCAAGTTTGAACCTAGAGCAAATGAAGGCATTCTCCTTGGTTATTCTCCCCACAACAAAGGATACAAGTGTTACAATAAAAGACTTGGAAAAATTGTTGAAAGTATTGATGTAGTGGTTGATGAAGAAGGAAACATTCCTAGGCAGGTAAAACCCGAAGATTTCGAAGATGATGAGGACTATCCTTCAACATCAAATCAAACTTATGATGAAGAAGATACCCATGAGGCACCAGAAGAACAGATAAGGATAGAAGAAAAGACTCCATCCAGGTACGTTCAGAAGAATCATCCAGAAACTCAAATTTTGGGGCAGAAAGAGGCGGGTGTACAAACAAGAAGAACTATTTTAGAAGCTTCAAGCTATCTAGCATTGCTCTCCTCCATTGAACCACAAAATGTAAGATAAGCATGCAAATATGAATGCTAGGTCAAGGCCTTGAATGAAGAACTTGAGCAGATTGAAAAGAATAACACTTGGGAGTTGGTTCCTAGACAAAACGATAAGAATGTCATAGGGACAAAATGAATATTCAAAAACAAGCTGAATGAAAATGGAGATGTTATTAGAAGCAATTCCAGAATTG
Source organism: Pinus tabuliformis (assembly GCA_031772625.1). Classification (NCBI taxonomy): domain Eukaryota; kingdom Viridiplantae; phylum Streptophyta; class Pinopsida; order Pinales; family Pinaceae; genus Pinus; species Pinus tabuliformis. The sequence goes on along the minus strand of CM062807.1, from coordinate 289,845,498 downwards.
TTTGTAAAGGGTATTCTCAAGAAGAAGGTATAGACTTTGAACAAACTTTTGCATTGATTGCTAGACTTGAAGCCATAAGAATGTTCCTTGCTCTTTCTAGCTTTCAGAAGTTCAAAGTTTTTCAAATGGATGTGAAATCTACCTTTTTAAATGGAGACTTGGAAGAAGAAGTGTATAATGAGCAAGTAGATGGATTCATCCTTGGAAATGATCCAAAACTTGTATGCAGACTTAAGAAGGCACTCTATGGTCTTAAACAAGCTCCAAGGGCTTGGTATTATCATCTAGACAAATACCTCCATCAACAAGGTTTTTCAAAAGGATCAACAGATAGCAATCTATATGTAAAAATTGAGAATGATAAATTGTTAATACTTGTTGTGTATGTTGATGATATCATCTTTGGTAGCAATGAAGAAGCCATGAGTCAAAATTTTGCTTTGCTGATGTAGAAAGAGTTTGAAATTTCCTTGCTTGGTGAGCTGACATATTTTCTTGGTTTACAAGTCCAACAAAATAAAGACAGTATCTTTTTGTCACAAACCAAGTACCTCAAGGAGATATTGAAGAAATATGGCATGGAAGATTCAAAACCAGTATGTACCCCTATGATAACAAGATGCAGCCTCAGCGCCAATGATGATTCAACAACAGTACATCAACCAACCTATAGATCCATGGTTGTTAGTCTTCTCTATCTAACAGGTACCCGGCCAGACATCATGCATGCAGTGGGAATAGTTGGAAGATTCCAGGCAAATCCAAAAGAAGCACACCTCCAGGAAGTTAAAATAATTTTCAAATATCTTCAAGGGACACAAAACTATGGCTTATGGTATCCTAGAGATATAGATCTCACACTTCATGCATATACAGATACAAAATGGGCATGAAGAGTGGATGACAGAAAAAGCACTAGTGGTGGTGCATTCTTTATGGGTTCCAGATTAGTCTCTTGGTTCAGTAAGAAGCAAAGTTCAATTGCTTTATCTACAGCTGAAGTGGAATATGTGGCTGCTACATCTTGTTGCACACAACTCCTTTGGATGATGCAAATTCTACAAGATTTTCAAATCACTTGTACTCCACCTATCTCTATTTTATGTGATAATACAAGTGCAATCAAATTTCAAAAAATCCAGTCATGCATTCAAAGACCAAGCACATACCTATCAAATATCATTTTCTTCGAGAACAAGTGCTTGTAAAAAAGGTCAAATTGGAGTATGTTCCCTCCAAGGAACAGGTTGCTGATATACTCACCAAACCACTGCCCAGGGAGACATTTGAATGCCTCAGACTGAAGCTGGAAGTAGTTGATGCATCATCTTGCTGTTGAAACTTGTTTGTTTCAGATAAAAGTGGTTGTACGCAAGTTTAATGAGGAGAATCCGCGTACATATGCCGGTTTAAGTGGATACAGTCGCGTATACGTTGGCTTGAAGACAAACAGTGGGCCAGGCTCAGGATGAAAGGAATCTGATATGGGTCTGATAGAGACCATCTGGCACAGGTTCAGGGGAGCATATATATTCTTCTAATAATGCATTGTTGGCATTATCCTAGAAGATCTTGGTTCAATATCACAATGTTTTGGTTTCAGGGGGAACAAGTGCAGAAGAAGAACATGGTTGTTGGTCTAAATGATGATTGACAGATGCTGCTGATGATAGTTGTTGATAACTCTCATAGTCTGGTTGTAGATATTTCGTCTCTATGTCATGTATTTCTTTTCTTATCAAGGTCATGTAACGACCTACTTTGGTTTCCCCACTATGCCTGGGATGGATAATGTAATGTTCTTGTTTTATCTTGTGTAAACTTTTGGTGTATCCCCACTTGGTTGGGAGATGGATGTATGTATGAGTCTTTGGTGAGAGGAAGGTCATTTATGATGTATAAAGTTATGTATCTTCTTGTAGAACATCTTCTTGCAGACCTTGCCTACAATCAGGGGGAGCATGGATAGCACAGTAAAGCAGAGATTTCAGCATGAACTCAGGGGCAGCATAACCCTTTGCCCTTGATGTCAAAGGGGGAGAATTACTTTGAGTGACTTGGGGTTGCCATCAAGTCCAAAGGGGGAGATTATTGGCATTATGACACAGGTTTGGCACTATGACATAGGTGTTGTCCTTGATGGCAACTCACTCAGATGACAGATCACTGTTCAGGCTCTCAGAATGAAATAAAAAGAGATATACATAGGTTTTCTTTGACTAAGTCACGTATACATGTGGGATTGCCGATCAAAAGTCGTGTATGCGTATGCATGCACTTTCATGCACGAAAAAGTGTGTATGTGTGGGAAAACTTATTTTTGGTCCATCATATTTAGTCCTTGGTATTTGGACCTATGGTTTTGGACCATAGTATCTCGTCTGAAGTGTTGAACCCAAGTATTTGGTCCAAGGTATTGATTCGTTATGGTTTTGGACCATGGTATTGTGTAAGGCCTAAGACTATAAAAGGGGAAGGAGATCATTAGGCATGGACATTGACTTAAGTATTGAATATCTGATGAAGAGCTAAATCTGAAATACTGGTCATTGGGTTATGGTGCATAGCTAGATCTGAATCTAGGAGGAACCTGAGCGCAAGAAGAAGGATAAGTACTATTGATGGGTCAAGATCTTAAGGCTTGAATAGTAGTATCTTTGTGTGATTTTGATCTGTTATTTTTGGCACATGACTTGATCTATAAATCTGATAATCTGGGTATAACTGATGTCTGAATAAGTAAAAAGGATGAATTATCTTTTATAGATTTGTACATAGGTTCAGCGAAGCAAAGGCGCATATACATGTTGGTTCTGTAATTCAAAATAGCATATACGCAGGTTGGCCTTAATTCAGAAGTGTATGCATGTAGGGTGTACACATTGAAGTAGCATACATCTCTAAATATATGTTTTAGCTACTTCTATTTATTGCTGCAGTGGTCTGGGTTCAGAATTGTTTTCTGGTTACTGTTACTATTTTCTGGGTACAGCATTCAGAGAAGTGACTATTTGTTTCAGTTTTGTTTGGTGCAAAGGAGATTGGTTGATACAGATATACTTGATGTTTGATTGATGTTATTCATGGATCCAGTCTGAAAATTTATGAAATGTGGTTCCTGGAAGAAAAGAGAAGGTTGTAGCCTTCTGTAGGTCAGCACCTACGTATTAGTACCTCAGCTAGTACAAGAGCTAAGGGGGTTGTAGCTCCCTTCCAGGAGAAGCTAGAGAATGAGAGAAGATTGTAGCCTTTTGCAGGTAGCAGCCTGCGTACCGGTATAAGACTGCACCAGTACAAAATCATTGTAAAAAGAAGTTTCTAATTAAAAGAAGATAGAGATGAATTGCAGCAGGTGATTTTCACCCACATTGGGTTTCCACCTTATATCTTTGTGTCCATGTGTGTGATGATCTGTTCTATTTTACTACTCCTGTTTACTGTTCTTATGATTAATGAAGTCCTGATGCACTGATTAAAGATCAACAACTAATGAATCTTAAGTTTTCTGATATACGCTGGTTTCTTTAGACACAGTAGTGTATATACACAGTTTCCCATAGCTGAAGTAGCGTATACAAATCTGATTGTGAAATGAAAAATAATTGATTTGATAATACTGATTTACCCCCCCCCCCCAGTGTTATTTCCAACATTTTCACCATCACTTCTGATAGCATAAACCAAATGTTGCAGGTCCCATAGAGTGACTCTCTTACTCCCTTTTCCCTCGAAGTTCTTGAAGAAATATACCAGAAACTCACCTTTCCTGACAGAGCCAAAATTTTTGAGGTCTTCCTCCTAGAAGACTCTCAACTCCCGAAGAAAAATCCCCCTCATTGTTGGGTAGTAGAGGGCCCGTGAAATAGTTTTGGGGCTCAAAGCCTGCAATTTTAGGAAAGGTATGGTAAGGACTCCACGAGGTGTGCAGAGCGCGAATTGTAAATGAGTCAAGTCAAAGGGTTGTCTGCCCAAAAATAATGTAAAATAATAGGAAGTGAGTCGGCCTGCCCATGGTCCACGGACCATGGGAATGTATAAATAGAGCAAGGCTCTATGGATAGAAGTCAACTTTTGGTATGTACTTTTGGATCTGGAATGTAATGGGTTTTTGAAGAACGAAGTCTTGAAGCGTCTGTAAGTCCGAGTCAAGGGTGTTGGTAGGTAGATAGAGGCTCTGCAACTATGTGCACAGAGGCCTAGTAGAGTCCACAACTGTGTGCGCGGACCCCTGCAGCTGAGTGCGCAAGGCGGATCTGGATGTATTGGTGGAAGAATTGAATAAAGATAAGTTGATTCTGAAATACTGTGTTAAATCTAAATTATTGTGGATTTGGCTAATTTATGGTTGATATAACTGTTTGATCTGTGCACATGTTATGATTTTATGCAAATCTATATCTTTTATGGGTGTGTGAACTAGTTATTTCTATTAAATGTTTGCTTAAAGATCATAAAAAGTAGATCTAATCTATAAACAATGCATTAATAAGTATTAAGGAATTTCCTGGGTCCAGATCTACACGAAGCAAAGGGGGGAAAAGCCGCAGAAAAGTGTGCGAACCTTCCAGACCACATCAAGACATCCCAAGGGTGCGGAAACCTAGTTCTAGCACCCTCCCCTACTACCTCGGGTGAGACCTCAGTTTGCGTTGCGCGGGCTGTTGCCGAAAGGGTCGGTAGCTGTGGGATTTGTTTGGCTAAATAACTCTTCCAAACCTAGGTCAGGCCCCTATAAGCCAACAATTGGTTCCATTGCTGGGACCAGGATCTACCTAAGGGATATCTGATGTCGGAACACTAGAATCCTACAAAGAAAGAGCTTGAAGATTGGTTGGATCAGAAGCTTCACGAGTTCATGGTTCAGGAAAACAAAAACCCGCTGATAATAGAGGAAGAGTGGTTGGATCGTTACATATACACAGATATCCCCGAAATCTTCTTCGTGACATTCCCAATGGAGTTGTACGAGTGGATCACGATGTTAGCCGACAGCATAGGAAGGTGCAGACTAGATCAACCTATTGTGTGGACTCTAGAATTGGTGCACAGGCTAGAAGCATCCGAAGATAAAATCGCATGTGTAATAGATCACTAGTTGGATTGGGTAATAGGAGGGAGTTCGCGATAGACACAACTGTGAGTTATAGTGAAGGAGAAAGGCACTTTCTCCAAGGACCGCAGGGTAAGTATATTAAATTGTTGAATACTTGGATTAAGATGTTGTTGTGTGAAAAGCAGATTATGTGCATTTATTGATGTCTAGTGTAATTCAGAGTGGAAGAGGCTACCGAGGAATCGAAGGATTAGAGAATAATTTGCTAATTTCTATTTCATGGGAAAGCAAGGAGGAGCTCGCGAGGTTCTCTCCAAGAAGCACAGTTTGGTTGATTAAGCAGCTTTTTCCACTGATACCACCTCCGTCTACGCCATCACCTACTTCACGACGTCAAATCCATCTTCACAAACTCCACCTCTGCCACCACCAAAGGTTGGGATGGCGAGCACAGTCAAGTTGCCAGTATTTAAGGGTGTAGGAAATGAGGAATCAGGTTAGTTCTGGTTTGTGGTAAGGGTTGTATGGGAAGCCCAAGACATAATGGATGATAACGTCAAAAGAGCTACCCTGGTTAGCACGCTGCAGGACCCCACATTGACATGGTATATAAAGTACTCAAGAGATCATCCGAATGCGGGAATAACGGCAATCCAGGATGCCTTGAACAAAGAATTTGGTCAACCAAAATCAGAGACATAGTCGGTCATTGGGTTCAAAGAGATAGCGATGTTACCGGGTGAAACCCTGTGGGATCTGGATTAGAGATTAAAGAGCACAATCCATGAGGCTAACATGACATTGACGGATGTGCAGCACTACGCGTGGTTTGTGGCATCCTTGACACCACATCTAAGGATGGCGCTATCATAGCAAAAGATCTCAACCCAAGCCGAAGCATTAGAGACCGCGATGAGATTGCACAAAACCCCAATACAGGATCCAGGGTTGGGAGTTCAGCAAATCCACGCGTAATACAAAACCTATGCTTAGAGATGCGAAGTTTGAAACAAGGACAGGTGCCTTGGTCAGAAGGGTGCGAAGAAGTATGGTGTATCAAATGTAAGGGCCAGGGCCACAACAAGGAACACTGTCCAGTCTTTGCGAACTATATGGCGGCGGGGGGACCAATACCATTGCGACCAGAGGTACAAGCAGGGCCAAGCACGGCGCCCGCACTCTGGTGTGCAATATGTCAAGAGGGAGGAAGGCATGCCATAGACAACTGTCATCTATTATAGAACCTGAGACAGCCCCCGCCCTAACGGTTATTTTGCAACTTTTGTAGGACGGTGGGCCACAATGAAAGAAACTACCGAAGTTACGAGATGTTGATGGATCGAACACTTACTTATAGGATGCAGATGGAGGCACACAGGCAAGATCCTGTCGCAGCAATAGTGCAGGGCGGATTCCAAGGCCATGGATGGGGGTGAGGGGGAATGGGACCTAGACGCGAACAAGGACAATTAATCTGCTATAATTGTGGAGGATCGGGGCACTACACGCATGATTTCACGAACCCGACCAGAACCTGTTGCCGGTACTGTTACCAATTCGACCACGAAGCAGTCGATTGCCCCACGTTAATTGCTCAAATGCGAGAAAAGGGGGTGCTTCTGGCAACTCCACTCAAAACATCTAAATGATGAAGGCTGAACCATGCATGGAAGACCCTAACGTGAATATGATGCTCAGAAGTGGTGCAACTACGGGAAAAGATAAAGGGAAGCAACCAGAGGAGGATACATGGTTTTGCAGGCTCCCACGAAACAACCAGAATTTGATTTGGAGCATGCGAAGGAAACAATTATGGAGGCCAAGAAGAACTTCACGAAAGCTTCCACTTCAGGGAGCAAGGATCAAACAGATTCGAAGAGGGATACTTCTATGCTAACTACCTTCTTAGAGAGATGCATGAAGCTACTTCAGGATACCAAAGTGGTGAAGGGATTGCAAGATTTAATATCTAGGTGCGCAAGATCGGATGAACCTCGAATGGTATGGAAGTGGAGCAAGCATGCTTTGTGAACTGGGGGGGAATGCAGTTGACTTTCTAGATTGGGGACTATGAGATGGACCAGGTTGTTCTAGACTTGGGGTCAAATGCAAATGTCCTACCTAAACAAACCTGGGAGCACATGGGCAGGCTCGCACTACAATGGTCCCCTATCTAGTTACGGATGGTGAACCAACAGAATATCTTGCCTATGGGAAGACTACAAGAAGTTATAGTAGACATCAATGGTGTAAGCACACTAACCGATTTTGAGGTCATAGAAATTGTGGATGACAGTAACCCATATCCTACATTATTAGGGATAGACTGGGCAACAGATATGAATGGAGTCATCAACCTAAAGAAACAAAAAATGATATTCAAGAAAAAATCTCTCCGCGTAGTGGTTCCATCGGACCTAGCCGAAGGAGCACATTATACCAAGCCAATGCACAACGAGGACAATAACGATGAACTAGATTGTATTTACCAGATCACTGCGCAGGATTAGGACCAAGTGAATCCGACCACAAACGGACGAATATCATGGGACCATGACAGTTCTTGCACATCAGACTCAGATGAAGAGATTGAGCAGTGGCAGAACCGATTGCATGAGGTAACAACACTAAATTTTAATATGATGGTTAAATCGCTACGCTGTGCAACAATGGAAGTAAGGGAGCGGCCAACTGATGAGGATGCCACAAAGGCGGAGGCACCAGTCGACCAACACAAAATGACGAATCTGAGATAAAGGCCACAGGATACCCCCGCAGAGACACCATGTGTGATGATTGTCCACGAATGGAGTACATGCCCAAAGATTCGGCGAAAGTGGCGAAGAAATCAGAAGCAGGTACGCGCAAGGATTACAGGGTAATCCCGTTCACCAGTGGACTGTGACAAAGTCAGCATGGAAACAGGGGGGAGTTTGCTCAACATTTGCTCGAGAAAACGACCCACTGGGAAGTTGCGGATACCACGAGTTCAATGGGCCTATAACAGAACTAAGGCACAAATGACAGTGTCAATAAGTAAACAGGTGGGAGCCTAGAATAAGCAGGGTAGCAGCAGGCCTCACAAAATCAAAAAACTATGGGCATGGCTCAGAAAGAAAAGCATGCTAGTCGGGGAAGGAATCAGCAAGATGAAAGGTAGCGACACCCAAGGAGGCCGCGTGAGTTTGCACATAAGGGAATTGGGCCCGGTCGAGTATCCCGCAGAACACGAACGAGCCGCAACCTTGCTATCATGGCTTTGCCTGCACCTACAGAAGGATACACCCCTCACAAGGGCACACGAAGTGATAATGGCTACAAAGACACTTAGAAAGTGCTCGCAGCTTGGGCTAGCAGGAAAGTTCTAAAATCGCACCAGGGGTGCGACCACCTGACTAGCTGTAGGAAGCATAGTCTCAGTGCCTAAAGTAGTTGAAAGAAGGCGTGGGACTGTAAACAAGTGTGCAGAAGGCCGACAGGTTCTATACAGAGTCATTCGGTTCACAAGAACACGACTGCACCCAAGGGATGGCGCTACTGCGCGGAAAGGTCAAAAGGTGACCATTAACACCAATATTCCTAACAAGAACATTAAGTTATGTCAGGGAGGAGTGGGCAGCAGGCCATTTCCGAGCTAGATATGAAAAGATCTGCCACCTAAACGATGTTAATAAGTTGGAAGTGGAGGGAAGGGATCCATTCAAATTTACATGTTCATCTAACAACCTATGGAAAACATAGGGATATTTGAGATTGGAACCAGTAATGACCAGCAAACACTCAGCTATCAAGGTTTCCATGAGTACCATGGTGAGAACCCGAGCACAGTTCGCGAAAGAACTATACTCAACCCAAGAGGAGCTAAATGAAGCCACTGCTGACAAGATTCATCGCATGGCCACCGGATTCCGTACGGCCCAAGAGGAGGCCGAGAAGGCTCAATGGGAGTTAAATCTACAAATTATAGAGCTACGACTGAAGGCGTGGCTAACCACACCACTAGAAATCTAGGAGCAACACTTCGGTGAAATTCAAGCAGGACTGGAAATGATAAAGCACACTGTGCGAGATTGCTCAGGACTGTTAGATCAATCCCTCCTTACGCTCACCTCCCTCCAGGAAGACCCAACCATACAACAAGTAGAAAATGAAGCACGGGAGTTGTAGTAGGCTTATGACACAGTCCGAGGGATTGCATAGACGGTCTCTATCATGCAGTGGTTGGCTAAAATGAAGGAGGCCCAGGCTCTCAAGGCACAAGTTGACGTCGTGCGGAAAAAGGAGGTAGTGCTTAAGGAACACATCTAGCATTGTCTTGATGAAGCATTCGCGGCCTCCATATCCATTGAAGGAAATTTAGCACACATGCAGGCAGTATGTGATCCCAGATAGGAAACTCCAAGTGATACGGATGCATCAGCGGCTCGCATAGAACAGGTACAGAAGATAGCGGCAGAATGTGTTGCAAGCACAAGCGATGCGCAGAAATTGTTGACTAACCTCCGCGCAAAGATTATTGCACTAGCCGAGTGACTCGAGACGAGTCACAATAATTGTGTTAGGGGACTGTTGGGTAGCAGAGGGCCCACAAAATAGTTTTTGGGCTCAAAGCCCACAATTTTGGAAAAGGTATGGTAAGGACTCCACGAGGTTCACGGAGCGCGAATTGTAAATGAGTGAAGTCAAAGGGTTGTTCGCCCAAAAATAATGTAAAATATTAGGAAGTGAGTCGGCCTACCCATGGTCCGTAGACCATGGGAATGTATAAATAGAGCAAGGCTCTATGGATGGAAGTCAACTTTTGGTATTTCCTTATGGATCTGGAATGTAATGGGTTTTTGAAGAACGAAGTCTTGAAGCGTCTGTAAGTCTGAGTCAAGGGTGTTGGTAGGTAGATAGAGGCTCTGTAGCTATGTACGCAGAGGCCTAGTAGAGTCCGCAGTTGTGTACGCAAACCCCTGCAGCTGAGTGCACAGGGCAGATCAAAATGTATTGGTGGAAGAATTGAACAAAGATAAGTTGATTCTGAAATACTGTGTTAAATCTGAATTATTGTGGATCTGTCTAATTTATGGTTGATATAACTATTTGATCTGTGCGTATGTTATGAGTTTATGAAAATATATATCTTTTCTGGGTGCGCAAACTGGTTATTTCTATTAAATGTTTGCTTAAAGATCATAAAAAGTATATCTAATCTATAAACAACGCATTAATAAGTATTAAGGAATTTCCTAGGTCTGGATCTACATGGAGCAGAGGGGCGCGAAGCCGTGGAATGGTGTGTGAACCATCCAGACCACATCAAGACATCCCAAGGGTGCCGAAACCTGGTTCCAGCACCCTCCCCTACTACCTCGGGTGAGACCTCAGTTCGCCCTCCGCGGGCTGTTGCCGAAAGGGCCGGTAGCTACAAGATTTGTTTGGCTAAATAACTCTTCCGAACCTAGGATAGGCCTCTATAAGCCAACACTTATCCCTCTTCTATTTTCCCTCAAAGAACGAGACAAATTATCTCTTTCCTTTCTTACCTTCTTGGTTACTATTCAGATGAATGGATAGATGAAGCTATTTTATGCTTTCTATCCACTCTTTCTACATAGGAAGGACTATTAGTCACCTTTTACTATGGTCACTTCCTTGCAAATGTAATTCATGAACCATTCCTTCATTTTTTAACTGAAGTAATGTTCAGATATTCTTCAATTATTATGTATATGTTCATTTTATTCGAGACAAGCAGGTTTCCCTTTGTAGTACAGAAGCTCGATCAACAAGGATAACCTCACTCTGTTATTTTTTGGACCTCCATGATCAGAAAACAATCCCAGGAATTCATCTTTACATATTTAATTGATCAGTTTTTGTATCCAACAACTTGTTTGTTGAGTGGCTAGTAGATTCCAAGAATCAACAATGATATTCAGAAAGTATTACAACTCAGTGAACAGTTGAAGAGAAGAGATTGGTACCTATACCAGTCATTTACATAGATTAGAGTTTATGGCTCAGGGATGCCACCATATAAGCTTCCCAAGTACCTTCCAATGAGAATATTTTCCTCAGAGTACATCAGTAAAATAATTCAATCAGTCAACATCCATTTCATGGTAGCCAAGAAGAAGTCTCAGTTCCAAATTAAGACATAGATAGGACCTTCATCTGCAATAGTAGAGCAGCAGGAGAGGAACCATACATCCTGCTGAAACAAATGAAATTCCCTCTTATTTTTACGTGTTCCTATGGCCCCTTTGGGGTAATTTCTAAGTTAAGTGTGGAACAGAAGGCAACTCCCTATATACATACCCAAAGGCTAGAAATAGAGAAGTACATGAACCAGCACATTTGGCAGGAAAAAGCATATCAGGAGGAGGAAGAAAAGATACTCTGTAGGACAACCTTAGAGACTCTTGTACCCTGAGAAAATACCAAGAAGAGACTGAGAGAGGAGAAATATCCTTCAATCACATAAGTCATAGAGAAAGAATTCAAATTTATACAAAGAAGACAAAGGCAAGTTCTAAAATAGACTTTTCACAATTGGAGGAGGCATAGGGTACCATTGTGCTCTCTAGTCTATAGAGTTTGAAGCTTGGTAGTAGCTCCATGGATTCTCCATCATCCTCTAATACTAAAGAAAAGCCAACTATTACACCTCATACACTAGAGACATTCACAGAGCAGAGAGAATTGGATGTTTTCTAGAAATATAAAGAAATCAAGCAAAGGAATGAGGCCCTCCATCAAAACATATTTGCACAGTTCAGGAAGCAGTCTTCCTCGATCCAGCATAGGCTCATTTCAGCCTATGACATAGAAAAGGGAAGAATGCATATGGAATTCTTACATACACAACTTCCACAACCAAAGTCAACAACAGACTTCAAACAAACTACCTTTGAGTTTGAGGCAAAACATGTTCATCCTTTGGATCAAATGGATATGCATAGGAGGACTGGAGAAATGGTCTACTCAACCTTTACACAAACTTCTCTCATTGCTTTCTAACTACAGCTTTATTTAAGCAATGTTTAGTCACAGATTAAACTGGAGAAAGTGTCCTCCCTTGCTAAAGACAACAGAATAAAAAATTTGGAGGAAATGGAGATCAAAGAAGGTTTTGATCCTAGTAGCTCAAAGGCCATGGAGGAGATAATTAAGAAGATGAATGCTAACATAGAAGCCCTGAAGAAGTAATTGAGTTGCCTGCGACTGAAGATCCCCATGCAAAGAAGCTAGGAGAGATAGAGTTACAAAAAGAAGAGATGTTGAATCTCCTAATGGAGCAGAGTGCACAGATCAAGGAGATGGAAACAAATATGGACAAGTTGATCAAATAAAAAGAACGTAGTTCACAACTAGAAGTAGTTCCTCTCGATGCAGTACCAATTGCATCTCTACTTCAAATAGGTATCCATACAGCAGCCACAATAGTTGGAACATCCTCATCAATAGTACTTCCCAAATCAGCTACATATGATTTAATTAAGTTGGATGAATCCATGGAAAACATGTCTATACGGGGAGAAGAGATAAAGAAACTAAGATAGGTGGTGAAAGTCCTACAAGAGTAGAAAGTAAGATTTGAGAATTCGCTCCTAATAGAAGTACATAGATCCAAAACATCATCCCATATATTGTAGAAGATGGAAAAGGACAATGCCATGGGTAATACATTGCCAAAAGTAAAAGAGAATATTTGGAAGGGAATCAATGAAGACATGATAGAAATTTGGCCTTCAATATAAATCATTTTTGAACAACAGAGATTGATTCAAAGGTCCAATGAAGCCATCGAAGAAGTCAGAAAGCAGTTGGGTGACAAACCCAGTGAAGCCACTGAGCTCATCAAATTCCTTAACTCCAAAAACAAACATGAATTTGAAGAGTTAGAGATTAAATATAGAACATAAACAATATTGGATGTCAAGAAGGTGTTGACTAAGATAAATCTAATGATACATCTTGAAGAAAAATGTCAGGTTATGGACATTGGTGTACAAAGATTCTTCACTAAGCTAGAACCCCTCTACAAGGAAGGACTTCCAAATTTATTAGTAATTAATGATAAGCTCAGCACATCGTCTGATTACAGTGAGAAACTAATGACCAAGGCGCAGGATAGTTCACAGGTTGCAGGTGGAAGATTCAGTATGACAGGAAAGGTGTTCTTCGAAGCGTTGGCATATGACCTGGACATTCAGTATGCAATTAAACACATATTCATTTCCAAGTCAACATTTTCTAAATATATTGAAGCTGATAAAGTGTACAAAAATTTACTGAAGACTATTATCTTGAGTGAACATCACTAGGATAAACTATGTGAATTAACTTTAGTAAACAAAAAGTTTTTCTACATAGCTTAGCGTCAACAGTATTCCACCAATTTAGTACCACCAATTTAGACAGTTCTAATTAACCTGAAATTTTTGTAATAAGTTAAATAGATCACGTTTAATAATTCTTGGATACATCCTAGTCAGTTTTGAGAGGATATTTTTGTGAATAAGTTATAAATGCTTCATCTTCAGAAGTATCGAGGGTTGGTTTTTATACAGAAGAACACTATTGTACATTGCTAAAGCATTAATGGATTTACCAGTAATACAGAAATCTCTTTCACAAGATTCTTGTGTCAAGTTGTTGGTGAAGTGCCTCTATCATTCTATGTGTTTATATTTTTATGTTTATCACACATATTTGTTTCTTAATCTGAGTTATTGAATAGATAATTAAAGGACAAAATTTGTTTAAATCTACACTATGCTCCCAGCTATGAATAATTTCCATGTTTTCTACTAAACTTTAAATATAGAATTTAGGTAACAATGCTCTATATCTAAAGTGAATTTTAATATGTTCTTCCTTACCCATCTCATAAACTTAAAGAATCCAATCAGTTTGGCTACCCTTCTCTATGAGACCCATATGTAAACATTGAAATCGATCCGTACTTTATGAAATAGACTCCATAGCCCAATGGTAATCTAGTTATCAACCCACCATTCAAATACAAATCAAACCTTAAACTTCATAACTAGCCTAATATTCAATACAACAAAGTTAAATCTTACACAAAAAGCCCTCTCTAAAGTTTGCAGGGCTACATCCGAGCTTCCAAAGTAGGTTTGTGGTTACCTTTGTGAATTTTTTTTGCAACCTCGGAAAATTACAAAGTGCTAACATTTTGGCGACCATACTGGGGAGTGAAAAATAATCCTTCATTTCATTTTCATAAGGTTAATTTCCCTAGTTTATACATCTTTATTTCAAGAAGTCTAATGATCAAAATATTGGAAATAAATAATTATAGGTTGTTTTTCACTTTTAAAGATCTTGCTCCAAAGAGAACTCGTACCTGAGCCAATCCTGATCCAAAACCACCTGAAATTTTAGACAATCCTAAAAGGATACTAAGAAAACTAATTTTAGCTGAAATCCATGGAAGCAATGGCCCCCTTTCTAGGGAAAAATCGCTTCCTAAAAAACTCGACACTATACAAGATATTCAGTTCGACTTACCTTTCGAACACAATCTTTTTAGGACCAATTCTAAAACTTTTTTTGATCATAGAGTGGTTGATGAATCCGTTCTTTAGCCTTACAAACCAACAAGACCATCTGTTGAACCCGATTTATATTAGCAAGCCCTCTAGAACTTCGACAAATTGTAGGATCTTGTGTCAGCACTTGATCAGGTTGTACATCAAGCTTACATTCAGCGATTTGTTGAACTTTATGCTCTTACTATTGCAGCATTAGATTCCTCTTCCCAATTAGTTCATCCAACATCAGTCAGCCCTACCTCTTTTGTAATTTCAACTACTCATCCAGTAGTATCACAAATAGTAACCAAACCTATTCCAACAAATCCTACATCTACACCTCCCATAAGACCATACATCATGGCTGCTTGTTATGCTCCCTTAGTTTTACCTACCAAGTTGCAAGATATGCCTCAGGACTATCAAACCAGGATTCCCTAACTTGATAGCACTGGTGATATAAATGCACAGTAGCACATAGATAAAATGAATGACTTTTCTGATCATCATGACGTAGATGAGAATGATGTAAAACTTAGGCTATTTTCCCAGAGCTTAGGTGGAGAGGTGAGAAAATGGTTGAAAAACTTAGCAGTTGACCTTGTTGTATTCCACCAATCGTTCCTAAATAGGTGGGAAACCAAAAATAGTCCCCTACATATCCTTAATCAATACAAAAATCTTAAGAGAGGACCTAATGAAATTGTAGTAGAGTACTGTGATAGGTTTAATAAGGTTTACAATGAAATCCCAACTTCCTTTAAACCACCCCTGGGCTTGGCCCTAATACATTTCCTAGAAGGATTCGATGTTGATATGGCCTATCAACTGAGAAAAAGAGATCCCTCTACATTAGACGAAATTCAACCAAATCCGCTCAAAGTGGAGGCTAAGTTATTAGCCACAAAAGGTAAATTAAAATCTGAAAAAAGAGTAACAATAAAAGAGGAACCTTCATCTTCTTTGTCCACTGATTATAAAATAGACAGTCTATTAAGAATATTGGAGAAAATGATGGATAGAATCACTATAACTGATAGGGCTCCTCATAGAGAAAATCAAACTGGGCAAATAAGGAATCCAAACTTTAGAAGAAATCAACCCCAAGTCAAACAAAGGGACCCAAAAGGTCCAGACCAGCAGGTAAGACCTCCTTTCCAAGAAAATTATACATATGAGGAGGCTGATGTAGTTAATGATACAGAGGAAACTCAAATAAATTTAATGGGAGTGAATGATAATGACTCTATTTTTCTTACTCAGGATGAACAAGACCTTTTATAGTTATCCCAGGATGAACTAGAATCTAAAGAATCAGAAGATTATAGAAAAGGTTTTGAGAATGCCATTATGGAAGTCCCTAAGTAATACAATCTCAGGAGTAGGAAAACTCCTGATAATCCAGCCAAAAATTCATTTGAAACACCTACCAAGAAGAACGTTGAGATTCTTTCTAGAAAGAATCCTGATGTTCCAATCCAGAAAAAACCTAATACTGCATCTAAATCTATTCAAACTAATGACCCCTTTACTAGCCAACAAAGAGACATATCCCATAAGAATTTGGCTGATAAACAAGACGCTGCCAATTAAAATAAATCTCAGACATCATTTAATATAGAAAATGAATTAGAGAAACTCAAAATACCCATTCCTTTGACAAAATTAATGAATAAACCTTCCACTAGATCACAGGGAATGAAACCTCTGAGCATAGGAAAGAAAATTGATACAGTCAATGTATTAGATGATCAACCTATAAATACTATTTGGCCCTGAAGTCGATGGTAAACTTCAAGAGGGAGATGTACCTCCCTTTTATTTTATTTTTGACATTCATGATAGAATATTACACAATGCTACACTTGATTCAGGGGCCTCCCACAATCTTATGCCCAAGGTAATCATGGAGAAATTGGGATTAGATATAACCAGAAGGTATAAAGATCTGTACTCATTTGATTCTAGTCAAGTAAAGTGCCTTGGACTTATAAACGATTTATGTGTCAACTTAGTCCAAATACTAGCCAAAAGTGTGCTAATGGACATAGTTGTTGCTGCTATACCTCCCAAATATGGTATGTCATTTTCCCATTCATGGGGAGCCAAACTCCGGGGAACCTTATAGATGGATATGAACTATGTTGTGGCTTGCATGGAGGAACGTTCCCCAGTTGTGCTTGCTCCTGCGCTATGATCTGATGGATGCCTCCACTAAGCGAGCCATATTCGTATGACTTCCTGTACATCTGCATCTGTTACGAGGTATGGTAACTTGTACCATACTTTCTTCAGCTCTCGCCTCGTGCTAATGGATACGTTATGAAAAGCTGCTTTAAATTCCACATAGGCCTCCAATTTCCCAAACAATATTGGTGACAGCCTTGGCCTCTGGCTTATCACAGTGCGAAGGTCCATCTCGACCAACACCGAGAATACTTTTGTCTCCATGACCCTCTCTCGGTCCTTCATTGACAATAGCGAAGCGAACTTCACTACCTCTGGTAAATCATCGTCTTGCGGAGGGAACTGGTTGTCCGTTAGGAGCCTCCATGGCACAATGGAAATCAATAACAACAACCAAGCATAATGGAATGCCTTTCCATCATCCTGTGCTTCGCGACAATTCAACATGAACTCTTTGTAGAGGTACTACGCCCAGTTGTACTGCACCTGCTTCATGCATTGTGTAGCCAAGGAAACGACTTGCACCGACACCGCATCCACGTGGTACTTTCTCATAATTTTTCAAGCTAATATCTGTGCGGAAAAATGCACCGCCCTGTCGGTGTTGGAATGGATAGAGTATCCACGCGACATCTTCACTAAGCCATACTCGCGCTTCATTTTTTCTGTAATTTGTTTCTCTTGACTCTTGCCTCCAAACTCCTTGGTAGGATCCAACCCTTAGTATGGCAACCTCATGATATGGTGGATCAACATATATGTTATGGGGATGGGCTCTCCCAACCAGAGACACCCATCATGCACTAGCGTAAGCAAGTGGCGTACTAACACCATGTTGATAGTGATTCGGCTAAAGTGTGGTACCCACAACATATTCAACAACCTGGTGTTTTTCAACCCCCACAACCACTTCATAGTCTCTAGTCATGTGACTCCAGTCTCCTCATAATATATGTTTGCCAAATATTTATTTGTGGTCAAATGCGGTAATTTCTCATGATCAACGAGATCTCAATCCTCAATTTTCAGTGCAGGGATACATCCTAACTATGTGCCTTCAAATGGCACTTTCTCTGGTAATAACAGGGTAAAGACCACAAATTTTCCAGAATCCGGATCCTTGGGTGCCTTTTCTTTTCCCTTTCGTGGAGGGATATACTCTGAGATCCTAGTGATAGGCTTTCCCTCCTCAACAACCAACTCTTCAACCCTGTCGCAAATATCCTCTTTGCCAATATCTAGAGGTTCACATGGTTGTTTTTCCTTATCCATCTTTCCTTTGTGTCAAACCTCCACAAGGTTCTTCCTTGGTGACTGTCGCACCAGTACAACCTATGATTTCTTTTGTTTCTCCTTAGCAACACATAATTCAAATAGTAATAAGGGTAAGAATCTTGAGAAGAGATTCTCCCTCTGACTGGGAGTCTATGTCATTCATCTTCATTCACGTCATCAGCCTGTCTCTACTAGAGTCAAGTGACATAAGATATTTTATATCATAAACATATAACTATCATTGCTATCAGCATCATGACATCAATATTTCATCAAAGGTTAGACTCAAAGAAGTATATGATGCAGTATCATGTCTCAAAGATTATGAATACAATAACACTTTCTATCAAGTCACTCCATCAATTTAGGACATTCAGCTTAACCATATCCTATCAAGACATGACTGTCGTTAGTAAGATATCTACTTATCAAACTTACACTTATACTTCTCACATCAAGGTTTCCATGCTCCTCATGACCAAGAAGATCAATTTAGGCCATTCAATAAAACTTTTTGAACACAACAAGAGTGTCAACCTCTCTTTCCATATGCTTTCATCATGATTATCACAAGCATTATCATTAGAATTATGTATTGGAGCGAATGAGCTATCCTTCTGTTAGTGTCAGTCTTTCCAGCCTTCCTACAGTGATCAAATGTGCTCTTACAAAGTGATTTTGAAGTGTCAAGGTCAAATTTTGTCATTTCAGTGAGTCTTCAAGCAAAATTTGGTCACTAGGCATTAGGTCTAGGGTTTGCCCAAATGTCAGTCCATGTCACCATTCAGCTGAGTTTATCATCATTCGTAGGGTTGTCATTATCATGTCAGTGTCTAATGAGTCATTTTACACCTTGTTCATGCTTCATGTTGCGCCCAGGCAAGGTCATTTCCCTCTCCTAGGGTTTTGAAGGCAATTTCTCTTGGATGGTCAAATCACTGGCAAAACTTGTTTCCTGATGTTCATACACCTTCCCCTATCCTTAAAGTACCTTATCAAACACTTCCCATCCCTTAGATCCGCCAAATTCCTCATTTTTGCACAAACCCTAGTTTCTAGCTACAACCTGGCAATTTTCTAGGTTTGGCCTGTGTTTTGTCCTTTTCGACCCCTTCCCCTCACTCAATCTCTGAGATTCCACTTTCCCCTGCTTCCTAACATCCCTCCCCACTCCCAAAAATTTCCCCAATAATTTAGAAGCCCTCTATCCCCTTCATTTCGCTCCATTTCGACAAAATCCCTTGTTTCACACATCGGGACAAGTTTCACTCAAAAGCTGTTTCTGAGCAATCAAAGATGAATTTTGCAAAACTAAGAGAGGTTTTTGTCCAAAACATGACAAGGAAGAAAAACATCTTTCACTTTTTACACAGGTGTCATGGTTTGAGAGAAATGTCAAAAATACCGGCGAGAACGAAGGTGCTCCAAGGACGGTTGGCCAAAGCACAAAAACGAAGGAAAACGCCCGATCCACTCCAAATTTTGGCCAAAGCCTCTTTGACTGAGCATGGTACTTGATTGGGGACTCCCAGCCCAAATTTCAAGAAATTTGGAGAAAATTTTGTCATTTGTGAATTTTTTGTGCAATTTTACAGGTTTTGGCCGTTGGAGTGGTCTCACCCCGCGCGCGACCACTCGTGGGGACAGCTCAGAACGAGAAAAACTTTGCATTTTTGGAATTTTCATGCAAAAATACACTTGCCTATGCATGGGGTCAAGTTTTTATGGAGATTTGGGCTTCCAAAAGCTCAAAATACATGCAATTTTTGACTTTCTGCCCCTATTTAGAGTTGCAGAAAGCTGCCTTGGGAGAAATGACTTTTGAGGGGTCAAATCAACTCCAAATTCAGAAATTCCAGTGGGGTTGGAAATTAGACTCATAGACCTTTCCAACAAGCTATCTTTCACTTGATTTGGACACCAGGAAGGCCCTCAAACACAGCTGCCAATGTGCGCGACCACTCCAAGGGAGGGGCGCGACCACTCAGGGAAATTTTGCCAGTTTGACCATTTCGGCCTGCAAAACTCAGTTTTTACTATGGTTGACTTTTAATGCTTGTAAATAATGGATTTTTTGATAATTTTCATGGCACATGGATACATTTA
Source organism: Pinus tabuliformis (assembly GCA_031772625.1). Classification (NCBI taxonomy): domain Eukaryota; kingdom Viridiplantae; phylum Streptophyta; class Pinopsida; order Pinales; family Pinaceae; genus Pinus; species Pinus tabuliformis. The sequence continues at coordinate 289,825,329 of CM062807.1, read as the reverse complement.
CTCTCCTTTAACCCTTCTAGAAGTTTCCTTGATGTAAATAGTGAATATTTAATACATGGATAGATTACCTAAGTTTTAGAGGCAAGTTGTTTTGACTGCCTATTATCTAGTGCTCAGTTTAGAATTAGTTCAAACTGCTCCTAGGAATTTGAGCTCGACCCCTAGAGGTGGGGAAAGGAGTTAGATGATCTATATTATGCCTTCTCTTGCTCATTTTCATGGTGGGACTCTTGAGGGAGAAGCTCTATTGTATATTTCACTTGTATCTCTGCAATTTGAGGAAAAGGAAGGCCAGGGTTTTGCAGACATCATTGTGGATTCTTGTGGATTATTGTGTTGATGGTGTGTTTCCTACTTGTCATTGTAAGTGTGTTTATGTGTTCCATCTCTTATTCTATTGCTGCTAATTAAACAAAAGAAGTGATAAAGTTTGAATTCATGCATGCCATGCTCAGCTTTCAATTTTGTTTAATATTTATGTTTTCCACTGTCTAAAGAGGATTCAAAGTCATTGTTTGCCCTCTTTAGCTCCCTCTCTTTCTTCCTGGATCATCCATCTCAGCTAAAGGCATCAGCACAAACCCCTACCTTGCCCCAAAGACCCACCTGCAAAAAACTGAGCTCAATCCCCGCACCCTGAATTGCACTCCCTCCAATTGCCACCAAAAACCCCAAAAACTTTAAATCAACCTTCCTAATCAATTTACTAGCCTAATATCAGTGTTCCTAATTGGGTCAGCTCATCCTATTGAAAGATCTACCGAGTTTGACCAGAGATAGCCTTCTCATACCCCGTAGGGCTAGCTACGAGGTGAAATGGTTTGATGTTGCCTTGAAGGTTTACCTTCCTCAGCCTAGGGTGAAATCTCAAGCGCTAACATAGTGGCGACCATACTGGGGAGAACAAACTTGTTGTGGGTTGATGTGTTTGTTTCATAAGTCTTAGATGGAGCCTGAAGTTACGCCAGGTAGCCTTCGAAAACGCTCTTGTTTTACATCAGCGTAAGTAGATAAACGCTGCTTCAGTCAATCTCCGTGAGCTTGTGAATATAGCACTTCATTTGCATTTTACCCCAGTACATGTATCAAGTTCAGATCTGATTGTTGATGTTGAACAGCGATAAGACACTTGAAAGGCTGAAATCATTCACTTGGCGACTCTAAATCAGTTTTGAAGATCAGATCCAAAGACTCCACTGGAGGATGATCCCGACCAGCAGAAACATGAAAGGAGAATATGGCAAAATCAGGTATTCAAGTTGGAATTTCATCCAAGACATTTTGTTCTTTGTTGTAAATTATTTCTTCTCTTTTCCCGAGAATGTCAAGACTGTTTTGCAAAGCATATTGTATTTGAGAAGAGATCCTCGGCCCGCAGTTGATTCTTTTCCTTCGAAGATTGTGAATACCAAAGATTTGCATGCCTTTGAGCTTGATCAAGATTCTTTTTCCGAATTTTGTGATGACCATCTTCAAATTGATGAGCCCCAAGAGACCAAGACTGATCCTATACCTGCTGTACATACCCCTACACCTTGTAAAATTCCAGATCGGTATAAACCTCTTGTTTTACCTTCGGTTCTTCATGCTTTCCCCAAAAGCTATGATCTATACTTGCCGAGGTTTGATGGTGAATGTAAGAATGTCAACGCTGAGCAACATGTCCAGAATTTTGAGAATTTTCTAGATCTTTTTGAAGTTGATGAAGAAGATGTCAGTATTAGGCTTTTTGCTCTTTCTTTGCAAGCTGAAGTGAAGAGTTGGTTCAAAGCCCTGCCTGATGCAAGCATTTCAGATTTTCGGCAGTTTGTCAAAGTTTTTCTCGACAGGTGGATGATCGGGCAAAACCTTTTCTTGATTGTAGAAGAGTATAATCAGCTGAAAAGATTGCCAGGGGAGACAGTACAACAGTTTTCGGCCAGATTCAACCAAGTTTATTATTCAATGCTAGTTGATATAAGACCTTCTCCTAGATCTGCTCTCTTGCACTATCCGGGTGCCTTTGATCCGGAGATGGAGTTTCAGCTGAGAGAAAGGGATATTGCAACACTTCACGAGATGCAAAACAGTGCAGTAAGTGTAGAGGCTCATTTGCTGATCCGAAGGGCAAGAATGAAGGAAGAAGAGATGAAAAACATAGATCCGGCCGAATCTCTAGAGGTAAAGCCTGATATTTTGGTAAGTGCAGTGGAAAAGATGATGGAGAAGGTCACCTCAAGAAATGCTTATGATGTTCAAGGCTCGCTGATTGAAGAAGAACAAGTTGCTGATCCAAAACATTTTGTTTCTTATCCTAGTTGTCGTAGATCTGATAATGATTGCTTTGTAGATCACCTTGGCGAAGAAAGAACTGTTGATATGACCTGCATGCTTGATGATATGTTTTATACCGATGATTTGCCTCGGTTTGATCAATATGACGATGATTATGTTCTCCAAACAGAAGCTAATCTTGTAGATAAACCAACAGCTAGTTTGTGGGAGGAAGAGGTTCATTTTCAGCAGCTCAAATATAATGATCACCCATCACATATCAGCTATGACAGTGACGAGGGAAGTGCAGCAAATTTTGAAGTAAGTGAAGGATCTTTACCTTTTTGTTTTGATTCATGTCAGTTCATTAAAGACAACTTCCATGGAATTAGAAATCAGTTGTCAACAAGTCTTGATCTAGACCATCTTGGAGCCAATAAAAACCTTGTTCAAGTCTTTTCATATTCAGATTTGCAGTCCCCAAATGCCTTTGATTGTCAAGTTGCAGATGAAAGCATGGAAGTTGACATATTTGATCAAATGATACAAGAAGGTTCCCTACCTTTTTGTTTTGAATCAATTCAGTTTTTGAAGGGTAGATTGCATAGTAAATCATTTAATGTTGAGGATGAGACAGATAACAAAATTCTTGAGCAGCCTGTAGCATCAGATTTGCAGCTACCAAATGAAATTGAAAGGCAGATTACAGATGAAACTGTGGCAGCCGAAATACATGATTTGATGATACAGGAAGATTCTATACCCTTTTGTTTTGAAGCATTTCAGTTTATAAGGCAGAATTTTCATAAAATCTCTCAAGAAAAGGATGAACAGCTAGAAGGATGTCATGCATTTTCAATGGATACATTGCAGCAGTCTTTTCAAGTTTTTCATGATCCAATAGCTGATGTTTTGAATGAGGTTTGCAGTCAAAGTCTTTCTCCATTGACCACATGTGAGCTTGAAACATGTGCTGATATGAATTTGATCCGGCAGCCGGTTTCTTTGTCATTTTCAGCAGAGGTCTCATCACAAGACTCAGATCAAAGTTTGCATTCATGTAATGAGGAAAAGAGAAATAATCCATTGGATGAGCTAAGTTCCAGTGAGCTTGAATTTCAAGATCCTTATGCAGTGTTTTTGGAGGCGGATAGAGAGTTCGTATCATTCAACGGATCTGTTTCTAAGTTGACATCAGAGTTGCCTTTCAATAGTTCTCTTTTGTTGTTCATAAGCAAGCACTTGTGGAGAATTTGAACAGCAGATGGGATACTTACTTGGTTGCATTGGTTGTTTCATTTCACTTGATCAGGTGATGAATGAAACTGTTAGAGTAGGTAGTGATGAATAAGCTCCACTTTGAGCATCATTTTCAGTTTGTCGGTTGTGTTTAAGTATTGAGTCAGTTTTTAGTTGAGTGAGAGTCAATTTGTGTTGTCAAGTCATTAGTTTTCAGTCATGCATTTTAGCTTGAGTTTATGACTCCATTGCCCAATGATTGTAATGCACTGGTCTGCTCTCCCAGAGGTCTAAGGTTCTTGGCACCTCCAAGGAGCTACCATCCCCATTGGAGCCAATGTTAGTGTCAGTCTTTCCAGCCTTCCTACAGTGATCAAATGTGCTCTTACAAAGTGATTTTGAAGTGTCAAGGTCAAATTTTGTCATTTCAGTGAGTCTTCAAGCAAAATTTGGTCACTAGGCATTAGGTCTAGGGTTTGCCCAAATGTCAGTCCATGTCACCATTCAGCTGAGTTTATCATCATTCGTAGGGTTTTCATTATCATGTCAGTGTCTAATGAGTCATTTTACACCTTGTTCATGCTTCATGTTGTGCCCAGGCAAGGTCATTTCCCTCTCCTAGGGTTTTGAAGGCAATTTCTCTTGGATGGTCAAATCACCGGAAAAACTTGTTTCCTGATGTTCATAAACCTTCCCCTATCCTTAAAGTACCTTATCAAACACTTCCCATCCCTTAGATCCGCCAAATTCCTCATTTTTGCACAAACCCTAGTTTCTAGCTACAACCTGGCAATTTTCTAGGTTTGGCCTGTGTTTTGTCCTTTTCGACCCCTTCCCCTCACTCAATCTCTGAGATTCCACTTTCCCCTACTTCCTAACATCCCTCCCCACTCCCAAAAATTTTCCCAAGAATTTAGAAGCCCTCTATCCCCTTCATTTCGCTCCATTTCGACAAAATCCCTTGTTTCACACATCGGGACAAGTTTCACTCAAAAGCTGTTTCTGAGCAATCAAAGATGAATTTTGAAAAACTGAGAGAGGTTTTTGTCCACAACATGACAAGGAACAAAAACCTCTTTCACTTTTTACACAAGTGTCATGGTTTGAGAGAAATGTCAAAAATACCGGCGAGAACGAAGGTGCTCCAAGGATGGTTGGCCAAAGCACAAAAACGAAGGAAAACACCCGATCCACTCCAAATTTTGGCCAAAGCCTCTTTGACTGAGCATGGTACTTGATTGGGGACTCCCAGCCCAAATTTCAAGAAATTTGGAGAAAATTTTGTCATTTGTGAATTTTTTGTGCAATTTTACAGGTTTTGGCCGTTGGAGTGGTCTCACCCCGCGCGCGACCACTCGTGGGGACAGCTCAGAACGAGAAAAACTTTGCATTTTTGGAATTTTCATGCAAAAATACACTTGCCTATGCATGGGGTCAAGTTTTTATGGAGATTTGGGCTTCCAAAAGCTCAAAATACATGCAATTTTTGACTTTCTGCCCCTATTTAGAGTTGCAGAAAGCTGCCTTGGGAGAAATGACTTTTGAGGGGTCAAATCAACTCCAAATTCAGAAATTCCAGTGGGGTTGGAAAGTAGACTCATACACCTTTCCAACAAGCTATCTTTCACTTGATTTGAACACCAGGAAGGCCCTCAAACACAGCTTCCAATGTGCGCGACCACTCCAAGGGAGGGGCGCGACCACTCAGGGAAATTTTGCCAGTTTGACCATTTCGGCCTGCAAAACTCAGTTTTTACTATGGTTGACTTTTAATGCTTGTAAATAATGGATTTTTTGATAATTTTCATGGCACATGGATACATTTACTCTCCTTTAACCCTTCTAGAAGTTTCCTTGATGTAAACAGTGAATATTTAATACATGGATAGATTACCTAAGTTTTAGAGGCAAGTTGTTTTGACTGCCTATTATCTAGTGCTCAGTTTAGAATTAGTTCAAACTGCTCCTAGGAAGCTGAGATCGACCCCTAGAGGTGGGGAAAGGAGTTAGATGATCTATATTATGCCTTCTCTTGCTCATTTTCATGGTGGGACTCTTGAGGGAGAAGCTCTATTGTATATTTCACTTGTATCTCTGCAATTTGAGGAAAAGGAAGGCCAGGGTTTTGCAGACATCATTGTGGATTCTTGTGGATTATTGTGTTGATGGTGTGTTTCCTACTTGTCATTGTAAGTGTGTTTATGTGTTCCATCTCTTATTCTATTGCTACTAATTAAACAAAAGAAGTGATAAAGTTTGAATTCATGCATGCCATGCTCAGCTTTCAATTTTGTTTAATATTTATGTTTTCCACTGTCTAAAGAGGATTCAAAGTCATTGTTTGCCCTCTTTAGCTCCCTCTCTTTCTTCCTGGATCATCCATCTCAGCTAAAGGCATCAGCACAAACTCCTACCTTGCCCCAAAGACCCACCTGCAAAAAAATGAGCTCAATCCCCGCACCCTGAATTGCACTCCCTCCAATTGCCACCAAAAACCCCAAAAACTTTAAATCAACCTTCCTAATCAGTTTACTAGCCTAATATCAGTGTTCCTAATTGGGTCAGCTCATCCTATTGAAAGATCTACCGAGTTTGACCGGAGAGAGCCTTCTCATACCCCGTAGGGCTAGCTACGAGGTGAAATGGTTTGATGTTGTCTTGAAGGTTTACCTTCCTCAGCCTAGGGTGAAATCTCAAGCGCTAACACCTTCTATATGAAATCTATCATCAAGAGTATCATTTACTAGAGTCAAGGTGCTAGCCTTATTTATAGGATCAAGATATCCAACAAATAGATCATAGGTGTTAGCTAAACATCAAGTGTATCAATGTATCAACATTATATAGCCTTATAGAATTCACGAATATCAACACCACATGCATGATTTCATCATAGAAAACATAGATCCAAGTCACTTTCATATGCATGTATGAGCCATTAAAGAAAGAGACATTCACATCATACCTTAGGGCTCACCGAGCCAATAGCTGAAACAAAACATGCCATGCATACCTAGTGGTATTCAAATACCTACACATCTTCATAAACATAGGCAACTGGAAGAGCTTTGTCTTCTTATAGTGCCTATTAACCTTTTCTAGCTTGAGCCATCCTTCTTGCATTTCAAATGATCCTCAAGAAGGATCTATCTCATCACAGCTCATCAAGGAGGTTAGAAACATCCATATACTTAAATATATATGTAAGAAGTATAATCAAGAAACATAATAATAAGATCCATAATTCTAAACAAAAGTAAGAGGAATTATGAGTCAAGAAATACTTATCTTCAACGAGAGATGATCCTATCCCTCTTGAAAAAATCAGCAAGAGCCATTAATGTCCATGGTCCATATACCAATGTTTCCTTCAAGTATCCAACTTGGTCTCCTAGGGATTATCCCAACTAGGGCTTCATCAAATCTCCCACAAGTGCTTGAGCATCTTTACATTGACTAGCCATGTTCCATATCTCATATAGTTTCCATAAATCAAGCTTTTTCCTCCAACCCTAATCTCATAGAATCCATCAAACCCTAACAATCAAATAGCCTGGGGTTTTCTTTGAAACCCTAGAATTATTTTAGGTCTCCACTATCCTCTTCTTACTTCTATCAAAGGTGTCATCATTGGGGTGATCTCCATGACTTTTCTTCAGCCCGCGTCTAATACCATGTTAATTTTTCATAGTGCGACATTGTTCTTTGCTTTGATAATTTCATTTCATCATTAATACATTAATTCCACCCCATATCATCATTAGATTATTTAGATCTACACCGTTATTCATCAACATATGAAATTATATAGAAATAGCAATTGCATCATCATCAATGCAGTGGAACATAAAATGAACAGTAGAAGAAATGCATGCACACACATAGAGACACAAGGATTGGTCCAAGACCAGGGAAAAACCCATTATGGGGAAAACCCTTGCAAATATTACTCTTCTTCTTATATTGTCATCAAATGATGCATCAAAAGAGAGTACAATGATCCATAACTTTATCTATGCAACAAAAAAATAATGATATGCATGAAACAAATCTAATCATGCTAGAAATCGCAAACCCTAATATTGATGGTTGTAATGTGTTGTCACAAACTGATGTCAACTAATGTATAGTGTTGTCAGTGTGTCAAAAAATTCTAATCATTGTTGTCATTTAGCAAAGAATTTAGAATACTGAAATCTCATCTTTGAGTCTCCGATGGAGGGAGGAGGAGCTGTGGGAGCTTCTATAGCAACCCTAGACGCTCTCTCGGAATTGTGTGCCAATGATTGTGGATGCTCGGATGCTCCCATACCATTTTGTACATGCATCTAGGGACCAAATCATCAAATATACTAAAAAACCCTTGATCGCTTCCTTTAAGTTAATGTGCATGCATCCGGGACAACCTGGATGCTCTCAGGACCACTTTGTGCGATTGTCGAGGAACCGACACCTCTAGATATGCCTCTAAAGCCCTGGATGCTCCCATAAGCCTCTATTCTAGCATCAAAGGCTCTCTAGACATTTTCATGACCACTGTGTGCCAGTCTCTAGGGACTAAAATGTCTTGTTCTATGCTAGCGTCTAGAAACTAGAAAACCCTAACTCAGAGCAAATCTTACACATGTGATTTCGGACCCCTATGCAAACTCCTTCCACTGAACATATGCGAACAAATACAAAAGACAAGAGAACATAACTTGATCGAATGTGTCCGAATGAGCTTGAGGTATATTCTATTTATAGCCTTTATTGTGGGTCCACTTGGGGTTAAGGCTAACCCAAGTAATTATCCCTATGCTTAGGGCCGACCCATTCCATAATACATGTATGAATAAAATAATTCATAACTCAACTTCCGCTTAACCAAATTGGGTGATATTTAGGTTGATTTGGTCCTCTCAAAAAGAGGAATGTAATCAAATTATTATCTCAATCATTTGAGCTTTCCGAGGTGGATTTTTACCGCAGTTGCAAAAATTAACACTGATCCTTTGATAAACTTGAGATTTAGATCCATCATAGCTTTTTATTTTTCTAGATCTATTCTTCATTAAACAACTTCTTCCTTTTTCTTTTGATAGTTATTTTCTCATCTTTTCACCTGACTTGTAAGAACTTCCTCTTTTCTCTTTTCTTCTTCAAGTTGAGTTTTCAAGGAGTTAATACCTTCATCATACACACCTAAATCTCTCTTTTCTTGCTTCTTCAATAGTTATATCTTCATAAAATCATTCTAATCTTCTAAATTATTATGAATCTTTTCTTTTTATTTCAATAGTTGTACCAAAATTTATTATAGTTTAATTTCCTCTTCTAGTTTCACTTTTTGAACATTAAATTTTTATCATCTGAGTGATAAATTCCTTCTTCTTCTCTTAGTCATTGTTCCTTCAACTTTCTATTCCTCCTCCTTCTCTTCTTTAGTTCATTCAAAGCATTGATAAACTCTGCTTCAAGATCAATCATGCCATCAACTTCTTCTTCAAGGTTTGAATTTTCTTTAATTTTTTAATTTGAGTCTAAAGCCATAAGTAAGCATTAATTATTATCTTCACCAGATGATCGTTCACCACAATCTTAAGATGCTTCAATATGTTCTTGATAATAGAAACTCTTCTTTCTTTGATTGTTCCCCTTCTAATATATGTGAGATTTACTTTTGTTATTTTGATTTTTTTCTTTTGCTTGTTTCTCAGTTTTAGTGTAAGGACATTTTGAATCAAACTGACCAACTCTACAACAATCAAAACATTTAAAGGGAAGATTACCTTTATACTTTATTGATCCTCTCTTTAAATTCCTCACAAATTGATCCAAATCCTAACTAGAATCACAAGTAGAGAAATCTTGATGTTTATTAGACTTCATGGAACCTTTGAAGGTTTCCTAATTTGGTTCTTATTTATCTTTTCTAATTCTCATTTCATAAGCTGCGAGAATTCCATGAAGTTGTTCCATAGTGAGAGTGATCAGATATTGCATCTCTTCTATAGTAGATATCTTGGCATTGAATCTTGTAGGAATAGATCTCGACACTTTCCACACAACTACATTATCATTAAGTTTCTTATTAAGCCCTATAATCATGTTAACCACTTCATCAACTTTGAGAAAATAATCAACAATATTCTCATTCTCATTCATATCTAAACTTTTGAATCTAATATAAGTTTGAAGTTAAGTTTCCTTTAACTTGTCATCTCCTTCCTAACTATTGTTGAGTTTCTCCTAGATCTCCTTAGAATATTTGGAGTGAAACGATTTGACTAGTTCAAATTGGTTAAGACTGAACATAATTGCATTCCTAGCCTTTACATTATTTGAATAGGCCCTTCTTCATCTAGATTTATTGGATGATTTTTTGGCACTTTGTACCCAACATCTATAGAGGCCCATATATCAACACCAAGAGACATCAAATAATAATCCATTCTAAATTTATTGAACACATAATTGGATCCATTAGAGACTAGTGCTTTGCTTAACAAAACATGTTGGCTGGCCATTACACTGTTTCTCAAGGAACTGGCTCTTATGCCAAGTGTTAGGAATAAAAAAAATCTCGTAGGGGGGTGAATAAATATTCTACAAATGTAACACTTATTTAAACAATTAATCAATCAAATTAAATCAGAAAATCAATAGAACACCATTCACATGACATTTTCTACACAAAGATTTAACGTGAAAACCCTTCCGGGATAAAAATCACAACACTTTCTTTATTATATATGATGTAATTCTAAGCCCCGAATTCTAATTAAATCAAACTTTGTGAGAACCAACTCATATGAGGCTCAAACCTCCTCAGTTATGTAAGCCACAACTTGCTATAGGCACCAAACTGTAATAGCTAGTCAGGTCTATACTTCAAACATTTTCATGCTGAGATCCTTAGTCATTTTATGTAATTTTGAATTTAGTGATATAAACTAAACATATTATCCTTGCTTCTAATAGCCTCCTTAGAATTTTACACTCTCACTCATACACACAATCACTATAGCTTCAACTCCTTTAATTCTCAATCCACTCACCAATATTTTGCGTAAATTTGGTCTACTTCAATATGCTACATCAATTCCATCACATATAGGTCTTCCTTCACCCTCTTTTTATTGTACGTATCTATCTTCTTCATGTACATATTGAACACATTGTTCAAAACTACATTGAAACAACTTCCACACATAGTTTTGTGTTGTGTATGGGAACATCTACTTCTCACATCATCATATTGTCTATTTATAGGTGTTTCTTTGATTTTCTTTAGCAAATTTGGTGCCCTAACACCAAAAATCCTATCTTTACAACACTTCATACTTTTTTGCATTGATCTCATTATTTTTATAGTCTCATCCTTTTGAATACCATGGGTATTAGCCCATGGTTTTACCTGTGAGAATTTCCCCTTTGAATATATGAATATTCATAACCATTTGGCCAGTTTGATTCTAGTTATATATGAAACCACAATAGTCCCTGAAACCTTTACTACCTTAACTTAATTTGGCACTCAAAAAACCAAATTTTGATTTTCGCTTCCCCTCATACTTCAACCCTTTGGCACATATGAATACCCATTCGATTATATCATTCTCAACTAGTGGAAAGCTAAATATACCAATCTAACTAACTGTTGATTAGACGCAGACTTCCCTTTTGACCAGACTCTTTACTGGACTCAACTAGTTATTGACTCGTTGACTAGTTACACCTCTCTTCTAACCGATTCTATCAACTACAGAAGGCTCTATAGACTAGACTCCCTCTTAGAATTTAGCCTTGACCAACTATAGATTAAATTGTCCTTTTCTCAAATCAGCTCCCTCTTCGACTTAAGCCTCACCTGACTACAAAATAATGTGTCATGCTATGAACATGACTCCCTCTTGAACTTGAGCCTTAATCGATTGGAATTAAACCTTCTATCAACTGGACTCCCTCTTTAACTTGAACCTCAACTAACTGGAAATGAAAGTTTCCTTTGGTCAACTTGACTCCCTCTTTGACTTGAGCATCGATTGACCATAAAATAAATTGTCCTTCAGTCAACTCTACTCCCTCTTTGACTTGAGGATTATCAGATTTATTTTTGTTACTTACTAATGGGATGCCATGTAATACTACTACGTAATGATTTCATGTAGTGTCCTCTAAGTGATGCCATGTGTCACTTAGAAATGGCTCACTTGGCCACCCCAAAATTCATTTTTTTTCCTACCATGTGTCACCTACCACATCATCACCCTAAAAAAAGCCATTAATGGTAGGCCCTTAGATCATACACCCAGTAATATGAAATGACCACAAGACTCTACAAACACCAAAAACAAATCAATAACAACATCAATGGACTCCTCCTCAACTTGTGCTCCCTTAACATCAATGACTAGGATTGACATCAACAACAACCAACTTGCAATCTACTCAACATTACTTGCTTGTTCATTGTGGCATTCATATCAACAATTATAGGCAGGGGAAAGATAGCCCCTAAAATAAACATTAAAACATTTCCCTTTAAAAGGCCATTCACTATAATAACACAAATATGGTCTTCCATAGAGACTCAAAATGAATCAAATCTGTACATAGTGAAAAGTAATAAAGTAAATCAAAAGATGCATGCATGGAATAAAAAGAATACATAGAAACAAAATGTCCATGATGATATTTAAACATAATCACACACAACATGCAAAATACAAATATTTCCATAAATTTTATTTTCTCTTAAAAAATATAATAATGTAATTTAAAATATATATACATATAATTTAAAAAACAAAAAAAACAAATATTATACACATAATCTATATATATATATATATATATATATATATATATATATATATATATATATATATATATATATATATATATATATATATATATATATATCACCCAAATTAGTATATAAATATATTTTATACTTAGGAACATAAATCAAAGAGCGAGTCACATGACTAAAATTGTTTTTCCAAAAAGTTTAAAATTATATTTAGACAAGTTATATGGTAGTTAAGTACAAATAGTTACATATTTTTATGTCTTTAAGCCTTAAATACATGTTCTAATTATACACATTTAAATGCAAAATCATCAAAATTTACACTTGCAAATGTAAATTCTAGCAAGATGCTAAATTCTAGTAAAACTTCAATCTAATATACATATTGCATCATTTTCAAGACTACTAGAGGCCACCCTCATATTGTCGACCTGATTAGAAGCCATTCCCCGTTAGGTGTGTGAGCATTGTGTGGAATGTAATGCGGATGAAAGATTTGCCAACTGTTCCTCTATATGAACTAGATGTTCCTTGATTTCCATTTGATTAGGAGTTTGTCCACCTTGGAGGTTAATGTTTATTTGCTCTTACAACACGCCCTTGGAGTCCTAACTTGTGAACATTTTCCTTCCATTTTTGTGCCTTGTTCCATCACTGTCACTATTATCGGTCATAATGAGATTGAAGCAAGTAGAATCTAATACAATAACACACGCTATGGAATTTTAGTCAATCATATATCTAGTCAATACTCAGTTAACCTGTTGTTTGGCACTTAATTTGATTAACTCCAAATGATAGTCAACTTTCCCCACATGCACTATTTGATGTGATAATGCCACACATCAATAAATGATAAGTATAATCCCACATCCATGATTTGATGTGCTTACACCAACATTTTTGTTAGTTCATCGATATATTGCAGTGTCATCGTGTGAAAAATGAGTTGGAAAATAGTTGGTTGAAATGATCCCAACAAGATCTAATGGATCAGGTTACTCCCATAGCATTATTATGAGCCAACTAGCATGGCATTTAAACACATTAGGACCACCTAATATGATCTGATGATGGTGAAGTAATACATCCAATGGTCAATATTCTTTACTAACTCGTTTGATGAATAACCATGTCATTGTCACTTGAATTAATCTAATGACCCAAGCCTAGTGTAATCTAATGGGTTATGTACAACGTTAGATTAGAATGTGATCACAATTTAACTATTCACTGAATCCTTGATATGATAAAACAATTTTTTTATCCTCTAAAAAAATGTTCATTGTGGATATGATATGATGATATGTATTCACATTGAGAAGAAACATGCACACCTTTTATTAGTTCTATTATTAATTCCCAATATGATCTGATGGCATGCAACATATCAAATCAATGAAGGAGGGCCCACTTAACATTAGAAAACCAAATTTAAATCAAAATAAAATTAGAGGACACAACTTTAAATGTCAGTGTAAACATTGATTTGCAAGGTGTGTAATCATATGCTCATATCTAAGTTTAAGGCCCGCCTAGTAGTTTGAATTTTAATGTAAGGGGGGTGACAAAAAGGGTATGATGAATCCCATTGATCAAAGATCAACGCATGAGATTAATTTTGTGGATTCCTTCTCTGGAACAAAAGCCCATTAAAGTGGGGTGTCAAAGGCCATTAAAGCCAAAGAAGTGGTTCTTGGCCAGGATTTGGTAATGTGAAGGTACAACAAACAAATAGGATTGGTGGTCAGCATGTAGCTAGAAAACGTGGATGACTTATATGGCACCTAATGTGGAAAGAATCATGGAAATCCTAGTCAGTAGTACAACAATGCGACATCATTATTAACATCATCAAAATTTTCAAAATTCAAGTTTACTGATAAACAAAAGCATTAAACATGTTTTCGTTCTTGTGAAAAAGACAAGCATTAGCCTCCAAGTGATCTTCCAATTCCACCAGCCGAAAAAACTCCCTGTAGACTATCACTTGTTTCAAAGAAATAACATCGAGAAATATTCAGGTAGCTTCTTTGTTAATTCCATGTTTTAAAACAAAGAGAAGAAAATTGACTAAAGACAACAATTCAAACATGCACCTTATGAGAATGTTAATTTTGATAGTCTACCTCTAGTTGATAGAGAAGCGGATGTTTTTGATACCCGTTGTAAATTAGACCTATAACAGGTCCATGAAAATAAATTTCCTTTTGTAAATTCCTTTCAATTTTGGGAATTTGGCCTCACTTTTTTCACCACCCTTCAGACTCGTGATTTTCCTAAATTTGTCTCCTGGTGTAAAGTATCTCTCATGTATAGTAGCATGAACATTGTTTGAAGCAAGGGTCATGTTGTCACTCACATTTCTCCCAAGTTAATAAGTTATATTATATCTCCATCATCTTTCCAAAACCCTTAAGTTCTAACTGAAGAGATTGTGAGAAAATTGTATAAAGAAATACCTGAAGAAGAAAAGAAGACAACAATTGAATTAATGTTACCCCTTAGAAATATTTTTCCTAAATTTGCCTCAAAATTTCTACTAAGTATATTCTCAAATACTACTAAGGAAGTATTAACTACTATTTCCTTTATTTTAGGCATTGATGATTCAAATATTTTTAGTGAAAATATGTTGGGGTTGTTCAATACACTTTCTATTTAAAGAAAAATAAAATTTTATTTTGACCAAGTAGCAAATTGTAGAGAAATTAGGTATTTCATATATCCATCTCTTTTGGTCCACCATATTATGTTCTTGTAGTTGAATTTTTTTACTAATCTAGAGTTGCAAGCGCTAAGCTCTGATGACCAACTAAAACCAGTAATAAATTGGACTTCCATGGTGATGAAGAAGAAGAATAACTAGGGATTTGTAAACTATCTGAACCAATTCATGTCCATAAACTTCTCAATTATTTTTTATTAGTTCTCACCAAGATTCTTGTTAGAGATAAAGAAAATATTATAGCCCAAACCATATACCAGAGTGGGATACTAGTTTGTGTTTAAGGATTATATAGCAATCAGAATTTATGTAATAGAAAAACCACCTTACCAACTACCTATATTTTTTCCAGTCAAATATTTTCCTTGGAGTATATTAGACAAAGGATCAATTCAAACATGGTGCATTTTGTTTCAAAGAAGCAAGAAGTGGCTTTCAGATTAATGCAAGAGGTAGGCCCTTTTATAGTTAATACCAGGCAAGCTTTCAAAACAATGGATCAAATGTTGGTTTCAACGGGCTTAACAAATCGCAAGGTCTAGACCTATGAACCTCACAAAGTAATTTCCAACTAGAGAGTAAAACATAATTCAACACCTTATCAACATTAGAGTAAGCGAGAAACTGAGAAATTAGCTAACAAGGATACATGGGAAGAAGAAGAAGAATAAATCCTAGAAGAGGCATCTGATAGAGTTGGAAATGAACAATAAGACATATGCCTTGATACTCCTTTAAAAAATGAAAACACTACAACAAAAAAGGTCATTGGTGAGGGTCATGCCTATGACGGGTCTTTGAAGTTCATCACCAATGTTGCATATGGTGATGGTCCTTAAAAAGGTATTGTTGTAAATGCATATAGTGACAATACTTTAAGGTTTGTCACCAAATCCACTTTCAATAACACTTTTGGTGAGGGTTGTTAAAGGCCCATCATTAATTTTCTCTTTGGTGACACTTCTAGCGATGATATTTAATTGGACCTCATCAATGCTCTTTTTGGTTACTTTTGGTGATAGTCAAAAAATGTTTGTCATCATTGATCATTCTAATGATTTCTTGATGACGCTATGTAATTGTTGTTATATTTTTGGTCAAAAGATAATGATTTAAGACCATTATTATGGAGTCTTTTTTATTATGTGCCCAAGGCCATAATCGTTAGAGTAAATAAATTTGTTAAGAAGTAATTAGTGTGTATCATTTCCCTCAATTAATGAGAATATAGTTTTCCTATAAGTTAACATAAGATTCATCTATGTTAGGTTTATTATCTAGAAAATTCCCTTTAGATGAAGTTCCACTAATGTGTGTAGGAACCATATTATTTATTCATGATCAATCTCAATCAACTCTATTAATGAGAGAGACTAACACTTTGCAAAACTCCTATCACACCTTAACATGCTTTGACACACACTAACATTCCTTGGCACCTCGCATGTCTTGGAACATCTTTATAACTAGAACATCTTTCCATGACTAGGATGCCCTAGCATAACATAACACTCCCTTAGCATGTGTTGGCATGCCCTATAGTCCCTAGCATT
Organism: Pinus tabuliformis; assembly: GCA_031772625.1. Classification (NCBI taxonomy): domain Eukaryota; kingdom Viridiplantae; phylum Streptophyta; class Pinopsida; order Pinales; family Pinaceae; genus Pinus; species Pinus tabuliformis. The sequence continues at coordinate 289,808,759 of CM062807.1, read as the reverse complement.
CCATGAAACACCTTGGCATGCACTAACATACATTAGCACTTGGCATGCATTGGCACTTAACATGTATTAGAACCTATTGCTAGTGTGCCTAGAATGCCCCTTTTGAAAAAGATAAGTCCCGACTTATTAACCCTCTTATGTGTTCATTTCCCTGCATTTTAGCTCCATACTCCTTTTTTTTCCTTGACACTCCATGACACATGTTGGCACACCTTGGCACCCTACACATCTTGGTACGCCTTAGCACCTAGCATGTCTTGGCATGCCTTGGAATTATTTCACACGTTAGCGTGCCCTAGAACACCCTAGTAGACATTGGAACTTCTTTACATGCCCTGGTATTCCCTAGTATGCCTTACAACTACCTAACATACCTTGTCACTCCCTCCTTATCACGCCTAGTGATCTATTTTTGTATGATTAGTTTTTTTGTGCTAATAACAATTACATATTTATAAACATGTACGTGCATATTTCTCCTTATGTTGAGGTTTCATTAGCTGTTTGTGCATACAATTAGGTAAATTTCCAGGTTTAATAAAACATTCATGATAAAAATAGCTTCAAAAAAAAATATTGAACAACAAACATGTACAGTGTAGCAAACCATAAAAGAGACACATTAACACAATGTTTTGATGAAGGAGTTCACCACTCATGGGCTACATCTCCTTGGTCCAGCTTCCATGGCTTAGGATTCTGTATTAGCTCAATGTGGCAAAAATTATGTTTAAAAATCTCTATGGCTCCTGATACCTACACCAATGTGTTCAAAATGTCCAAATTAGCCCAAAACACCTCTTTCTGAGCTCAATTTGGTCGAAAATTGCTCAATATAGACTTCATTCAATTTTTCCCTAGGAAACCCCGCTAAAACTAGAGAAGACTCTAGTTAGCACCACCAAAATTGGGAATCCTGCTGAATTTAGCGCGCCTCCAAAACTGATGCCAACATCAACTTCAGATTAATTAAATTTAAAGCTGGATTAGTGGTGTTAAGTGTGCTTATTCGTTAATGCTAGCCCTTGGGTATGTTGAGTGGTCGTATGGTGAGGGAGCTGGCCCACTGGCTCCCTCCGCTATACCGTCAGCACCAATGTAGGCTTTAAATAGAGTTTTGTGGCCACCGTTTAACAAATGCATTGTTGGTGCAATGATTTGCAACTAAGTTTGGGAGGGGGAGGACACGGGTTCGACCCGCCCTCCACCCATTCCTTAATACATATTTCCATATATATATATATATATATATCAAAATTTGTCCATACGATAATATTTGTGCCATACAAATAATTCAATGCCTTTGGATTTAATGCGGATTTGTATCGTTTGGAATTAATAATATTTATATATAATATAATATATGATATTAAGATCATATATATATATATATATATATATATATATATATATATAAAAGAATACAATTTCCACATAATATTCACCATGAACCAATAATTCCACCTTGGAGGACATTGGGCAATTTCACCTTCACACAACCTGTTAGCTTCCTGTTGCAACAGGGTATCATCTCTCATGATTGACATTTTTACATGCCAAATATGTCATACTTTGCAAGCTGCAGTATTCCATATTTCCAGAAGAGACCAAAGAAGAAGCCATGAAGTGTGTTGATCCAAATGCCACTGCTGCATTCCATTTTGATGAGTTGTTCCAATTTTGAAGAATTTCTTAAAGGGAGGTCCAAACAGTCTAATCCTGGTCTCCCTAGGTTTCAATTTCCTGTTGTAGAATATAGAGAATGATATCTGTCCAAACAGTCTAAGCTTGGCAGATTTGTAGATAGGTAGAGAAACTAAGGGACCCAACTGTTTAATCTGGGCCCTGGCAGAAATAAGTGTAGATTTAGATAGAAAAAAAAAAAAAAAAAATTGCAAACATGGGTCTGCAAGTCTAAGTGCACCCAAAACAAAAAGAAGAAAAAATGTTAGGACAGTAGGCTGGGTAGGTAGCTGTTTGGTGGCAGAATGATAATTGATGATCAGTTTTGTATCTCACAATGTCTTATCCTTTCAGATCATAGTTATCAGGCAGTTTTGCATTCAAAGGAGGTACTCAAGCTAGAACTCACTAACCTCCCCTTCTTCTCATTTCCCCCAAGTCACTTACTAACATCCCCCAAGGGGTCAAGGTCTGCTTGAGCCTCTCAGTTTCATCATTTCCATGACATTCGCCTTGGTGAGGATCTGCTTCACTCAAGGACTGCTCACTCATCATCTGTGAGCCTTCTTTTCCCCAACAAAGCCTAAGGTCTCATACCTTAGTGCCCTCTTTTCATCTCCATATTAACTATTAACTTTATTATATAACTCCCTAACAATTTTCCCCTTCCCCTATTAAAATCATGTATATAAAACTCCCCTATGTAAATACCCCTCCCTGGCAATATAGCCATATTTCCTATAAGTCCGGGAAATCACAGTCCATCTGGGGCTGTCTTTAGCCCATCCGAGTCATTAAGGAGCTAGTCTGACATCAGGTCAGCTAGTAACCGCTTCCCTAGCCCTAAAACCCCTCTAAAACCCTCAAAAACTCCCTATTTCGTCCCCAAACCAAAGTTTTGTGCATAAAATTCTAAACCCGCGCACTTTTAACCCATATTTTACCCCTTACCCTAAGTCCCAACCGTAAATATTGATCGCGCCCGTTTTAAAAAACCCCAAACCCGCTTTCCCTAAGTCATGACCCACCGCGTGCATTATTAAAAAAGGAATATTCTTGGAATATTCCCCGGCCGTATTTCCTTTACCACCAGCCGTCCGATCCACAGCCCCGTAGATCTACGACTGGCGGGCTGTCCCATCTCCAAAGCGCCCGAGCTTTAGCGTCCGGGAGATGGGCAGTATTCTCGCCGTACTCCTACCATGCGTCAAGCGTTGGTCTGTGGCGGAGCCCCCTCCCCCGAGACCGCCTTTGCCCATAAGCGGTGCGCCACAAAACCGCTTACCACCCGTGACGTCACATCCCACGTCACCCCTTGCACAGTCCCTGCTTACGTCACCCCTTTGTCCAGTCACCCGATGAGTCACCTACCTGCGTGGTCTCCTGCCACGTCACTGCCACGTGTCCCTGCCACCGTACCTACCACGTCATCGTCCGTAAGTGATGATGTCATGCTAATGTCATCTTGCCATGTCAACCTGCTTATGTCATGCTGATGTCACCCGTCGTACAATGTCACATTATGCTGACGTCATCAGCACTTTTTGGGCGCAAAGGCGCGAAAGTCGCACTTCGGAGCCCCGGAATCCAATTCTGAGGCAGTTTTTGATGAGCGATTTGCGCCTCACGCAGGATTTTTTAGGCCGAAATGGAGAATCTTCAGGGAATCTTTAGGGAATCTTCTCATCATGCGGCCCCAGGAAGCCCGAAAAGGCGCAAAAATGATCTGTTTTCTTCACAGAGCATATCAAAAGGAGCAGAAGACAATTCCAGATGATACAAAGGCCAAACAATGGCCATTTACTGGTGATTAGACCCGCAGCACATCAGATCAGCAGTCCAGATTTTTTCAAAGAGTATCAGTGGAAGAAAAGACGCCAAAGAGTATCAGCAAAGATTTGTTTAGGGGCTCGAAGCACCTGAACATTGATGGAGCCCCCAGAAAGTCAAATCAATAAGCATCAGCCCATCCTTGCCTTCAAATCACCATTAAGGCATTCAAAGCACTAGGACAGCAAGGAAGCAGAAACCCATGCATATTTATTTCAGAAGACATTGCACCAAGGCACCCAGGACTACATCATTTATTCATTTTTTTTTACGGCTGCCCCAGCGCAGCCTAAGAATTTTCATGCATTTATTTCAGATAGGAGTAGGTCAATAAATTATTTTTTATAACCTGATTAGGTCAAGATGTAATAAAAGCAGTAGATAGAAAGTTTTGCCCTATATATACCACCCTCTGTATAGTTTTAAGGGTTGGTAAATTGAGAATTCTTCACTAGAGACTCGCTGTGTATACTGAATTTTTCTGTAATCAAATATTGCCGAAATCTTGGAGAGAGAATTGTCTGTTGTTGATAAATGCTTTGGAGACTGAAGATGGAATTCTTGTGCTGCGACCTGAAGCAATAAGTGCCTCTTATCTCTGTTTATGTGTTTGCCATTATCTAAATAGCAGGAAAAAATAATAGCCTAGAATTAGTTTAAATACTCTCTATGCTCAATTTCTGTTGTTCTTGATGTTTTCCTCTGAATGAATTGGTTATGAATATTGAATTCCTTCTGGCTCATGTTTACCCCAATTCACCTGTGTTGGCCAATTATCTAGGGATTCTTAACTGCCCCTAGGTAGCACCCTGTAACTTCCTCTGCTAATCTGTTGGAGAGATTCTTAACTGCCTCTCTTTCTTTAGCATTCATTTCATCCTTTAAACCTAAAAATTGCTTCAAGCTCAGCTATCTTGCTCCATGTTCCCTCACTTTTATTAAGGAAACGCACCAGCAGTTCCCCTCCTCGACTCCACGCCCAATGGTTTGAAACATTCAGACTATACTCTGCCTCTCTACCTGAAAGTGTCAATTTTCCCACCAAAACAAAACAAAAACCCTCTGGACCCAAGACCTAGCCTAAAATCCTTTCAAACAAAGCTAAATCTAAAAGAGACAGCCCTCTCTGATTGTAGGTTGGCTAGAACCTGCAGTCCAAAGTTGGTTTGTGGTTACCTTGGCCGTATCCCTTTCTTAACCTTTAGGGACAACCTGAGTGATAACATAATGGTGACTCCACTGGGGACTTTCCTCAGTTAATTTTACAAAGTTTCACGAAGAAGGTTAAAAATCCCCTGTAGAAATCGATTTTCTAATTGTTGTATATTTCCTAAAACTACAGATGAAGCCTGAATGTCAGCCAGGAAGCCTTTGAAACTGTTTTTGTTTTTGCATTAACAGGTTTAGATAAAATCTGCTTCAGTCAATCTTCATGCTAGTTTTAAGATATACACAGCCATTCCAAAATCTTATCTGGCCCTTGTGAATACAAAAAATATTCCAAAAAAAAAAAAAACAAGTGCAGAAGCTGGCTCCCAAGAAAAGTTCACGATATAGAAGGTCAAACCCAGACCCAGATCCTCTAGCTGTTTTTGAAAACCCTAACATAATCCCTAAAATCCTTAGGAAGCAACAAAGACAGGAAAATTTTGTTGATAAAACCCCCGAAATAGCTTACCCTAGCTCTGTTCCAACCCCTGTCAAGGTTTTATTCCGGTCTACCCCTGCTTCCCCTTGTTCGTCATCCACGTCTCATAGCACTCCTTCCACACCTTCATCCACTGCACATATTCCCATTACCACTACTGTTATCCCTGTTATCCTGATTGTTCCATTCATACCCATTGTTCCACTTATACTCGCAATATGGCTAATAGATATGCACCCCTGCAATTACCGGCTAATGCTGCGGCTTTACCCCAAGATTATCAATCGAAAATTTCATATTTTGATTCCACTGGTCCTTTCACAGCCATTCAGCATGCCAAAAAGATGCAAGACTATTTTGAGAACTGCGAAATAGATGATGACAGCGTGAGAATGGGAATTTTTGTTCAGAGTCTAACAGGTGATGTGAGAACTTGGTTCAGATCACTCGCTACAAATTCCATAACCACTCCTGATGAGCTTTACCTATCCTTTACCAACAGATGGGAGAAAAAGAAAGATCCCTTGCACATACTAGCTGAATATGATACCATTAAATGAGGTCCTCAAGAGACCGTTTTAGAATACTGTGCAAGATTCAACAATGTATATAATGTGATACCACAGAATTTAAGGCCTCCACCCAACCTTGCCTTGTACAAATTTCCTGATGGTTTTGACCCTGATATGGCATATCAGTTGAAAGAAAGAGCTCCTGAAACCCTTGAAGATGCGCAAAAGGTTGCTGTCATGGTAGAAGCCAACTTAATTGCCAAAAGAAATAGAGCCCGAATGGAAAAGAGAACCACCTTTAAGGAAGAACCCTCAGCCTTCGACCAGAAGATTGATGCTATCATCAATGGCCTGCAAAGACTAGGAGAGAGGGTAGAAAATGTGGAGAGAAAGGCATCATGGGAAGGATAGTAGTCTAATCCCATAAAAAATCCCAATTTTAGGAGAACGCAGAACATAAATGCCAGTAGGTCTAACCAAGACCATGATGTAAGACCCCCTTTTCAAGATAACTATGTAGAAGGATCTACTTCTAGTCAACCCATAGAAGACGATCATATGAATTTAATGGATCTAAAGGGTGAGCATCAAACTTTCCTGACACAAGAAGACCAAAATGAGCATGACTGCAATCAATTTCAGACTAAATCTGGTGAGTGTTTTGATTTTAAACAAGGTTATGATACTGCTGTGTATGAAGTACACAAACAGTATAAGCTCAGAACTAGGACCATTGAGATCTCTGAGCCTGGCAAGACAAAGGAAAGTAAACAGCCCAACAAGATTAAAAACAAAGCTGTTGTAACAGAACCAGCTGATATGACTGTCCCAAACCCACATCAAGTGACTGTAGAAGATATAACAGAAATACATCCTTCCAAAGATCAGCCTTTTCCTCCTCCTTTCTCAAAAGAAAATTCAAACAGCATCCCAAAAAGTACTCCTGAAGTTGCCAAACCGCAAGCAAATGCTTCCCATAGCACTGATAAACAAGAGCAAGTCACTGAAAATTCAAATGAAAAGGAAAAAACACCCAATGCCAATACTAAGACTCCATTGGAGAAGCCTTTTAGTTTAGAAACAAAGATTGGAAAACTCAAGATAGCCATTCCTCTTTCAGAATTGGCTAAACTCGATGTATATAGGCAACAAATTCAAAGGTCACTTCAACTCCCAGAAAACAAAGATGATGTAAATGTTTTGGATGATTCCCCTGAACTATTGTTTGGACCAGAAGTTAATGGAAAGTCAACACAAGGACCTGTCCCACCCTTTTATGTCAGTCTGCATGTACATGACAAAGTTTTACACAACGCTATGTTTGACTCAGGGGCATCGCACAATCTTATGCCCAAAGCAGTTATGGAAAAACTGAATCTCGACATCACAAGACCTTACAAAGATTTATACTCATTTGACTCAAGTCAAGTGAAATGTTTAGGCCTCATTAAAGATCTATGTGTCTCCTTAGTCCAATATCCCAACAAGACCATCCTCATGGATGTAGTAGTGGCTGACATCCCACCAAAGTATGGTATGCTCCTCTCGAGATCATGGGGAGCAAAGCTCCAAGGATCCCTTCAATTAGACCTTTCCTACGCTACCATTTCAGTCTTTGGGCAACCAAAGAGACTGTACAGAGAAACGCTGATGAAATATGTAGTAAGTAGTGAAAGCAAGCCTGAAAATTTTCCCATTTATTCAATTCATTCCGATATGGATTCTTTCATTTTATTCAATGAAGATTCAAATCTGCCCACTAATAAGGAGCCTTTGGCTATAGAACAACAAGTGCACATCAATGAAGAAACGGTTGCCCACAATAGAGAAATTGTCAAAATAGTAAATGCAACCAGCATGTTACAAGAACCTCCCCAAACAAAAATTTTAAATCTGCCCAACCCTGATTCGGATGACACTCCTAGCATTTTCAACAAGTAAGAAATCACATGGTTCTTAGAGTTTGATGGTTCTGTCAACAAGTTAGGAGCAGGGGCAAGTGTCTGGATTCACAATACACATGATAATCATGCAGAAGGACATGCCTATAGACTGAATTTCAAATGCACAAATAACATGGCAGAGTATGAGGCTCTGCTGTTAGGCCTTAAATTGTTGAAAACTCTAGGTGCTGTAAAAGTGTCTATCTTAGGTGACTCTGATCTAGTTATACAACAGATGAAAGGTAATTTTGTTACCAATGACAACAGAATGAGAGCCTACAGAACTGCTGCTACTAACATACTCCAGGCATTCACTGAATTCAAGCTTGACAAGATTTCCAGAAATCACAACATTCATGCACACAGCCTAGCCACCTTCGCGAGTACATGCAAGCTCCCTTTTGACCTAAATCATCACTTCACAGCCGAAATAAAACATAGGCCCACCATCCCAAATAATGTCAGAGATTGGCAAGTATTCGAGAATGATGCCCAGATTAATAATTTCCTTACCCTCGAGCATGAATTTTCAAATATTCACATTGACATGGATGCCATGACAGATTCTGAACAGCAGAGAAATGAAAGTCAGCAAGTTCTAACCCCTGCAACAGCCAAACAGATTCTAAAGCCAACCAGTTTTGACAATGAAAACATTGAACAGCTGAAACAAACACAGGCAGAAGAAGTAGACAGAACAGAGGGAGAGGTCATTGACTTGAAAGATAATTTTTTGCCTGCTGGACTAACTCCGCTAGAAGACATGTTTGACTCTAATGACGTTCCCATAAAACCAAAACTGCAACCAATAAACACGGAAATTGAAGAACACAACATTGGAACACCAGAGAACCCAAAAATGATCAAACTGTCCAAAAATTTGCCACCTGATCAAAAGCCCAAGTACATTGACTTATTCAAAGAATTTCAAAATGTATTTGCTTGGAGCTATGAGGATTTGAAATCCTATGATACATCAGTGATTCAACACACGATCCCATTGAAGCCCAATCAGAAGCCCTTCAAACAGAAATTGAGAAGAATCAACCCTGTGCTGCTTCCCCCGATTGAAAAAGAAGTAAAAAGGATGTGGGAAGCAGGCATTATAGCCCCTATCAGATTCTCTGAGTGGGTGTCCAACCTAGTGCCTACAAGAAAAAAGACAGGTGAAATCAGACTTTGTGTAGATCTCAGAAATTTAAATCAAGTCTCCTTAAAAGACCACTATCCCCTGCCCAAAATGGACCACATATTGCAGAGAGTAGTGGGAGCATCTAGAATTTCCCTGCTAGATGGTTTTTCAGGTTTTAACCAAATACTTGTTCACCCAGACGACCAAGACAAAACTGCCTTTACCACACCCTGGGGAACATTTAAATATGTAAAGATGCCATTTGGACTTAAAAACGTTGGTGCTACCTTTCAACGAGTAATGGACATTGCATTCGCCAAAGAATTACATGACTTCCTAGTTGTGTACCTTGATGATTTAACCCCATTTTCCAAATCTGATGAAGAACATCTCAAGCATCTCAGACAAATTTTCATGACATGCAGGAAATATGGCATTTCCTTGAATCCAAAGAAGTCCTTATTTGGCCTGGAAGAAGGAAAATTTCTTGGCCACATTATATCAAAGGATGGGGTCAGAATTGATCCTGAAAGAATACAGGCCATCCTCCAAATTCCACATCCGAGAAACATAAAAGAGCTACAAGCATTCCTTGGTAAAATTAACTTTTTGAGAAGATTTATTCCAAATTTAGCTGAAGTAATAAGACTGTCAAGCAACATGCTAAAGAAGGATGCCAAGGTAAGATGGTCCCTTGAGGCCAAGCAGGCATTCGAGAGTATCAAAACTGCATTAACCCAAACTCCAGTTCTAACCAGTCCACAGTTTGACAAGGATTTTATCATATTTTCGTTCGCATCAGACCACACAATCGCTGTTGTCCTGTTGCAAAAGGATGAGAAGGGAGCTGAAAAGCCAATTGCTTTTTTCAACCAAGCCTTAAGAGACGCCCCTCTGAAGTACCCAATAATGGAAAAACAGGCCTACGCAATTGTTAAGGCCATCAAGGATTTCAGAGTGTACATTTTATATTCACATGTGACTGCCTATGTCCCACACGCTGCTGTTAAAGATATATTGACTCAAGACGGATTAGAAGGAAAAAGAGGTAAGTGGATTGCAAGTATCCTCGAATATGACATTGAAATAAAACCAACCAAGCTGATAAAGGGACAAGGTTTAGCCAAGCTGATGTCCGAAACAAACTTTCAGGCCTTAGACATTAACCAGCTGGACAATGAACCGGAGCTGGTGACTCCACAGACCAGTGAAATATTTCTGCAATGCCCCTGGTACACTGATATTTGCTTTGTATTGTTAAACCTGTGTGCTCCCCCAGGATTGTCCAGAACAAAGAAAAGATTTTTAAAAATGAAGGCTTTGAGATTTTGTGTTATAGATGGTGCATTATTTTGGAGAAATCATGAAGGTATATTGTTAAATTGTTTAACCATGAATGAAACTAACAATGTCATGAAAGAATTCCATGCAGGTGATTGTGGAGGACATCTCTACTGGAAGTCCATAGCAGACAAAATCCTGAGGGTTGGTTTCTACTGGCCCACTCTTTTTGCAGATGTAAAAAAGTTTTCCACGACATGTCACAAGTGCCAAATTTTTGAAGGCAAGAGAAAATTGTTGCCCCTGCCCCTTAAACCCATCTCCACCGAAAAACCTTTTCAACAATGGGGTCTTGACTTCATTGGAGAAATTCATCCCTCTTCCTCAGGCCAGCACAAATGGATCCTAACAGCCATCGATTATTTCACCAAGTGGGTTGAAGCCATTCCCTGTAGACAAGCCAATGATACCATCATTATCCAATTCCTTGAATGCAACATCCTTTCCAGATTTGGATGCCCTGAGAAAATCATCACTGACAATGCCGCTGCCTTCAAGTCCAAAAAGATGATCAGTTTCTGCCATAAGTTTCATATCACCCTGGGCCACTCTACAACATATTACCCTCAAGGTAATGTATTGGCCGAATCATCTAACAAGAGCCTCATCAACATCATAAAGAAAATGCTAGAAGAAAACAAGAAAAACTGGTACAAAAAGCTGGTGAACGCCCTATGGGCAGACAGACTTTCAAGCAAAAGATCAATTGGAATGAGCCCTTATGAGCTGGTATATGGCATGGAGGCTAGATTTCCTTCATCCCTGGGCATTCCTACTATCAAGCTGTTACAGGAAATTCAGGTTGAACCAAATGACATTCAAAGAAGAATTAATCAGACAATTCACCTTCAACAAACCAGAGAACAAGTCTATGACAGAGCACAAATCTTACAAGAAAATATCAAAAAGATGTTTGATAAGAGAGCTAAAGCTGAAGATTTCAGTATTGGTGACAAAGTTTTGAAGTGGGACTCAAGAAGAGAAGACAAGGGCAAACATGCCAAGTTTGACTTTCTATGGAAAGGTCCATTTGTAATTTCTGTTGTTCAAGGAAACAACACCTATTTTCTCAAATCTATGGAGGACAACACTGTTGAAGAAAGCCCTGTGAATGGCAGGATGTTGAAACATTATCACGATCCTTTTTGTTGAAACAATGCAAGTTCTATAAATATCTTTGTACAATATTATTTGTATATATCAGCACTCAATTTAAATTTTTGTAAACAGGTCGATTGTTAAGGAATAGCAGTAAATTTGGAAAGGATGCAGCCGATGCAAATTCTTCAATCTCAAAAGCATCAAAGCAGAGCAAGAACTTTCAGTTTATATCAGCATAGTTGCTCGATCATTGTACATAAATATCAAGCGCGCAGAAGAAGGCAGGCGCTGCTGTACATCTCACAAAAAGCTCTGTTGAGGAAGAGTGGTTCATAGTTCAAAGTTTCATATCTAAAACAGCCAGAACAAAGAAGAAATTCACAGTTAATAGCAACAAACAAAATATCAAGGCAGTCTGACCTGTTGTTCTTGACTTTTCACAAGGAAAAGCCATCCCCAAGTGGAGCCACTGTTAGCCTCCTATTGCAACAGGGTATCATCTTTCATGATTGACATTTTTACATGCCAAATATGTCATACTTTGCAAGCTGCAGTATTCCATATTTCCAGAAGAGACCAAAGAAGAAGCCATGAAGTGTGCTGATCCAAATGCCACTGCTGCATTCCATTTTGATGAGTTGTTCCAATTTTGAAGAATTTCATAAAGGGAGGTCCAAACAGTCTAATCCTGGTCTCCCTAGGTTTCAATTTCCTGTTGTAGAATATAGAGAATGATATCTGTCCAAACAGTCTAAGCTTGGCAGATTTGTAGATAGGTAGAGAAACTAAGGGACCCAACTGTTTAATCTAGGCCCTGGTAGAAATAAGTGTAGATTTAGATAGAAAAAAGAAAAAAAGAAAGAAAGAAAGAAAAATTTCAAACATGGGTCTGCAAGTCTAAGTGCACCCAAAACAAAAAGAAGAAAAAATGTTAGGACAGTAGGCTGGGTAGGTAGCTGTTTGGTGGCAGAATGATAATTGATGATCAGTTTTGTATCTCACAATGTCTTATCCTTTCAGATCATAGTTATCGGGCAGTTTTGCATTCAAAGGAGGTACTCAAGCTAGAACTCACTAACCTCCCCTTCTTCTCATTTCCCCCAAGTCACTTACTAACATCCCCCAAGGGGTCAAGGTCTGCTTGAGCCTCTCAGTTTCATCATTTCCATGACATTCGCCTTGGTGAGGATCTGCTTCACTCAAGGACTGCTCACTCATCATCTGTGAGCCTTCTTTTCCCCAACAAAGCCTAAGGTCTCATACCTTAGCGCCCTCTTTTCATCTCCATATTAACTATTAACTTTATTATATAACTCCCTAACAATTTTCCCCTTCCCCTATTAAAATCATGTATATAAAACTCCCCTATGTAAATACCCCTCCCTGGAAATATAGCCATATTTCCTATAATTCTGGGAAATCACAGTCCATCTGGGGCTGTCTTTCGCCCATCCGAGTCATTAAGGAGCTAGTCTGACATCAGGTCAGCTAGTAACCGCTTCCCTAGCCCTAAAACCCCTCTAAAACCCTCAAAAACTCCCTATTTCGTCCCCAAACCAAAGTTTTGTGCATAAAATCCTAAACCCGCGCACTTTTAACCCATATTTTACCCCTTACCCTAAGTCCCAACTGTAAATATTGATCGCGCCCATTTTAAAAAACCCCAAACCCGCTTTCCCTAAGTCATAACCCACCGCGCGCATTATTAAAAAAGGAATATTCTTGGAATATTCCCCCGCCGTATTTCCTTTACCGCCAGCCGTCCGATCCACAGCCCCGCAGATCTACAACTGGCGGGCTGTCCCATCTCCAAAGCGCCCGAGCTTTAGCGTCCGGGAGATGGGCGGTATTCCCGCCGTACTCCCGCCACGCGTCAAGCGTTGGGCTGTGGCGGAGCCCCCTCCCCCGAGACCGCCTTTGCCCATAAGCGGTGTGCCACAAAACCGCTTACCACCCGTGACGTCACATCCCACGTCACCCCCTGCACAGTCCCTGCTTACGTCACCCCTTTGTCCAGTCACCCGATGAGTCACCTGCCTGCGTGGCCTCCTGCCACGTCACTGCCACGTGTCCCTGCCACCGTACCTACCACGTCATCATCCGTACGTGATGACGTCATGCTGACGTCATCCCGCCACGTCGCCCTGCTGACGTCATGCTGACGTCACCCGCCGTACAATGTCACATCATGCTGACGTCATCAGCACTTTTTGGGCGCAAAGGCGCGAAAGTCGCACTTCGGAGCCCCGGAATCCAATTTTGAGGCAGTTTTTGATGAGCGATATCGCAGGATTTTTTAGGTCGAAATGGAGAATCTTCAGGGAATCTTTACAGAATCTTCTCATCATGATGCCCCAGGAAGCCCGAAAAGGCGCAAAAATGATCAGTTTTCTTCACAGAGCATATCAAAAGGAGCAGAAGACAATTCCAGATGATACAGAAGCCGAACAGCGGCCATTTACTGGTGATTAGACCCGCAGCACATCAGATCACCAGTCCAGATTTTGTCAAAGAGTATCAGTGGAAGAAAATATGCCAAAGAGTATCAGCAAAGATTTGTTTAGGGGCTCGAAGCACCTGAACATTGATGAAGCCCCCAGAAAGTCAAATCAATAAGCATCAGCCCATCCTTGCCTTCAAATCACCATTAAGGCATTCAAAGCACCAGGACAGCAAGGAAGCAGAAACCCATGCATATTTATTTCAGAAGACATTGCACCAAGGCACCCAGGACTACATCATTTTTTTTTTTTTTTTACGGCCGCCCCAGCGCAGGCTGAGAATTTTCATGCATTTATTTCAGATAGGAGTAGGTCAATAAATTATTTTTTATGACCTGATTAGGTCAAGATGTAATAAAAGCAGTAGATAGAAAGTTTTTCCCTATATATACCACCCTCTGTATAGTTTTAAGGGTTGGTAAATTGAGAATTCTTCACTAGAGACTCGCTGTGTATACCTGAATTTTTCTGTAATCAAAGATTGCCGAAAGCTTGGAGAGCGAACTGTCTGTTGTTGATAAATCCTTTGGAGACTGAAGATGGAATTCTTGTGCTGCAACCTGAAGAAATAAGTGCCTCTTATCTCTGTTTATGTGTTTGCCATTATCTAAATAGCAGGAAAAAAGAATAGCCTAGAATTAGTTTAAATACTCTCTATGCTCAATTTCTGTTGTTCTTGATGTTTTCCTCTGAATGAATTGGTTATGAATATTGAATTCCTTCTGGCTCATGTTTACCCCAATTCACCTATGTTGGCCAATTATCTAGGGATTCTTAACTACCCCTAGGTAGCGCCCTGTTACTTCCTCTGCTAATCTGTTGGAGAGATTCTTAACTGCCTCTCTTTCTTTAGCATTCATTTCATCCTTTAAACCTGAAAATTGCTTCAAGCTCAGCTATCTTGCTCCATGTTCCCTCACTGTTATTAAGGAAACGCACCAGCAGTTCCCCTCCTCGACTCCACGCCCAATGGTTTGAAACATTCAGACTATACTCTGCCTCTCTACCTGAAAGTGTCAATTTTCCCACCAAAACAAAACAAAAACCCTCTGGACCCAAGACCTAGCCTAAAATCATTTCAAACAAAGCTAAATCTAAAAGAGAGAGCCCTCTCTGATTGCAGGTTGGCTAGAACCTGTAGTCGAAAGTTGGTTTGTGGTTACCTCGGCCGTATCCCTTTCTTAACCTTTAGGGACAACCTGAGTGATAACACAACCAAACTGGCAAATCCTGAAGTGACACTTGTCACAGCCTCACCGGGCAAAAACTGAAGAAGATTCACATCATGCTCACTGTACTGCCATGTCATAATTCTGTCATGTTCTGCAATTTTTTTTAACTTTTTAGGAAAACGAATAGCAGGCCTTTTCTCCTTCATCCGAACTCAATTTTCAATGAAACGAATTGCGTTGTGATCATCTTGACGAGACAGATGTGGTCGTTCAAGTTTTGAGCCAATATGAGAACTTTGATTTTTGAGCTAAATACTGAGCACATGATCATTCCTCCCCACTAGAAGCCTTTTGGACCCAAAAGATACTATCAATTGTTCAATAGGTAAGGGTACAACTCCCTCAAATTCTTAGTCTGCAACCATTTGGCTTGAGAAGGATTTTGTCCCTTGAGTCCCACCATAAGGTATTCAACCTCCCCTCTATTTGAAGTCCTGGTTCTCTTGTCAAGTACGAGATCTTGTTGAAGCTCATATAGATATTTGGGCGAGAAGTCATCTACTAATGGTAGCTAAACATGCTCTCCTTGATCATCAATCAAAGGAGGCTCAAACAATCTCAAATTCTCAACATTAACAACAAAGTATATTTGCATATAAGGAGGTAAATCAAGCTTAAATGCATTGTTATCAATCTTTTCCATAATTTTAGAAGGATCATAATGGATTGGTTTAAGCTTTTTACCTTCCCCTTGAAGTCTCTCTTTTCTAATATATAACCAAACTTTGTCACCAACTTGAAATTTGTGATTAAGCCGATGTTCATCATGCCTTTCCTTGTAGCTTCTTTGGCTTTTCTCAAGCTGTTCCTACACTGTATGATGTATCAACTGAATTTTCTCTATGAACTTCCTTGCCTTATCGATGTCACTGTGACCATCAATGGAAACATATTTCTCAAATATGAAGTCCAATGGTGATCTTGGAAAGTACCCATAACATGCCTCAAATGGTGTTGTGTTTGTGGAAGAATGTGTTTCCCTATTGTATGCATGTTGTATGTAGTGCAACTATTCATCCCACAACTTGGGATGTTTGCTACAATATCCTCTAAGAAGATGAATAATTGTTCTATTGACTACCTCAATTTTTCCATCTATTTGTGGATGAAAGGTTGTGCTCTTCTTCAACTTTGTATCCATCATGTCCTACAAATTTGACCAAAACTCCCAACAAATCAAGAATCTCGATCACTTATAATAGAAGTAGGAAGACCAAAATGAACCCAAATGTTTTGGAAGAAAAGATGAGTTGTTTGAAGATTCGCTATTGTCTTGCCTACACCAAAGTGTCCAGCAATCAATGAAGTGTGCGCCTCCCTTATGATATTGTTTCTTTCTCCCTGTGGAATACACAACTTGCCCAAGTGATACAACAAACTATTATGTGCATGATAATCGAACAATTCAATTTGGTTTCCTTGACTCAAGCTTGCATATACTTCACGAAAGTCACTACCATTTGCATATTCTTCTATGTAACTTTCATGCAAAACATAATTATGCTTGAGTATAATAAATGAATTTACAATAGGTCTTGAAATCATATCAGCTACCTAATTGTAGATTCCCTTTTTATACCTGATAACCAAATGAAATTGTTGTAGAAAATCTATCCATTTGAAATGTTGTGACTGCTACAACTTTGACTATGATTGTAAATACTGCAATGGTTGATGGTCGGTATGGATGATGGTTTCCTTCTCCATCACATAGTGCTTCCATTTCTTAACACTTTGTACCAATGCATAAAGTTCTTTGTCATATGTGGGATATTTAGTTACAGCTCCATTAAAGATTTCCGAATGAAATGAAATGGGCTTACCATGTTGTAATAGAACTGCTCCCATGGCATAATCTCTTGCATCCATTTGAATCTCGAATGGCTATCTAAGATCCGGTAGTGCTAATACTAGTGTTGAACTTATCTTTTGCTTCAAAGCATCAAATTATTTTTGTTGTACATCTCCCCAATTGAAGACTTTCTTGACACTTGCCAATGCATGCAATGGAAGAAAAATTAGGAATAAAATTTCTCCAATATTGTGCTTCCCCTAAAAAGCTTCTTACCTATGTAATTGTATTGGGTTTGGGCCAATTTAGAATGAACTCAACCTTAGATAGTTCTATCTTGAGTTCACCTCCTCCAACAATGTGTCCCAAATACACCAAATAAGTCTTTCCAAATTCACACTTCGTCATCTTTAAAAACAATTTTTCTTTTCTCAAGACATCAAGTACTTTGTTTACATGCATGCCATGTTCATCTCTTGACTTGTTGAATATGAGGATATCATCTAAGCAGACAATGAAAAAAACATCTAGAAATGGTCTCCATACATCATTCATTACCCTAGTGAAAATAAATGGAGCATTTGTAAGACTGAAAGGCATAACAAGCCACTCAAACAATCGTTGTTTAGTTTTAAATGTAGTTTTCCAAATGTCTTCCTCAGTGATCCTAACTCGATGATAACCACTTCGTAAGTCTAACTTAGTGAAATACTTTTCATACCTCAACTGATCAATAAAATCATCAATTCTTGGGGGTGGATAACGATTTTTTACTGTGATTTTTTTCAGTGCACGAAAATCCACACACATGCACCAAGTTCCATCCTTCTTTGGCACCAAGACAATGGGAAAACCACATGGCGAACTAGATGGGAATATGATACCTTTGCTCAGCAATTCTTGAATTTTCTTTTTGATTTCCAAACTCTCCATAATAGACATGCAATACATGCCAATTTTCGGAAGTGGAACATCCTGTTGCAACTGAATCTCATGCTAAATTCCCCTCTTGGGAGGTAACCCCTTTGGTTCCTGAAACATCTCACCATGCTTGCTTACCACATCAAACAAATCAGATTTCAATTTATCATCACAAACTTCAAAAGATTCATAATCAATATCATTCTTTTTCTTGATCATGAGAAGCACAAAATTTTTACTTGCATTTACTAGTCTCTTCATCTACCCTGCATTAACCAAAGAAATGTTCAGCTTTTTGCGATGGGCTCTCACTATGTACTCCACCCCATTCTTGAGAAATATGTATTTGTTTTCATGGTGATAAAATACTACTTTTCTATCATACAAATAAGGACTACCCAAAATGATTCCTGAGATGTCAAGTGGAACTACATCTAACTCAACTTCATCAATGAACTTTTCAGTAATGGCGAACTTGAATAAACACTTCCTTGTAACCTGTAAGTATGCATTATTTACTATACAACCCAATGGATATGGCTTATGATGATGATCTGAAATTTGATCTTAAATCAAGAAGAAGGTATTATAGACTCATGTGCAGGAATGCCTATATCACTTAGTGAAATGGATCGAAAAGATTACGAATAATATAGACAATTGGCAATTAGAAAACATAACAGAATCACATAAACATAGCCAAAATGATAAAGGAGTTCACCAGACTTCTTGGCTACATCTCTTGGTCCAAGCCTTCAATGCTGACCTCTATATTCAGTCTTCAAATGTGGGATTGTTACAGTTTGTGAGCTTAATACTGAGTCTCAACACAACAATGGAATTTAATACAAATCTTGCTCAAAACTCCTCTAGTCAACAAGAGTAACACACCTCCAGACCCCCTGGATGATTCCAAAGTTTGCTTTGGCACCGCGCTACTCTATCTTCTCTACCTTTTCCACCTCTGTACTATCCCTCTGGCTCTCTGGCACTCTTTCTCTATTCACTATCCTCTATCTACTTTTTCTACGTTCATCGTGTTTTATAACACGTTTTGTTACAAAAATGCTTAAAGCGTGTAATCTGTTTGTTCATAATAGAAACTGTTTATAACGAAATACTGGTGGGCACGGGTGGACCCGACAGTCCAGCCGTTCTCCGAAACTAATTCCTGAAAACAAAACATTTTAGTTCATATATAGAAATTCACAGAAATACGTTGAAACCCAACCATTTAAACAACAAGCCCATTCTCCATTGTTCGATCAATGATTGATAATCTAACGACTGACGGACATTTCAGGCGACCCACTTGCATGGGGATAACCCACCCAAAATGAGTGGTTTTTTCTCTCCTGCGTTGTGCCACGTGTCGGTCCACAACCCTTTGTATGTTGCAATGCGATCAACATCGCCGATTGCCATCATCGATCACACATCGGCCCCTTTTGCCAACACTGTGGGTCTTGGTCCTTCCCCTTCGTGCGATGCGATAAGTCGCAAATTGCATCTCACATGGTCTTCAAGCCTGCGGCTTAAGTCCTCCCTTTGGAATCTGCAATGCAATATATGTAATATCCACCGTCGATCTGCACACCGATCCAATGGTCCACGTTAAGTTGCTGGATCGTGATCACAATTCCCATAAGTATACCCCCGATACACTCCACTAGTATTTCCTGATGTGATTCTTTGGCTTCCTCTGATGCGATCTCGTTGATTCAATCCTAACCATTGATCTGGCAGAACGAACAGCTCTGATACAGCGATACATCATTCTTGGGTTTCCGCCATTCTTCACTATTTTCACTGCGATACTCTGTTTTCGATATTTGAAGAATTAGAGGTTCAAGATCCATTTAGGATCATGCCTCCCAAGTGAAAAGCTTTTTGACCACCAAAAGTTGGTTTTTAGTCATCGATCAAGTGAGGATATTGCGCCTTCACTTGTCCAATTTCTATCTGTTATACTCCTATAGTTACAGGTGTCATATTTCATGATTGACTGGTTGAGCTCTGTAATATGTTCATCCTTTCCTTGCTGTAAAGGTTTCCATATTATCAAAAAAATGAAAAAAATAAAAAATGTAAAGAGGGTATACCCTGAAAGAAAAATCAAAGGGTGAAAAAAATAAATGGTCAAAAGAAAAAATGAAAAGAAATGAACCCCAAATAAAAAAGACCAGGAAATTGTGCAAGTCTAAATTCCACTACTATTTCATTTTCTGTAAATAAAGCATCATGTATAGCTTGTTGAACTTTTTGCCACAATTGATGAATGGCCAAACAACTTAATCTTGGCCAGTTCATGTTTCAATTTCCTGTTTTAGAGATAGAGAATAAAAATCTGTCCAAACTATTTAATCTGAGCCCTTGGAAGAAATAAGTGCAGACTTAGGTAGGCTTACCATGCAAAGAAAAGAAAATTGATGAGGGTTTGCCAGTCTAAGTGCACCCAAAGAAATGTAGAAAAAATGTTAGGTAAAGTAGGCAGGGTAGGTAGATTGATGTTGCAGAATAAGAATTGTGATAAAGTTTTGTCTCTCAAAGTGTTAAATTTACCTCCATCACAAGTGCAAAGCAGATACTCTTGGAGCAGCTCAAGCAAGGCATGTCTAACTTCCCTTCATCCTTTCCCCAAATCATTTACTAATTTCCCCCAGAGATATTAAGATCTGCTTAATATCACTGAATCACTCATCTCATTCCATAACATTTGCCTAAGTAAGAATTTGTTTTACTTAGGGATTAACCATATTTCTTGTATAAACTCTTTTTTCCCCTCTAAAGCCTAAGTTTCCTAACATTATACTTAGCACTTTCCTTTCAAAAATCTCATATTAACAATTAACTTTATTATTTAAAACCCACGCAAATATACCCTCCTGTGTTATGTATATATAACATCAAAAACCCCATTTATTAATTTTCCCCACCCCGGTTTAATTATAAACCATATCACTGTTTAATTGGGGATTAAAGGTTTATTTGAAACCTTTAATAGCCTCCACGCGCAAAACCCCGGGATTAATTAACATTTGGTTAATTAATAACCAAATCAACCCTGCTAACCAATCAAACAAGCCCCGAAACCATTAAAAAACGTTAAATATGATCGGGCCCCCGCGCATTAACCGCCCGTCATCTCCGTACAGCGCCCATTGTCCGATCTAGACCTGTCCATCCGACGGTTTGCGATCATTTCGCGACCCCTGCCTTGGCCGAGAGTTAAGTCCCGTGGAACTGGTGGCTTTTGTGCCATACCCGGGACACGCATTGTGCTTCCGCATTGATCGCTCCCCCTCCATCCGATACTGCCCAAGCCCGAAAGCGGTGTGGGCAAAACCATTTACTGCCCTCCCGCTGACCCCTCATTGACATCATCCGTTGAGGTCAGCTATCCTCTGCTGACGTCACACTGCCATGTCACCATTTGCACTGCCACATCACCCACCACGTCATCTATTTCATACCCCCCATCAAATTTTCCCGCCAAAAAATCTCTTGTTCAATAAAGGGTAAAGAGTCTGTTAGAGTCGGTTTGGTCAGTCCTCCGTCAGAGATCAAAACTCTTTATGCATTTCATGTTTAAGTGTCTTGCTCCATTCACTTAGCTTCATTCCACTAGGGGCATGCCATAATCTAACGGAGAAGGTCATACTAGTCATTTCCCCTCATGTTTGGCTCTTGCTGGCTTATGCCTTTGTGTCAAACAATCAAAAAGTCCACAACAATCAAGGTCTAGTCCTTTAATGGACAAAAGTCATTTTTCGTCATTAGGTCCAGGGATTGATCAATTTGGTCTTTAAATATGTCTAGTAAAGCCATGCAGGCCAGAGGGATGCTCTTGCAATGTAATGATCCGCAGAGTTTCACCATCATATTGACAGACTTCGACTATTCTTCAAAACTCTGTTTTGAAGAAAAGTCAAATAGTGTCATTTGTGACAAAATTTTCAAAAAGGGTTGACAATTGATTTCTTCAGGTGCAGTCATGGTTTCCGTGGCCACAGTGCTCTGTCATGCAATCCCTGCAAAAAGTGTCGAAAATTTCATCATTTGAGCCCAAAATTTAGAGAAAAGGTGAAAATCAGGGTTATATTAAAGTCAGTGAAAGGTGTTGAACAAGACATTAGAAAAGTGGGTTTTTTAAAAAGGTTAATTTAAAAATATGACCTCCAAGCCTATATACACAAATATCATCATAAAAAAATTTCATTGTGCAAGCAAAGCATTGGAGGAAGATTGCAAGGTTGTGAGTTGAGGTTGGAGTGATTTGGAGCAGCTTGGAGGCAGTTTCACAGAGCACAGCGCATATACTCAGGGGCGCGGCGCACTCACCGGGCGCGGCACACACAGAGCCCGCCCACAGTTTAAAATCACCACTAGCGCGGCGCACAAGGGTAAAACGCCCAGAAACCACCTATTTCACCCAAAAAAAATTGTGGATCTCATCCAATTGCAAGGTAGGCAACCTACCTCCACTTGTGCATCAAATTTGAAAGAGATATGATGGTTTTAAGATTATAATCAAATGCAAAAATTTTTTATAAAACAAACACAAGAAGACATCAAGAAAACCATGATGCTAGGATTTTTGCTACAGTAATATTGTTGCCAAGGTGTTTTTCCTACCCTACCCCTATTACTCATTCCCCTATGCCATTTTCCCCATAATCACTACCCTAACACTACTAAGATCATACTCCCTTCCCCCTCCTCCTGTTGCTCAAAAAAACCCAAACCCTGCCTTGCCAAAAACACAAACACTACCCTATCAAAATACCCCAAAACCTCTTGTATATCCCTAAATACAATTTTCCTATAAACCCCTATTCCCATTATATTATACCCCATCCTAATACTCCCTTTTTTATTGTCCCCTTGGTGGCAAATTGTCAAAGCAACCTCCAACTTCACTATAATCAAAGGGCAGCCTAAATTTAGTTTACAAAATAGCAGTCGTGGCATCCGAGGTTTCATCAGAATATGAGGAGACCCACAGTGATATAGCTTCAGGAGAACAGGCCCCCAGGAGACATCACCGGAGTGGCAAACATGTTAGAGATGAGCCAAACACCCTCACCGAGTTGCAGGCATGCCCTCTTGCTATGTCATGTTTCCAGCACTTAGTGTGTTTTGAATTTTGTCAGAGGGTGGCAAATGTCAGAGTTCATCATGAGTTGGCCCGTCTTTTTGCACTTCACCTACATGGAGGACAGTCTATCTTGGCTGGGGTCACTTTCACATTGACACCCGAAACCATATCAGTGGAAACAGGCATACCAAACATTGGAGAATAGTGGCATAAGAAGAAGAAGGTGGAGAGGCATCATTATGAGCCTTACATTAAGGCCAGTTGTTTGAGCCAGCTCATGAGAGTTTTTCCATTCAGATTTTTGAGAGATGAGTATGCTCCGCTCATGAAATTGATCATGAAATACTTCAGTTGTGAGGGGAGGTTTTCTCGCCTTTATGCCTATCACATCAGGTTGCTCATGCACTTTACCAGGGTGTGGATGATGAACCTCCCATTTTCATTTGCGGGAACATAGAGAGGATGAAAAATTTCATGCAGCACAAGACCCCTCGACAGCAGCTCAACAGTGTTTATCACTTTGCTCTTATCCGGATTTTGGTGGACCATCAGTTGGGATTGCAGGGTATTGCTTGGGAGGACTTCATCTCCCGTGACTTCTTCAGCACTCCACAGGTAGTATCAGAGGCAGAGCATGAGATAGGAGGCCCATCTCATCAGTATGAGCGACATGAGACTGCTACTATGCCAGTATACATCACCTATCAGAGAGGCAGTAGACCCTTATTTGCAGCAGCAAAGCGAGTGTTATCTCCACCCGGGGTGGAAGGGGCCTCGCTTCCGACATCAACATCACAGGAGTAGGGAAAGGGTAAGAAGCCAGTGCAGGAGGAAGGGCCATCAGGTGAACGAGAGACTGAATTCGTTCTCCTCCACGATGATGAGACAGATGCAGAACCAACAAATGCAGAGCTTACAGAGATCATCCAGGAGCAGCAATCAGTGATTGAGTCCTTATCCCTTGACTTGGAGAGGTCCAAGTGGAACATGAAGTACTTGAAGTAGAGAAACAAGCAGCTTGAGGACCAGCGGGTGATCATGGAGCTGCAAAACATTCGTGAGCATCCCCAAGCTGCTCAAAGAAGAAGGGTTGAGCTTACATCTTTGGAGCAAGAAATCAATGAGGATCAGGAGGTCAACCTTGAGAGCATCAACATGCATTTGGAGAGGCTGCTAGACAAGGCCGACTAGGACCTTTCTCTACTGAGACACATGGCTTTCCATTACAGGGTGCGAAACATGAGTGCACAGGCCCGAATAAGGAGTTTGAAAGCGAAATTGAGGAAAGCAGCAAGAAAGGAAAAAGAGGCAAAAGAGCAAGATCAGCTTCGAATCTTGGCTGATGCCTCCTTGGCCCATCATAACACCGCATAGGGAAACTCTAGCCCAAATTTCAAGAAATTTGGGGAATTTTTGGTCACTTCACAAATTTTTGGGCAAAAAACAGGGTTTTTCTCCGTGTGGACGCGGCGCTAAAATTATAGAGCTCCAAATGAGGAATGGTTTGCATTTTTGGATTTAGCATGGAAAATCACGACTACTGGTGTCCGGACAAGAAATTTTGGCAAGGTATGAGTCTCCAAAAGGTCAAAAAACACCCAAAAATGGCCTCTCTGCCACTTTTTTGACACACAGGAAGCAATATTGGGAGAATGAAGATTTGGAGGGGAAAATGAGCACCAAATTAAAAAATTCTAGTGGGGTTAGAAAGTAGATAGGATAGGCTTTCCAACAAGCCCACTTGGGCACATTTTGGACACCTGAAAGTGCCCCAAAATAGGCCCCAAAGTAGCGCGGTGCACAGAGAAAATGGCGCGACGCACAGAGGAAAAATTGCCCAATTTGCTTCCATTTCGCGAAATTTCGGTTCGCGACTTCTCCAAGTGGACCCGCTCATCTACACTTCAGTTTTTTGGCACCAAAGGCAGAATTTAAAGTGTTTTTTCTCCATATTGACTTCTATCCAAGTGGCGAAGGAAGGCAAACGGTCACCCAAGCCAAATGTCATGTTTGTAGCGCTGCACCTGTAGCTGATGGTTGGCTCTCCATCTCCATTTTGCAATGATTCGAGTAACTCCCCAACCCTTGGGCGTTCTATCTCTTCCTTACACATTTTATATATTGTATGCAAGTTATTTGCAAATGGTTGGTTGGCTTGTAACTTCTGGGAGACAGTGGGAAAGAAACTCTGTTTCTTCACTGTGTAATTTTGACAGAGAATTAATGAAAGGCAGCGGCTCTGTTTCATGAGATTCTTGTGGTTGTGAGTGTAGCAAATGTGTCTCTTATGTTTTCATATGTATTTCGTTATGTTTCATAATTCAATTCATGTTCATTTCCAGTGAAATTTTCTGAGTGAGATTAGGTAGAATTCAATTTTATTGCTCTGCCTGTGGGAAAATTTCATGTTCAGTGTTTTTCTTCTATTGAAAAGGATTCATGTCACTATGCCCTTTTCACTTTCTTCAGCAATCTATTCATGCCGCGGTACCTCAAACTAAATTGTTACATTTTCTGCCTACCTTTCCTCATGGAATAATCTGTGCCTTTGTATTAAATTCTCTGTTCTTTGCTGAGTGTTGGTCCCATACCATCCCAGAAGCTCGGTCATTCATAAAATTTGTTTCTTGTACCCATTTTCACTTACTAGCCTAAGATCAATATTTCATTGTAAGTCATCTCAGACCGTTTTTTGCTTACCTATTCACTGAGCATGACTCGGAGAGAGCCCTCTCCTATTCTGGTAGGGCTAGCTACCAGACTGAGCGTGGTTTGTGGTTACCCTAATTTTTTCCTTCCTTCAGCCTAAGGCAGATTTAGGTGCTAACAGAGTCATTTTTGTTATATTTTTTTTGTGATCGGTTCTCCAGGCATGCAATTGACTGACTTAGTTCCAATGTTTCAACCGCCTCTGAATCACGAAAGCTCCAGCAACGAGCTCGCCAACTGCCGACCCTCCATTTTACAGTTTTCTTCTTCTTTGCACAGTTTGAAACAAAGCAAAGGCATTCCCGAGCTCGTAGTAGAAGAAACAAAGATAAACAGGGATACATGCTGCAGTCAGTGTGAAACAGTCAGAGACATGATTTACCAGAGGAAAGGCACTCAGAGGACACATTAGAAGTTCCATTTTGTCGAACAGCGGTGAACAGGGTCGGTTCAGCATCTATCAGGGTACAAAAGAAGTCAAAGAGTATTAGAGGAGCCATAAAGAGTATCATTGCAGAATTAAAAGCATATCAAATCAGAAATTAAAGAGTATCAGAGTCGACTAAAAGAATCAAATGAGAAGTTTAATGCAGCAGTTAAGACAAAGAGTTGGCGCACAACTACTTTAGATAACTGCAGGCCAAACCCTAATAGGCCTGCATCCAGCGCAACATCAGATATTTTTCCCGAGCTATTTCTACCTTGCTTGTAAAGTATTTTAGGTTAAACTCAGATATTATCTCATAACTTTGATGAGAGATCCTGTTGTACATATTGTTGTTGTATAAATACCCTCTTCATCAGAGTTTTGAAGAGGTTGGGTATGTGTAGATTTCTCTAGACTTTGTTGTAAATACTGAACTTTGGAATAAAAAGCTGTTGGGATCAAAATGTTGTCTGTGGAAGAAGAATTGATGCAGAAGACCTATCACAGAATTCTTGAATCAACCCATGGATCAATGAGTACTTTCTACCTTGTGTTTTATAGTTTCTTGTTTGTTATATCATCTGTGTTTCATGATCTGAATAGTAGAGAAAAATATTAATCCAGAATTTGCTTAGCTGCACTCTATTTTCAGTCCTTACTATTCTCTGTGTTTTCTTCAGAATTAGAACAAATAGTGAATTCTTAATTGCTCATATTTCCCCTGATTCTCTCATGTTGATTATTTGATAAAGAATTCTTAATTGCTCTTTGTTGGTAAGCTTTCACTTTCCCTCTTTCAATATGATGAAGGATTCTTAACTGCCCTTCACCCATTTGACTCCATTCCATCTAATTCCAGCGTTTAATTGTTCCATTGTTTTACTACCTTGCTCTGTGATGCCATCTTTTGTTAGAAACTGAATCCAGGAAGCCTGTTTCTTTTGACTCCATCATGCCCAATGGATTGAACTCTTCAGTTTTGCTTCATTGTTCTACTGAATCTCACCACCCAAACTCAAAACAAAACCCTTATACTTCATAACTAGCCTAAAACCTTCTAAAACAAAGCTAAATCATAAGGAGAGAGCCCTCTCTGGATGCAGATTGGCTAGAATCTATGTCTAAAATATTGGTCTATGGTTACCTCGTCCGTATTCCCTTTCTTACAACTTTTGGGAACAACCTGAGTGATAACATCATTGGCGACTCCACTGGGGACTGAATAAATGTTTGTTACTATTGTTTATTTCATAAGCTATATATGGAGCATGAAGTTATCCAGGTAGCCTTTGAAACTGCTTTTGCTTTGCATTTGCAGCAGTAAATAAATGCTGCTTCAGTCTATCACTGGTCTAGTTTATGGTTTGAAGAGTTGGTTTCAAATGCTTGATCAGTTCCTCTTGTCAAATAAAATCTTTAAGAAAGTTTAAATCTCATATCTAAATCCTCTTAAAGAAATCATAAAAGTTGTTTTGAGAAATCATAAAAAATCAAAATAATCATAAAAATCTCAAAATTTTGTTTCTTGGAGAAACTGAACCTTTTCTTCCGAATTGTTTTATAGGTTTAGATCTGATCTATGATGGTGGACAAGGATCAGACACACAAAGGGTAAAATCATCCACCTCGCGACTCCACATCATTTTCACAATCAAGACTCCACTGGAGAAATGAACCTGAAAGAACTGTATGAAAAGATTAGGCTTTTGATTTGGATTGTTATCCAAGACATTATGTTCTTTCTCATTGACAATATTTTTCAATGTATATTGTATTTTAGAGATGAATTTAAATTAAATTTTTATTATTTTCCTTCCAGAAATATAGATGCAAATTCTCCTTACACATTTGAACAACAGTCTTCTAATTCTTATGAAGATCATTTTTCAGTTAAAGAGAATCCAAAAATCAAGACCAATCATCCAATCCCTGAACATATTCTGGTACCTCATAAAGTTCCTAATAGGTATAAACCACTCATTTTGCCTCCTGCAGTCCATGCTTTCCCTAACGATTATCCCCAGTATCTCCCAAGATTTGATGGAGAGAATGGTGTCATTGCCCAAAAACATATCCAATTTTTTGAAGATTATCTGAACTTATTTGAAGTGGATGAAGTGGATGTTAGTATTAGGCTTTTTGCTCTTTCTTTGCAAGGCAAATTCAGGAGTTGGTTCAAAACCCTGCCTAAGGCAAGTATCTCAAATCTTGAGCAGTTTCTCAAACTCTTCCTTGATAAATGGATAATCAAATTCAATCTCCTCATGATCATAGAAGAATATAATCAGTTAAAAAGACATCTAGATGAAATAGTACAACAATTTTCAGACAGATTCAATCAATTCTATCATTCAATACCATTGAATATAAAACCTCCCCCTGATTCAACTCTACTGCATTACCCAAGAGCATTTGATTCAGAGATAGAATTTCATTTGAGAGAGAGAAACCCCTCCACTATGGAACAGATGCAGAACATGGTAGTGGATGTAGAGGTTAATCTGAAAATTAGAAAAGAAAAGTTGAAAACAGAGAAAGAGGAAAAACCTGACATTTTGATAAAGAAAGCAGAGGAAATGATACAGAAGATCACAATGAAAGTTGAATGCTTTGTTCAAAATCATCATGACACATTTGTTTCACAAGAAGAAAGGGTTGATATTCATGAACAAATTTTTACCAACTCAACCTACCATAGATCAGAAGACAGATCCACAGAGCAAAGTATGGAGGAGAAATCTCCTCATCTACTGTGTGCATTTGATAACATTTCTTCTTTCAATGGCTCACCCAAATATGATCAATATGATGATGATTATGTTTCTCAAACCCAAATTAACCTTGCAGAGGAATCAGAAGATAATTTTGGGAATAACAAAATTCAGGACCAACAGCTTGAAGGAAGTGATCAACTTGTTCATTTCAGCTATAAGAATGAGGAGGAAAGTATAGGAAATTTTGAAATCAATGAGGGAACTTTACCATTTTTTTTTGAGTCTTTTCAGTTTATCAGAGATAACTATCATGCAATAAAAAATCAAATGTCAACAAGTCCTGATATTAATCATCTAGAGGGCAATCAAATTTTTGTTCAAGATTTATCATATCTAGATCTGCAGCCCCAGAATGCCATTAAATGTCAGGTTGAAGAAGAAGACTTGGAAGCAGCAACATATGATCAAAAATCCCAAGTTGATTCCTTGCCCCTTTGTTCTGAATCATCTGAATTGTTTAAATAAAAAGAAGAACAGCTTGTAGAAATCTGTTAAGTTCCATTTGAACCCATGGGCAATAAGTTGCCAGAATCCTTCCAAGTTCTCTATGATCCAACAGCGGACAGGTTGAATGATGAAAGAAATCAGAATTCTTCTCCATTAACATATTGTGAGAGTCAAAAACAAGATGATAATGGTTTTACAAGATAGGAATTACAATCAGTGAAAATATCACGACAAAGAACAGTTGAAAACATACATGGTGATAAAGACAAAAGTGATTTCTCAATTCCAAGGCATGAAAGCTATCCAGAACATTTGTATAGTTGTTTGAATCAGTTCGATATTAGTGTATATATTTTTCAGGATCCTTTTGTATAGTTTCTAGATTCAACAAGGGAGATCAGGAATTTCCTTATCTTCTCACAGGTTAATAAATCCAAATTTGATTGCAAGATCTCAATTTTAAACACCATCAAACACAAGCAACACAGGTCACTGATGTATATAATGCTTAAGTGGTTGCATTGGTTATTTCATTTTACCTAACCAGCAGTCAGAAAGCCAATTAGAGTAAAGTAGGTAGGATTTCAATTTGTTTTAAATTCAGTTTTTTAGTGAGTTAGGAAATAAATCCTTAAATGTTTGAATCCAAGATTTTGTTGATTTTTTAATCTAGTTTGAAGAGTGCAACACCTTTTTGTTTCAAGCCAGATCTCATAGATCTGTAGGAAAAGTTGAAAAGATTTTTATCAAAAAGACCAAGGCTGCAAGTTCCTACCCAAGTAACAAAGTGTTCAAGTATGATTCAAGGAGGAAGAAAAAAAAAGAAAATCAAAAAATGTGTTTAAATGTGGATTGGATAGTAACTTGTTGCAGTTGAAGCCCGAAGAGAAGGCCCTAAGCTTCAGAAAGTGTGTTGTCATATATACAAATAAAGCAACTAGCAAAAGGAAAATTTCATAGCAAAGCAAAAGTTATGCAGAAGGCCATCTGACCTGTTTTTCTTGACTTTCCACGAGGGAAAGCCATCCCCAAGTGGAGCCAGTGTTATACTCCTATAGTTATAGGTGTCATATTTCATGATTGACTGGTTGAGCTTTGTAATATGTTCATCCTTTCCTTGCTGTAAAGGTTTCCATATTATCAAAAAAATAAAAAAAAATAAAAAAATGTAAAGAGGGTATACCCTAAAAGAAAAATCAAAGGGTGAAAAAAATAAATGGTCAAAAGAACAAATGAAAATAAATGAACCC
The DNA here is from genome assembly GCA_031772625.1 of Pinus tabuliformis. Lineage (NCBI taxonomy): Eukaryota > Viridiplantae > Streptophyta > Pinopsida > Pinales > Pinaceae > Pinus > Pinus tabuliformis. Next base: position 289,778,418 of record CM062807.1, on the reverse strand, counting down.
AAAATAAAATATACCAGGAAAGTGTGCAAGTCTAAATGCCACTACTATTTCATTTTCTGTAAATAAAGCATCATGTATAGTTTGTTGAACTTTTTGCCACAATTGATGAATGGCCAAACAGCTTAATCTTGGCCAGTTCATGTTTCAATTTCCTGTTTTAGAGATAGAGAATAAAAATCTATCCAAACTATTTAATCTAAGCCCTTGGAAGAAATAAGTGCAGACTTAGGTAGGCTTACCACGCAAAGAAAAGAAAATTGATGAGGGTTTGCTAGTCTAACTGCACCCAAAGAAATGAAGAAAAAATGTTAGGTAAAGTAGGTAGGGTAGGTAGATTGATGTTGCAGAATACGAACTGTGATAAATTTTTGTCTCTCAAAGTGTTAAATTTACCTCTATCACAAGTGCAAAGCAGATACTCTTGGAGCAACTCAAGTGAGGCATGTCTAACTCCCCTTCATCCTTTCCCCAAATCGTTTACTAATTTCCCCCAGAGATATTAAGATCTGCTTAATATCACTGAATCACTCATCTCATTCATAACATTTTCCTAAGTAAGAATTTGTTTTACTTAGAGATTGACCATATTTCTTGTATAAACTCTTTTTTCCCCTCTAAAGCCTAAGTTTCTTAACATTATACTTAGCGCTTTCCTTTCAAAATCTCATATTAACAATTAACTTTATTATTTAAAACCCATGCAAATATACCCCTCTCATATTATGTATATATAACATCAAAAACCCCATGTATTAATATTCCCCGCCCCAATTTAATTATAAACGATATCACTATTTAATTGGGGATTAAAGGCTTACTTGAAACCTTTAATAGCCTCCGTGCACAAAACCTCAGGATTAATTAACATTTGGTTAATTAATAATCAAATCAACCCCGCTAACCAATCAAACAAGCCCCGAAACCATTAAAAAACGTTAAATATGATTGGGCCCTCGTGCATTAACTGCCCGTCATCTCCGTGCAGCGCCCATCGTCTGATCTGGACCTGTCCATCCGATGGTCCGCGATCATTTCGTGACCCCCACCATGACCGAGAGTTAAGTCCTAGGGAACTGGTGGTTTTTGCACCATACCCAGGACACGCGTCATGTTCCCGCGTTGATCACTCCCCCTCCACTCAATACCGCCCAAGCCTGAAAGTGGTGCGGGAAAAACCATTTACGCCCTCTCGCTGACCCCTCGCTGATGTCATCTGCTGAAGTCAGCTATCCTCTACTGACGTCACACCGCCATGTCACCCGCCACGTCATCTATTCTGTACCCCCCACTGACATCATGCTGACGTCACCCGTCCGAAAAATGAAATTTTCCTGCCAAAAAATCTTTTGTTCAATAAAAGGGAAAGAGTCATTTTTGTTATATTTTTTCTACGAGCGGCGCTCTAGGCATGCAATCGACCGACTTAGTTCTAATGTTTCAACCACCTGTGGATCACGAAAGCTCCAGCAATGAGCTTGCCAACTGCCGACCCTCCATTTTATAGTTTTCTTCCTCTTTGTACAGTTCGAAACAAAGCAGAGGGATTCCCAAGCTTGCAGTAGAATAAATAGAGATAAATAGGGATTCATGCTGCAGTTAGTGTGAAACAGTCAGAGACATGATTTACTAGGGGAAAGGAACTCAGAGGACATGTTAGCAGTTCCATTTTGCCGAACAGCAGTGAACAGGGTCGGTTCAGCATTTATCAGGGTACAAAACAAGTCAAAGAGTATCAGAGGAGCCATAAAGAGTATCAGTGAAAAATTAAAAGCATATCAAATCATAAATTAAAGAGTATTAGAGCTGAATAAAAGAAGCATATGAGAAGTTTAATGCAGCAGTTAAGACAAAGAGTCGGCGCACAACTACTTCAGACAGCTGCAGGCCGAACCCTAATAGGCCTACATCCAGCACAACATCAGATATTTTTCCCGAGCTATTTCTACCTTGCTTGTAAAGTATTTTAGGTTAAACTCAGATATTATCTCATAACTTTGATGAGACATCCTATTGTACATATTGTTGTTGAATAAATACCCTCTTCATCAGAGTTTTGAAGAGGTTGGGTATGTGTAGATTTCTCTAGACTTTGTTGTAAATAATGAACTTTGGAATAAAAAGCTGTTGGGATCAAATTGTTGTCTGGTTTACTGGAAGAAGAATTGATGCAGAAGACCTGTCACAGAATTCTTGAATCAACCCATGGATCAATGAGTACTTTCTACCTTGTGTTTTATAGTTTCTTGTCTATTATATCATCTGTGTTTCATGATCTGAATAGTAGAGAAAAATATTAATCTAGAATTTGCTTAGCTGCACTCTGTTTTCAGTCTTTACTATTCTCTGTGTTTTCTTCAGAATTAGAATAAATAGTGAATTCTTAATTGCTCCTGTTTCCCCTGATTCTCTCATGTTGATTATTTGATAAAGAATTCTTAATTGCTCTTTTTCGGTAAGCTTTCACTTTCCCTCTTTCAATATGATGAAGGATTCTTAACTGCCCTTCACCCATTGGACTCCATTCCATTTGATTCCAGCCTTTAATTGTTCCATTGTTTGACTACCTTGCTCTGTGATGCCATCCTTTGTTAGAAACCGAATCCAGGAAGCCTGTTTCTTTTGACTCCATCATGCCCAATGGAATGAACTCTTCAATTTTGCCTCATTGTTCTATTGAATCTCACCACCCAAACTCAAAAAAAAACCCTTGTACTTCATAACTAGCCTAAAAGCTTCTAAAACAAAGCTAAATCATAAAGAGAGAGCCCTCTCTGGATGCAGATTGGCTAGAATCTGTGTCTAAAATATTGGTCTGTGGTTACCTCGGCCGTATTCCCTTTCTTACATCTTTTGGGAACAACCTGAGTGATAACACTATCCATCTTGCTTTGCTTGGATTTGAACCTTTGAGCCCTACTCTCAGGTACTCAACATCCCCTCGACGTGAAGTTCTTACCTTCCTGTCCAGAACTATGTCGTCCTTTAACTCATTGAGATACTCCGGCAACAGATCCTCAATAGAAGGCAACTGACTTTGCTCTTCGGGATCTTCAATCAATGAAGGTTCATACAATCTCAAGTTCTCTGCATTAACGACTGAATAGATCTGCATATAAGCTGGTAAATCAAGGTGAAAATCATTTTCACCAATTTTATCAAGTATCTTGAAAGGTCCATACCTTATTGGTTTTAGCTTCTTACCTTCACCCTGCATTCTTTCTTTCCTGATGTACATCTAGACTTAATGACCAACTTGAAAACTATGCTCAACTCGATGCTTGTCATGTCTTTCCTTGTACTTGGCTTGACTTCTTTCCAGCTGTTCCTGTACTGCCTGGTGAATTTCCTAGATTTGTTCAATGAACTTGGTTTCTTTGTCCACATCATTGTGTCCATGAACTGCTATGTCTTTACCATAGACAAAATCCAAGGGAGACTTTGGTATAAAACCAAAACAAGTCTCAAAAGGAGATCTCTGAGTAGAAGAGTGTTTGGCATGACTGTAAGCATGCTGCACATAACACAAATGCTCATCCGAAAGCTTGGGATGCTTGCTGCAATAACCTCTAAGCAACTGGATCACTGTCATGTTGACCACTTCCATCTGACCATCTATTTGTGGATGAAATGTTTTGTTTTCCTTCAATCTAGTGTCCATTAACTCCCATATACTTGACCAAAACTTCCCAACAAATTGAGAATCTCGATCAGATACAATAGAAGTGGGTAACCCAAAATGAACCCAGACATTTCGAAAGAACAACTTTGTTGTTTGTTCAGTTGTAACCTAATTATTACATGGTATCAAAATACACATTTTACTGAACATGTCCACAACTACATAGAAATAATCATGACCTTTCCTAGACTTTGGCAATCCCCCAAAAAAATCCATGGAAACACTTTCCCAAGGACAAGAAGGAATTGGGAGTGGAGTGTACAAACCTAATTTTCTATTACTGGGCTTGCTTGTAGCACACATAGTACACCCTTTGATATATCTAGAAACTTTCTCATGCATTCTTTGCCAATAACAGAACCTTTGCAACTATGCAACTGTTTTACTTACACCAAAATGACCTGATATGAGAGAAGTGTGTGCTTCTCGAATTATGTTAACTCTTTCAGTTTGTGGAATGCATAACTTTCCCAAATGATATAAGAGTTGGTGCTTTACATAATAATCCAATTTTTCTACCTTCTTTCCATGACTTAAAGTTGCATATACATCTTTAAAATCTACATCTTGAGCACATTGTTCAATGTAACTTTCATGAATTACTGAGTTATCCTTAAGTATAGTAGATGCATTTATGATTGGTCTTGATAACATATTTGCAACCTTATTGTGTATGTCTTTCTTATATCTGATGGCAAGATGAAATTGCTATAGAAAACCCATCCACCTATAATGTCTTGATTGTTGTAATTTGGTTTGTGAGTGCAAATATTGAAGTGGTTGATGATCTGTATGTATGATAGTTTCTTTACCCATTATGTAATATTTGCACTTTTTCACACTTTGTACTAATGCATATAATTCTTTATCATATGTAGGACAGTTAACTACTGTAGAAGTAAATGTCTCAAAATGATAGCATATAGGCTTTCTATGTTGCATCAACACTGCTCCCATGGCATAGTCACTGGCATCTGTCTCAATCTCAAATGGATGCTGAAGATCTGGCAGTGCTAGTACTAGTGCTATACTGATTTTCTCTTTCTAGGTGTCGAAGGCTTTCTATTGTTTACCTCCCCATTGAAATACCTGTTTCAAACTTGTTAAAGCATGTAAAGGAGCTACAATCAATGAGAAGTTAGTAATAAAATTTCTCCAGTATTGTGCTGCCCCTAGGAAACTCCTAACCTCTGTAGCAGATTTGGGTTTAGGCCAATTCACAATGACTTCAACCTTAGAGGGATCTATCTTCAATTCACCACCCCCTACAATATAACCCAAATAATTTAAAGATGTTCAACCAAATTCACATTTCGACAGTTTTACATAGAGATTTTCTCTTTTTAAAACATCTAAAGTCTGCTTCACATGCTTTACATGCTCATCCCATTTCTTACTAAAAACAAGAATGTCATCTAAATAAACTATTACAAAGTCATCAATAAATTGTCTAAATACATTATTCATAACTCGCATAAATGTAGCAGGAGCATTAGTTAGGCCAAAAGGCATAACCAACCATTCATAAAATCCTTGCTTTGTCTTGAAAGCAATCTTTTAGGCATCCTGTTCTGCAACTCTGATCTGATGGTAGCCACTTCATAAATATAACTTAGAAAAGTAAATGGCTTCTTTTAATTGATCTAACAAATCATCTATACGAGGAAGAGGATAACGATTTTTAATCGTTATTTTATTTAGTGCTCTAAAACCAATACACATTCTCCACGAACCATATTTCTTTCTCACCAGTACAATTGGCGATCCACATGGTGATGTGCTTGGTCATATAAAGCCCTTATCATGAAACTCTTGTACCTGCTTCATTATCTCTACATTCTCTAAATCTGATAACATGTACATTCCAATGTTAGGTAGTGGATCGTCTCGTTGTAAATGAATATCATGTACTATTTCCTGCTTGGGTGGTAGACCTTTAGGTTCTTGAAATAGAATATCATACTCCAAAACAACTTTAACTAAATTAGCTTTCTGTTTAGGATCACAGCCTTCAAATGCATTGGATTTATCAAGATCCTTTGCCTTTACAACCATTAGTAAAAATTGCTTACTTGAATTCACAATTCTTTTCATCTGCCCTGAGTTTATAAGAGAGTAGTTACCTTTAAGTTTATCAGCCCTTACAATGTATTCTATTCCATCTTTAGTGAGTTGATACTTATTCTTAGCTCTATAGAAAATGGCTTTCCTATCATACAAGTATGGACTTCCTAAAATAATACCACATATATCCAATGGAACTATATCTAACTCAACCTCATCTACAAATGTTGATCCAATAGCAAACCTAAGTTTACATTGTCTCATTAATTGTAGCTTTGTTTTATCACACACCCAACCTAATGGATATGGCTTCTTATGATGCTTTGTTTCTAATCCCAACTTCTTTACAATTGTTTCAGAAATCAAATTTACTTGTGATCCACTATCAAATAAAGTATCAATTTTACTGTGCTTGGAAATTACTCTAATATGAAATAGCTCATTTCTTTTCCTCTCATTACTTTCATTATCAACAGATTGTGAAGAATTACTTGTGGATGCTTCAGAATATTTACCTTTAATACCTATGGTTGTAATTTTTGTTTCATCACCTGAATCCGACCCCAAGTCCTTCTGAATAGCAGCAACATTCTTTCTCTCCTTACCCCCAAACTTCTTAGGTTTCAGTTCTGGATGCAAAGACCAGCAGTGTGCCTCATCGTGTCCTTCTTTCTTACAATGAGTGCATGAAGGTTCATCCTTATTTAGAGTGTTTGCTTTCCTCTCCTTCCATTTCAGTTTCTTCTTTTCTTTATTCTTGTTTACGAAAGATTTATATGATTTCCCAACCTCAGGGTTTACATTCTTACCTCTAGCCTCTAGATGTGTTGCTTGAACTGATACATCATCTAAGCTAGTGGGATTAAGCATAAGTATAGTATGCTTTAAATAACTACGGAGACCACCTATATACTTCAATAAAGTCTCAGGTGAGTCCCATGATATAATTAGAGTTAAAGCTCTTTTTCTGAATTCCTCAGTATAACTCTATACACTCTGTCCCTTCAATTGTCAAAGAGTTTCCCAACTCATCATTGCCTACTGCATGTAAGCCAAAGGATAGAATTCTTTTTTGATAGGAAAAAAAAAATCATTCCAGGTAGAAATTATTTTACCATGTTTTCGAAGATCAGCTTATGTCTTGCCTTCCCACCATACCAGTGCAGTTCCTCCAAGTCGAAGGCTAGCCAACTAGATCTTCTTCCTCTCTGAATCAACGTTTTGTACCCTGCAATATACATCAATTTTCCTTATCCAATTATCTAGCTTCTCTACATTAAGTTCTCCATCATAAATTGGAAAATCAAACTTAATATCTAATTTGATTAAAGAAGTTTTCATCTTCTTCTTTGAAGAGCTAGTTTTATGCAAAGAAGATGATGAGGATGACGATGATGATGATGATGGGGGAGATGGTGGAGGAGGCATTCCTCCTTTTCCTTTGTCTTCTGGAGGAGCAAATAGAAAAGGTTCCTCTACTCCATTTTCTGGTTTAGGTGTTGAAATGCTTTCACCTCGACCCTTCTTGAACTCCAGATACATCTCTTCCACCATGGCTCGTATTGTCATAAAACTACTTATAAACTGAGATTCTAATCCCAATGGAGCTTCTTCTACCATCTCCTCCAAAAAAAGACTCTTCCAATCTCTGGATTTTCCTCAACAAGTTCTCCTTCTCATAGTTTGAGCTTTAATCTAGTTAGCATTCAAATTCCTACACGAGCTTGTCTAACTTTAACAAAAACCTTAGCTCTGATGCCACTTGATCTGAAGTCGATCTTAAATCAATAAAAAGGTATTACAGACTCATGTTCAAGAATGCCTATATCACTTACTGCAATGCATCGAAAAGATTGTGAATAATATAGACAATTGGCAATTAGAAAACATAACAAAATCACATCAACACAACCAAAATGATAAAGGAGTTCACCAAACTTCCTGGCTACGTCTCCTGGTCCAAGCCTTCAATGCTGACCTCTATATTTAGTCTTCAAATGTGGGATTGTTACAGTTTTTGAGCTCAATACTGAGTCTCAACACAACAATGGAAATTAATACAAAGCTTGCTCGAAACTCCTCGAGTCAACAAGAGTAACACACCTCCAGACCCCTTGGATGATTCCAAAGCTTGCTTTAGTGCTGCGCTGTTCTATCTTCTCTTCCTTTTCCACCTCTATACTATCCCTCTAGCTCTATGGCTCTCTTTCTCTATTCACTGTCCTCTATCTACTTTTTCTATGTCCATCATGTTTTATAACACGTTTTGTTACAAAAATGCTTAAAGCATGGAATCTGTTTGTTCATAATAGAAACTTTTTATAACGAAAGACCGACGGGTGGACCTGATCATCCGGCCATTCTTAGGAACTAATTCCTGAAAACAGCACATTTTAGTTCATACATAGAAATTCATGGAAATACGTTGAAACCCAACCATTCAAACAGCTCATCCCTTCTCCACCATCCGATCAATGATTGATAATCCGACGACTGACAGACATTTCGGGCAACCCACTTGCACGGGGATAACCCACCAAAAATGAGTGGTTTTATCTCTCCTGCGCTATGGCAGGTGTTGGTCCACAGCCTTTTGTAAGTTGTGATGTGATCAACATCACCGATCACACATTGACCCCTTTCGCCAACACTATGAGTCTTGGTCCTTCCCCTTCATGTGGTGCGATAAGTTGCAAATCACATGTCGCATGGTCTTCGGGCCTGCAGCTTAAGCCCTTCCTTTGTGATCAAGTGCTCATGTCCTAAGTGTTGAGAATGCTCAAAATTGAAACTACTCAGAATGGGTTGGAACCTGAACGACCAGATAGATCTCATCTTCCTGATTCTGGTGCCATGAACGGTTTGAAAAACTGACACTGTATGGAGAAGTTCTCGCAATTTGAAAAGGCCCAATAACTTGCAAAATTTGAATTTAAAAGATATATATATATATATATATATATATATATATATATATATATATATATATATATATATATATATATATATATATATATATATATATATATCCCAAGGAATATTCCCTAGAATATTTGGGGAATATGCTATTTGAGAGGCCCAATCAGGCGCTGACACGTGGCCCCTAGAACGCAATGGTTTTTGCTGCAAAATTGTATGGAGCTCGCGACGCCCACAGGCCCGACCAGTCCACCTAACGTTGGTTCTTAACCAACTATGTGCACATGATATATTTAAAGTTTCAAAAGGTTTGTTTTGGGCGGAAAGGGGCCAGCCCTCTTACCTATATGACCGGAGCATAGAACCCAAGGCCTAAGCTTGGCAGCAAGAAACCCCGACAGTTACAGTTATGGCAGTCACATGCAGAATAAGCGCCCAACAGTTATGGTCAACTGACTGTTTAACTAGCAGTCAGCACCAAATTTGGTGGTAAGGCTAGATTTAGTCGGGTTAACTGGTAGTTAGCCAGTTTTAGTGGAGATTTTCAGGGGCAAACTGCAAAAAAATTGAATGAGCCATAACTTTGTCTAGGAGAGGCCTTTTGATGTAACTTTTTTTTTTATTTTGGGTATTATGAACATTCCAGAGACATTGGGACAGGTTTCATAACCAGCAAAGGTCATCTTCAGGTACTTTTGCAGTGAAGAAGTTCCAAGAGCCACTAGGGCCTAGACAGTGTTGGAGTTGTATTGGGTAGTGTGTATCCATTGGAGGTGAAACAATAATCATTTTTTACTGTTTCCTGTGTCTTGAATTCATTTTCATAGCTGGTTTTAGTTGTTTAGGCTTTTTATTCACTGTATAACCATTTTGAGCATCTAATCAAAGCAAGGACATGCACATTTGGGAGCCTTGGAACCAGCAGATGTAGCCTAAGAGGGGTGAATTGCTTCATCAGTTGCTGTGTTATATGCGGTGAACTTTTCTTGCTGTGTTTTTCAAATTTGATATGTTAAACAGGAAAGTGAAATAACCCTGCTTCACACTAAAGGCTTGTTGAAGCCCCGAAAATCGGGTCAACAACAAGCGGGATACCCGCCCGGTCCGGACCTTGGTTGGCAGCTCCTTATCCGTTTGGTATAGCAAGTCTGACTGCGGATAATGGGACCAGTTTCCCAATCTATGAGTGTGTGTGTGTAGAATTTGATGTTGTTGATCAAACAGTTCCTATCTAAGATATTCTAATTCAAACTTTAATCTAATTCTATGCTATTGTAATCTAATAAACAGCACATCTAAATCTATACTAACCCGGGATGTAATTCTTCTATTATGCGATCTAAAGAGATTTAAAATAACAACTGGTAATAAAGATCATTCAATGATTATAAGAAAGGAAATCAATGAAGATGAACCACTTCACATAAAAAGTTAGATGAAACAGTTGTGAACAGCATATCGCATAATGAGCTATTCATACATTAGGCATAAATAAATAGCTATCACCGTACAAAAGTGCCAAATGATAACTCAAGCATTCATGCAATAATACATAAACAACTAAAAACTGTATATCACTTTAACATATAAGCAGAAATGGTCAAGAGATAAAAGTACCATTTATGACTAGTCCTACTCATAAGCTTCAAGTAACAATGATTTATCTCTCCTTGCTCTAACATCCACTAAGAGTACAGAAGTGCAACATCAGTAGCAGATATCAAATGCAAACATCAACAAATCTTGATCCATTCATTCACCAAAACTATTAGGGTCCCACCCTAACCCCCTTATTTATTTCATGGGATCACGTCATAGTCAAGAGTCAATAAAGCCCATATTAATATTTGTAAGTGGTTAACCCGCAATTAATGACGGGACCACAGTTAGTTGCAAATGGGCGATAGTATTAGATAGATGGTATTAATAAAACCCACGGTATTGGCCCGTGGTATTACATGTATGAGTCATATATAAAGGATAGAGACTCCCTGCGAGGAGTGTCGTGTCTTGTTTTTGTAATCGAGCTCTGCTCTATTGGAGGTTGCCCCCTCGAAGAGGCCTGTGAACATTTCTCTCTGAATAATAAAATCATTGCTATTCTATGTTCTGGGTATCTTTTCTTTGCATATTATGTGTTCTGGGTATCTTTTCTTCGCATATTCTGTGTTTGGGTATTACTTTGCAGGTTAAGAGCATAACAAGTGGTATCAGAGCACTTTCCAGGGCTCGGTGGGATCTCCAATTTTTAGCAAAAAAAAAATTTTGGCTAGAGACGTGTTCCGGCGTCTTTAAACCACGGGATCTGTCGTTAGGCGCATAAACCTGCAGATTTGGGGAGGCATGCACGCAGGAAATACAAGAGGTGGTCACGTCTGTTGGACTCCCTTGTAACCCCTGTGGGTACCCCTTCGAGTAGTAGCGCATTAGACAGAACTATGCACGGACTGTCTTCCACGTACCCTCTGGGTATATAGGAAGCCCCCTAGCTCCCTTGAAACCTTGCCATAGATAAACCTTCGGCCGTCTTGTGGCTACAGTACACCGAGAACAGCACTCGGAGAGATTACTCGCCCGTACGATAGGATAGTCAGGTTGTACGGCTAAGGGTACGGTCGATCCTCCTTAGTTAGAGCCCTGAAACATTGGGCCGAGTACTACTGTCAGACCCTTATGTATATTGCGATCTGTAGCACCTGACACTCCTCAAGACCATAGTTCCCTTTCTATCGGGGGATCACACACATCTATTCTAGATCAGCAAGTGCAGCAGCAGCAGACATCAGTCCCGTAGCTCCATCAGATCAGCAGCAGCAGTTGTTCCACCATTCAGATCTCTCAGATCCACCAGATTGGAGTAGTTGTTGAGGGTTCCTGTACCTAGATATACTTTTCGCAGGACTTTTGGCGGCATTGACATTTTGAGGATTTGGCGACTGCAGTATTGATCAAGAAGGAGTAAAACTCCGTTAGGAGTTTTCCAAAAAAAATAAAAAAAAGTCTGAGATCTTCCGAAGCGCTTATTTGTGATCTATCCCATCAGCATCAGGACGACGAGCTGAGCACGGTGGTACCATTCAATTTATTAGAAAAAAAAAATTTGGCAGTCCCAATTTTTCATCCAGTTGGTGTATGGTAGAAACTAGAGCTCAAGCAATGGCCAATGAAAGGCTAGACAAACTTGAAACATATATGAACGAGCTCAAAAATATGATTAGCGGACTAACTAGCCAGGTACGGCAAGCACTCGATAAGGGCAAGGAGTCAGCTCTCGAGGAACCGTATAATGGCCATGAACACCATGAGGGTGAGTCTAGCCACTCTCCTCACGTCTGGCACACCCATTCACCACCCAGTCAGCGACCTCCCAAGTTGGATATGCAGAAATTTGACGGTTCTCACACATCCACATGGCTAGCACAAATGGACCAGTATTTCAAATTGAATCGTCTCCAAGATGATTGGACTAAGCTGATGGTGGGGACCATGTACTTGGACAATGAAAGATGGCAATGGGCGGAATGGCATCAACGTCGCAATGGACCTTTTCCGAGTTGGACCCAATTTTCCAAAGCTCTTCGAGATCGCTTTGAACAGGGAGACTCATTTTTGGGCCGTCTCACTAAGCTCCGACAGATAGGTACAATGGATGAATATATCACCACTTTTGAAGCCTTAGTTTTCCGCACTCAGAGTCTCTCAGATGAGTTCTACACGGAATGTTTTATCAGTGGTCTTAAAGAAGCCATCAAAGCTCAAGTTCTACTCCACCACCCTCCCACATGGTCGGAGGCTTGCCAGGTAGCCCGTAAGGTGGAACGTGCCATAACAGCCCAATACAGCCGCCCCAATTTCACCACTAAAGGTCGTCCCCCACAAGCTCACAACACGACTCAGACACTTAAGGTCCAAAAGGTGTCACCTCAGGAAATGGCCGAAAGAAGGAAGCAAGGACTACGTTACTACTGTGATGAAAAATATTCCCCTGGTCATAAATGCAAGGATTCCAAGTTTTTTCAAATAGATGCCACTGACTACAGCTCCATCGAGGAAGATCCACCACTTGAGGAACAGGAGGCAATCGAAGAAGAAAACCAAAAGGAGATTGTATCTGACGAACCAGTTATTTCGCTCAATGCGTTGGTAGGAATCTCTTCCCCTCAAACTCTCAAAATCAGGGGTTTTCTTACACATCGCCCAGTAGTAGTCTTGATTGATAGTGGAAGTACCCATAATTTCATCCATCAAAAAATCGCCGAAGCAACGCATTGTTTTGTACGGGCAGTTTCTAACTTCCAAGTCCAAATTGCAGATGGGGGCACAATGAAATGTGAAGGCCGCTGTGAAAATGTCAAACTTCAAATGGGGGATTATCAGTTGAAAACCCACATGTTTGCCATACACATGGGGGGATGCGACATTGTCCTAGGCGCTTAATGGCTCCGCACCCTTGGGCCAATCACAATGGATTTCCAGGAGTTATATATGAGTTTTAAGCAGAAAAACTCCACACATACCCTCCGTGGCCTCCAGTCGGGAGCCCCCTCTGTCATCAGCTTGCATCGGATGGAAAAATTGTTAAAAAAGGGCCATCATGGAGTGGTAGCTCAATTTAATGCCATCCAGGTAGTCGAAACCAAGTCTCTGCCAATTCATCCTGAGATGCAGCAGATTTTAAATAACCATCAGACGGTCTTTGACAAGCCTCATGAGCTTCCACCCTCGCGAGGGGAACATGATCATAGCATCACCTTGGTTCCAGGGGCCCAACCCCCAAATGTGCGGCCATACAGATATCTGTTCACTCAAAAGAATGAAATAGAAAAAATCATCAAGGAATTGTTGGAAGCAGGTGTCATTCGTCCCAGCGTTAGTCCTTATTCATTCCCAGTGGTCATGGTCCTCAAGAAAGATGGGGAGTGGCGGATGTGTCCCGACTTTAGGGCCCTCAACAAGTTGAGAGTCAAAGATAAATTTCCCATTCCGGTGGTTGACGATTTGCTGGACGAACTCAATGAGGCTCAATTCTTCACTAAGTTGGATCTTCGCTCCGGCTACCACCAAATTCACATGAAGGAAGTCGACATTCCCAAGACGGCTTGCAGAACTCATGAAGGCCATTATGAGTTCCTGGTCATGCCATTTGGTCTCTGTAATGCCCCTTCTACTTTTGAGAGTCTTATGAATCACATCCTCAAACCATATCTCAGAAAATTTGTCCTTGTCTTCTTCGATGACATTCTCATCTATAGTGGCACTTGGGCGGCACATCTTCAGCATGTAGATCTACTCTTGCAACTGCTCCGCAAGCATAAATTATTTGTCAAGATGTCTAAGTGTTCGTTTGTCATGGAAGAAATTGAGTATTTGGGCCACATTGTGGGGCGTGAAGGTGTCAAGGTGGACCCCAAAAAGATCCAGGAAATGCAAGAATGGCCTCAACCTAAGACTTTGAAGAGCTTGAGAGGATTTTTGGGTCTCACAAGCTATTATCGTAAATTTGTCCGCAACTATGGCTACATAGCGAAGCCCCTCACTCAACTCCTAAAGAAAAATTCCTTCTTCTGGAACGAGGAAGCACAACAGGCATTTACCACTCTCAAAAACGCCATGTGCACCACTCCAGTCCTAGCACTACCTGACTTCACCAAATCCTTTGTCATTGAATGTGATGCTTCGGGTATAGGTATTGGGGCGGTCTTAATGCAGGAAGGGCGACCATTGGCCTTCACAAGCCAACAACTCAGTGGGAGGAATCTCGGCCAATCTACCTACGAGAAGGAAATGATGGCCATCTTACATGCATTCGAGACCTGGCGACCTTACTTATTGGGGCGACGTTTCCAAATCCGCACAGATCATCACAGTCTTAAATATTTTTTGGAGCAATGCCTATCCTCCCCACAATAAAATAAATGGTTAGCCAAAATGCTGGGATATGATTATGAGATCATTTACAAGAAAGGGAAAGACAATAGTGTAGCAGATGCATTATCGCGCCAATTTGAGGAGGAAAGTACTCTGCTCGCAATTTCCCTTCCCATTCCAGACTGGATTGAAGAGGCTCGTAGGGAATGGTTTTCACACCCAGGGCTCTCCCAACTCATTTCTCAATTGCACGTAGATCCTAATTCCAGCAAGGGCTACTCGTGGCAGAATGATATTCTTCGCTACAAGGACAGAGTCGTAATATCAACAACATCTACCCTCAAAAGTCGCATTTTGGCAGAATTGCACTCATCTCCCATTGCAGGACATTCGGGCTTTCAGAAGACGTATGCTCGCACCACAAGATCATTCTTTTGGACAGGCATGAAAAAAGACGTCCTTACTTTCGTAGCCGAATGTGATGTCTGTCAACGCCACAAAGGGGAAACCATCAACACACCAGGCACATTACAACCATTTCCCATTCCGGCATCAAATTGGACTGAGGTTTCTATGGATTTCATTACAGGTCTTCCAAAGTCAGGGAATAAGTCAGTCATCATGGTGGTTGTGGACCGACTGTCAAAGTATGCTCATTTCTGCGCCCTACCCCACCCGTTTACACCAACCTTGGTTGCTCAATCTTTCATGGATCAGATCTTCAAATTACATGGCATGCCCACTTCTATAGTGTCCGACCGCGACCCAATCTTCACCAGAAATTTTTGGCAGGAACTCTTCAGAATACAAGGCACTCAACTCAAACTCAGTACTTCATATCATCCGCAAACAGATGGTCAAACCGAAGCCGTCAACAAATGTCTAGAAACCTACCTTAGGTTTTTCACTTCAGAAAAGCAACACCTTTGGGCACAGTGGTTACCTCTGGCTGAATGGTGGTATAACACCAACTATCATGCCACCACCAAAATGACTCCCTATGAAGCAGTCTATGGTCAACTTCCGCCTTCCCCTACTTCTTATCTCAAGGGATGCTCCAAAGTACAAGCAGTGGATCAAATCCTACAACACCGCGCAACCATGCTCGCCCATCTTCGTGAGAATCTTCATCAACCTCAGAACCGCATGAAGCAACAGGCCGACCAACATCGCTCAGAGTGCCAATTTCAAGAAGGGGATCAGGTCTTTTTGAGGCTGCAACCATATAAGAAAACATCACTCAAAGATAAGGGTTGTCAAAAGCTCTCTCCAAAATTCTACGGACCATACCAAGTACTTCAGCGCATTGGAGAAGTGGCTTACAAGTTGGCTTTGCCACCTACGGCAAAAATCCATCTAGTTTTCCATGTATCGTGCCTCAAGAAAGTGATTGGGAACAATTGCCGAGTTCAAACCAGTCTACCTGAATTAGACGAAGAAGGGTCAATCTGGCTTCAACCCGAACAGGTTCTAGACACACGAGACAAGCACCTGCATGGCCGCATGATTAAGGAAGTCCTCGTCAAATGGAAAGACACCTCTCCGGAAGATGCAACTTGGGAACCAACCACTATTCTTCAGCAGTTTCCGCAACTTCAGCCTTGAGGACAAGGCTAGTCTTAAGGGGGAGGGCATGTTAGGGTCCCACCCTAACCCCCTTATTTATGTCATGGGATCACGTCATAGTCAAGAGTCAATAAAGCCCATATTAATATTTGTAAGTGGTTAACCCGCAATTAATGACGGGACCACAGTTAGTTGCAAATGGGCGGTAGTATTAGATAGATGGTATTAATAAAACCCACGGTATTGGCCCGTGGTATTACATGTATGAGTCATATATAAAGGATAGAGACTCCCTGCGAGGAGTGTCGTGTCTTGTTTTTGTAATCGAGCTCTGCTCTATTGGAGGTTGTCCCCTCGAAGAGGCCTATGAACATTTCTCTCTGAATAATAAAATCATTGCTATTCTGTGTTCTGGGTATCTTTTCTTCGCATATTCTGTGTTCTGGGTATCTTTTCTTCGCATATTCTGTGTTTGGGTATTACTTTGCAGGTTAAGAGCATAACAAAAACCTCCTCTGAGGGTGCAAAAGTGCATGTTCTGAGGACAAGTTTTTGATAAATTTCTGGACCCTTCTCTAAATGCATGAGAAGGGTTTAAATACTACTAACTAAATAACTTAATTACATAGATTCAGGATATGGTTTAAATGACCGCCCCTTTTCTAAGCGAAACTATTTCTAAAAATTAAATCTAATATCTAACTTATTTCTGCATTTGCTCCTTAATGTTGCGAGCATTCAATATTTGCCTGGGTAGAGTCAGCTGACTGTCTTCCGCTTTTGGTTGAGCTAAGCAAATAGAAATGGTAAGAGCTGGCACCATTTTTTCAGCAAAATCGATGATATACTCGAGAGTCATCCTCTGGCTATGTGGATTTACTGTGTATGCCCAGTAATAATCCAAGTTCCACTTGGTTAATCCTTGAATTGCTTCTGCCTCTTCTTTCAGCTTTTTGTTTCCATTTTGTCCTTTACCATTTCTTTCTTGCGTTTTCCGGGCTTACAAGTGACTGAGCAGTTAGAGGCTTTGCTTTTTGAGCAATTTTCTCAGCGATGCGCGATTAGCACTAGTCGCTAATCACGCATCGGAAACTGCCTCCGTTCTTTGATCCGGGCCTCTCTGATGCGTTTTTCACCTTTAGCGCCTTTTCCTTCACCAGGTATAAGCTTCAAAATTTGTAAACATACTGCTTTCGTGAGCTTCTGACCTTGAGCATTAAACCACCTGTTGATATCAACATTGTTCAACTGCTCATTCAACCATGGCTGTGAATGAAAGATCTGTAATGGATAGCTCAGCAGTGCTCTGTGAATCTGCAGCTCTGTTGCATGCGGTATCCGTTTATGATGGCATCTTTTCTCTATCTCTGAGCATTAGAATTTTACTCTTTTCCTTCATGGTTTCCTACACATTGCTTTGTGTTGTTTCTGTTTTTCATTCCTGCAGTTCACACATGAGGAGAGAGTAATGATAATAAAAATCGACAAGAAAGATTTAAGCTTTACGGATGTACAAAAACATGCCACCTGACATGAACTGACTCTTCGAAAAACACAAAACCGTCTTTCATTAACAATTGGCGTATCATTCATTAATTATCATTAAAGCGCGTATCCAGTTCTTGGTTTATGGAAAGCTTTTCTTGAATGTTGAGCTAGGGAAAATCTGCAATGGAATGTTTCTGCGATTCGCATCGCAGCATCGTAGTATCCCATTATCGCATTACCGCAAATTTCATTAAGATGTGTTATCGCAGGGTTGCTCGATCGCGCTATCGCAAGATCGCGAATCGCAGTATCGCGCTATCGCAAAATCGCAGATCGTTACAATCGTTAAATGGTTATGTATTTTTCATGCGACATTGCGATATGCGATGTGCGATATCGCATATCGGCGATTTTTTAAGGTTTTCCAATATAAGCGTTTCTTAATGCATGCGATGTGATGGAATTCGTGTCGCACTTCCGCAGTTTATCATTTTACTCATAAGGAAATGTCCTATCATTCTTTGCGCGATGCGATGTTTTCTTAAGGAGTAACATACATGAGTCTTAATTGAATTTTTTAAATTTTTACTAAGGGTCCCCACTTACCTAGTGTTATTGCTAATACTAAATAAGGAGGGGGGTTGTTGGTGGCCACAACAATTGGCGATTCACTTGGAAGAACCAGTTATCTCTGTTTTTCTATTGAATTTTTCAAACTTCCAAAACAGAAATTTTTTCAGAAAATTAAACTTTGTTATGGAAAGATAAAGTAAATTATGCTCTAAACTGTCAATGATATTTTGTTTCAACCAATTTCTACTTTGACTATTTGCTTCCTCAGGCTAGTCCTTGTATTTACATCAGCCATTACTTGTTCTTGTAAAGATAAAACAAAGTCCCCTCTGTAAACCAGTTTTAAATATGCTCATTTGTCGTAGGTAGAGCCTCTGCTGCCAGCAGACGTTCATAGCCTCAACAGGGTTACCTGTTACCCGCAATGATCCTGTATCCTACTTAAGGTGGCCTACAACTTTCAAAGAAGAATCCATATCCACACTTATTGCTTTGATTTTCTTTTTATTCTTAAAGAACAATGTCTTCGTTTGGTAGCCAAATTATGACACAGTCATTCACTTGATTTACAACTTTGCTGAACAAGCTGGCTCGTGATGAGACCCCTTGTCTTTTGATTGTAACAATCTTGAGTCATTGCCTTGTTGTGGTGTACAGTATTGGCAAAGTCAGCAAGTTATAATATCTGTGATAATGATAAACCGGCTCGTGATGAGACCTCTCATTCTTCAAGATAAAGTGTATCCTTGGATCATTCCTCTGAAAGTTGCGATTTCCTTAGCAGCGAGGAAGTCATTGTCTCCTTAAGACAGCTCTGGATGACAATAATAGAGTTTTTGGAAACAACTGTTCTACAGAGAATCTTTATTTTGTTATTGATACCTTTCATTGTACTGAGATAAAACAATTTCTTCACTAAAGGTTGCTTTCATCAAATTTTTGAAGTTGAAACTAGTATCATATCTAAGCTAAAGTTTTTAACTGTATCTACCAATAATAAAGATCAGTTTTCCAAAAGATTTGCTATCTATACAAGCGAAAAGTTCAAAATCTGAAAGAAAATTGGTGTCTTTTTCGTAAATGCCTAATGTAACCACTCAAAACTGGTTTTATTATGAAAAAGAAAAACAACTATTCTACAAAAATAGAAGAATAATCTTCTATGGAAAATATTTCTTGAGAATTTGTCCATTAACAGGCA
The DNA here is from genome assembly GCA_031772625.1 of Pinus tabuliformis. Lineage (NCBI taxonomy): Eukaryota > Viridiplantae > Streptophyta > Pinopsida > Pinales > Pinaceae > Pinus > Pinus tabuliformis. The sequence goes on along the minus strand of CM062807.1, from coordinate 289,759,060 downwards.
AAGGATCCCTCTTACCTGCTGAATCCTATAACACAAACGTTGATGGACCTATGACTTCTACAATCTGAAAAGGACCAAGCCACATCCTTTGAAATTTTGTATGTTTTCCCTTTTCTTCATGAACCTTGTCCCACTTTAAAACTAAATCTCCCATCTGAAAATCTTTTCTGGTCATTATGTTTGAATCAAAAGAGGATTTTACTAGTGCTTGATGATGAGCATGCATTTTCCTAGCTTGTTCTCGTTGTTCTTCTAATTTAATTATTTCCATTTGTCTTAGCTGTAAGGAGGAAGTGGGTACTTCATCAATGTATTGTACTAAAGACAAAGAGGGAATTGCTAAGTGAGTCGGAAGAACCACTTCTTTCCCATAAACTAAATTAAAGGGAGAAGTGCCGATAGAAGCTTTTTGCGTTATCCGATCTGCCCATAAAGCATATATCAAAGCCTTGTGCCAATTTTTATGATTTTGGTCAACTGTTCTTTTAATAATCCTGATTAGGTTTTTATTTGTTGACTCAGCTAACCCATTACCTTGTGGGTAGTAATTGGTTGAATATTTAAGTTTGAATCCTCTTTTAAGTGCAAATTCAGTCATTGCATTTCCAGAAAAGTATGATGCATTATCAAACATTAAAGCAGATGGCAATCCAAACCTGGTGATTATAAATTGATCTATGAACTCAATGATATTTTTAGAATTAGCCGTCTTGAGCGGAACTGCTTCTACCCATTTAGTAAAATAATCTGTTGCTGTGAAGATGTATATATGCTGCTTAGAAGAGTGAGGAACGATCTCACATATTATGTCCAAGCCCCACTGACTGAAAGGTTGCTCGATGTTTACCGGTTGTAGTGGCAGGGACGGCTTCTTTTGTCTTCCAGCAGTAGTTTGGCAGACTTGACATCTTCTCACGTAACTGTGCGAGTCTTTAAACAACGTGGGCCAGTAATATCCTGCGCGTAAGATTTTATGTGCAATAGCATCTCCAGCGTAGTGTCCGCTTGCTGGCCCATCGTGGAGTTCCTGCAAAACTTTTTCAGCTTCAGCTTTCTCAAGACACCTAAGAAGAACAGAATCATAATTTTTTCTAAAAAGAATATCATTTATGAGCTGATATTGTTTGGTTTTCAACCTTAGAGCTCTTTTCTTAGTATGATCAAGGTGTGAAGGAGCATACCCGTTCTTAAGATAATAAATGATATCAGCATATAATGATTCTGCATCGTTTAGGCTTACCTCACACATTTGTACCTCTTCAGATGGAATTTCATAAATTTGTGATGCTCCAGCCAGCATTTTGCAGAAGCCTTGACCTCTTACAATGTTTGCTGGTTTGATCTCAATGTCATATTCCTGTAAGGCAGTAACCCAATTGGCCCTTTTCTCACCAACATCCTTCTGTACTAGAAGATTCCTTACTGCTAGAAACGATACTATGATCTTAGTATGGGTTTTAAGTAAGAAATGTCTGAAGTATTTGACCGCTTTGAAAACAACATAAGCCTGTTTCTCCACGTCTGAATAATTCAGTTCAGCACCCTATAAATTTGAGCTAAAAAATGCAATTGGAGCTTCCGCTTTTTCTTGATTTGCTTGAGTTAGAATCGCAGCATATGACTTATCTGAGGCAAATGTGTATAAAATAGAAGGCTCTGAAAAAGTCGGAGTTGCTAAAGATGGAGCATTAATAATAGCTTGTTTGATCAAGTTGAATGCTTCATGTTCATCTTGACCCCATTTAAAATTTGAATTCTTTTTAATCATGGTTTGCAAAGGAGACACGATTCATGAAAAATCTAGAACGAATCTCTTTACAAAGGAAAGATTGCATGGCTTTTTTGTTATGAGGTAGGGATATTTCATAAACTTCTTTGATTCTATTGGGATCAATGTGAATACTAGATTTTGACACTATGAATCCTAGAAGTTTCCCTTCACTTAGTGCGAAAAAAAATTTCTTTGGGTTAAGTGAAATTCCATACCTTAAACACCGTTGAAAGATTTGTTTCAGGTCTTTAAGATGGTCATTTCGCTTCTTCGAGTACACTGTTATATCATCCAAATAAATTACTATAGATTTATTGACTAAACCTTTGAATGCGATGTCCATGGCTCTCTGAAATGTAGCACCAGCATTAATCAAACCAAATGGCATCTTTCGATATGCGTATGTGCCCCATTTAGTCCTGAATGTGGTTTTCAATTGATCATTAGGATGTACCAACACTTGATTGTATCCTGAAAATCCATCCAAGAAAGACATTAATTCTGAGCCCGCCACTGCTTGCAGTATCTGTTCCATAGGTGGTAGAGGAAAATTATCTTTTTGACAGGATTTGTTAAGGTTCCGAAAGTCAATGCAAATCCTAATATCTCCGTTTTTCTTTCTAACGGGTACCATATTAGAGACCCATTTGGAATGTCTGATGGGAAAGATTATTCTTGCTTTCAATAACTTATTGAGCTCAGTTTTTATCTAATTTTCTAAATTGGGGTGGATCTTTCTCAGCTTTTGTTGGACAGGTTTTTCATTATCGATCATGGGAATAGTATGTTGGATGATGGAAGTGTCGTATGTTTTCAGCTCATCATAATTCCAGGCAAAAACATTTTTATATTGTCTCAAAAGAAAAATATACGCTAGTTTCTCTTCAGGGTCTAGGCCGAGGCCTAGATTAATGTTTTGTGGTTTAGCATCAGTCCCTAGGTTTACTAATTCGTAGTTCAAGGTTGAACTTTGGAGTTTTGAATTGGTAGACCTCTTAAACCGATCTTTCAAATCGTACAAGTCTTCTAACTTGACCACCGGCTTAGGTATAGCATTATTAGTGCTATTTTGTTGCAATTGTCGATCATGCTGGTCTTCGTCAATTATTTGATTGGAGTAGGATCCTTCATACGTGAGGAAATTTACGATATCAGGATCATCATTGAATACTCTCCAATTTGTGATGTTGTCAGGAATGGACGGTCTAAAGATTACTTCTATTGAGAATCTATCTGGACTAAAATCTTCAGACGAAATAAGCTTAGAAGCTACACTAGCCAAAAGGTCTGCACTTGCATTTTGGAGCCTAGGGATTGAAGAAATATTAAACGCTATGAAATTCTCAGCCAGATCTTGTACTAAGGATTGATAATGTTTTAAATGACCTGATAAGCAATGTATAGTGTTACGTACCTGTTTAACCACAATCTCAGAGTCTCCAAAAACTTGAAGATACTTGACGTCTAACCTGATTGCTTTGTACAGGCCTTGAACCAAAGCCTCATATTCTGCTGTATTGTTTGTGCAATCGAATTCGAGTCTGCATGTGAGCATGATTTTATCTCCTTCTGGACTAATCAAAACACATCCTGCTCCTGCTCCTTCGTTAGATCTAGAGCCATCAAAAAATAATTTCCAAAACAAAGATTTATTTACAGGTTTATCTAAAAAATTGATACATTTCGAACTATTAGTTCGAGAAAAAATTTCGACTTGGGACAAAATAGTGTTCTAAATAGGGTGACGCGTGAGCATTGAAATTGCCGAGGAAAGAATCTACCGAGTAATTGCCAATAATGCTGTTGTTATACGCTACTGGTTCATTTTCTCCCTCTAACTCCGTTACTATGTACTTCTGGTGTAGCTCTCATTCAACTTTTATTTGATTCGGTTTACCATTGTAGGGCAGCCACATGTGTGACCAGTCAATTGCGAAGTATCCATGGAGTTTTTCTGACCAATCCCTGCTAAGAATTAAGCCATAGAATTATGGGATATCGGAAACTAGAATGTCAATAACCTGACATACCTTTGGGTTGGATGACAATCTTAGGGTTACTTGATTTAGTTCGCCAATCACTTCGACTTGAGATCGATCTAGCTGAACTATGCGCACTGTGGATTTCTGTGGTTGAACATTTAACTTGGCACATATAGATTTGGGTAAAATATTCGATGAAGCACCGGAATCTACCAAACAATTGTGCACATTTTTATTGAAGATTTCATAAGTAAGGAGAAACGTGGGAGTGTGAGATCTTGATCTTCCTCCAATTAGGGCGATGTCATTTGGATAAATCTTATTGATCGCATTAGTTGGAGGTCTTCCCATGTTATGGGAAGCTTGAGAAAGTACAGCGGCAGGCAAAGGTGCAATTGGCACGGCATGTAATTCTTTCATCATTATCTTTTATTGATGTTTCAACTTGCTCAGTTCGTAAAGGGTGATGTTAGCCCTAGTCTTCTTCATGTCTTCAATAATATTGTACTCCATTTCATCTGACATTATCAGTGTTTTAGATGGAGTCATTTCATCTGTTTGGACTGGGCTGGTTTGAGTCACTTTAGATATCGTTTTCTTTGTTGTGAATTTATCCTTTGTTGCAGAGCTTGCACTCTTCAGCTTAGGGGTAGTTTGGGGAGGATCAAGCTGATTTTTGCTTCATGTGCTAACTAGAAATACTTCTTGATCTTCTTCTTGTGGGAGGATGAAATCCCACATTCCTTGTAATTCCACAACTTATTCGTCATCGGTCTGCCCTTTAGTGGCAATTTCCTCTTCTTCTTCCTTGGATTCAACATTTGAAATTGCATTGGGTGGCTTTGAATCCGTTGAAGGACCTCTTTTAAAAGCTCTATAGGGCTTTTTTGAAGAAGTTTCTGCTACTTGCTTTTTTATGTTGACCATTTCATTGGACATGGTCTTTAGAAATTTCTGCAATCCTTCCAAATCAAATGGATCTTTTGCTTGTTTCTTCTTGGAGTCTTCCTTGAAGGTGACTTTCTTGGATTTACGTTCCTCTATCGCGGATCTCTTTTCCAGGGCTATTATTCGTTTCTCTACTGCTATCGCCTCTTTCATGTTATCACCTAAGGTTATTTTATTGGCCCTGTCCACGAAGATTGCTATGTTCGATGGTAGAGTGGTAATATACCATTCACATCGTACTTCTTCGCTAGGCTGGGAAGCAGTAGGAATTTTGTTGAAACATAAATTGAAGTCCTTGATAGGCTCTCTAGTTTCAGCTTTAAGATTGGATAGGTCATTGATTAACGTTGTCGTTGACCTGTCATCACCAAGCTTGGTTAGGAATTGGTCCTGGAAGATGTCCCAACTTGTGATGGATCCGGAGGGTATTGAAAAGTACCATGACCCGGCTGTTCCTTGCAGTGTATAGGGAAAAAGTCGAACAACAACATCTTCATTAGTAACCCCATTGAGATTAATGGAAAGCATAAAGTTGTTTATGTGCTCTTCTGCTAGCATGCCTGCCTCAGGATTGAATTTAGGCAGCCATTTCTCAGGATGGGCCGGTATTTGACTCAAGGGTGCAGGCATTAAGACTACCCCAGGGTTATTCCATAGAGACTGGGCCATTGTTGAACTGCTAACAGAGGAAAGTGCAGAAGATGATCCCTGTGGTTGGGAGGATGAGGATACTACAATTGTGGATGATTGAAGAGGGGTTGTGGGGGTCCTAGTGGACATATGGATGATGATCTGGAGTGGAGGAGTGGATGGTTGACTTCGTGGTGAAGTAGTTGAGATGGACGATGTTGACGAAAGAGTCTCACTCTCGGACTCTTGTGGTGATTTCCTTGCTCTTTTCCTATTGGGAAGAGGTAATTCGGTTGGCTGGACGCCAAACTTTTCACTCTTTAGCCTGGTCAGGGGATGAGCAGGGTTGTACTGCGAAGTCACGCTTCCTTGAGATTTATCAGACCTCTGAGGAGAAATAGAAAATCGTTGAAGTTTGTGAATCAGGGATTCGAATTCAGGAAGTTCAACGGTAGATTGTTCTAAAATATCAGGGTGTGTAGCAGCGGTTGATACTCGAGCGACTTCTGACTCTGGATTTAAATGTAATGGAGAAGTCGGGGGAGATGATGAGGGCGATTTACTCTGAGAATGATATTCAGATTTGGATTCACTTGCCATTCATAGTTCAGGCCCTCCTTCTAGTGCCAAATATGTTGAAGCCCCAAAAATCGGGTCGACAACAAGGGGGATACCCGCCCGATCCGGACCTTGGTTGGCAGCTCCTTATCCATTTGGTATAGCGGGTCTGACTGGGGATAATGGGACCAGTTTCCCAATCTATGAGTGTGTGTGTGTAGAATCTGATGTTGTTGATCTAACAGTTCCTATCTAAGATATTCTAATTCAAACTTTAATCTAATTCTATGCTATTGTAATCTAATAAACAACACATCTAAATCTATACTAACCCGGGATGTAATTCTTTTATTATGCGATCTAAAGAGATTTCAAATAACAACTAGTAATAAGGATCATTCAGCGATTATAAGACAAGAAATCAATGAAGATGAACCACTTCGCATAAAAAGTTAGATGAAACAGTTGTGAACAGCATATCGCATAATGAGCTATTCATACATTAGGCATAAATAAATAGCTATCACCGTACAAAAGTGCCAAATGATAACTCAAGCATTCATGCAATAATACATAAACAACTAAAAACTGTATATCACTTTAACATATAAGCAGAAATGGTCAAGAGATAAAAGTACCATTTATGACTAGTCCTACTCATAAGCTTCAAGTAACAATGATTTATCTCTCCTTGCTCTAACATCCACTAAGAGTACAGAAGTGCAACATCAGTAGAAGATATCAAATGCAAACATCAATAAATCTTGATCCATTCATTCACCAAAACCTCCTCTAAAGGTGCAAAAGTGCATGTTCTGAGGACAAGTTTTTGATAAATTTCTGGACCCTTCTCTAAATGCATGAGAAGGGTTTAAATACTACTAAGTAAATAACTTAATTACACAGATTTAGGATACGGTTTAAATGACTGCCCTTTTTCTAAGCGAAACTATTTCTAAAAATTAAATCTAATATCTAACTTATTTCTGCATTTGCTCCTTAATGTTGCGAGCATTCAATATTTTCCTGGGTAGAGTCGGCTGACTGTCTTCTGCTTTTGGTTGAGCTAAGCAAACAGAAATGGTAAGAGCTGACACCATTTTTTCAGCAAAATCAATGATATACTTGAGAGTCATCCTCTGGCTATGTGGATTTATTGTGTATGCCCAGTAATAATCCAAGTTCCACTTGGTTAATCCTTGAATTGCTTCTGCCTCTTCTTTCAGCTTTATGTTTCCAGTTTGTCCTTTACCATTGCTTTCTTGTGTTTTCCGGGCTTACAAGTGACTGAGCAGTTAGAGGCTTTGCTTTTTGAGCAATTTTCTCAGCGATGCGCGATTAGCGCTAGGCGCTAATCACGCATCAGAAACTGCCTCCGTTCTTTGATCCGGGCCTCTCTGATGCGTTTTTCGCCTTTAGCGCCTTTTCCTTCACTAGGTATAAGCTTCAAAATTTGTAAACATACTGCTTTCGTGAGCTTCTGACCTTGAGCGTTAAACCGCCTGTTGATATCAGCATTGTTCAACTGCTCATTCAACCATGGCTGTGAATGAAAGATCTGTAATGGATAGCTCAGCAGCGCTCTGTGAATCTGCAGCTCTGTTGCATGCGGTATCCGTTTATGATGGCATCTTTTCTCTGTCTCTGAGCATTAGATTTTTACCCTTTTCCTTCATGGCTTCCTGCACATTGCCTTGTGTTGTTTCTGTTTTTCGTTCCTGTAGTTCACACATGAGGAGAGAGTAATGATAATAAAAATCGACAAGAAATCTTTAAGCTTTATGGATGTACAAAAATATGCCACCTGACGTGAATTGACTCTTCGAAAAACACAAAACCATATTTCATTAACAACTAGCGTATCATTCATTAATTATCATTAAAGCGCGTATCCAGTTCTTGGTTTATGGAAAGCTTTTCTTGAATGTTGAGCCGAGGAAAATCTGCGATGGAATGTTTCTGCGATTCGCATCGAAGTATCTCATTATCGCATTACCACAAATTTCATTAATATGTGTTATCGCAGGGTTGCTCGATCGCGCTATCGCAAGATCGCGGATCACAGTATCGCGCTATCGCAAAATCGTAGATCGTTACAATCATTAAATGGTTATGTATTTTTCATGCGACATTGCGATATGCGATGTGTGATATCACATATCAGTGATTTTTTAAGGTTTTCTAATATAAGCGTTTCTTAATGCATGCGATGCAATGGAATTCGCATCGCACTTCCGCAGTTTATCATTTTGCTCATAAGGAAATGTCCTATCATTCTTTGCACGATGAGATGTTTTCTTAAGGAGTAACATACATGAGTCTTAATTGAATTTTTTAAATTTTTACTAAGGGTCCCCACTTACCTAGTGTTATTGCTAATACTAAATAAGGAGGGGGGTTGTTGGTGGCCACAACAAGGCTTAGAAAATTAACCAAAAACACTTTGTTTCTTTTGCATGACATCAGTAACAGTTTGCACATATGTTTTAATGGAAATGAATACCTTGCACAACAAAAACAAGTAGTTTCATTTTCAGATCAGTTGGTATCAGAGCCCAGTTACTATTTCTATGAATCTATGAGTATTAATATAAACTATAGACAAAGTCTAAAGCAAGCTAGGAAGCCTTCAAAACGCTTTTGTTATACAATTGCAAAGTAGATAAAAGCTCCTTCAGTCAATCTCTAGTTTAGTTTATATTTTGAGTATTAGTTTTGTGCAAACATATTTTGACTCTTTTGCAAGTTTAGATGCTTACCAGGCTTAAGCTTCAAAGAGGGAAAGGATAATTGGTTAGAGCACAAGATAATCCTCAACCAAGGAGGGCCAGGGTGCCATTATCTCCACCTTCTGATTCACCTTCAATAGCCTTGGAAGAAGCTTCAAGTATGTCTGAAAAGGAAGGAGAAGTTCCTGCAGACATGGATCCAAGAGAAGAAGAACGGGTATTCAGAAAAGATTTTTTGGACAGGACTGATATGGTCAGAATGTTATACCAGGAAAGGAATGACAGACTAGTTGGAGAAGGGTCTAAACATCTAAAAGAAGGAGAGGGCTCTTTAGGAGGAAAGAAGGATGATGATCATTCAAAGAAAGGACATGGAGGAAATGGTGATCCACCATCTCTATCATCATCCTCTTCCTCTACATCGTCATCCTCTACTTCGGTAAATCAACCTCATAAGCCTAAAACTTCTAGGAAAAGTCCATTTTTAAAGCTAGATGTTAAATTTGAATTACCCATGTTTAATGGTGAAGTCAATGCAGAGAAACTTGACAACTGGATAAGACAGTTGGAAGTTTATTTAAGGATTCAAAACTTACATGATGACGACACCAAGATTCAGTTAGCCTCTTTAAGAATGGAAGGAGCAGCATTGGTATGGTGGGAAGCCAAGACCAAGGATGAAATTAAGAAACATGGTAAGATTACTTTATCATGGGCTGAATTTATTTCCACAATTAAGAAGCAATTTTATCCTCTTGCTCATTTACAAAAGGCTATAATGAATTGGCAAAGTTTTAGACAACTTAAAGGACAAAATGTTCAAGAATACACCCAAGAGTTTAGGAGAAGAGCACTCTTATTAGGGGTAGACTTACAAAGTCAAGACACCTTGCTGAAATATATAGGAGGTTTGCACAACATACTATCCTTATGTTCAATCCTACTAGTCTAGATGAAGTTTTTGTACAAGCTACGCATTTAGATGCTAGAGGGAAAAACACTTTTGATGGAAATGAGGGTAGTGATTTTAAAGGCAAAGGAAGAAAAAGGTTTGAAAACTCTAGAAAGGAAAAAGGTAAATTATTTTGCAAGAACTGTTCAAAAACAAGCCACGATGAAGACCATTATTGGAAGCTTCATCCGGAGCTAAAACTAGAGAAATATAAAACCAAAGACAAAACCCAAGAAAAGGGAAAAATTGTAGCAACTGTTGAACAAGACTTAGGGTCTGAATAAAGTGATGAGATGAAAAGTATCGCCATGGTATTAAAGAACACAAAGGGGAAAGAGGTTGTACAAGAAACAAATCCCATTTCTAGCACCTTAAACTGTCACAAAGAAACTCAAGATGAAAAGAGGAGGATAGAGCTATTTCATGTGAGGATAATCTCAAACCACACAAAGATAGACACACTTTTTGATAGTGGGTCTCAAGATAATCTCATCTTAGAAGACTTGGTCAAACAGTTGAAACTTGAGACAATTCCACATCAAAAGCCTTATCCACTTGGGTGGATATGCAAGGATGCAAACCTACAAGTCTCAAAGAAGAGCATCTTGCACTTCACCATAACAGATCATTATGTTGATTGGGTTGAACTGGATGTAGTACCGCTTGACATTACAGGTGTTGTGTTAGGTAGTCCATATTTATTTGATAGAAAGGCAATCTTCCATCACCATGAGAATAAGTATCACTAATTCAAGGATGGAAAAGAGTACATTGTGAGAGCACATAAGAAGAAGCTAGAATTTTCTTTAGTCCATGTGGGGCAATTGAAAAAGCTAGTTAATGCAAGTCAAAATCTAACTTTGTTGATGGTTAAACAACAATATTTTGTACAATTTCCTTTTCATATTATTGTTGATATAAATGATGATATGTTTCATTCTGATAACAGTTTGTCTTTGAAAGAAGATGACAAAATGTTGCACAATATAACTTTGGTGTTGATCGGTGCAGAGAATGAAGTGTTGGTGCAAAGTGGTGCAAGATTCCATGAGAAGGAAAGGCATGCAAGCAAAGAGGGCACACAGTTCAACATAGGTCAATGTCGGTTTCAGAATGGCAGATTGGTATGGCAAGAAAACTTGGTTGGGATTCGACAAAAGTACAGGGCTCATGCAGCAAAAATTTGCCATGTGAATAGTTGGCAAGGTGAACTTTATTTTAAGTCTTCTTTGAAGTTTGACCATTATAGAAACAGTATGCTTTCTGTAAACTATAATTGTTGTTCTGCAAATTTCAAGAATTTGCATCATGACCCAGTCAATCTTAGCAACGGTTGGTCAGTGAATTCAAGGGAAAATTTGTCTTTTTATGAGAAGCTCAATTTGATGAAGTCGGGAAGATTTCAGTTATTCAAGGTTGGAAGAGTGCAGAATCAGTCTCCTCGTCTTCATTTTTAGTAATCAGAGAGCTTTTGGGTTCTAAAAGCTTCCCATTTGGGAGGTGTGATCAGGTGCTCATGTCCTAAGTGTCGAAATTGCTCAAAATTGAAACTACTCAGAATGGTTTGGAACTTAAACGACTGGATAGATCTCGTCTTCCTGATTCGGGCACAGCAAATGGTTCAAAAAACTGACACCATATGGAGAAGTTATCACAATTTGAAAATGCCCAATAACTTGTAAAATTTGAATTTAAAAAAAAAAAAATTAAAACAAAATATTTCGAGGAATATTCCCCAAAATATTCGGAGAATATGCTTTTTGAGAGGCCCAATCAGGCACTAACACGTGGCCCCTAGAACGCAATGGTTTTTGGTGAAAAATTTTATGGAGCTCGCGGGATTTGACCCTGGGTTGGGTGGCCGCCAACCCACAGGCCCGACCGGTCTACCTAACGTTGGTTCTTAACCAACTATGGGCACATGATATATTTAAAGTTTCAAAAGGTTTGTTTTGGGTGGAAATGGGGCCAGCCCCTAAGGTCCAGCCCCCTTACCCATATGACCAGAGCACGAAACCCAAGGCCTAAGCTCAGCGGCAACAAACCCCGACAGTTATGGTTATGGCGGTCACATGCGGATTAAGCGCCCGACTGTTACAGTAAACTAACCATTTAACTAGTAGTCAGTGCTAAATTTGGTGGTAAGGCCAAATTTAGTTGGGTTAACTGGCAGTTAGTCAGTTTTAGTGGAGATTTTCAGGGGCAAACTGCAAAAAAATTGAATAAGCCATAACTTTGGCTAGGAGAGGCCTTTTGATGCGAATTGTTTTTTGATTTTGGGTATTCTGAGCATTCCAGAGCCATTGGGATAGGTTTCATAGCTAGCAGAGGTCATCTTCAGGTACTTTTGCAGCGAAGAAGTTCCAGGAGCCACTAGGGCCTAGGTAGTGTTGGAGCTGTATTGGGTTGTGTGTATCCATTGGAGGTGAAACAATAGTCATTTTTTACTGTTTCCTGTGTTCTAAATTCATTTTCACAACTGGTTTTTCCTGTTTAGGCTTTTTATTCACTGTATAACCATTTTGAGCATCTAATCAAAGTAAGGACATGCCCATTTGGGAGCCTTGGACCCAGCAGATGTAGCCCAGGAGGGGTGAACTGCTTCATCAGTTGTTGTGTTATATGTGGTGAAATTTTCTTGCTGTGTTTTTCAAATCTGATATGTTAAATAGGAAAATGAAATAACCCTCCTTCACACTAAAGGCTCAGAAAATTAACCAAAAACACCTTGTTTCTTTTGCAAGACATCAGTAATAGTTTGCACATATGTTTTAATGGAAATGAATACCTTGCACAACAAAAACAAGTAGTTTCATTTTCAGATCACTTTGGAATCTGCGATGCGATATATGTAATCTCCACCGTTGATCTACACGCCGATCCAACGGTCCACGTTAAGTTGCTGGATCGCGATCGCAATTCCCATAAGGCTACCTCCGATACACTCCGCTAGCCTTTCCTGATGCGATCTGCTGGCTTCCTCTAATGTAATCTCACCGATTCAATCTCGACCGTTGATCTGGAAGATCCAACGGCTCCGATACAATGATACATGATTCTTGGGTTTCCGCCATTCTTCATTTTTTTCGCTACGATACTTTGTTTCCGATATTTGAAGACTTAGAGGTTCAAGATCCATTTTGGATTAGATGAGGTACAGTTTCAAGGTTTAGTTTTCTAACCAAGTCTTTTGAAATCGAGTTTGATTGCCACTATCAAATAATGCATCAATATTTTCATGATTTGAAATCACTCTAACATGAAACAGTTTTATTCTTGACTCTTCATTTGGAGTGTTGTTTTGACTATGTGATGAACTAGTGCTTGCAACAGTTTCTTTTCCTTTTGTAACCATGGCTGAAATCTTGGACTCATCACCAGAATCTGAACCAAGGTCATGTTGTGTGGTAGCGGTCGTCTTTTGTTTTCTGTTGCACTAAAAAATTGTCACCTTGACATTCTGCAATTTGTGTGAGTCCATTATCACTCATACTTTCCTCCTTTGCAAGTCTTAAGCCTTAGTTCTTCATATCAAGCCTTGAAAATAAGAGAAAGTCCTCAAAAGTCTCTAAAACTCTAGTTCTGCACTTTCTCTTTGCATTACCTACAGTCCCGCACCTAAAGGTCATGTCCCTTGTGCACCTAACCGCTATGTCTCTATGTTATGGGTGTGGACCCATGTAAAAGTTAAAAAGGCGCAAGTATATTCTTAAAAACTCCCTTTGAGTCATTTCTAGAAGCTTCTGGAAGGAATCTTGAGGTGGCAAGTTCGCTCCCTTAACGTTCATGCATCCCATACCTTAAGGAGCTAACCCCTTGATGTGAGGAGCTTATCCCTTTGAAGGAGAACTCTATCCCTTCATAGGTGGACCTGTAACCTCCTTCCTCTGCACTATAAAATGAAGCATTTGGCTAGTTACTTGAGAGGTTGAAAGCTGAATATTTTTGAGGTGAAATGATGCTGGAACTTAGTCTTCTTAGTTGATATTTTATGAGGAGAGATTACATACCTCTAAAATCTCATTTGGAGGAGTGCAAGGCTTGTCAAAGTAAAGGAAATTCCTATTTCGGACCCCAGGAAAAGCTTGTTCAATATCAAGGCTCAAAAGGTTGTAAGGTTCTTCTACTTCAAAGTTAATACAAATAAGCTTGTTTTTCTCAATAAGTTGTTCATTAATGGTTTGTTTTATGGATTCCTTGATCACCATAATAGATATGATTTACTATATTTGCTATGCAGGTGTTATTTGATGTTTTCTTGTTTGTGATTGCAGGTCTTTTAAGATAACTCTTTCGGACGATCGAGGGATGACTACAACAAACAAGCGTTGGATCTAAGGTAGGATCGTAACACCTCTATAGTATTTATTTGTAAATTGCATATGTATAGAGAAAGATAGATTTATTTGTCTGTTTGTTGCTAGATCATCTTATGATACTAGGGAGATCGGTCTTATCCGCAAGAATGATTTATCTGGCCAACAAATTGGCGACTCCGCTGGGGACTAATTTGATTTTTGGTTTTCCTTTGTTTTGATTTGAGAAACTTGTTTTCGTTTCTGTTTTTTGACTGATGTATGCTGGCTTGGGTAGTTTTTAGAATCTAGATTATTTTTTGTTTTTTTTTTTTAAGTTTTCAGGGGACCGCACTTTCTCTTTACAGACGGTGCGGGCATCTCTGCACTTTTCCTTTAGTAAACAGAGTTGATCCACACTTGTTACTTCTAGAAACCTGTTGACCCTATAAAATTCTTTGAAAAACCTAAAAAAAATTCTTCCAGTTAAGTTTAGGTTTCATTTAAGGTCTTTAGTGTCTGCCCAGATCTGCATTTTTCCTATCAAAAATCTCTTGTGAGTGAGTTCCGATAGTATTTTTGTTTTGGATGATTTTCTAGAAGTTTTGCATGCTTGGAGTGGTTTTCACTTTGTCTCTGTAGTGACTCAAAGATCAGAAGCTTGAGAAACCTTAGATTACCTTGGTGTCTTTTTGTCTTCTTGATGAGTCTAACTTGGTTGAGAAATCCATCCTTTGTGAGAAACGGATTTAGTTTTCTCCTTGCAAATCTTTGAACAAACTTTGTTATAAGTTTTGAATTTCATTTTTACAAAAGAAAACATATCTGGATGTTTTTTGGTTGATTTTTTATTCTGAACAAATGAATCCTTAGTTTACTAAACAACTAAGCAAAACGTCCTCAAAAATAATTGAAGCTTTTATTTAATTAGATTTTTAAAAGTTTTTAGATCTCAAAATTAGTTTTGTAGTTTTGAGTGTTTTTCTAAAACTTGTAGATCTCTTTTGAAGCAAATTGTTTTTTGTAGTTTCGAGTGTTGGAAAAGGACAAGGATTTATTGTGAGCGTTAATTAGTAGTCTCATTTTGAGTTCTTATTGAAAAATACAAAAAGATTTTCTTTTTATTTTCATGTTGAAAGAAAGAATTGTTTCTTAAAGAATTGCATTCTCGAACTCTTTCTTTTATCTAGAATTTCATTGAAAGAAAAACGAATTGCTTATCATTTTAGGTGCATTTTTTAGTGTTTTTGGAGTCAAGTCTTCACACCATCAAAGTTTCATTTCCTTACCTATTTACGTAAAGAACAACCCATAAAAGCAACGCTTAATTAAAATTGATCTAGTAATCTTTTTTATTTTTAGGGCTCTTATCACCAATATAGCTTAGGCTAGTATCTTGGAGTAGGGAGTAATTAACTCTCCAAGATAGTTAAAACAAACAAATAGATACATCTTGTGGTAGGAAATAAATCCAATTGTAATTGATACATTCTGGGAAGCTTCTCTTAAAGGAGTAAATCACAAGATCATGTCCAAACCTTTGAGACAATCAAGTCTGTTTCATTTGGAAAGATAGAAGATTTGCGCGTATTAAAAACGGTAAACCTCGGATTAACCATTGTCGAGGAGCCTGGGGTCACTTGTTGGTAAACCTCAGATTGATCATGTCAAGGAGCCTTCAAGGGGATTGAGCTTTGTTACTCTGCCCTTACACGTAGATCGGATAGTAGATTGTTCCTCGAGTTGTATTTTTGTTGTTGGTAACCTTAGTCTCCATAAACTTAAGATTATTTCCTAAGGTGACGATGAAGGACGGGTCTCACTATACCTGGAGCAGACGTCGACTAGACTCACTTGGACTCTCTGGGGGGTTCTCTTCACTCGAGATGGTTTTGTGAAGAAACTTGTGCCAGCCTGTTTCATTAAGCAAGTTGTCGGGGTAACTGTTCCAATCGCCCTTTCTGTATTAAAATTCTACGACGTTGGATTTCATCACCAACTAGTGTTTTTAGTACGAGAAGTTATTGTTTGTGTGTGGTTTGAACTCTTAGATTTTTTAGGCGTGTGATTCAGTTGTTTTTTTCTTTAGAGACTTTAGGTGCTTTTATTGAAATTTTCTTTGTTTGCATGTGATTATTTTCATCCTACACCCAGAGATTATTATCTTTGATCAATCATGTCAAGACAGTCATCTATGTTTTCCCAATCACTGGAAACATTTTTATATGGCGGTCCTACTATTCCTTTGGGGTACCAGTCACGTTTTGGTACTTTTTCAGGAGCAACTCCTCGACAGACTGAACATCAATTATCACCTGGTGATAATGGAACTAAAACGTTGAACATAGAGAAAATTTTTATGATGTCTGGTAGTATTCCAAATCCTCAAACTCAAGGTAGTCAGTTATCGTCTGGGGGGCAAGGTAGTCAGTTTTCGCCTGGAGGGCTACCTCAAGGTTTTCGACCTTCAGGACAATACATACTCCAAGGTCAACCCCAGACTCAATATGTTCCTCAGGAGGCTTATCAACCCTAGATTCAGTACGTGCCTCAGGGTTATCAACCTCAAGGTCAGTACCCAACTCAAGGTTTCCAACCTCCTTCTGGTCCATCATTTTTACAAGGAGCTAGAAATGTACCTCCTAATTATCAGCCCTACGTTCAGCTAGGTTATGGTCCTCCATATGCACAACCTTTTATGAGTCCCGGAATGAACATGGTGTGGGATCCATCTCAAACTCAACAAACTTTGCAAACTAATTTGCAGTTACCTTATCAAGCTGGACAACCTTTGGTTTCTGATCCAACCCAGCAACCTGTCGAACCTACTATTCAAACTACTGCACCTAGTTTAGTTTAGCAGCCTGGGCCTAGCTCACCTCAGACTCCGCCTCAAACTGCTACTACAACTTCTGTTCAACCTACCACACCTCTTTCTGGAGTATCTGTAGCTTTGGTTTCTACTATCCCTGCATCAGTGCAAATTCCTCAAGTCTCTGTGCCCTAATCAGGACCTTCAATTCAGAATTCGGTCCAGATGCCTGCAGGACAAGCTGGTCCAAGTACGATTGCTACAATTCAACCGCAATTCACTTATCAACCGTACCAAGGATAGTATCAATCCGGTCCTACTGTACAAAACCCAGTTTATCAGAATCAACCATATCCCGGCTATACTTATCAACAGCCTCACCAACCCCAGTTTGGTCTGGTTAATTATGGTTTTCCAGGAGGTTATAACATTCCTAATCCAAATGTGATTCCAGGTTATCCTAGATATCCTCCTCGTGGAGCTGGTCTTGTTACTCAAGGTTTTCACGACCCTAACCGTCAGTTACCATTTATTGCAACTTTGGATTTACCTGATTTGTCACGCCTTATGAGCGATCCTATTTACTATCTTCCGTATTGGCCGCCAATGCCTAATAAGTTGCCCAGTGATATCCCGAAATTCGAGGGTAAGTCAGGGGAGGATCTATCAAATCACGTCATGACTTATCACCTCTGGTGTGCATCTAATTCAATCATTGATGATTCAATTCGATTGCGTCTTTTTCAATGAACTCTTATTGGTCTTGTTGCCAAATGGTACATTGAGTTGCCACGAGGCTCTTTTTATAATTTCAGTCAGTTAGCCACTTCTTTCTTAACTCATTTTCAGTTGCCTGTCAGATACAACAATGGCACGGAATTTTTAACTTCACTAAAACAATCCACGTCCACATTTCTTATCATATTCATGAATGGTGACAGATGAGGCGTTTAGTGAAAGTTTTCATTTCGGAACAAATTTTAGCAGAATGGTTCGTTAAATCATTGTTACCTAAAATCACTGAAGATGTAGCTAAGGTAGGAGTTGTCACTGAAGAGCAAGTCATTTCGCAGGCTCAGTACCTTGACCTCGTTTATACGTAGTCAAGTACTTTACACGAAAAAATCTCTGATCTTCCAAAAACTACAACTCCTTCAGGGTCTCATGCTACTGATGGTATGATTGGTTCAGTTAATATTAAAAGCAAGAAGAAATCTTCAAAGAATTCTTCTCCTACAATAACTTTACCTGATTCCCTAAAAGGAGATTCTTCCACTGAAGTTTCTGACGACGTCCATGTCGTAGATTCATCTACAACCAAATCCGATAGTAAAGAGAAAGGGAAGAACAAAAACAATCAAAATTCAAAAGATAAAATAAATAAAAATGAAACTACTGACAAAAAACGAAAACCTCGCTATCCTTGTTTCATTTGCGACAAGGATCATTTTACTAAAGAATGCCCATATTGAGCAGAGTTTTCGAAATCGTTAAAGGTTTTCAAACGCTTGCTATCTCGAAGGATCCTTTTCCTACTCAAGATAGTAAGGTGGTTTCTTCTTCCTCGAATACCTCAGAAGAACCCATTATGATGATGTCTCATGTCAGGATTGTGACACAATCGCAAGATTATGGTAGTAAAAATCTTGTTGATGGTAAAGAAGCAGAATCTTCTAATTCAAACACATCAATGACACCTCCTCCTGGTTTCAATCCATTACAGATTGAGAAACCCAACCTGGACTTAGTAATCAAACCACCTGCTAAAGGTATATTTCGGAAATCAGTTTTCAATCCACATGCGAGAGCTGCTCAGAATTATAACATTGTTGAAGAATTAGCCATTGCCCCTTCAGCAATGTCGGCTTTGGAAGTGTTGCAATCATGCCCAGCATAACGTAAATTACTATTGTTTGCTATAGGAGCCATTGATATTCAGGATTCGAACCTAATAATATTTTATTTAGAGAATAGTACACCCCACCTTCCTCATCAAATGGCTTTCTAGATTCCAGTGTTAATAAAAAACAGGTCTTGCTTTCGGACTTTGATTGATGAACGGGCTTCTACATGTATTATGTCGATCCAGTGTTGGAGATCGCTTGTTTCTCCCACACTCAATCAGTCTCCGATAATTCTAAACGATTTTGATCGCCGAGGGTTCCATCCTTTTGGTATTTTTCAAGATTTACCTATAGGGGTCGAAGGAAAAACCATAAATCTAGATGTGGAAGTGGTTGATGCCTCTCTAGATTACAACCTTCTCCTGGTTTGCATTTTGTCATATGCTATGACTGCTATTGTTTCATCGGTCTTTCGGCTTGTTAAGTTTCCTCATAACGGAAAGATCATTATGATAGACCAGCTACCTTATTTCTCATCCGACCCAGCCTCTACAGATAGTATTCAGCACATCGGTAAAACGAATATCCCTTACAAGGATGTTGGCATAGGTTTGATTAAAGAATCTAGTTTACTGGGAACTTTTTCCTTCCCTCCTCCTAACGTATCGCCTTCCATTGCAACTATTCATATGATTTCATTGAGCACTATTTCTTTTGATGATCCTTGGATCGTACCTTCCGATTCTAAGGTGGATTCATTTCATGGCGCGATGCCTATGAGTCCCTTTGAAATTGCATATCAGGCTTTACAGTCGTTTTCCAATTCCTGACCAATCTCGAGGATAGTTTTTTCCCGTGTCAACCTCGTTAAAAAATGAAATAGGGTGTCTCGAGGATAGTTTGTTCCCGTGTCAACCTCGTTAAAAAATGAAACCGGATGTCTCGAGGATAGTTTGTTCCCGTGTCAACCTCGTTAAAAAATGAAACTGAATGTCTCGAGGATAGTTTGTTCCCATGTCAACCTCGTTAAAAAATGAAACCGAATGTCTCGAGGATAGTTGGTTCCCATGTCAACCTCATTAAAAAATGAAATCGGATGTCTCGAGGATAGTTTGTTCCCATGTCAAACTTGTTAAAAAATGAAACCAGATGTATCGAGGATAGTTTGTTCCCGTGTCAACCTCGTTAAAAAATGAAACCGGATGTCTCGAGGATAGTTTATTCCCGTGTCAACCTCATTAAAAAATGAAACCGGATGTCTCGAGGATACTTTGTTCCCGTGTTAACCTCATTAAAAAATGAAACCGGATGTCTCGAGGATAGTTTGTTCCTGTGTCAACCTCGTTAAAAAATGAAACTGGATGTCTCGAGGATAGTTTTTTCCCGTGTCAACCTCGTTAAAAAATGAAACCAAATGTCTCAAGGATAGTTTGTTCCTGTCTCAACCTCGTTAAAAAATGAAACCGGATGTGTGGAGCATAGTTCCTTGTCTTGTGTCAAGCTCATTAAAAAATGAAACAAGGAGTCTTGAGCATAGTTCTTTGTCTTGTGTCAAGCTCGTTAAAAAATGAAACAAGGATCATGGAGCATAGTTCCTTGTCTTGTGTCAATCTCATTTAAAAAATGAATCAAGGGTTATGAGGATAGTTCTTTTACTATGTCAACCTCATTAAAAAATGAAACAACTCCCTCAAAAGTGAACCTTCATTCCATCCACCTCGTTGAATGCAATGAAGCTTGGGGGGCATGTACCTCGATTTGCATCCTTATGCTGGGGGCATGCGAGCTTATAACAAGCATAGTTTTTCGTTTCAAGCTTGTGTAAACATGAAACCGAATCCAAGCAGAGTTCTCTATGGTTCAAGCTTGTGTAAAAATGAACCCATACCCAATTTACATCTCGTGATTGTCGTTTTTATCCGCTAAATTCTGTTAGATGAGCCTTGGTTGCTTCATTCCATCGCCACCTTCTCTTTGGCCGATCATATGCTTTCACTTGGTTGTTTTTCCTTTCCTGAGGGACCGCAGTGATGAGTGGTTTTATTAGCCAGCCTCTTGACCATTACATGTTTTGAGCAGTTCCACCATTGCTGGAACCAGTTACTACCCTTTATACCACTCATTCCTCTACGACGAGTATTCTTTAAGCTCTTTTCTGACTCGTAAAATATGAAAATATTACCGAGTTTTTCCCTTTTTGACACGTTAAACAAATTAAAAAGGCAGTCCACTTACAGCTCTTTTCTAACTGTATAAACATGAAACTATCGCCAGACTTTTGTCGTTTCAAGTTCGATATTGGTTATAAAATGATGTGTCTTCGATCGCTTTTTTACTTTTTCAAATCGGGGCCACTAATTATGAAAAGTACTCCTTGATCGTAATGGTCAAGTGGTTCCCTCGAGTATTATTTTATACTTTTTCAGGCTCGAGGGACACAAATTTACGAAAAAGGACCCCCATGGAGTTTTCTTTTCCATGTCCTTTTCAAACTCTCTAAGTATGAAAAAGACTCTGAGTTTTACCTATGTCAGACTCGTTAAACCCTGACGACATTGGATTCGTCACCATGACGAGACTAGAGTCCTCTCTAAACCCTTTTCAGACTCGTTAAATATGAAAATATTGTCAAGCACTTGTCCTTTCCAGCTTGTTAAAGTATTGGAAATGTCATCCCTCCTGTATTATTTTATCCTTTTTCAGACTTGAGGGATTATTTTACGAAAAAGTACCCCCATGGAGTTTTCTTAATTTTTTCTTCTGACTCCCTAAAATTGAAAAACACCGAGTTTTTTCTATACTGGACTCGTTAAAATTTAACAGTAAAGGACCTGTTCAATTTTAAACATGAACGAACCACTCCTTCTTAGGGTTCAAATTTTAAACTAAGTTGGACTCATCCAAAGGATGAGCTTATAAACAAGCAAATGTTATCCTCCTCCAGCTTGTCAAAAATAAAGAGGTACTTGCCAGAAATGGTGGGGGAAAGAGAGAAAATTGAACCTATTTGTTACACATTGTTTGTAAAAAGCCATTAACCACTCTTGAACATGACACTTTTTGTTCACCTGGGTTTGAAAATCCTTTGCCTAACAATTAATCAAACCACATTGAAAGTCTTTAGCCTATTTCTAGGTATTAGCTTTGGGTTAATTGTCACCAAACCATCTGCAGTGTCGTTATGTGTTCAAGAGGTCAGTTCAAACAAACCATTCATCTGCAAAACATCTGTCATCCATTTTGACCATCCCTGAGTTAGCCCTTGCAAATATATTTCTTCAAAACTTGATCTATGATTTCGTGTTGTGGGCTTGCCTATGACGGATCACTTTCTATCGACTTCAGCTCATTATCTAGAAAGTTGATCTAGAAATCGTCAGTACCTTGGAAGCTACATGTCTTAATGGCAGTTTTCTCGCCTTCAACAATAGGTGGCATCATTGACCTTCATTCGAATGATTCTGTGACATGTTCGACTTCGACTCATTTATTCACATTTCATGGATTGTACTAGGTACTTTGAGGGCCATCGACATTACTGATGGTTTCTCTCACACTTGTTAATAGTTCACATCATGGACTGGTAATCAAGTGGTTTCTACCATGTTCGACTTCGACACATTCATTCACATGGATAGAATCGTACTAGTTCGGGAAGCAGAAATCAAGACCCTGGATCTAGTTTCTACCATCCAGGCTGCGAGGAATTTTGCTATTCATTATACAGTGGACTATTCATAAATAGATGGTTGTGCCCATACTCTGTCTACACATGTCTATACTCTTGATGTATTACAAAAATCATTCCTGTATCAGAACAGTTTAGTCAGTTTTTTAGTCAATTTTGATCTGAGTATGTGAATGCCCACCTCAGCGATGATATGTTCACATATATATATTCTGCATTGAATTTTTTTACAGGTTCCGACTCGGGTGTCCATAGGATGATCCTTGAAATGATAAAGTACTTCACTCTTCATAGATGACCAAGTCTATCTTCATCTATTACAGACTTCGCACTTTAGGGGCAATCTGTTGCGCTAAAAAATTATCACCTTTACATTCTGCAATCTGTGTGAGTCCATTATCACTCATACTTTCCTCCTTTGCAAGTCTTAAGCCTCAGTTCTTCATATCAAGCGTTGAAAATAAGAGAAAGTCCTCGAAAGTCTCTAAAACTCTGGTTCCGCACTTTCTCTTTGCATTACCTGCGGTCCAGCACCTAAAGGTCATGTCTCCCACGCACCTGACCGCTTTGTCTCTGTGTTATGGGTGTGGACCCATGTAAAAGTTAAAAAGGCGCAAGTATATTCTTAAAAGCTCACTTTGAGTCATTTCTAGAAGCTTCTGGAAGGAATCTTGAGGTGGCAAGTTCGCTCCCTTAAGGTTCATGCATCCCATACCTTAAGGAGCTAACCCCTTGATGTGAGGAGCTTATGCCTTTGAAGGAGGACTCTATCCCTTCATAGTTGGACCTGTAACCTCCTTCCTCTACACTATAAAATGAAGCATTGGGTTGGTTACTTGAGAGGTTAAAAGCTGAATATTTTTGAGGTGAAATGCTGCTGGAACTTAGTCTTCTTAGTTGAGCTTTTATGAGGAGAGATTACATACCTCTAAAATCTCATTTGGAGGAGTGCAAGGCTTGTCAAAGTAAAGGAAATTCCTGTTTTGGACCCCAAGAAGAGCTTGTTCAACATCAAGGCTGAAAAGGTTGTAACGTTCTTCTACTTCAAAGTTAATACAAATAAGTTTGTTTTTCTCAATAGGCTGTTTATTATGGTTTGTTTTATGGATTCCTTGATCACCATAATAGACATGATTTATTATATTTGCTATGCAAGTGTTATTTGATGTTTTCTTGTTTGTGATTGCAGGTCTTTGAAGATAACTTTTTCGGACGATCAAGGGATGACTACAACAAACAAGCGTTGGATCTAAGGTAGGATCGTAACACCTCTATAGTCTTTATGTGTAAATTGCATATGTCTAGAGAAAGATAGATTTATTTGACTATTCGTTGCTATATTATCTTATGATACTAGGGAGATCGGTCTTGTCCACAAGAATGATTTATCTGGCCAACATTTTCCCTTATTGTTTTGTTTCTTAGGCCTTAATTCGGGATGTAATTTCCAGTAGTGGGCTTCATCATGCCCCTCTTTGGAATAGTTCTTTCATGTGATTTTCTCCCCTTCTTTCTTCACACTTGCATTCTTCTTTCCCTTCCATTTTCCACCCCTTTCTTTCTCCTTACCCTTGAATGGATTTCTCTTACTACCCTCTTCTTGAATGTTCTTTCCTCTCGATTCAAGGTGCATGGCTTGCACACATACTTCATCCAAATTGGTTGGATTAAACATAAGGATAGTATGTTTTAGATAGGAATGTAAACCCCCAATATATTTCAGCAGTGTATCTTGGGAATTCAAATTCACTCCTAATAACAAATCCCTTTTCCTAAACTCTTGTGTATAATCTTGGATTGTTTGGCCTTTAAGCTACCTAAAATTTTCCTAACTCATAATGGCTTTTTGCATATAGGCTAGAGGATAAAAATGTCTTTTAATTGCATAAACAAATTCAACCCAAGTGATGGATATCTTACCATGGATTCTCATTTCCAATTGAGTCTTTGCTTCCCACCAAACTAGTGCAACTCCTTCTAGCCTCAGTGAATCCAACTGGATCTTTATGTCGTCTTCTTGAAGGTTTTGAATTCTATAGCATACCTCCAACTATCGAATCCAAATGTCAAACTTTTCTTCACTCACCTCTCTATTGTACATGGGAATTTCAAATTTTATGTCCAATTTCAGTAATAGAGTCTTTCCTTCTCGGACTTTGGAATGAGTATGGGAAGTTTCATCAGTGGTAGTGGAATATGATTCTATGTGAGATGGTGAAGATGATGAGGAATATGATGAGCATGGTGGCTATGGAGGTGGATTTCCACCATTCCCTTTGGAATCCTTATTCTCATCTTTTATGTTCTCTGAGCTTCCTTCTCCATATGGAGGTTTAGAACTCTCCCCAACCATTCTAGTGTTCCTCTCTTCATAGATAAATTTAACCATCTCAATCAAAGTATAGAAATATTTCTTGAATTCTTCCTCTTCTGAAGAGGGACCTTCAGGCTCTCTTTCTCCAAACATAATGGCTAAGGATTCAAGCTCATAAATTGGTACTGCTTGTACCTCTTCAATCTCAATTGAAGGCAAAACTTGTAGAGTTTCAAGTGCAACTGGAATTGGAACGTTGGGTGGTGGAGATTATGGCCTTGTGGCTCTCCTTCTTCTATGCATTACCTCAGGAGTTGCAACCAATAGCTTCCCTTCACCTTTCTGAAATTTTAACCTTGTAAGCATGAAAATTTTACAACCATTAAAACCCGAATTGCACAAACTCAAGAAATCAAGCAATTCAACCTTTGCTCTGATACCAACTTGATCTATTTTTGTATGATTATTTTTTTATGCTAATAACAATTACAGATTTGTAAATATGTGCATGCTTATTGCTCCTTGTGCTGAGGTTTCATTAGCTGTTTGTGCATACAATTAGGTAAATTTCCTTAAGTTTAATAAGACATTCATGACAAAAATAGCTTCAAAAACAAATACTAAATAATAAACATGTACAATGTAGAAAACCATCAAAGAGACACATTAACATAGTGTTTTGATGAAGGATTTCACCCCTCCTGGGCTACATATCCTTGGTCTAGCTTCCATGGCTTGGGCCTCTATATTAGCTCAATGTGGAAAATATTATCTTTACAAACCTTTATGTCTCCTAATACCTACACCAATGTGTTCACAATGTCCAAATTAGCCAGAACACCTCTTTCTGAGCTCAATTTGGTCGAAAATTGCTCAAGATATGCTTCATTCAAATTTTCCCTAAGAAACCCTGCTAAAACTGGACAAAACTTTAGTTAGCACCACCAAAACTGCCAGTCCCGCCGAATTTGGCGCGCCTCCAAAACTGCTGCCAACATAAACTTCAGATTAATTAAATTTAAATCCATATTAGTGGTGCTAAGCGCTCTTATCCATTAGCGCTAGCCCTTGGGTATGTTGAGTGTTTGTATGGTGAGGGAGTTGGCCCGTGGGGGTGGCTCCCTCCACTTCGCCGTTAGCACTATTATAGGCATTAAATAGAATGTTGTGGCCACTGTTTAACCAACACGTCATTGGTGCAACAGTTTGCAACTAAGTTTGGGAGGGGAAGGTCATGGATTCGAACCTCCCTTTGCCCATCCCTTAATACATACATACATACATATATATATATATATATATATATATATATATATCGAACTTTGTCCATACGATAATCTTTGCGCCATACAAATAATTCAATGCCTTTGGATTTAATGAAGATTTGTATAGTTTGGAATTAATAATATTTATATATATATATATATATATTTCTAAAAAAAATACACTTTCCACATAATATTCACCATGAACCAATAATTCCACCTTGGGGGACATTGGGAAATTTCACCTTCACACAACCAAACTGGCAAATCCTGAAGTGACACTGGGAAAAAATTGAAGAAGATTCGCATCATGCTGATTGTACTGCCATGTCATCATTCTATCTTGTTCTGCAATATTTTTTTAGCTGTTCAGGAAAACGAACAAGGCCTTTCTCCTTTATTTGGACTCAGTTTTCAATGAAACGAATTGTGTTGCGATCATCTTGACGAGATAGGCACATTCATTCAGGTTTCGAGCCAATATGAGAACTCTTATTTTTGAGCTAAATACTGAGCACCTAATCACCTAGCACTAGTTGAAACACCCTCATATTCATTCATTTCCATGTATTTTGACCTAGTGCTCCCTTATGTTTCCCTATTATTCCATAACACTCCTTGGTATTCATTGGCACTCTCTCGCACACCTTAGCTCTCTTCGACATGCCCTACCACTCCATAACATGTAAAATAGTCCCTGACACACATTAGAACTTGACACATGTTGGCACTTGATAAGTCTTAACATGCCTGGCATGCATTGAGATGCCTTGGTATTCTTTGGAATGTATTGGCATGGTTTGGCATGGTTTAGAATTAAAGTTATTTGAGATCAATTATTGGGTAGTAGGAGAGAAGTAACATAGGAATATTTAACACTTAGAATGCACTAACACTTGGCACTTTCCACATATTGGCACCTGCACTACTATAAAAAATGCCTTTAGAGGTTGTTTGGCTTGTGATGGTCTTTCCAAACTACCTCTCAAAGTGTTTTTAGGGATTTAGGAGACATTTTTGAAAACCCCCCCAAAAGTGATGAAAACTTGAACTTTTTCGAGGGCTTTTCTAACAACCGCCTATAAAAGTGTTGTCTCATGACATTTGGAGGGGGTTTTTAAATTATTGTCCCTAAATATATTTTTCATGGCGGTGTTTTGAAAACCCCCCTGGAATGTCATGAAATTTAAGCTTGGGGGGTGGGGGGGGGTTTAAATGACATCCCCTAAATATATTTTTCATGGCAGTTTTTAAACCCCTTCATGAAAGTCATCAAAATTGAACCTCTTTTTTGTGGTGAGGGTTTCTAACAACTGCCTCTAAAATTGTTTTCTCATGACTCTTTTTTTCTTTGTATGTGGGGGCAGGTGGGGGGGTGGAGTGTGGATCAAATGATTGCCCCAAAGTACATTTTTCATGGCAGTTTTGACAATCCCCAGAAAATTCATGAGAATTTAACTTTTGGATGCGGTTTTTGAACCGCCCCTTACACCTAAAAAAAAATCATGAGAATTGAACATTTTGAGGCCATTTAACAACCTCCTCTGAAAGCTCAATTCTCAAGACTTTTGGGGAAAGGGGTATCCAAAACCACCTCCAAAATTTCAGTTCTTGTGAATTTTAAGGGGGGTTGTTTGACAACCCACCTTAAAAGTCATGAAAATGTAACTTTTGAAGCCAATTTTGGACAACCCGCCACACCCCCCCACCCCCCAAAAAAAAAAACAAAAACATCATTAGAATTAAACTTTTAGAGGTTGTTGTTAAATAACTGTCTCATGAATTTTGGGGTAGGGGATCCTTTGGTGTATTGAACGGGGTAAGGGGACATAAGGGTAGCATGGATGGGTAGAAGTGAGAGGTTTGAGCATGGTATACTAAGATTTATAATCCTAGCATTAGAGAATGAGGAAGGGCCTTAGGACCTCATGGCATAGGGGTTAGGGGGCATAGAGGGATGGCAACACGAGAATTGATAGGGGTGTTATCACTTAGAACTATAAAAATTTGCATGTAATCCTTTGTCCTAAGTTCAATGTCAAAATTTGGTGTCAAATTGTTTTTTTTTTATGTTTCTTACTTAGGGTTGGAGCTTTAAAGGTGTTTAATTTAAATTATACTCTAATCCTATTGGTCGTCCTCCACCATCATGGTTTCATAAGCCATGTCTTGTCATATCCTAGTCACCGGCTCTTTCCGTGATTTCGCAGCGCAGTCTCTTATTGGTCAGTTTCGCAGCGTAATCATTGTTCATCCATTCCACAGCGCGTCATCATTAAGCCGTTTCGCAGCGCGTTATGAGAATTCAAAACTAACCGCGCTGCAAAATCGTAGATTCGTGCGTTTGGCAGCGAATTTTTCCCAAAGTGTCAAGTCTGTTGATGAGTCATCAATTCCGTCCTCTCATGTCAGTGATTAACCACAATTCCACCAATAGATTTGTAGACATGCACAGAAATATCATTCAAATGGATTTTACCGTGCATGGATCTTTATGATGATCGTAAACAATGCATAAGTGACCAGCTTGTGTGATGATGTATTTGAGTTTTCAAGCGAGCCTGTTTCCAAGCGAGCCTGATTACAAGCGAGGCCAAGTCAAAGAGAATTGAATCACCATTTTAACTGAAGTTGTTGGTCATTGTCTGTGCGAAGATTTCAAAAGCAAAATGGAGAGGAAAGAACATAGATCTGGAAGATGTCAGAGAACAGAACCTGAAGGTTTAGACCTCGCATTAAGAGATGAAGGCGTGAAGAAAGCATTCAAAGATGCTGCGTGTTGGAATTTCTGTAAGAAGCTGCAAGGTGGCCATGCTCAGGTAACAAAAGATTTTGCTTTAAACTTCACCGGTTTAAATTCTAAAATAGCTATGTTGGAAGTTCAAGTGTCTCCGGAGGCAATAGCTGCTGTAACTGAGATCCCAAGAGGGGGGCAAGAATGGTTTAAGAATTTTAAGTTCGATATGAATCCATGCAAAGAGTTTTTAAAAGAGGCATATGTGAATGAAGACCTAACAAAAGCAGTGCCTAGAAACTATGTCAAGGAGCATTATGCCCTTCTTCTCACCTGTATTCAGAAGTACTTGACCTGTGAGGGAAGATACAATAAGGTCTACTCTTATCACTTCAATTTGCTATTACATTTTACTGGTAAAGCATCCATAGACATTCCCTTTTACTTGTTTCGCAGTCTGAGCAAAATGTGTGACAAAGTGCAATTAAGAAAGGAAGACTGTGAAACATCTTTGTTTCACCATGGTTTGGTTAAATTGTTAGTTTTGGATGGTCTCCAGAAAATAGGTAGAGACTGGAACTCGTTCATTTTCATGGTTGGTTTCCAAAGTAAAACAGGTCTTACTCCACAACCAGTTAAAGAAAAAGAACAATCAGTCAAAGAACTCACGATAGCTGAGCTTCAAAAGGAGGCAAAGGATAAAAAGCAAGCCAAGTCACAGTTGAGAAAGTCAGTGAAGCCACTGATCATTAAAGAACAACCTCAGCCATCAGCAAAAGAAGAAGCTCAGCATAAGAAGACTGTACCCGGACCAAGTGGATCTGAAACAGTGTCAAGAGTTAGGACAAGGAGCCAAATAAGTAAAGAAAAGGGTAAAGCCTTAGCTGTTGAAGAGAGCCCGGTATCTAAGGCAAGCTTGAGTGATTTGTTGGAGGCCATTGAGTTTGAGCAAATTGAACCGGTGCACATTGAACCAGTGCACATTGATTTGACACAGTCATCACCAGAAAGCACCAAGAAGTCTAGGGCTTCAAAAAGACTGAGGTTTGATGAACCAGGTGATGAATTCATCTTCAAACCAAGAAGACCTATTACAAGAAAGCAAGTAAGGGAAGCCGAGAAACTGCCTAGAACAGAGGTAGCTGAGGAATTGTCCAGAACAGAGGAGGCAGAGAAAATCAAGCAAAAAGACACAAATAGAACAGTCATCATATCCCAAGGAGGTAATATTATAGCTATAAGAAACCAGTTAGAAGCAGCTAGAAATGAAATTGCTAAGGTGAAGAATGCCACTAGGGAGTCTGCAGTCATGTATGCAAATTATCGTAAAGCTGTATTGAAAGGAAGTGAAAACGTAGTAAACCAAGTGGATTCAGTAGCTGATGTTTACACATGGACGGTCCCAGCTCTCAAAGAGGCCAAATTCATCAGAAAGATAAATATGCATCTTAGAGCTGAAAATAAAGCCATGAAGAAGAAAGTTGCAGACTTAAAGACACAGCTAGGTCAGTTAGCTGCTAAATGAAGTTGTTGTTCAAAGAAAGGTGTTGTTCCGAATTTTGTTAAATTTTGCTTAGTTTTCTTGTTTTGAGGACATGTAGATCCCTGCCATATGTAAAGGTGTTTTAGCAATTAAAGGTCTAAGCAGTAAATACCTCAGGGCAAATACAAGCTGTTTTAACAAATTCAGCAGTTTCGTAGCGCGCTACGAAACTGCTGAAGGTGGTGTTTTTAAAGCAAACAAACAGTTTGGTAATATGTGCGGGATTTTTTCCAAAAGGGAACACCTAAAGGATATGTAAAGATCAAATGAAGACATCCTAGCCATTCTGATCAAGACAGGTGTGCCTTCAAAAAGGTGAAATGTTTAACTCAGGTTTAAAAAAATTTCGGTTATAAAGCCACTTTATTACCGGTCATAGGGTATTGAATGAATTGCATACATGGAATTTTGGCTTGCACACTTGGCTATCGATGGAGCATCCGATTCATCTGGAAACATGGCGGTGTTCTATATTTTTGGGTTATTAAAGGGACTAAAAAGACATGCTGCTGCATATTCGAAGTGATGGGGGACCAGAACCGGAAAGCAAGGGATATTCCCTAACATCGCTAAGCAGTTAAAGCCTTCAGTATCCAAAGCCAACATGGAGCATTAACTGCTCATCTCAGCCATCTCAGCCAAACGAAAAGGAAACCAGGTGTCAAAGCTGCAAGGAGGAATCATTCTACGAAGGAGATAGAGTTAGAGTCATAATCAGATTAGAACTCTTTAGAATTTCAATTATCAGTTATTGTATTTAATAGTTTGTTACAAAGCAGATAGGTGTCATTAGTGGCAGTCATCGAGCTCCCCTCATGCTGGAGGAGGAAGCTCCAAGTAGTTAGAATTACGTTTCTATATATAGCTGAATCATCTATGTAATGAGGGTTGGATATTTGAGAAAACAGAGTATTATTTTGGCTTGTGTAAAAACTCAGTTTCAGTAATACAATTTGCTACTTTTCTTCTCATGATTCATACAGTGTTTCAATGCTCAAGATATGTGGTTTTGCTTTATCCTTAATGTTTTACAGTTGTATAAATACACAATCACTCAGAATTCACTTATGCTGCTCTGATTTCCTGTGTGTATTTGTAAACTGAGGTTTTCTATGAGATGTTGTTTTGAGTATTTAAACATCACATGCCCTGACTTCTATGCATGAGCAGTGTTATAGTTTACTGAAGTATGATTAACTCCATAAGCCCAATGGAAGTCTTTGTAATGTCTGTCTAGCCAGCTTGTTTGTTAAATTCACTTTACAAGAGTTAGCCATCTTATCAATAGTCAAAATCAATAACTTTTTGAGAGAGCCCTCTCAGGCTAAGGAGGCTAAGCCTTAGTCAAAAGATTGGTCTGAAACAGTTACACAGAGTCTACCTGATCAGCAGCCTTTCAGTGCTTGATTTTGTGATAACATTTTGGTGCGTCTGCCGGGAGCCTGAAGATTACTCATTCCCGAAATTATAAGACTGAACTTCTGAAGGTAGCAAGAGCTCAGAAAGGTTTTCGAGGCTGCATTCTATCTTGGTGACTCCATTAAATCTTAAAGTTCAAAAGGTGGCTTCGAGAGGAAGATATACAAGGAGTAATCCTGACCCAAACCCACCTAGTCCTGTGGATAATCCCAATATCATCTCAAGGAGTAGACAAAGATTTTCTGATATACCAGGTACTTCAAACATTTCAAAGTCTTTGTTTCCTGAGTTTTCTAGAAGCCCTGAAGATAAAATTGTTGATGATAAAATTCAAGAAGTATTGTTGAGGTCTGAAAACGAAGAAGAACTTATTGGTATCATTTTAGATTTACAAAAAAAAGGCATTGATACTTCATCTTTAGTGTCACAAAAAGATAAAGAAGAGTTTTGGGAAATTGTTACTTCAGAATTGCTATTAGAGGAAGAGGACTTGAAACAGCTCAAAGAGCTTGACCCTTTTGAAGTTTTGCTTAAATCTAAAACTGGTTTACCTCTCCCAAATTGGAGTTCTTTTGTCAGTGGTTTACAGAGTCCCAATAGCCCTTTCCGTACTCATACTTTATCTTCTGCCTCTGCTAGTCCAAATAGTCCTCAGACAACCTCTCATACTAGTTCGGGTTCCACTAGTCATACAGTACCTGTTATCCCTGCTCCTCCTTTCATTATGGTTGTACCTGCTAGGTATGCTCCTCTAGCTCTCCCTGTTGTTTTGCATGATCTCCCTAGTAAATATGCTGCTAGAATTCCAACATGGGGAGGAGATGAAGATATTACAGCCGAGGAACATGTGGATAGATTCAATGATTTTGTTGACAGGGAAGAAGTGGATGATGAAGATGTAAAATTAAGACTGTTTGCTCAAACTTTCATTGGGGAAGTCCGAAAATGGTTTAAAGCCCTTGGAGCTGGTAGCATTCATAGTTGGGCTGAGTTTGAAGATAGCTTTCTGAGGAAATGGGGAAATAGAACCAATCCTGTTCAAGCCCTCACTGAATATAATAGTCTAAGAAGAGCTCCAGATGAAACTGTCCAAAACTTTTCTAAGAGGTTTAATAAAGTATATAATTCTATTCCAGCACACTTGAAACCTCCTGGAGCTTTGGCACAGTTAAGATACGCTGAGTCATTTGATTCAGATTTCTCTCTTTTACTCAGAGAAAGAGAGTCTGCTACTCTGGCTGACATGCAAAATGATGCAGTTAAGGTAGATGTGAATATGCTTGCTGCTAAGAAGTCGAAGATGGCAAAGACTAAGATAAAGGAAGAGGAGAAGCCTTCTACCTCTGCTCAAGAAGACAAGTTTGAAACCATGATGAAAACCATGGAAAAATTGATGGACCAATTAGCACTTGGGAATACTGCTGCTCCCCAAGCACAGCAAGAGCCTCGATTTAGAAACCCTCAATTTAGAAGGCCTCAAAATCAGCAAAGGCCAAGAGACAATAGAAATCAGCAGGCAGATCCTCCAGTGAGACCTCCTTTCCAACAAAACTTGGTGGATGAAGAAGAAGAACCTGAAGTACCTGAGGAATCTATTCATTGCTTTGGTGAGGAAGACTCAGAAATTTTCTTAACAAAGGAGGAACATGATGAGTCCAGCATGGTAAAAGCAGAAGAGGAGCCTTCAGATTTCTTAAAGGGTTATCAGCATGCCATATTTGAAATTCAGAAGCAGTACAATCTTAGAAACCGAGATGTCCCTATTACAGCAAATAAAGCACAGCCCAAGAAGAATATCTCAAAGGAAATTGAAGATAAAAAGGAAAAGTCAAAGCCGGTTGATGGTAAAGGTGATTCTCCTCTTGATAGAAAGGATATTCAAACCCCTGCTCCTCCTAAAGAAGTTGAAAAGTCTACCTCTGTTTTTAACATTGAAAATGAGATTGCAAAAATTAAAATATCAGTCCCTTTCAATGAAATTCTCAAGGTAGACAAATATAGAAGCAAGATTGTTGAAATGCTTAATTCTCCACCAGGAGGGGCTGATATTCTAAATGTGCAAGAGGATAATCCTATTATCTGTTTAGGTCCAAGACTTGAGGATGAACAAAATGATGAGTTTCCCCCTTTTTACATAAGCATTAATATTCATGATATGACTCTACATAATGCTATGCTGGATTCAGGGGCATCACATAATCTCATGCCTAAGGTAATCATGGAAAGACTGGGATTAGAAGTAACTAGACCATACAAGGACTTATTTTCATTTGATTCAAAGAGAGTTCATTGCATTGGTTTAATAAAAGATGTTGTTGTGGCACTCACACAAATCCCAGCAAAAACAACTATCATGGACATTGTTGTTGCAGACATTCCACCTAAGTTTGGGATGCTTCTTTCAAGGTCATGGGAAGCAAAAATTAAGGGTACCATGCAAATGGATCTGACATATGCTACCATCCCAGTGTTTGGTGAGCAAAGGAGGTTGTATCGTGAAACAAGGATGGCATATATGGTAAGCAGCAAAGACAAGCCTCAGAATTTTCCTATTTACTCATGTGATACAGGTCTTGGATCAGCTATCCTTTTCAATGAATCAGTTGGTAAAGAGTCACAAGATGAACATGCAGAAAATCAGTGTCAAAAGGTACAGCAAAGAGATGAAAGAGACATCACTGGTTGTTGGTCCCTATACTTTGATGGAGCAGCAGGAAAAGAAGGGGCAGGAGCTGGAATTTGGATCACTAGTCCAACTGAAGAAAGTAAGTTTCTGTCATACAAACTAAACTTTGATTGTACCAATAACATGGCTGAGTACGAATCTCTGGTGTTAGGCTTGGAAACCTTGATAGAATTGAAGGCAAAGAATATTGCTGTTTGTGGAGATTCCGAATTGATTATTAAGCAGGTACAAGGTGCATATCAAACAAAGGATGCAAGGATGAGAGCCTACAGAAATTTAGTGTTGGAATTGTTGGAAAAATTTCAATCCTATACCTTCAGTATAAAAACCAGAGATCAAAATTCTATTGCAGATTCTCTTGCTGTTTCTGCAAGTCTTTTTATTATTCCCAAACATTCTTCTGATAGCTATGAAGTGAAGGTTCGCCATAGACCAGTCATCCCAGATAATATCCTAAACTGGCAAGTCTTTGAAGATGATCAGCAGGTAAGAAATTTCCTTGAGTTGAAAGAAGAGTTTGAGCATAATCAAATAGATCAGCAGAATATGTTAACAGAGACAAGGGAAAATTCTGAAGTGTTGCAGCTACAAAACAACCTAATTCCTAAAGGCCTTATTCCACTTGAAAAGTTATTTGATCAAAATGATGTGTTTAAAGCACCAAGATTGCAAGCCAATGAAGAGGAAATAGAAAGCTGTAATTTAGGTGACTCAGTTGTGCCCAAATTAGTCAAGATTTCAAAGTTCCTATCAGCTGATATGAAAGTCAAATATGTTGAAATGATGAAGAAGTTTATTGATGTTTTCGCATGGAGCTATGCTGATTTGAAACAGTATGATTCTTCAATCATACAACATACCATCCCAATTAAGCAAAATGAGAAGCCTTTTAAGCAGAAATTAAGGAGGATTAATCCTCTTCTGATGCCACTAATTGAAAAAGAAGTGAAAAAGCTTTTTGATGCCAAAATAATTGTTCCAATCAGATTCTCAAATTGGCTTGCTAACTTGGTACCAGTCAGGAAAAAGAATGGGGAGATTAGAATTTGTATAGACTTCAGGAACTTAAACAAAGCTTCACTGAAAGATAATTACCCCCTCCCCAAAATGGATTTCATTTTGCAAAATATTGTTGGTTCACAAAGAATGTCTATGCTTGATGGCTTCTCAGGGTATAATCAGATCCTTGTTCATCCAGATGATCAGGAGAAGACAGCTTTCACTACACCATGGGGCACATTTATGTATGCAAAAATGCCCTTTGGCCTCATGAATGCAGGAGCAACTTTCCAGAGGGCTATGGACATTGCTTTCGCTGAAGAAAAAGATAAATCAGTGGTGGTATATCTTGATGATATCACAGTCTTTTCAAAGAAGGAAGAAGACCACTTAAAGCACCTTGAAAGGATCCTACTAAAGTGTAGGAGGTTTGGTATTTCTTTAAACCCAACCAAAAGTATTTTTGCTTTAACTTCTGGCAAATTGCTTGGACATATTATTTCTGAAGAGGGAATTAGGATTGATCCTAATAGAGTTAGTGCAATTCAAAGGTTAGATTTACCAAGGAGTAAGAAAGAGATTCAATCCTTTCTTGGAAAGGTTAATTTTGTTAGAAGGTTCATTCCTAACTTTGCTGAAGTGGTCAAAAATATAACAAAAATGTTAAGGAAAGGAGCAGATTTTAAATGGACAGCTGAAGCAAAGAAATCATTTGAAGAGATCAAAAAGGCACTCACTCAAGCACCAGTCCTCATCAGCCCGGATTTTACCAAGGAGTTTCTGATCTTCACATTTGCTTCTGAAGATACAATTGCTGGAGTTTTATTGCAAAAAGGAAGTCAAGGTATTGAACAGCCCATTTCTTTCTTTAGCAAGACATTGGCTAATACTGAATTGAAATATAATATCTTAGAAAAGCAAGCATATGCATTGGTGAAAGCAATTAAGGATTTCAGAATTTATGTGTTGCACTCTCATATTGTTGCATACGTGCCAAATGCTGTTATAAAAGATATTCTTACACAAGCTGACCCAGATGGAAAAAGAGGAAAATGGATAGCAAAGCTGTTGGAATATGACATTGAAATAAAGCCCACTAAGTTGGTAAAAGGTCAAGGCTTAGCAAAATTGTTGACTCAGTCAAATCTGGACTGCATTGGTATCAATTTTAGCACAGAAATCTCAGAAATTTCTGAGAATGAAGAAGAATTGGTCCAAATCAATGAAAAAATTTTGATCTCAGAGTGGTATAAGGATGTAGCATTTGTCTTGCAGCACAATAGAGCCCCTGATAACCTTTCAAAATCTAAAGCTCGGTTCACCAAGTTGAAATCTCTCAGATATTTTGTATATGATCAAAATTTATTTTGGAAGGATGCAGGAGGAATATTATTAAATTGTCTCATTGAAGAAGAAGCTGATAAAGTAATTGATGAATTTCATAAAGGGGATTGTGGAGGCCATCACTATTGGAAAGCCACTGCAAACAAAATTTTGAGAGCTGGATATTTTTGGCCAACTATGTTCAGAGATATTTATAAAAAGATAGCAACATGCCATGAATGTCAAGTATTTGAAGGAAAGAGAAAGCTCATGCCAATGCCATTGGTTCCTATTTATGTTGAAGCACCTTTCCAGCAGTGGGGATTAGATTTTATAGGGGAAATCCATCCTCCTTCATCAGGACAGCATCGCTGGATTCTCACAGCCACCGATTATTTTACAAAGTGGATAGAGGCAATACCCACCAGGCAAGCAAATGATTCAGTAATAATTTCCTTTTTAGAAAATAACATCTTATCAAGGTTTGGTTGCCCAATCAAGATTATCACAGACAATGCCCAAGCTTTTAAGTCCAAAAGAATGATAAATTTTTGTCATCAATACCACATTTCCCTTGGTCATTCCACTGCTTATTATCCACAGGGAAATGGTTTAGCTGAAAGTTCAAACAAGAGTCTTGTGAGAATTATTAAGAAGCTGCTGCAAGAAAATAAAAAGGCTTGGCATTTGAAACTAAAGTATGCCTTGTGGGCTGACCGGATTTGCACAAAGAGGTCCATTGGAACATCACCATATGAACTCGTGTATGGAGCAGAGGCTATATTCCCAACATCTCTCGGGGTACCAGTAATGAATCTGATTCAAGGATTAGAAGAGGAACCAAATGCTATACAGCGGAGGATCAATCAGCTAATAGCTTTGCAGGAGAAAAGAAGTGAGGTGTTTGAAAGTCATCAACAAAACCAGAATAGGGTCAAGAGAGCATTTGACAAGAAGATCAAAGAGGTCACTTTTCAGATTCATGATAAAGTCCTGAAATGGGAAGCCAGAATTGAAGAGAAAGGTAAACATGGGAAATTTGAAAATTTGTGGAAAGGGCCATATCAAATTTCTGCTTTTCATGGAAATAATACCTACATTCTGCAGGAGGTTAATGGAACACCATATGCTGGAGGACCTGTTAATGGCAGGTTCTTAAAGCATTACAGTTAATGAATTTCTGCCAAGTATCTCACGAGCATTGTATATAACCGTTTTATGAGTCTTTCCTGTTGAAAATAACTGACAAGCTGAACAGAAAAGCTTAAGCCCGAGGTGAAGGCCCACAAAGCTAGAAAGGAATGCTTGTCAACTCTGTGTGTGTTTTTGAGAAATTGAACAAAGCACTGGACCTACGAGTTCTTAGTGTACTACAGGAGCACACTATCCCAAGTGGAGCCACTGTTATCACTTAGAACTATAAAAATTTGCATGTAATCCTTTGTCCTAAGTTCAATGTCAAAAGTTGGTGTCAAATTGTTTTTGTTTTATGTTTCTTACTTAGGGTTGGAGCTTTAAAGGTGTTTAATTTAAATTATACTCTAATCCTATTGGTCATCCTCCACCATCATGGTTTCATAAGCCATGTCTTGTCATATCCTAGTCACCAGCTCTTTCCGTGATTTCGCAGCG
Source organism: Pinus tabuliformis (assembly GCA_031772625.1). Classification (NCBI taxonomy): domain Eukaryota; kingdom Viridiplantae; phylum Streptophyta; class Pinopsida; order Pinales; family Pinaceae; genus Pinus; species Pinus tabuliformis. The sequence goes on along the minus strand of CM062807.1, from coordinate 289,720,936 downwards.
CAGTCTCTTATTGGTCAGTTTCGTAGCGTAATCATTGTTCAGCCATTCCGCAGTGCGTCATCATTAAGCCGTTTCGCAGCGCGTTATGAGAATTCAAAACTAACTGCGCTGCGAAATCGTAGATTCGTGCGTTTGGCAGCGAATTTTTCCCAAAGTGTCAAGTCTGTTGATGAGTCATCAATTCCATCCTCTCATGTCAGTGATTAACCACAATTCCACCAATAGATTTGTAGACATGCACAGAAATATCATTCAAATGGATTTTACCGTGCATGGATCTTTATGATGATCGTAAACAATGCATAAGTGACCAGCTTGTGTGATGATGTATTTGAGTTTTCAAGCGAGCCTGTTTCCAAGCGAGCCTGATTACAAGCGAGGCCGAGTCAAAGAGAATTGAATCACCATTTTAACTGAAGCTGTTGGTCATTGTCTGTGCGAAGATTTCAAAAGAAAAATGGAGAGGAAAGAACATAGATCTGGAAGATGTCAGAGAACAGAACCTGAAGGTTTAGACCTCGCATTAAGAGATGAAGGCGTGAAGAAAGCATTCAAAGATTCTGGGTGTTGGAATTTCTGTAAGAAGCTGCAAGGTGGCCATGCTCAGGTAACAAAAGATTTTGCTTTAAACTTCACCGGTTTAAATTCTAAAATAGCTATGTTGGAAGTTCAAGTGTCTCTGGAGGCAATAGCTGCTGTAACTGAGATCCCAAGAGGGGGGCAAGAATGGTTTAAGAATTTTAAGTTCGATATGAATCCATGCAAAGAGTTTTTAAAAGAGGCATATGTGAATGAAGACCTAACAAAAGCAGTGCCTAGAAACTATGTCAACGAGCATTATGCCCTTCTTCTCACCTGTATTCAGAAGTACTTGACCTGTGAGGGAAGATACAATAAGGTCTACTCTTATCACTTCAAGTTGCTGTTACATTTTACTGGTAAAGCATCCATAGACATTCCCTTTTACTTGTTTCGCAGTCTGAGCAAAATGTGTGACAAAGTGCAATTAAGAAAGGAAGACTGTGAAACATCTTTGTTTCACCATGGTTTGGTTAAATTGTTAGTTTTGGATGGTCTCCAGAAAATAGGTAGAGACTGGAACTCGTTCATTTTCATGGTTGGTTTCCAAAGTAAAACAGGTCTTACTCCACAACCAGTTAAAGAAAAAGAACAATCAGTCAAAGAACTCACGATAGCTGAGCTTCAAAAGGAGGCAAAGGATAAAAATCAAGCCAAGTCACAGTTGAGAAAGTCAGTGAAGCCACTGATCATTAAAGAACAACCTCAGCCATCAGCAAAAGAAGAAGCTCAGCATAAGAAGACTGTACCCGGACCAAGTGGATCTGAAACAGTGTCAAGAGTTAGGACAAGGAGCCAAATAAGTAAAGAAAAGGGTAAAGCCTTAGCTGTTGAAGAGAGCCCAGTATCTAAGGCAAGCTTGAGTGATTTGTTGGAGGCCATTGAGTTTGAGCAAATTGAACCGGTGCACATTGAACCAGTGCACATTGATTTGACACAGTCATCACCAGAAAGCACCAAGAAGTCTAGGGCTTCAAAAAGACTGAGGTTTGATGAACCAGGTGATGAATTCATCTTCAAACCAAGAAGACCTATTACAAGAAAGCAAGTAAGGGAAGCCGAGAAACTGCCTAGAACAGAGGTAGCTGAGGAATTGTCCAGAACAGAGGAGGCATAGAAAATCAAGCAAAAAGACACAAATAGAATAGTCATCATATCCCAAGGAGGTAATATTATAGCTATAAGAAACCAGTTAGAAGCAGTTAGAAATGAAATTGCTAAGGTGAAGAATGCCACTAGGGAGTCTGCAGTCAGGTATGCAAATTATCGTAAAGCTGTATTGAAAGGAAGTGAAAACCTAGTAAACCAGGTGGATTCAGTAGCTGATGTTTACACATGGACAGTCCCAGCTCTCAAAGAGGCCAAATTCATCAGAAAGATAAATATGCATCTTAGAGCTGAAAATAAAGCCATGAAGAAGAAAGTTGTAGACTTAAAGACACAGCTAGGTCAGTTAGCTGCTAAATGAAGTTGCTATTCAAAGAAAGGTGTTGTTCCGAATTTTGTTAAATTTTGCTTAGTTTTCTTGTTTTGAGGACATGTAGATCCCTGCCATATGTAAAGGTGTTTTAGCAATTAAAGGTCTAAGCAGTAAATACCTCAGGGCAAATACAAGTTGTTTTAACAAATTCAGCAGTTTCGTAGCGCGCTACGAAACTGCTGAAGGTGGTGTTTTTAAAGCAAACAAACAGTCTGGTAATATGTGCGGGATTTTTTCCAAAAGGGAACACCTAAAGGATATGTAAATATCAAATGAAGACATCCTAGCCATTCTGATCAAGACAGGTGTGCCTTCAAAAAGGTGAAATGTTTAACTCAGGTTTAAAAAAATTTCGGTTATAAAGCCACTTTATTACCGGTCATAGGGTATTGAATGAATTGCATACATGGAATTTTGGCTTGCACACTTGGCTATCGATGGAGCATCTGATTCATCTGGAAACATGGCGGTGTTCTATATTTTTGGGTTATTAAAGGGACTAAAAAGACATGCTGCTGCATATTCGAAGTGATGGGGGACCAGAACCGAAAAGCAAGGGATATTCCCTAACATCGCTGAGCAATTAAAGCCTTCAGTATCCAAAGCCAACATGGAGCATTAACTGCTCATCTCAGCCATCTCAGCCAAACGAAAAGGAAACCAGGTGTCAAAGCTGCAAGGAGGAATCATTCTACGAAGGAGATAGAGTTAGAGTCATAATCAGATTAGAACTCTTTAGAATTTCAATTATCAGTTATTGTATTTAATAGTTTGTTACAAAGCAGATAGGTGTCATTAGTGGCAGTCATCGAGCTCCCCTCATGCTGGAGGAGGAAGCTCCAAGTAGTTAGAATTACGTTTCTATATATAGCTGAATCATCTATGTAATGAGGGTTGGATATTTGAGAAAACAGAGTATTATTTTGGCTTGTGTAAAAACTCAGTTTCAGTAATACAATTTGCTGCTTTTCTTCTCAGGATTCATATAGTGTTTCAATGCTCAAGATATGTGGTTTTGCTTTATCCTTAATGTTTTACAGTTGTATAAATACACAATCACTCAGAATTCACTTATGCTGCTCTGATTTCCTGTGTGTATTTGTAAACTGAGGTTTTCTATGAGATGTTGTTTTGAGTATTTAAACATCACATGCCCTGACTCTATGCATGAGCAATGTTATAGTTTACTGAAGTATGATTAACTCCATAAGCCCAATGGAAGTCTTTGTAATGTCTGTCCAGCCAGCTTGTTTGTTAAATTCACTTTACAAGAGTTAGCCATCTTATCAATAGTCAAAATCAATAACTTTTTGAGAGAGCCCTCTCAGGCTAAGGAGGCTAAGCCTTAGTCAAAAGATTGGTCTAAAACAGTTACACAGAGTCTACCTGATCAGCAGCCTTTCAGTGCTTGATTTTGTGATAACAAGGGGAACCCCTAATAGTTGTGATAATGGGAATAGGGGCCCTATTATCACAACTCATAAGCCCTTAACCCATAACGATTAAATTCTCTATCCCCTTAACCCCCAAGTCATAATCCCTTAACCCCTACACTCATAATTCATAACCCATTTACCCCTTGGTCCCTTAAACCCTAAGGCACTAACCTCCTAACCCCTAATCACTAACTTACAATCCCTGAACGACCCTTTAAAATCACGAAAATGTAACTTTTGGAGGCATTTTTGGACAACCCCCCTCAGCCCCCCACCCAAAAGTCATTAGAATTAGACTTTTAGAAGTAATTGTAAAACGACCACCTCCAAATGCTCAATTCTCATGAATTTTGGGGGAGGGGGAACTTTTATTTTATTGAACGGGGCAAGGGGACATAAGAGTAGCATGGATGGGTAGAAGTGAGAGGGCATGGTTTACTGAGATCTATAATCCTAGCATTAAAGAATAAGGAGCCTTAGTACCTCATGCCATAGGGGCTAGGGGGACTAGAGGGAAGGAAACGAGAGAAATTGATAAGGGGACCCTCAATAGTTGTGATAATGGCATTATCTATTATCAAAACCCATAGGCCCTTAACCTATAATTGTTAAATTCCCTATCCCCTTAGCCCCAAAGCCATAATCTCTTAACCTACACACTCATAACCCATAACTCATTAACCCTTTGATCCCATAAACACCCTAAGTCACTAACCGCTTAATCCCTAACCCCTAAATTAGAATCCCTGAACCCCCTAAGCCCTAATGCCTTATCCTCTTAAACCCTAACCCTTAACCCTTAATCCATAACCCCTAAACCCTTAAACCCCTTGTTACATAGTAATTTTTCACTCTCCTATCACTCCCTGTTCCTGATCTCGGAGAACCTTAGTAGTGACTACTATGTTATAATTTTACCATGAAACCTATGCTCTTTCATCCCTTAATGTTTGAAGAAAGTAGTCCCCGCTCCCTTCATAACATTTCCAAAGAATCATTCTTAAAACCCTGTTTTTAAGATCAAGGCTCTTTCCCAGTGTCTCACTCGCGGCGATGATGTGAGTTTTACATTGTGACCCACACCGATCGAAACTATTGTTAGCCCAATACTCACACCGATCTACTTTTGAAAAGTTTTTATAAAAGGAAACAAAGTTTCACGTCTAGAAACTTCTAGTGGCATTGTGCTAGATGTTCGTTTGGTTGAATAAGGGCCAAGAACTCCATATAAGATTCTTTCCCCCTTAAAAGTGGACCTTGCCAAGGAGATAAGACCTTCTTCCCCCTTGAGTGGATCTCATTCTTATCCTCCTCTCCCTATATAAACCACTTCCTCTTACCCTTTTTGGTTACAGACAAAATACAAACTAGCTGCAAAATTCTGAAATCTTTAGATTTTGATAGAAGAAGATTAGTCTTAGATGACAAAAGACTAGTCTTTGGTAGCTAAAGCATGAGGAGAGAGAGTTAGAGCTTGGAAGCCATTTCATGTCAACCTAGGGGAGGAAAAGAGTGTTGAAAAGCCGTGTAGCAGGACTTGGATACCGCACAGGAGATCTACGACATCAAGGCTTTGGTTGTATTTCTCTTTGAAGTTTATTTTAATACAACTAATGGTTTATTTCCTATATCAGGTGTAATATTACATTTGATAGCTTAGAACTCCTTGAACTTTTAAGTATATTGAATTCGATTTTATGCTATCACATTTTTTGTTGTTTCTTGCATGTTTGTTTCAGATATTTGAATGAAAGGAAGTTGGATCAAGGAAGCAAGATCAATATCAAGTGGATTAGCGCTATAAGAGGTAGGCCCTCTTATTTGATTCCAATCTAAGGAAATTTACATTAGATTGTCTTGTTTGTGGCTCGACCCACTCCCTTGGGCTAGAGGGATTGTCTTTGTCCGCAGAGAGAATCTTCCTACACCACAAATTAGTGACTAACATAAGGGGCCACAATAGAGTTCCTTATCTTGTGTCAAGCTTGTTAAACATGAAACAAGGGGCCGGAGCATAGTTCCTTGTCTTGTGTCAAGTTCGTTAAAAAATGAAACAAGGGGTCGGAGCAGAGTTCCTTGTCTTGTGTCAAGCTCGTTAAAAATTGAAACAAGGGGCTGGAGCATATTTTCCTTGTCTTGTGTCAAGCTCGTTAAAAAATGAAACAAGGGGTGTGAGTATAGTTCCTTGTCTTGTGTCAAGCTCATTAAAAAAATGAATCAAGGAGTCCGAGGACAGTTTCTTCCTATATCAACCTCGTTAAAAAATGAAACATATGTCTGAACAGTTTCTTCCTGTACCAACCCCGTTAAAAAATGAAACAGATGTCTGTGGATATTTTCTTCTTGTATCTACCTCGTTAAAAATGAAACATATGTCTAAGGATAGTTCTTTTACTGTGTAAACTTCATTTAAAAATGAAACAACCCCCTTTTCCAAATCATCTCTTTGATTAAGATCTCGTAAAATCCCAGTCGAGTCTTTCTTGGATCTCGAAAGTGAACCTTCATTCCATCCACCTAGCTGAATGAAATGAAGCTTGGGGGGGCATGTACCTCAAATTGAGTCATTATGCTGGGGGCATGCAAACTTATCCCAAGCATTGTTTATCTTTGTTTCAAGCTTATGTAAAAATGAAGCCAAATCCAAGCATAATTTATCTTTGTTTCAAGCTTGTGTAAAAATGAAACCAAATCCAAGCATAGTTTTTCCTCATGTTTCAAGCTTGTGAAAAATGAAACCAGGTATACTCAAGCATAGTTTCTCATGTTTCATGCTTCTGTAAAAATGAAACCATTCCCACTTTACATCTCATGATTGCCATTTTTATCAGCTAATTTCTACTAGATGAGCCTTGGTTGTTTTATTCCATCGCCACCATCTCTTTTGCCGATCATTCACTTTCACTTGGTTGTTTTACCCTTTCGTGAGGAAACGCAACAATGAGTGGTATTATTAGCCAGCCTCTTGACCATTACATGTTTTGAGTAGTTCCATCATTGCCGGAACCAATTGATATCCTTTCATACCACTCGTTCCTCCAAGACGAGTCACCTTTAAGCTCTTTTCTGACTCGTAAAAAATTGAAAATATTGCCAAGTATATTTTTCACTTTTGACTCATTAAAGTAAATAAAAATGTGGAGTCTGCTTTAAGATCTTTTTTTACTCTCAAAACACGAAAAGATTTTTGATCTCTTGTCATTTTGACCTCGTAAACGGTTCCAAAACGTTGTTTACCTAGTATACGTTTACCCTCTTTTCAGGCTAGATAAAACTATTTATGAAAAAGGTATACCTTAGTTAAACATGACTAGGAGGTTCTCTTTAATATTGTTTTCTACCTTTTTGGGTTCGAGAGACAACTTTACAAAAAGGGACCCTTGGAGTTTTCTTTTCCATGTCTTTTTCAAACTCTTTAAACATGAAAAAGATTCCGAGTTTCACCTTTGTTAGACTTGTTAAAAGATTAAACGACATATGACTTGTCATTATGACCAGACCAAGCTACTCCTTCCTATGGCTCGTAAAACTTACTAGGATGGATCCATCCGAAGGATGGACTTATATTACAATCATATGTTATCCCCATCAAGCTTGTGTAAAAATAACTGGGGTACTCACCAAAAATGGTGGGGGAAAATGGAAGTATTTCATCAGTTGTATTCTTCACTTGAGGCAACATGTTGCTTTTGAACATTGACACTCATATGCTATTCGTGTTGGGTTTTGGGACATCCTCACTCTGTCACTTGCCTCCCGGGGTTTTGGGTTATCCATTTTAAACCTCTCATATGATCTTTGCCACGTCACCATGACCTCTAATCCTATGATGTCAAATGATGCCAAAATCCAGAGTCATGTCATCTACATGTTCAAGAGAAGTCTTTCTACCTGTACATTGTCTGATCATATGTTACCATCTTGGATTGCTCTCATTCATTGTGTTTCCCATTTTGTGCTGATGATGAAGCATTCATTATGACCTTTCTTTGACAGATCACTTCCTGTCGACTTCAACTCATTATCCAGGAAGTTGATCTAGAAACTACTTTCTAGTACCTTAGAGCTTGCATGCCTCAATGGCAAGTTCTTCGCACTTGACGACAGGTTCTCATCATTGGCCTTCGATCGAATGATTTCACAGGTGTTCGACTTCAGTTCCTTATTTCACACTTCGTTAATTGTACTGATATTACCTTGAGAGCCATTTACATTATGGGTGGTTCCTCTCGTGCTTGTTAATGGTTGACATCATTGACCTGTAATGAAGTGATTTTCTAACATGTTCAACTTCTGTACGTCTATTCACATGTTAGACTTTGTACTTTGATCGGGTCATGTTGGAGCGCAAGACCTTGGGCTTAGATAAAAAAAGTCTAGGTTGTGAGGACTGATGAGTAATTCATGATTATACACATGATTCTTTAGACATATGGTTGCGACCATGCCATGGGTATGATTTTGATCCTGCTCAGTCGAATGGTTGCAACCATACCATGGGTCTTTTCATTTTGATCCTCTCTATGCATATGGTTGTGCCCATGCTTTGGATCTATTTCATATGATCCCTTCAGTCGAATGGCTGCGTCCATGCCGAGGATCCATGCACATGATCCTTTTCTTGATGGATAGCTACACCTATACCATGGATTCATGTATTGTTATATGCCTCTCATGTTTATCAGGCATGACTATCAGATTTCAGATATGTACATGTATGTTTGAGTTGCATGTCTTCTGATGCTGGTAGTCCTTGTCCTCGCTCCGTCTTAAAGTATTTCATCCATCGCTTTTAGCTCTCACTTCATGCTTTAGAGGGCATCATTTACACAGTAATTTTTCACTCTTCTGTCACTCCCTGTTCCTAATCCCAGAGAACCCTAGTAGTGACTAATGTGTTATAATTTCACCATGAAACCTATGCTCTTGCATCCCTTGAAGTTTGAAGATAGTAGTCCCCACTCCCTTCAGAACATTTCCAAAGAAATATTCTTAAAACCCATTTTTTAAGATCAGCGCTCTTTCCCAGAGTCTCCCCCATGTTGATGATGTGATTTTTACATTGTGACTCACACCAATCGGCACTACTATTAGCCCAATACTCGCAGTGGTATACTTTTGGAAATTTTTTATAAAAGGAAATGGAGTTTCACATCTAGAAACTTCTAGTGGCAATGTGTTGGATGTGCGTTTGGTTGTATAAGGACCAAGAACTCCATATAAGGTTCTTTCCCCCTTAAAAGTGGACCTTCCCAAGGAGATAAGATCTTCTTCCCCCTTGAGTGGATCTCATTTTGATCCTCCTCTCCCAATATAAACCACTTCCTCTTACCCTTTTTGGTTACAAACAACATACAAACCAACTGCAAAATTCTGAAACCTTTAGCTTTTGATAGAAGAAGATAGTCTTAGATGAAAAAAGACTAGTCTTTGGTAGCTAAAGCATGAGGAGAGAGAGTTAGTTCTTGGAAGGAATTTCATGTCAAGCTAGGGGAGGAAAAGAGTGTTGAAAAGGCATGTAGGAGGACTTGGATACCACAAAGGAGATCTCCAATGTCAAGGCTTCGGTTGTATTTCTCTTTGAAGTTTGGTTTAATGCAACTAATGGTTTATTCTATATCGGGTGTAATATTACATTTGATAGCTTAAAACTCCTTAACCTTTTAAGTAGATTGAATTCAATTTTATGCTATCACGTTTATTGTTGTTTCTTTCATGTTTGTTTTAGGTATTTGAATGAAAGGAAGTTGGAGCAAGGAAGCAAGATCAATATCAAATGGATAAGCACTATAAGAGGTAGGCCCTCTTATTTGATTCTAATATAAGGAAATTTATATTAGATTGTCTTATTTGTGGCTAGACCCACTCTCTTGGGCTAGAGGGATTGTCTTAGTCTGCAGAGAGAATCTTCCTACACCACACCCCTAACCCCTAACCCTTTAACCTATTTACACCTAAATCCCATAACCATTAAGCACTTAACCCTTAAACTTTTGATATCTAAGCCTGTGGTGCTTAACCCTTAACCCCTAAAGCCCTTAACCACTAGGCCATTAACCTATAACCCCTAAACACCCTAGATTTCAACCCCTTATCCCTCAATCTCCTAACCCATAAACCCCTAATCCCTAACCCTTTACCCTTTACCCTTTACCATTAACCCCTGACTCTTAAACCCCTTAAAACCTATAAACCCTAAGCCTTTCTCCCAAACCATAGGTGCCACAACACTAATAGTATTCGTCATATTAGGTTTTTGTTCATTTACCCCTCTAAATACAACCTCCAAGCACTACGAGGGTCCAAGGAAAATGGCCACAAGGTCCCCAAATACGATGTAAATTTTATTGATAGTCACATTTACCCCAAACATCCTCCACATATTCTCTTTCAAAGGGAAACAATATGGTCTTCTAATGTCCAAAAATGAATATAAGTTCATAGGAACAAAGTAAGGTTCATCTCCATACATGGCCCAAACATAATTCATGTCCACTCAAAAGAAAAAAGAGGATATAAGGATGTCCCTTTAACTATATCATCCTTTAACACTAGTCCATTCTCTTACCAATTGTATGGGTAATAGTTCCATACAAGTCTACAATCTTTCTCAATGGTTATTTCCACAACATGCTCAAAGCATTCAAATTCCCTTATTTTCCTCCAATTCTATTCAAAATCGACACATGCAATCCAATACTACATGAATGGTGGAATTTTCAAGCTATCCATATCTAGTTTATCCCCTTTTGAACCCCTATTTGTGCCTTTACTACAGAGCTAACCAAGTTAATCTTACAATTGGATCTCCCTTTTGCATCTGGTGATAATACTGCCTCATTATTTAGGAATGTCTTGCTTCTAAACAAAATTACACTAATACTCTCAACATATGTGGGGCTAGAAGATACATTAAGAGGAGAAAACATAGGTCAAACTCAACATTATTGTCAAACATAGGTCAAACATATATAAAAAATTAAATAGTATACACATGTAATTCTTATATTGTTGGATGGTTTTAGATTAACTCCACCATTTTATTTCTCGACCTCCATGATAACTTTTCATTCAATTAATTCTTCAACAACTGCTTTCAATTTTCCAAGTTCCTTCTCTTTTTATCTCGATTTCCCTTTTTTATCATGTAATTGAAGTTTATTGGGGAACCCCCAACAATTATAATAAGGGGATTAGGGTCTCCCTTATCACAACCCATAAGCCCTAATGTATTTAAGCCCCTAGCCAAGGTGGCCCAAGGGTGTAGTTGTAAGTGCATTGGGAGAAAATTTGGGGTTTCATAACATTAGGAGAAGTTGATTGGTATGGCCAAAAAGGTGGGATGGGTATCATGTTCTTTATTGAATGGGGCAAGGGGAGGTCTAAGCATGGTTTAGTAATATCTATAATCCTAGCATTAGAGAAATAGAAGGTGGCTTAGGACCTAATGTCATATGGGCTAAGGGGCATAGAGGGAAGACAATGAGAGCAATTAAAATGGGAAACCACAATAGTGGTTATAAGGGGATTAAGGACCCCATTATCACAACCCATAACCACTAAATTTCCTATCCCCTTAACCCCCAAGTCATAATCCCTTAACCCGTACACTCATAATGCATAACCCATTAACCCCTTGACCTATTAAACCTTAAGACACTAATCCCTAACCTAAAATCCATGAACCCCCTAAGACCTAACCCATTTTCCTCTTAAATCATGACCCTTAACCCCTAACCCCTAGTAGTACATGGGTGAAAAATCAGACATCATACTCTAATAGTTTGGTCATACTGTCGAATTTTACTTGCAAATATTTTTTGTATTTTTTAGAAAAAAATCCCCGACATTTGTGAGATATCCAATAAACAAAATTATCATATGATATTTGATGATATGTTTGACATATATCTAATTATAACTTTGTTCATCAGATATAAGATATTTGACCAAGTCATTTCTCTATCTATCAAAATATCAACGTTTGACAAAGTTAATATTTTTCTAGTTAGAAAACATCTCTCTTGTCAACGACCATTGAAAGTCCAATGAAATGGCTATTTTTTGGTCATAATACAAAAATATTTTATTTTTTTAATTGGATTACAAATAGTTAAACACTATTGAGGTTTATTTTCTATGATAATCATCATTTGGAAAGGAAAAACGCCACACAACACCTCTCGAAGAGGACAAGGAGATGTGAGATCTACATTAGAGGCTTTGGGTGATTTCTTTCCATTGTTTCATCCATTTTTATCATCCTTAAGCCCTGACAGAATTTATAATTACTCAAAAGAGAATTTCATTCTTTGAAGTTTGAACATGTCAAAAATTTATTAGTTTCCAACCCATTTTTTATAGTTCAAGATCACGAATCATTGAGTGCACCCACCATGCTTCCTATGTGATGGGATCTAGGTATAAACACCTTGAAAAACATAAAGGAAACATGTGTACTAAGACTTGGTTGGAATAACATATAACAATTTTCATCTCAATTTGGTAATGACAGAACTGAAATTGAATTTTTGCCACTATTGCATTTGCCTTGGCATTCTCAACTAACAAAAAGAACATCCTCACATGCTAGCTAAAGACTAGTGAATAAAGGAGTTGCACTTAGAAATGAATTGAGCATAAAAGAAATAGAGAAATCAGCTAAGAGTCTTCATATGAATCCATGGCAATTTGAGGCATGCAAGAGCATTGTCATTAACATTATACTAGCATTCATCCATTTGTGTAACTATAATATTAGAATATATTGTATATGAAGCTACCCAATGATCAAGTCTAAGGAATTAAGATTTAGTTTAGCCTTTTTTACATTGTATAACATACATCAACATCTTATAGCTGACCCATACACAAAATCTAAGACTAGTTTGTGACTAAAAATAATGTTTATTAAGGTTATGGATTTATATAATTAAGAAACTATCCACATTGGAGAAACAACCAAGATTTTATCACTAACTTGCACCACCCTTACAATGCATATACACATCCTAATGGAGTACATATGACTTCCAAAAAACCATAAAAACCTAGATTAGAGCACTTGAAATTATTTTGTTCTAAGTCTTCACAAAACCCTAAGGCATCAATCCCAACTTCGAAATTTATTTATAGTGATTCAATAGCTCGATTATATTTTCCGTTATTATAAACATTGTAACCTTAATCAAACTAGAAGGGTTGAGTTGCGGAGATGGATTCCAGGGCTTGGGAGGATTGGTTGCTTGGGACATATTGTGGTTTTTTTATTAGCCTTAGAGGTGAAAAATGGAAAGTTCAGGGCAAGATATTAATTCACATAAACAAAAAAAAAAAAAAAAAAAAAAAAAAAAAAATCAATGAGTGATGACAAGGTCAACAAAAACAAAAATTTGGAACAAAAGAACATATGGCGTTTTCACTTGGTCCATAGGATTTTGACTAGGCTCGACACTAACCACTAGGAGGAAGATTCAAATAACCCTAGAGGGAGGGGAGGATCAAGGTCAAATCACTCTTTTGGGGGTTAAAAATTGGACAACCATATCAATTTTGGTTCCATATTGAGATATGGGCTTACTCTGGCCAAGTTCCTTAGGGTTTTTGTTACGAGTTTATTCATTTTGAGGGTGGGGCTTGTTGCTCAAGTGAGTTGTCTCATGGGTAACATTCATCTTGAAGAGAGGCAACATATTGCCTTGGAGAGAGGAGGAGATATTCTCCTTTGATCACTAGTCACAAAATTGGAATCTCGTGCATCATTCGCTAAAGTAAAGTTCGTGGGAGATGGAAATATTAATGTTGTGGAAAGAAGGAAAAAGTGTCCTACTTTATAACTGGAAATAGTGCAAGTGGTGGAAATCCACAAGAGAATGACATAATCAAGTTGTTGGTGAACAATGAACTAGGAACGTGGAAGCAACAAGAGTACAATAGTGGTCCCATGGGGTAGATCAATTGGTAATAAAAGTAAAGTGAAATTTGTGAAAACAAAGAGATTCAAGGTTCAAATCCCCCAGGTTGTGACCTAGTCTATGGAGAGGAGGACAGGTCGTATACCCCTAGAGGTTTACTAGTAGTCATGTTTCAGGTGGGCTGCTAGGTTCTTATGGAATACAAAGAAAACAATAGTCTAGTAGTGATCTTTGTGTACGAGTAACATAAATAATACTACCTAGAATCGTTGTTTCGTTGTTATGACAGTAGGTTTTGGGTTCCCTTCGAGGATGGAACCCATTTGGTAAATTATCAAGGTGGAGGTAGAGTAGACCTTTGAAAATATATTATTCAACTCACAAATTGGTTTTGTCCCTTAGAAATCCTCCTCAAGCCCTAAAATTTGGCTCGGGGTGATTGGGCGGCAAGAAAGGACACTATCCAACTCAATCTATGGTTGGGTGGAAAGTGATATCCCCTGAATCAGTTTGCCGATCTTAATTCGAGGTAAGTGTCTATTCTCTTTTTATAATAAAAACATGTCAATGTTTATTAAATGATCAAATATCTTGGCCTATCAGATTAAAAAATATATATAATTGTTAAGAAGCACCTACATGAGTGATTAAGAAAACATAACAAAATCTAAAGTAATTCCATATTGCCATCAACCACTAATATTACTTTGTTATCTTTGCAATCTAATAATATTTCTACTTCACTATGACCTATTATCTCTCATTTTTCATGGTGACAATCTTCCTTAAGTGCATGGTAAATGTGTTTCAAATCCTGGTATACTTCTTCTTGTCTTAACCACTGTTGGTGCATTAGACTAAATCTCATTTACCGACATAGTTTCATCACTATTTGGGTTACTTTGAAATCAAATATTTGATAATAATGGACTGGAAATGGTTTATGGTTTACTCATGTCATATCATTTCTTATCATTACATATATGCTATTAAAACGTTGTGGTAAAGGGTGTTTTCCTACAAGTGTATATTTTCCCTTATGAGCATTATTGATGTATGAAACATGTCACTACTTACTTGGCATAACATTACACTTTTGGTTAAGAATGTGCCTTAAAGGTCACTATTTAAAAACATATTAATTGATATCAATTTTTGGTCAAAGCGATCATTGTCCTCATTAGGTATTAATTCTTTAAACTCATACACATACTAAGAATTTTAGTGCTATCATAGGGAGGATCTAGATTAGATAATAAATTTGTGATATTATGATATTCTCTACAAACGTGAGGGAAGGTGTGGTTTGGATGTTGGAAATTTCATGGACTTTTCTTGATATTGCTCACATATGAATTTTCACATGATAAACACACACTCTCATGGTTAAAGACAACACAAAAAAAAAACATTGTTAAGTCTTTACGTTACCCCATTATGGTAACTACCCAATGAGAGTTGGGTAACATGGTAACCAGTTCTAGTTAACTAAGGGGGTTGTTTACAAGTGTTGCCAAGGTTTCACCCATAATATGCATGTAAATTTATACATATGAAAAAAAAACATTTTACCTCATTCTCATAATCGAACACTGAGAATTGGGTTAACATAGTAATTTCTCCACTTATTGGTATAGTTAAGGTGGGATTTGTTACAATTGCATCCTAATAAAAAAAAATCAATGTGATTTACAATCCTCAAGAAGTTGTATAAGGTTAGGCAAATGACATGAAAAAATAAAGCAAACTAAGGGGAAAATGAAATAATATGCTTAAGCTTGCAATTTTTGAAAAAGGACACATTTCAATACTTGCAATTATTGTCAAAGTCTCAATGTTGCATGCATATTCAATTTTATAGTTTGAAATGAACTCCATCAATTGAATTAAAGTTACAAATGAGTTCATTCATAGTTAATAAGAATAATAAAACTCAACTTGAGAACTCGTCATCCCTTGTTCCCCTTGAATAAGAATTGTTAATATCATAATAAATGGTTGGGATAGTAATTTCCAAAGGCATTTCTCTTAGCCATTGATAAATTCATTGTCACTACTCTTTCAACATATAAAAGTGTTAATTGCATCTACTAAATACTCACATCGATTACTTCTACACTTAAGCTTGATTTCGTAATCAGGAAGAACCAAAATTGATTGTGGGCACATGAAATAATATCCTTCTCCTAATTCTTCTCTATTGGGAATGACAAAGTTTTGTTCAATGTTTTTTATGTAACCCTTTGCCACCTTCAATTGACCATCAAAATATGTAAGTAATTTTTTTTCCATTCAATCATGTATTTGAAGATAGTAATTGCAATTGACCTTTCCAATAAACAAATTCTTGTAAGATTCCATAGAATAAGAAGATAATATTAAACAAGAAAATAAATAAGCATATAAATTACCTATGATATTGAGTCACCAATTGGGTCATGAATAATTTTCCCTGAAGTCAATCGAGTTTGTTTTGGAAAAGATTGACTAGGACTCACAGAACTCTACTAAAAAAATAAATAGTTTGCATGAGATATCATGAAATCAAAAGATGAAGGGTTAAGCTACAAAAATAATGTTTCATTAATTACACATCCTATAATAATAAAATCATGTTCATATTAGAATTGTGCTTTTAAAATCCCAACCTTCAAATATGGAATACATAAAAAAAAATAGTCTACATATGTAATTATTACATTGTTGGCCAATTCTAGATCAACTCGACCATTTTCTTTTCCTGCCTTCATGGCAAATTTCCATTCCATTAATTCTTCAACTTCTTATTTCAATCTTCCAAGTTCCTTATTTTTTCCTCTCAATTTCTCTCATGTATTATACAATTTGATATTGTAAGAAAACTATGTTATGAACAATTCAGTTGGACCCCTCCTCTTAGGCCTCAAAACTATTGTAATGACATCTTCCTTTGTTGCATATGCAAGAGACACTGAATCATTTTGGACCAATTCAATTTGTTTCTAACAATGCCAACATTTCGACAAATTCATGTAAGAAACATCATTAACATTAAAAACAAAGCTAAATAGATACAAGAATCGGTTGGGGACTTACTATTATGTCTACACTAAATGATGACATTCGAGTGCCATCCTTATTTGTATGGCATTTCATCCACGCATCAACCCTAGTTATAGGCGTACAATTTTGATTGCAAGTTTTATTCTAGTCACAAAAAGACAATAGTCTACATAAGTATATTTTAAGTTAGTAATTATGAACAAAAAATAGTTTTGGTTACAACTTACACGGTCATGTTCAACCCTAAAGCAATGTCTATGGCGAAAAGTAAGTAGTGAAATTTCATAAATGGATCCCAAGCTAGTTGAGGTAAACTCTCACTAATTTATCATTAAACCACAATCTAAATGAAAATATTTGAAATTATCATTAACATTGTATACATAACAACCCTCGGTTAAAGAGGGCCCACAAGGTATAACATGAAAACCTTTGATGATATTAGTATCATAGTAATTAAGGATATTATCACATCAGCTTAGGTAATTACACTTTAAAGCTAGCTTTTAGGTTGGAAAATATTTTTATTGTGAATAATGATAGTGTCATGGGGTTTCCACTTAGTCAACCAATGTCATAACACTTGAATTCGTGCGATATTAAAGAATACCTCTAATCTCACTATATATTGATAAAAGCAGGTCCCAAAATCCTTTTGTTGAACCTCTTCAAAGTACACATTACTAATAAAAATAACCCCTATTTTTAATAATATCCTTATTTTTACTAAATACCAATTTTTATACCCTCAATACCTATAATTCCCCTCTACCCCACATCCCCACCTCCTAATACCTCCAATATATTGACTTTATTTTTCACAACTTAAAAACCTCCTTTATGAATGAACATGATAAATCATAAGATATCGATTAACAAGGCATATCCCTTATGGATAATGCAAGGGAATTGAAAAATCACATTTTTCTTCCATGATATGTCATATGGTCAAAGCCCATACGTGTAATCTAGGTACATCTCTACAAGGATGCTTTTGTTGTAGGTAATGAAGGTGTTAGGAGATTGAGAGAGTGTAGTCATGAGGTTGAAACCTAAGGGGGTGTGTATGTATCCCTACTAGGGTTCTTTTAATGTAGGTATTGGAGATTTAGATGTATTGATAAAGTGTGTTTAATCCTATATGATGAGGTTGAAGGAAAACGAGGGTAGTATGGTTGCATCCTTATAACGATGCTCTTAGTGTGCAAATGAGGGTGAAAACATATTAAGAACGTGGTTATTCTTAAGCTATGTCACAAGGTAAAAATCCTAAGGGGTAGGAGAGCCACATCCCCACAAAAAGGTCTTATATGCCAAATCTTGAATCTTTCTTAGTGTTATGATATGAACAATTACATTTAACTTTAAACCACATCTTTCTTAGAAATGTTATCCACGTGGGGTATGCTAGTGTAGTAGTAAGACTCTACAATTATGATAGACCTCATATAGATAACAACCACAAGTTAAAGAGGGAAAAAAGGTATAAGATTCACATTGTAAAAAACATGGCGTTTACATTTAATCCAATCTATCTCACACTTGCTACACATATGATGCTAATCAAAACACTCACACACATCAAAGGGAGGTCATTAAGAAGGAATAAAATCTCAATCATATAGATAACAACCACAAGTTAAAGAGGGAGAAAAGGTATAAGATTCACATTGTAAAAAACATGGCTTTTACATTTAATCCAATCTATCTCACACTTGCTACACATATGATGCTAATCAAAACACGCACACACATTAAAGGGAGGTCATTAAAAAGAAATAAAATCTCAATCATAAAATATGTTGATGGAATGATAAGTTTTTACAATTATTACAAACATCACATAATAATAACCAGAAGCAAAAGTGAGTCCACAAAGCATAACATTGAAAACACAAATAATGTTAATATGCAAATAAAGAACAACTTTATCACATCAACAACCTAAGCCTTGTAACTCAAACTCACAAAACTTTCAATACTTTTGATATATATATAAAATTATTCACAATATGCACCATTAAGATAGCATTTTGTGAAAAGAAATTCCAATCATATCATATAATTGTAAAAATAACATGCAATTCCAATACAACAATTTCAAAAAATATTAAATACAATAAAAATTAAATTTGTAAATAACATAAATATATATTTAAAATCCCTTTTAATGAAGACGTTGATAATCATTACTATCCACCAATACCAATTTTCTTTATTGAACTTATAGATTTAATAACTTTTATTATAATAAAAAAATTTAATGATTGAATAATTTTTTAAGGTTTTTTTTTTTTAATATGTTAACGAGTTACAAAATTTGTCTTTATTATAATATTTTATAAATTAAATTAAATTAAATTAATTGTAAAAATAACGAGCAATTCCAATACAACAATTTCAAAAAATATTAAATACAATAATAATTAAATTTGTAAATAACATAAATATATATTTAAAATCCCTTTAAATTTGTAAATAACATAAATATATATTTAAAATCCCTTTAAATGAAGACGTTGATAATCATTACTATCCACCAATACCAATTTTCTTTATTGAACTTATAAATTTAATAACTTTTATTTATAATAAAAAAATTTAATGATTGAATAATTTTTTAAGGTTTTTTTTTTTTTTTTTAATATGTTAACGAGTTACAAAATTGGTCTTTATTATAATATTTTATAAATTAAATTAAATTATTGTCTTTACAAATTAAGTATTACGAAAAAAGTGTTTTTTATCTTTTTATTTTAATATATATATATATATATATTATTTTAACTTGTACAATGTGGACTTTAGTTATGAAATTTATATGTAGTTGTTTTAGGTTCACAATATTCATTGTTTAGTATTTTTATTATCAATATTAAAGATCATGTGGATTATAAAACATCCCGCATTAAAAAATTTGTTAATTCGGAAGTTAATTTTTTGAGGGATAATTTTGAAATTGATATTATAGGGTGTTTTTTTAACATTAATGTTAACATTATTAATAATTTATATTTTTTATTTTTTTTTTTATTTTTTTTTTCTGTTTTGTATTGTTTTTTTTTTCAGGAAGAGTGCGATGGAAGATGTGAAGAGTCTTAAGGTTTTTAGCTTTCACACAACTTGGTTTGGAGTCATAATGGGTACTAGAGGTGGTCATAATCAGGGAAAAAAATGAAGGACGCTAGTGGCTAGAATAAATTGAGGCCCAAATTCCCTTAAACCAAAGTCTTGCAAATGACTTTATGCCTAAGATTTGGTATCTTTTTGTCTGACCACCAAATTGGTCTGGTCCTAAGGCTTTGGAGCTGCTAGGATTTTATTTTCACTAATGGAAAATTATCGGAGAGGGTGACGTAGTGGAAGAAGCTCCTTTTAAATCCATGAAATTCATTAAACTATTTGTTGTAAAGCATGGACAAGCTATTCACTCAGGAGTTCTTGTTGCTCATAAATTGTTTAAAGAATTTCTTAAACGAGATAGGTGGGTCATCGGTGGCGGTGCTCAAGATATGTTTCTTAAAATGCATCAATGAGATGAGGATGGTAGTCTTTCATCTACTCCTTACTTTTTCTGTCGGGAGGTGCTCATGTGGAGCTCTGTCTCGCAAAAAGAACTTGTAAAAAAAAAGATATTTGGTTTCAAACTGGCCCCACTTCTCAATATTTGTAAAACCTATTTCTCAAGTGACTCTTTGTATAACAATCTCAGCAACTGATTAGGTAGCTGCCAAAATACAAGAACCTATAGGAATTTTGACTTCTCTTTCAAGGCTTCTTTACGAACACAGGACACTCGAAGAAGATTTCCTTTTAAAGGACTATGGAATCAACAACCAGGCTTCACTTTCCTTGTTGGAGGGATAAAAGGTGGGGCCACAGGAGTAGGGGCTCTTTCTACTATTAAGACTATGTCTTTTAAGGATGTCCTTAACCCTGGCTCTAGCTCTCCAACAATCAAGGATTTTTCAGGCCCAAGCTTTGTGGTTGAACATTCTATGGACACTCTGTACCTTGAAGTGATACTTTGATACCAATTTTAAGGCCGTCGAATCTTAGAAAAGGTAATCATATGTTGATTAATGAATTTTAGCCCTTGTCCTCTACCCTAGTGATTGGGTCTATCATAAGTGGACTTAGAATAGGAATTGATATTTTGTTAAAAGGGATTTTTTGTGGTGGCCTTCAGTTGTCTCAAGGATATGCATAAAATCTTTGACCAAGGTCCATGGTTTTAGGGACCCTCTGGTCTTTGAAGAAGGGGCTCCTAGGCTTTAATCCTCTTACTATGTAGACAATGCCTACTCTTGTATGGGTAATGTTTCCCAACTTCTCATTCACTTTACCCATCTAAAAATATTAGAAAAGAGGTAAATTAATTGGGCAATTCATAAAAATAGATGGGAAAAGGCTATTGAAAGGAATTTTCACCTATGTCCACATATGTATTGAAGTTGATCTCAATAAGGGTTTGCATAAAATATAGCTCAAGTGGAAGGGAAAAGTGTTTTCTAAATATTTGGACTATGAAAACATAACTTTCAAATGCAGAAATTTCCAACATGTTGGTTGCCTTTAGAAAGTACGCCCATTTCGGAAAAGATAGCTCACACCTAAGAATTAGAGTCATGGTTGGAGAGATCCTAAGAAAGGAGAGGGATCTAAATAATCAGTTGGTTGGAGAAGAGACAACCCACAACATCCAAAAATATTTTGAGGGAAGCCAACTCCCCCAAGGGCAGAAGGAAGGAATGATCGCTAAGGAGTTTAAGCTATTGTTGTGGATGCAACAAGTGGACATAAAAGAACCCATGAATTCGAACTTTCTCGCACTCACATGAAGATGAAAAACAAGGATGATATCATGGCATGGGAATTATTTCATAATAATGAGGACATTGATTCAACAATAGTTGGGATTTTCTAAATATCATAATTGATTATCTTGTCAACTCATTCATTTCCTTTCCATTCTATATTAATCTCTATCCTCTATGCTCTTCTCTGTAGGTATTATCCTCATGATGAGTCTTGATATAGACTCAAAAAGTCATGATTTTAAATGGCTACTTTAGAATTAGTTCCGAAAACTCATGTAGCTCATAGTTGGGCTTGTTCATACAATGGGTTGGATTGATGTTAGAAGGAAAAAAAGAAAAGAAAACCCTTGGTCCTTTCTTGAGAGTTAATTCTAGGATTGCATGATCTCTTGTTGGGTATACAGGGATTTCCCCTCATGATACATGGTGTTCTTTTCTGCGATATATGAACACTTTTATCTAGGGATTCTTAGGATATTAGGGATGGGTAATGGGGTTCCTATGGGGATTTTTCTGTGTGATATGATCTCTTGGGCATGCAGTTAAGAAAAAATCACCTCAAGGAGAGTTGTATGAAAAAACATGTATTTTAGTTTTTCTGATGGAAAGGGCATGGAGTTAAGAAAAAATCACCTCAAGGAGAGTTGTATGAAAAAACATGTATTCTAGTTTTTCGGATGGAACATAATTGCTGCAATTTACAAAAAAAAAAAAGTGTTTGTTTCATAAACTTTTATTATCTGAAAATATGATAATATGGGAATTTATTTTATGATGATATTTGTGTAGTCTAATTAACAGATGAAATGACCTTTTTTCCAACATATTTTTTTGTTTATTTAATCCATGATTTTTTTTTTAAATCATTAGTTCAAGTTGTTTAATCTGCAAAGTTTTAGTGTCTTGGACATTTTTAAGGTGATAAATCCATTTATTCATTAAAAAGTGAATTTAAAACAACAAGACATCACAATATTTCTTGAAATTGTATTTCTAGATTGCCCAATTTTTTTTTTTTTTATTCCATTTATTAGTTAGAGGAAGCCCACAATATTTTTTTTTCAAAAATCAAAATAATCATTATAACTCAATTGTCAATTAAGAGTGACGACACTAATTACTTATTGTTATCCGTAAATGTGATTTGACTTATTACTATTATTCAATTAAAATCACATCACTTAAAATAATAAACTTATGGTTTATGCTCATGCCAAATACCTTTCCATTTTGAGATACTACCCTATTTTGAGGAAGATGAAGTGTTAGCCAAACACCCAGAATAGTAATGTGTTTAGCGCCCATCATATGGATCCAGGTCTTTGTCACGAAATGTGGAATCATGGGTATCTAACAGATTTCGGCGTCAAGTGGCTGCCTACTTCAAGGACTTCATCCACACACTTTCATTCCTCCACTTTGGGTTTTGTCATATGTGTGTTCCTTGAACCTGCTAGTGCGAGGATCGAACCCTAGACTTTAGACTTGTTAAAAATATTGGAAGCCCGCGTTAGAGGATCTGACAATGAGCGTTTTTACGATATTCTACATCCCAACACTACCATTTTCTCCTCATTGCTACTGCAGCTGCAGAATAATAACAATGAATTGGTCAAGAAGATAGATGATCTAGGGTTTGAGAAGGATATCGTGTTTCCCCCGTATAATTCTCAGCCTCAAAACCCTGCCACAGTAATAATTTTCAACATTCTACATGTGTATTTTGTTTCTCTTTTAAGCTCGTTTGCCTGTCGCCCATGTCTTTTTGGCTTCTCAATTTGGTTTTCTGGTTCTGCGATTTTCCTGTTATGTTTATTTACTAAGGAATTTCAAGTGTTTGAGGTTATTTTTGCACGTTTGTGAAATTTGTATTTATTCTTAGCTTTGTATTCCGGAGGTATTGAAGCTCTGATGTAGTATAGTTGCTAAGAATTGAATGAATGATGAATCCTTATGAATGTAATGCGAGGGAAGATTCAGAAATTTTCTAGGTTTTGTGAATCTAGAGAAATATGAAGACTCAATACATGATTTGTTCCTAGGTTATTCCAAAACACCCCCCTCAAAAATTGAAGTTAGACTGAAACTTATTTTTTGCACCCAAAAAATGAAAAGTTATTTTAGAAGGCTTTGGAATTCAATGAATGTTAATACTATTTTTACGTGGGTAACATTCTTCTATATTTAGCTTAGCATACAAGAATTATATAATGTTATAGAGTGAGGATTTTTGGTTTTCAGAGCACATAAGAACTAGAGCAGGCATACCAGAGAAGAAAGAATCCTACATAATTTAATGGTTTAGTGTTGAAAAATAACATGTAGCTGGAGTAAAAGATTTTATCTTCAATCTTTTCATAAATTTTATGTGCTATTTTAAAATATTATTGATCTTTTCTTCCCTAAGCACATCCCATTTTAAATCACATGCCTTATTTTCAAAATCGAACACCATGAGAATTGTGCATTAACTATTTTAATGCCTTTCGCTAAAAAATAAAGACCATTTTGTTTTTCTTTACACCATTCATCTTAATAGGCCTTGCAAATTTGTCCTTTTTGGGTGATCTTCAGTTTTGTTTTATAACATTTTCACTTTCGTTGTTCTTCACTTGTTAATGTATTAGTGATGGATCTCAGCATGCTTGATTTTGACAGGAAACATTGGATTTTTGCATGTTTAACTCTCCAGTCTCCTAAGCCATATCACCAAGAGCTCTCCAATCTCTTAAGCCATATTGCTTTGCAAGATGCACTGCTACTGCGTTTACTCTTCTGTGGAGGGGAGGATGGAACAATAGTCAGTTACTTCTCTGCTTACTGACCAATCGAGTTACTTTTGAAGGCAGGTTCAATGAGCACCATTTATGAAACCTACCCAATCCAAACTCACATGTCCACCATTTATGAAACCTACCCAATCCAAACTCACATGTCGAGACAACTTGAAATCATGACTTTGCACATATTTGTATGTTACCATGTAATATCCGCTTCACATGCCTTTGGACTTCTTTCGTTGACTTCTATTTAACATATATTAGACTTGCCATTAGCCATTATTAAACCATTTTTCTATCTCTTGTGCATCTTTAGCACGGGTGATGAAAATACTATTATTCTTCTGTCATACATCCTCTCGTAACATTTATAGGAATTAGAAACTCAACTTTTGTTCCTCCATCCTTTTTGTGTTGTCCATGAGATGATGGGATCATTGTCAAATAGATGATTCTTATTTATGGTTTTGGATTTGATGGATTGATTTTAAAGTTTAAACCATTTGTTTTGCTTATTTATTTTTGCATATAAAGATCAGATTGTTCAAAAATATGGTCCCTTTTTCATCTAGCACACTAGAAACTCCTTCCTATTATTTACAAAGCCTTGGGGCTGTTGGATATGCACATCCCTATCGAATTTTTATTTAGAGAAGGCATTTTGATATGTATATAGTGAATAGTTGTATAATTTAACCTTGAGTGGCTAATACCAATTTAATTGTATTCTTCTTGATAACATGCATGTATTTTTTAAAGTACATTCCCTTTTATGAGCATAACTTTTCTTTCTTTATTCGTTCCTACCATGTAATCACACATATTAATGTAAATCTGCAACATAAGGAATGGTGAGAGTGAAAGAATAGCCAAATAATTTTTGAAGTTATATGCAGCTTTATGGTCATTCTATATGTGAATCTCTAAATAAATAATATCCTTTTGGTATTATCAAGTTGTTTTGTAGTGTACTAAGGTCCCACACCAAGAACCAAGTGTTTTACATACTCATAACTTAGTAGTAGTTGTTGTGATGTGTCATCAAGAAACTCACCATGATAAGAACACAATTTATTGATTTAATAATTAAGGAAGGCTTTGTGGTCTTGTCATGATAGTTTGACTGTGTTTACAAATTAAGTTAGTAGGTTTATATCTCGATTATGGATAACATATTGTGGAATACTAGGGACTCAACATATGGGCTAACTATCATGTATTTTGTGGTGGTCAAACTTTCAATGAAAATAGTAATGTTGTTTAATAGCTTTTCAAAAATGAGAAGTAGTGAGCCAAGCTTCTCTTTGATGAAATGAAACTTGGTTTCGTTGTGGAAAATCAAATCAAGATAACAATATCTTGGTGGACAATTTTTTTTCTTAAAACATAGACATAACTCAGAAAATTACCACATCTCCTTAAAGTTCATCAATCTCTTGCTCTGTGCAGCGTAGAGCACCACAACATATTTGTTGTATTGTATTCATGGTGATAGCAAAGATTAAGTCATTGCTTTGATGATTGATCAATAGATTTTGCATGAATTTGTTGACGAGATAATTCTTGTTAGAGCTTTAGAATAAACTATATTATTTGTCAATTGTCATTAATGCTCAATGTTTATTACTAGTTTTATTGCTTCTTTCTAGTTATTTATTTCCTTTCGAGATATATTTAGAAGTGATATATTATTTTTCATTAATTCTCAAGGTTTATTACTGATTGTATTTTGCTTCATTCTAGTTATTCTCTTCCAAACTACATTATTTTCACTTATTTCTCTTGTCACTCAATGCCAATTAATTTGTGCTTTAGATATATATTACCTACTTAGTAAAGGTGGAGATTTGGAAAGTCAATAATGGAAATTTAATTAGGTACAAACAATAAGAATATGTAGATAAAACTTGGATATAAAGTTAAGCTAAAATAAATTGCTAACATTTGGTTTATGTGTAAATTATATGTTCATGAGATTTGCAGTTCTAGAAGTATCGAGACAGACAAAGTGTGAACATGACAACAATAGAAAGTACTATAGGAAACATGGTGACAAGTTGTTAATTTCCCTAAACGAAATATGTGGCGATTGAAAAAACTGGAACACAAAACCGATCATCTAGAAAGTTTAGTGGGAGAACTGAAAATGTTAGTTGGAAATAGCCATGGGGAGTGTTGGGCGCGGGATCCCCCAAGGTCAGTTTTGGGGCTTAAAGCCCATATTTTGGTCCAATTTTGTAATCTTAATGTAAATACTTCGCATTTTGTGGTTGCGGAGTGCGTAGTTGTTAAGGAGTCATAGGGTTGTCCCCCCTTATTTTGATAATGTAATGTCAGATGTAGAAGATCTACCCATGGTCCGCGGACCATGGAATTGTATAAATAGAGCAAAGCCCTAAGTAGTTAAGGCATCAATCAATCATATCAATCAATGATGAAGAATTGAGTCATATCTTTGGAGTAGAAGTCTAAGTTTGGGTCGTAGCATAGGTAGAAGCTCTGCAATTGAGTGCGTAGAGGCCTAGAAGTCCACAGCTGAGTGTGCGGACCCCTGCAACTGAGTGCGTAGGGCGAGTCGAGTCTATAATCATTTGAAATTATCAATAAAGAGAAGTATTCTATAATTTCTGCGTCTTTATTTCCTGTTTATGCATTTGTTGTTAGGGTCCCACCCTAAC
Source organism: Pinus tabuliformis (assembly GCA_031772625.1). NCBI lineage: Eukaryota > Viridiplantae > Streptophyta > Pinopsida > Pinales > Pinaceae > Pinus > Pinus tabuliformis. The sequence goes on along the minus strand of CM062807.1, from coordinate 289,694,207 downwards.
CCCCTTATTTATGTAATGGGATCGAGTCATAGTCAAGAGTCAATAAAGCCCATATTAATAATTGTAAGTGGTTAACCCGCAATTAATGACGGGACCACAGTTAGTTGCAAATGGGCAGTAGTATTAGATAGATGGTATTATAAAACCCATGGTATTGATCCTTGGTATTGCATGTATGAGTCATATATAAAGGATAGAGACTCCCTGCGAGGAGCATCGTGTCTTATTTTTGTATCGAGCTCTGCTCTATTGGAGGTTGCCCCCTCGAAGAGGCCAGTGAACATTGCTTTCTGAATAATAAAATATTTGCTGTTGTCTCTCACTATTCTATGTTCTGGGTATCTTTCTTCGCATATTTTGTATTTGGGTATCTTTTTGCAGGTTAAGAGCATAACAAGTGGTATGAGAGCACTTTCCAGGGCCAGTGGGATCTCCATTTCTTAGCAATTTTTTTTTTTGGCTAGAGACGTGTTCCGACATCTTTAAACCACGGGATCTGTAGTTGAGCACATAAACCTGCGGATTTGGGGAGGCATGCACGCAGGAAATACAAGAGGTGGTCACGCTTGTTGGACTCCCTTGTAACCCCTGTGGGTACCCCTTCGAGTAGTAGCGCATTAGATAGAACCGCGTACAGACTGTCTTCCAAGTACCTTATGGGTATATCAGAAGCCCCTTAGCTCCTCTGCAACCTCTCCATAGATAAACCGCCGGCCGTCTTGCTGCTACAGTACATCGATAACAGCACTTGGAGAGATTACTCGCTCGTATGATAAGGTAGTCGGGTTGTACGGCTAAGGGTACGGTTGATCCTCCTTAGTTAGAGCTCTGAAACATTGGGCCGAGTACTACTGTCAGACCCTTATGTATATTGTGATCTGTAGCACCTGACACTCCTCGAGACCATAGTTCCTTTTTCTATCTGGGGATCACACATCATCTCTGCCAGATCAGCGCACAAAGAGTTGCAGCAGCAGCAGACATCAGTCCCGCAGTTTCGAGTTAGCAGACCAGCCATTCCGATCTATTAGATCCATCAGATCCACGGCAGCAGTCTGTTCCGCTGTCCAAAGCTATCCAATCTGCCATTCAGATCTCTCAGATCCACCAGATCTGAGTAGTTGTGTGGGGTTCCTATACCGGGGTATAATTTTCGTAGGACTTTTGGCCGCATTGACATTTTGAGGATTTGGCGACTGCAGTATTCATAAGGAGTAGATCTCCCGGGGTGCTTATTGGTGATCTAGCCCATCAGAATCAGGACGACGAGCTGAGCACGGTGGTACCATTCAATTCTTAGTGAAAAAAAATTTTTAGGCGGTCCCAATTTTCAAGAACATCAGGTTGGTGCATGGTAGAAACTAGAGCTCAAGCTATGGCCAATGAAAGGATGGACAAACTTGAAGAATCCTTGCAATCCCTCCACATTCAGCTTGACCGACTAAATACCATGATCCCGAGCCTAATCCCGACGGGCAAGGAGGAAGCCCATGAGGAGGCGTATATTGGCAATGGACACAATGAGGGTGAGTCTAGCCAATCTCTTCACCTCGGGGGCCCCCACCAACAATCCCGTCCGCGACCTCCCAAGTTGGATATGCATAAATTTGATGGTTCTCACCCGGCAGCATGGATAGCACAAATGAAGCAGTATTTCAATCTGAATAACATCTTAGATAATGAGACTGAGCTTATGGTGGGGAGCATGTACTTGGACAATGAAAGGTGGCAATGGTGGGAATGGCATCAACATTGCAATGGACCTTTTAGGACTTGGAACTCCTTCAAAAAAGCTCTTACAGAATGCTTTGACTAGGAATCTTCTTTTTTGGGTCGTCTTACTAAGCTCCGACAGATTGGCACAGTGGATGAATATATTACAGCCTTTGAAGCCTTAGCCTTCCGCACTAGGGGTCTCTCAGATGTGTTCTACACGGAATGTTTTATCAACGGTCTTAAAGAAGCCATAAAAGCCCACGTCTTACTGCACCACCCTCCCACATGGACGGAGGCTTGTAAGGTAGCTCTTAATGTAGAACGTGCGTTAGCAGCCCAGTACAGTCGCCCAAATTTCACCGCTAAAGGTCGCCCCCCACAGGCTCACAACACAACTCAAACACTTAAGGTTCAAAAGGTGTCACCTGCAGAAATGGTCGAAAGAATAAAGCAAGGATTATGTTACTACTGTGATGAAAAATACTCCCCAGGTCATAAATGCAAGGAGCCCAAATTTTTTCAAATTGATGCCACTGATTACAGCTCATCGGAGGAAGATCCACCACTAGAGGAACATGAGGTAGTAGAGGACAACCAAAAGGACAATGTCCCTGACGAACCAGTTATTTCGCTGCATGCTTTGGCAGGGATTTCTTCACCTCAAACTCTCAAAATCAGAGGTTTTATTAAACATCGCCCAGTAGTAGTCTTGATTGATAGTGGAAGTACACATAATTTCATCCATCAAAAAGTCGCGGAAGCAGTGCATTGTTTTGTACGAGCAGTTTCTAACTTCCAAGTCCAAATTGCGGATGGGGGCACAATGAAATGTGAAGGCCACTGTGAAAATGTCAAACTTCAAATGGGGGATTATCAGTTGAAGACCCACATGTTTGCCATACACATGGCAGGGTGCGACATTGTCCTCGGTGCTGAATGGCTTCGCACTCTTGGGCCAATCACAATGGATTTCCAGGAATTATATATGAGTTTTAAGCATAACAACTCCACACATACCCTCCGTGGACTCCAGACGGGAGCTCCCTCTATCATCAGCTCGCATAGGATGGAAAAATTGCTAAAAAAGGGCCATCATGGAGTTATAGCTCAATTTAATGCCATCCAGGCAGTCGAAACCAAGTCTCTGTCGATTCATCCTGAGATGCAACAGATTTTAAATAACCATATGCCGGTCTTTGACAAGCCTCATGAGCTTCCACCCTCGAGAGGGGAACATGATCATAGCATCACCTTGATTCCAGGGGCCCAACCCCCAAATGTGCGCCCATACAGATATCTGTTCACCCAAAAGAATGAAATAGAAAAAATAATCAAGGAACGTTTGGAAGCAGGTGTCATTCGTCCCAGCATTAGTCCTTTTTCATCACCGATGGTCATGGTGCTCAAGAAATATGGGGAGTGGCGGATGTGTCTAGACTTCAGGGCCCTCAATAAGTTGACAGTCAAAGATAAATTTCCCATCCCGGTGGTTGACGATTTGCTAGATGAACTCAATGGGGCTCAATTCTTCACTAAGCTGGATCTTCGCTCGGGCTACCACCAAATTCGCATGAAGGAAGTCGACATTCCAAAGACTGCTTTCAGAACTCATGAAAGTCATTATGAGTTCATGGTCATGCCATTCGGTCTTTGTAATGCCCCCTCTACTTTTCAGAGCCTTATATCTCAGGAAATTTGTCCTTGTCTTCTTCGATGACATCCTCATCTATAGTTGCACTTGGGCCGCACATCTTCAGCATGTAGATCTACTCTTGCAACTGCTCCGCAAGCATAAATTATTTGTCAAGATGTCCAAGTGTTCGTTTGGCATGGAAGAAGTTGAGTATTTGGGCCACATTGTGGGGCGTGAAGGTGTCAAGGTGGACCCCAAAAAGATCCAGGCAATGCAGGATTGGCCTCAACCTAAGACCTTGAAGAGCTTGAGAGGATTTTTGGGTCTCACAGGCTATTATCGTAAATTTGTCCGCAACTATGGTCGCATAGCGAAGCCCCTCACTCAACTCCTGAATAAAAATTCATTCTTCTGGAATGAGGACGCACAACAGGCATTTACAGCTCTCAAAAATGCCATGTGTTCCACTCCAGTCTTAGCACTACCTGACTTCACCAAATCTTTTGTCATTGAATGTGATGCTTCAGGTACGGGTATTGGGGCAGTCTTAATGCAGGAAGGGCGACCTTTGGCCTTCACAAGCCAACAACTAAGTGGGAAGAATCTAGGCCAATCTACCTATGAGAAGGAAATGATGGCCATCTTACATGTAGTAGAGACCTGGCGACCTTACTTATTGGGGCGACGTTTCCAAATCTGCACAGACCATCACAGACTTAAATATTTTTTGGAGCAACGCCTATCCTCCCCACAACAAAATAAATGGATCGCAAAAATGGTGGGATATGATTATGAGATCATTTACAAGAAAGGGCAAGACAATAGTGTAGCAGATGCATTATCTCGCCAATTTGAGGAGGAAAGTACTCTGCTAGCAATTTCCCTCCCCATTCCAGAATGGATTGAAGAGGCTCACAGGGAATGGTTTTCACATCCCGGGCTCTACCAACTCATTTCTCAATTGCAGGTAGATCCAAATTCCACCAAGGGCTACTCGTGGCAGGATGAGATTCTTCGCTACAGGGACATAGTCATAATATCACCAACATCCACCCTCAAAAGTCGCATTTTGGCAGAATTGCACTCATCCCCCATTGCAGGACATTCAGGCTTTCAGAAGATGTATGCTCACACCAGAAGATCATTTTTTTGGACAGGCATGAAAAAGGACATCCTTACTTTCGTAGCAGAATGCGATGTCTGTCAACGCCACAAAGGGGAGACCGTCAACACACCAGGCACATTACAACCGTTGCCCATCCCGGCATCAATTTGGATGGAGGTTTCTATGGATTTCATTACAGGTCTTCCAAAGTTAGGAAACAAGTTAGTCATCATGGTGGTTATGGACAGAATTTCGAAGTATGCTCATTTCTGCGTCCTACCCCACCCGTTTACACCTATTTTGGTCGCTCAATCTTTTATGGATCAGATCTTCAAATTGCATGGCATGCCCACTTCTGTTGTGTCCGATCGCAACCCGATCTTCACCAGTAATTTTTGGCAGGAACTCTTCAGTCTACAAGGCACTCAACTAAAACTCAGTACTTCCTATCATCCGCAAACAGATGGTCAAACTGAAGCCGTCAACAAATGTCTGAAAACCTACCTTAGGTGTTTCACTTCAAAAAAGCAACATCTTTGGGTACAGTGGTTACCTCTGGCTAAATGGTGGTATAACACCAACTATCATACCACCACCAAAATGACTCCCTATGAAGCAGTATATGGTCAACTCCCTCCTTCCCCTACTTCTTATATCAAGGGGTGCTCAAAGGTACAAGCAGTGAATCAACTCCTACAACACCGCGCAACCATGCTCGCCCATCCTAGAGAGAATCTTCATCAAGCTCAAAACCGCATGAAGCAACAGGTAGACCAGCATCGCTCAGAGCGCCAATTTCAAGAAGTGGATCAGGTCTTTTTGAGGCTGCAACCATATAAGCAAACATCACTCAAAGACAAGGGTTGTCAGAAACTATCTCCAAAATTCTATGGACCATATCAAGTACTTCAGCGCATTGGAGAAGTGGCTTACAAGTTGGCTTTGCCACCTACTGCAAAAATCCATCCAATTTTCCATGTCTCATGTTTCAAGAAAGTGATTGGGAACAATTGCAGAATTCAAACCAGTCTACCTGAATTGGACAAGGAAGGGTCAATCTGGCTCCAACCTAAACAGGTCCTAGACACATGAGACAGGCACCTGCGGGGCCGCATGATTAGGGAAGTCCTCGTCAAGTGGAAAGACACCTCTCCGAAAGATGCAACTTGGGAACCAACCAATATACTTCAGCAGTTTCCGTAGCTTCAGCCTTGAGGACAAGGCTAGTCTTAAGGGGGAGGGCATGTTAGGGTCCCACCCTAACCCCCTTATTTATGTAATGGGATCGAGTCATAGTCAAGAGTCAATAAAGCCCATATTAATAATTGTAAGTGGTTAACCCGCAATTAATTGCGGGACCACAATTAGTTGCAAATGGGCCGTAGTATTAGATAGATGGTATTATAAAACCCATGGTATTGATCCTTGGTATTGCATGTATGAGTCATATATAAAGGATAGATACTCCCTGCGAGGAGCATCGTGTCTTATTTTCGTATCTATCTCTGCTCTATTGGAGGTTGCCCCCTCTAAGAGGCCAGTGAACATTACTTTCTGAATAATAAAATATTTGTTGTTGTCTCTCACTATTGTATGTTCTGGGTATCTTTCTTCGCATATTTTGTATTTGGGTATCCTTTTGCAAGTTAAGAGCATAACATTTGTTATATTGGGTATGAATTTCACTTCTAATGCTTATATGATACGTGAATGTGTACAACTGTATTGGTTAAGTGAACACAAGTAAGAACATCTATTTATGCGAATCTAACTAAGTTATATTAATAAGATAAGTATGATACTTAACGTAGTTGGGGAAATATCACACCTCACTACCCTAGCAGTGCGAAAGCATATCAACCCTTGGTTAGGACTGCGCGAAAGCCAATTGTAACATTTCGTGAAGGTACTGAAGGGTAGAACAGAGGGATAAGCAACCTTTGTGAAGGCAGGTATAGTTGGAATAAACCGACATCACATCCATCTCAAGGGTGTGGAAACTTGGTTCGAGCATCCCCCCATACTGCTTCGGGTGAGATTTCAGTCTGCGCTCCGCGGGCTGATGCCGAAAGGGCCAGTAGTGTAGGGATTTGTTTGGCTAACTAACGCTAAACCTCAGTCAGGCCCCCATAAGCCAACAAATGGTTATGTTGTCGGGACCAGAATTTGCATAGAGATGTGTGATGTCGTACCATTGAAATCCTACTAAGAAAGAAATCAAAGGCTCATTGGACAAAAGAATTCACGAGTTCGCGGCACACGAGAATAGAAACTCGCGAATGTCAAAAGAACAGTGTCTAGACAACTACCTGTATACGGATATCCACGAAATCTTTTTCGCGTCCTTCCCTACTGAGGTATACGAGTGGATTGTGAAGCTAGCAGATAGCTAAGGAAGGTGGAAACTTGATGGTCCTATTGTGTGGACCCCAGAGCTAGTGCGAAGGTTGGAAGCATCAGAGGATAAGATCGTGTGTGTCGTCAATCATTGGCTCAATCGCATTATAGGAGGATTTGTTATTGAGTTCGCGGTCGACACCTCAGTCAGTTATAGCAAATGAGAGCGACGCTTTCTCAAAGGACCGTGAGGTAAGTACGTAAAATCTCTTAATACTTTGATTAAAATGTTGTTGTGTGAAAAACGGGTTATGCACCTACCTTGATGTTCAGGGCTACGCGAAGCAAAAGAATTTATAGAAACGAAGGAAATAAGGGTTCAGAGCATAGCCCCTTGATTTCACCACCACGAAGGGATGAAAAAGGGATAGCGAAGGTCTCTCCGCGAAGCGCTATTCAATTAATAAGATATGGATTTCCACGAATACAACCTCCGCCCACACCACCTCCATATTCACCACCATCACCTCCAACTTCACCCTCACCACCTCCACCACCACCGCGATTCAGTATGGAAAAAACAGTAAATTTGCGTGTGTTCAAAGGTTTGGGAAATGAGGATCGGAACCAATTCTGGTTCATTGTAAGGGCTGTATCGGAAGCGCAAGGTGTCACAAATGATAACATAAAGAAGGAAACACTGGTTAGTGCTTTGTAGGATCGTGCACTAACCTGGTATATTAAGTACTCCAACGATAACCCGAATGCGAGAGTCACAGACATCCAAGTAGCACTAAATAGGGAATTTAGCAGGGATAAATTTGAAGTGCAGTCGATTGTGGGATTCAAAGAGATCACGATGCTACAAGGCGAGACGCCTTGGGAACTAGATCAACAACTGAAATGTACGATCCGTGAATCCAACATGAATTCGATAGATGGACAACATCATGAATGGTTTGTGGCTTCGCTACTACCACATTTAAGGAGCGCGCTATTGCAGCAGAAGATAACAACTCAGCCAGAGGCCTTTGAGATTGCCATGAGACTACATGAGACCCCGATGCAAGATCATAATCTAGGAGTTCATCAGATCCAGGTGCAACTGAAGAATTTGTGCCTTGAGATGCAAAGCTTGAAGCAGGATAGGACGGTTCAGCCAGAGGTACGCGAAGAAGTATGTTGCGTGAAATGAAAGAGCGAGGATCATGACAAAGACCATTTCCCGGTCTTTACAAATTACCTTGCATGAGGAGGACCGATGCCCTTAAGGCCAGAAGCTCAAGCATGACCTAGTGCGCCACCTGATTTGTGGTGCGCTATCTGTCAAATAGCCGGAAAACATGCCACGGATAACTGCCACCTGTTACAGAAGTATACGCAAACTTTGTAACAGTTATTCTGCAACTTTTGTAGGTCAGTGGGACATGAGGATCGTACTTGCAGAAGCTATGAATTGATGATGGATAGAACGCCCGCCTATAGGGTTCAGGCCAAAAAGGGGCCCCTTGACTAGAATGAAGGGATGACATAAACAAGATTTCAGGGGCGCGGATGAGGCCAAGGCAGAGGAGGACCTAGTAGAGGTCGCGGATAGTTGATTTGCTACAATTGCAGAGGGCCAAGACACTATGCTCGCGATTGCACTAATCCAACGCGCCCGTCGTGCAAGTATTGCACGTTGTTTGATCATGAAACAGAAGAGTGTCCTACGCTGATAGATAGGATATGTGACAAAGGAGCAGTACTGCCTCCCCCGACTCAGAGCCTGTAGATGATGAGGTCTAAGCTGCGTGAAGAAGATCCGAATGTAAATATAGTGCTCCGAAGTGGAATTGCAATGGGAGATGACAAGGGGAAACAACCGGAAGATAGTACATGGGTTCGCAAAGCCTAAGCGAAGGAGGCTCAGGAGCATGCTCGAGAAGAATTCATGGAAGCTAAGAAGAGCTTCGCTGAGGTCTCCACTTCAAGAAGCAAGGATAAATAGGAGCTGAAGATGGACCGCTCTATGTTGACAACTTTCCTCGAAACCTGTATGAAGTTACTGCGTGACAGTAAGGCTGCGCAAGGGTTACAAGAACTTATCAATTGATGTGCTAGGACCACACTAGGTGAACTGTGCGTAGTTCGCAAGATTGGAAAGCATAAGACAGGGACGAGACATGAAATGAGACTCACCACGCAGATCGGAGAATACAAAATGGATCAAGTCATTCTAGATTTGGGATTAGATGCGAATGTTCTACCGAAACAGACATGGAAGTGAATAGGGAGACCTACACTGCAATGGTCTCCAATTCAGCTAAGGATGGCGAATCAGCAAAAAATAATACCCATGGGGTGGTTGCAGGGAGTAACCATGGATATTGAGGGAGCGAGCGCGCTGGCAGATTTTGAAGTCATAGAGATTGTTGATGATAGCAATCCCTACCCCACGCTCTTGGAAATTGACTGGGATACTGATATAAATGGGGTAATCAATCTGAAGAAGTGAAAGATGATTTTTGAGAAGAAGTCACTATGCATAATAATACCCCTCGATCCTGCTGAAGGATTGCACTATACGAAGCCGGTCCGCGACTATGAGAGCGATGATGATCTAGACTGCATCTATAAGATAACAGTGCGAGACCAGGACTCGATGAATCCCATCGTGGATGGGCAGATTACATGGGAGCACGAGAGTTCCTACACTTCTGGCTCTGATGAAGAAATAGAACGCTCACAGAATCGGTTACATGAAGTAACTACGTTGAATTGCAATATGATGACTAGGTCGTTGCGCTGCGTATCGACAGAGGTAATAAATCTACCTATTTATGATGGTCTAAATGAGGTAGATGTATTTTTGGATGCATTTGAAGGGGAGGTGCTAGAAAAGAAACGCTTCGAGGCCTTGGATTGGGTGCTACGCGCTATGCCTGCAAGATGGTGGAAGGGAAGTTTTGATGATTGGCGCAAATGTAGAAAAATGATGTGGACACCATTTGGGAAGCCTGAGATGTGACTGACAGACAAGTATGATGGGAAAAATGATCCACACACATGGATGCGGGCCTATGAAGAAAAGCCTCAACTAGAATAGGCACACCTGTACTCCGCACTAAAGTACCTGGTCAATAAGCCTGTGTTGGGGGGCGGGGGGGGGGGGGCGCATATGCAGATGACTGTTATTGTTCCAAGAATACAATTTTGAAGTTGGTGTGAAGCCTAGATGATTGAACGCGGGACTAGATCACCTATCACGTATTGAGACTAGGGAGGAACCTACTAATTTGGAGCAAGGATTACCTGACGTGCAGCTTTTTGCTGTATACGTCGCGGATGGAAATTTCGAGGACATAATACATTTTCTAACAATAGGAACGACTCTAGAAGGATACTCTATCGATCAAAATAAGGAATTAGTGGTGCGCACGACAGATTTCTCTGTCATTGTTGGGCATATATACAAGATGGGGAATGATGAGATACTACGAAGGTATGTACCTAAGTTTGAAAGAAGCAGCATCCTCGCGGATACTCATTGGGGCGCTGCGGGAGGACATTATGCAAGAAGAGGAACTACGCAGAAGATTCTACACGTAGGGTTGTGGTGGCCAACCCTTCATCAGGATTCAAAAGCATATTGTAAGGCGTGCGACGTATGTCAGAGAATAGGTAGGCCATTGCGGAGGGATGAAATTTCTTTGAATCTGCAAATGATGTTGCAACCCTTCGAGAAGTGGGCAATAGATTTTGTAGGATCTATTCAGCCCCAACTAAAGACATGCGCGATGTATATTATCACTATGACGGAGTATTTGACTCGTTGGGCAAAAGCGCAGCCAGTGAAGGATTACATGGGCGCGACTACTATGAAGTTTCTAGTTGAGCATGTACTGACGCGATTTGGATGCCTAAATATTTTGATGAGTGATAGGGGTATGCACTTTCTGAATGAAACAATCAGAGCACCGACTGAAGAATTTTAGGTGTACCATCAAAAGAGCACGCCTTATCACCCACAGGCTAACGAGATAGTGGAAGCATTTAACAAAGCACTGGAGACCGCACTAACCAAGGTATGCAATGCTCAGCGAAGTGATTGGGACCTACACATACCTGTAGTATTATGGGCTTATCGGACGACGTGTAAGAAGTTAACAGGACAGACACCCTTTAGGCTGGTCTATGGGGTTGAAGCCATAATGGCTATGGAATATATCGTGCCTAGTCTACGCATAGCAGCACTCACAGATATGACGAATCACGAAGCCTTGGAGAAAAGGCTCGTGCTGTTGGATGAGCTCGAAGAAGAGAGATTTTTGGCTCGATTTCACCAGCAAGTACAAAAGCAGCATGAAATGGCATGGCACGACCAACATATTAAGCTATGCACCTTTAAGGTGAATGACTTGGTGTTGTTATAAGACAGTAAGTTTGATAAATTTCCAGGGAAACTCAAAATGCATTGGCTGGGGCCATATATTATTAAGAAGATTACCGATAGTGGCGCGGTCCAGCTCGTTAAGTTAAATGGGGATCCCTTCCTAGGAAAAGTGAATGGCAGTCATTTGAAGCCATACACAGGTGGCCTGACCATCTAACTAGCCAACAGAAGCACAGTCTTAGAGCTCCAGGCAACTGAAAGGAGGTACAGGACTATAAACTACACTACCTGGGAGTGCGTGATGTCAAGACTGCGCAAAGCAGCGAAGTGTCACAGGGTCTGCGACAATGCGAAGATAGTTGTGTTGGCACATAGGTCTGCCGGAAAGTGACTGTTAAAGTCACTATTCGCGATTTGATGGTTGGTTTGAGGCCAAATGGAGTAGGCGGCAGGAATTTAAGGTGAACTTTATGGGTCAGATTCTTGAAAATCTACCGCCAATCTAGCATTAATGGACCAAATGTGGGGGGAACAATCGAATTCAAATTCAAAAGGCCCTATAAATTACAAGTGGTTGTCCAGCGAAAAACACTTGGTATTTTGAGAACTGAGCTATTATGCTATCAAGTGTGTATGGACATTTCAAAATTTGAGGCTTTGAGAGCAAGTTCAATGTTTGAAACATTGCCAAAGGAGATGCAGGACCTCCTGACTAGAATAATGTTGACACCCACGAAAGCCGCGTAGGAAATTATGGAAGTGGAAGCCCTAGAGAGCGCCAAAATAATCGTTGAGGTCCCTAAATCACCGCGAACACCGAGACCCAAGAAGGATAAGCAGGCCATGATCCCGGTACATGTCTTGCCTAGAAATCCACTGAGGACCAAGCTCACCCTGCAGGAAAAGGGGAAGGCCATTAATCTAGAGGCTTATGAGGAGGAGTCTGAAGAAATCTTAGTGGAGGAGGAGGATGTAGAGATGGACATTGAAACCCAAGGTGCGGACCCTATTACCCGGTTGCCAGAGTATGTTCCTCCGCGCAAGGGTAAAGCCAAGGTGCCGAAGGATATAGATGAAAGCAATAGCTCTCTACAAACTCTGCTGCTCCCAGATGATATTATTTTTGAGGAACTGCACTTGGGGCGGATTCACGTGTTGAAATTTGAAGTTCGGGACCTCGTAGAGCACGAGAAGTTCCTGCATTTAGCGACTGTGAAGCTAATGTGCTGGAGGATTGACGAGACTGCTGGAACAATTCAATTAGAGCTATGCATATGGCTCAGAGGTGTAAAGAAAGCAGGATTTCTAAACCTGCTCTAGGTTCCGCATTACCACTACGCCCCAATGACCATCTTCGTCATCAGGTAGCTGCTCTGCTTGGTGCATGATGGGTGATTGTGGCTAGAGGAGCCCATCCCCATCACAAACCATCTGATTCATCGAATTACGTGGGTTCCCTACTCAAGAGAGGATCCAGCTAACATTTCAGAGGGAAAATGTGGTGACTTGGCCCTCGCAGAAGCAATGAAGAAGAGGTTCAAGTTGGAGAAGAAGAAGTGAGGATATGCCATCTCCAGCATTAACAACCCTGCCGTCAAGGTCACGACACAAATCCTAGCAGGGAAGGTGATGCGGAAGTGCCATGCAGATGAGGTGCCCGTGCCCATGGTTGCACTCGCAGCCCAATGTGCGGAAGGAGTCTAGTTCAACTGGGCGAACTATCTATGCGGCGAGTTCCTTGCGAACTGTCGCAAGGCACAAAAGCAGGGAAAAACATTTCATTACGCATGGCTCCTGTTGTCGATAGTACTGGTGGCATGGGAGTTTCTTGAAGATAGCTAGTTCCCTTCGATCGCGCAGGACCTTCCAGAGGCAGCAAAGTACGCTTCGCTGTGGGCGACCAGGGACATGCAGAGGATAAAGGAGAGCAAGATATTTTGGATATTAATGGAGATGAATATCTGGATGGGGATCAATCGCAAGCCATGATTGTCACCCACAGTATACAACAATCTATAGAGCTTTGAAGAGTTCAAAGTAGATTTCCACCATGTCTTCATTAGGGTGCGGAAGGACCCTACGAAGACATGGCATGATTTACCATACCTGGCGACCAACGATGTAATATTCACAGTCCTTGAGTCTTGGCCACTGGACTGGCATGCTCCCACTGACTCTGCGGTGGAAATGGACAAGTTTGCCAAGCAGCACAAGAAGGAAGAGACAAAGCTTCGAATGGTGCAGCTGGCAGAGAATCACATGAAAGAGGAAGCAATGGCTAAGGCCCAGGCAACGCGCAACACTGCAAAGCTGGCGGAACAATAGAAAACAGGAGAAGAAGAGCGCGAAGGACAAAAGTCACCTTTGCCCAAACCAAAGACAAACACAGAACAAGGTGGCGTAGACCCGTGTCCACCCAACTCAAGCATCTGTGGCCACAAGAGCAGAGAATGTCATGGAAGAAAACCAAGGCATTGAAGACATCTTTTGACCCAATCACCTTCACTGAGGGGGGTTTGCATGACATTGGAGAAACAGTGAGGGATGTCACTGCAGAGGCCCTCCAACAATTTGAAGCACAACAGAAGCTGGCATTGGGGGCTCTCAGGACAAAGTTGCAGAAGTTGTCGGTTCACACTCCACAGGCTAGCATAGTGTCCACCAGCCTCTCGATCGGCACTTCGGCTGCCAAGGAAATGTTGTGCATAAGGGTGACCAACATGATAGTGCTACCAGATGGGGCACTTACTACAGAGAAGGAGGCCGACAAGGCCATGGTCAACAGTTTGAAAGGGGTTGGATTAAATATGGTTGCGCTCCCTCGGGAGACGCTCTATCTCTTGCAGGATGGAGTCACTGCGGAACTTCGAGCTAGGGAGAGTCGTGCACTGCAGGTGATGAGTGAGTAGCACATCAACATTGAGCAGTTGGCCCTGAAGTGCAATGAGGTAGTGGAGTAGAATAGGCAGATAATGTAGGTTGTAGAGGAAGCCTGCTGGATGGTCCCAGAGTTGGACATTCAGGCAGAAGAACCAGTGGAGGCACGTGTCCACAAATTGACCAGAGGGGTGCACAACGCTAGAGCAGAGATGGCCAGGGTTCAGCTAGAGATGAATCTGTAGATCACAGAGCTGCAATTGAAGACGCAGCCTTCAACTCCGCTAGAAATCAAGGAACAACGAACCATTGTTGTTACAACAGCAACAATGATGGTTGACAGCACAGTGGAAAACTGCATGCAGCTATTGGAGCAGTCATTCGAGGTCCTAACCACCCTGCAGGAGGACCTGAATGTCGAGCGCCTAGAGACAGAGGCACACGAGATACAACAAAAGTATGACGAAGTAAAAGGGGCCACACAGACAGTTTCCCTTACACATAGGCTTGCAAGGATGCAGGAAGCAAAGGCTCTCAAGGAATAGGTGGATGTCGCTTGGTATAAGGAAGCAGTCTTAAAAGCATGCCTACAGTGATGGATTGATGAGGCTTATACAATTAAAGCCTCCATTGAAGAAAATCTCGCGCAACTGCAAGTAACTCAATAGAGGATTTCAGGGTAATAGTTCAGCAGCAGTGGTCATTGAACATGGCGTGGAGGAAGTTCAGCAGGCAACCGCCGAGTGCGCTGCCGAAGTTGCAGCAATCCAAACAGATCTAGGAGGTCCTCGCACTAAGATCTCTGCACCTACAGAGTGACTCAAGGGTGAGTCACGATGTTTGTGTTGGGGGCTTGTTGGGTGTAGGACACCCCAAGGGAATTTTTAGGGATTAAAGCCCATATTTTGGTCCAATTTTGTAATCTTAATGTAAAGACTTCACATTTTGTGGTCACGGAGTGCGTAGTAGTTAAGGAGTCATAGGGTTGTCCGCCCTTATTTTGATAATGTAATGTCTACTATAGAAGATCTACCCATGGTCCGTGGACCATGGGATTGTATAAATAGAGCGAAGCCCTAAGTAGTTAAGGCATCAATCAATCAGATCAATCAATGATAAAGAATTGAGCCATATCTTTGGAGTAGAAGTCTAAGTTTGGGTCGTAGCATAGGTAGACGCTCCGCAGCTCAGTGCGCAGAGGCCTAGAAGTCCACAGCTAAGTGCACAAACCCCTGCAGCTGAGTGTGCAGGGCAAGTCGAGTGTGTAATCATTTGGAATTATCAATAAAGAGAAGTATTCTATAGTTTCTACATCTTTATTTCTTGTTTATGCATCTATTATATTGGATATGAATTTCACTTTTAATGCGTATATGATGCATGAATGTGTATAACTATATTTGTTAAGTGAACGCAAGTAAGAACATCTGTTTACGTGAAGCTAACTAAGATTTCTTAATAATATAAGTAAGATACTTAGCGTAGTTTGGGAAATATCATAGTTCGCTACCCTAGAAGCGCGAAAGCATATCAGCGCCTCATTAAGGCCGCAACTAAAGGGTAGAACAAAGGGATAAGAAACCTGCACAAAGGCAGGTATATTTGGAATAAACCGACATCACATCCATCTCAAGGGTGCGGAAAATTGATTCCAACATCCCCCTATACTACTTCGGATGAAACTTTAGTCCACGCTCCGCGGGGTGATGCTGAAAGGGCTAGTAGTGTAGGGATTTGTTTGGCTAACTAACATTGAACCTTAGTGAGGCCTCCATAAGCCAATAGGGAGACTGATGGATGGAGGACATCATTCATTTACTATTTTATGGTTTAAATTTTAACTAAAAGTGTTGGTACCATTCCATTCCATTACCATCTTTTTCTTCTAGAAACACCATCATTTGTCTACCTTTTTCCTCCATAGACCCATTATATTCCTTGAAATTGATTAATTAGTAGAATTATAGTTGTTAGTTTGCATTAAAGTTAATTTATGAATTTTTATGTTAGAAATTAGGAATTTTCATTAAAAAGATTACAGGAAGTCATAACATCCTGTAAATGGTTTATCATCTGACACGTGGCATGACAGGCAAGCCAGAGCAATGGATAGGAATGAAACCTGGAATGTACAAGCATGGTGAAAAATCGATTCTACAGCAAATCAAAAGCTCCTGGTTATGCGGTCCACGTTGGTCAAAACCCAACGTTTTGGTTACAAAGGCAGTAAAAGCCATGGTTTCCCAAACTGGTTTTGTTTTTTTTTTTTTTGGAAATCGGTTTAGATTAGAAATGACCAAAAATCATTCCTTTTTAAAAGTAGAAACAATTGCTTAATGAATGTACATTCGATTCAGATAGGGATAGGCAGATAAAGACTGCGTATTATTTTGTTTTAAAGAACAGTTATAGTTACGATTATTATCTCTGTGCATCGTTTGAGAACAGAACTTTTGTATGTGATTGCAATCTTCAGCACTTAAATATAGTCACAGTTTTACTCCAGCAGTGTTTATGCTCTAATACTCTCATTGCTTGAGTTTACTTCAGTGTACCATTGAAACGTGGACGGGCCCTGCGTGGATTGGTATACTGTTAATTTCATTTCCTTAGCGGTTTTTAAATTTGAGTAGAACGCATAGTGTTTAGTGTTATTTCCATGCTTATGACTTTGTCAATTTGATCAAATGGTATTATGGTGATAGCTTGAAGATTTCATCGTTAAGATCATTGAACCATATCTTGTAAGAGATTTGATCCATCGTTATATTTTGAAGCATCTCCATAGACTTTGTTTTTCATGCATTTAAACTTTAGTGTGCTTTTGATTTTTTATGAATACTTAAGTGTTAACTAGACAAGGCTTTTGTGCATAGCATCCTTGTAAGAGGATTAAAATCTCAGTCTAGCAACACGCTGTATCTTTAGGACAGTTAGATAAGTTAGGTGATCTGAGTGTTAAGGTGAGAGGAAACATATCTTAACCTTCTGTAAAGAAGTACTGTAACCTATCACAATAAACACTTAGTTAGGAATCCTTTATGTCTATAGACTGTAGACGCATGCCTTGAAGTTTACTGACCCTGGTTGATAATAAATCTAGTCTAATCTAGCACCCTAGATTGGCCACTACAAAAAGCATTCTAGAGTGGTGTCTTTTTGTTATATTATAGATTAGAAAAGTTACTTACATCCTATTTTTTCTTCTCAGAGATCATTTTTATTAGAATGTTTAATTATTAGTGCGCTTTCGCAAAGCCTTGATATTTCATGATTTGCATGTCCTTGATAATGTAAATGATGTTAGCTTCATTGAAAAAATAATGTTTTTGTGTTATAAAATGATTTTTTTTGTGTTATAAAATAAATAAAAAAATAATGTTAATAATAAAACATGCTCTCACCTTCTCTCACTCTCCTCTCTCTCATTATAAGTGTTATAAAATAATGTTTTTGTGCTATACGACTGGTTTAACCCTTGTATGTTTGTGTTCATCACTAATTTTAGAGTGATAATTTTGCGTTTGTATGGTGGCTACTTCGAAATTGGAGATTTTCCCTAAAGTTGAAAATTAGCCATCATGTTTGCAACAATTGACAACATTTTACGAGTTAGTTAAAGTAATGAACCTTGGGGATATTTATGAGTTTATAATTAGTGCCTCAATTGTTATGTGATGGTGATCATTGTTCATTAGTATGAAAAAAGCAAGGAACGGTCTATCAATGCATTCTAATAAACTTGATTTACGACTGTCTGTGTTGCATTGGCCAACTATATTATTAATCATGTTTGTTGTATCACAAGTTTGGTATTCTAGACAGGTTTGGATGTCATCTTGGGTTGTAGCACAAGGTGGTGTTCTTTTAATATTTTACAAGGAGTCAGAATAACACTTCTCGTTTGAGTGGTTTCGTTTGTCTTTCTGGGTATTGGATGTCCTTCTTTCATTCTTCTATTGTCTCTGTGTTCTTATTAGATTGTTATGTTAGGTTGTAGTTTAAATAGTGTAATTCCTTAGTCCAAATGAACACCTTCATGTATTTAGGTTCTAGATATACTTTCTGTCCTCTTGTTTTTTTATTATAATTTTATGTTACTCTATATGTTATCTTAGATATCGGTAATGTATGCCAGCGAAGGATAGTTATTGGCATTACTATTGTGAAAAATGAACTGGTCAACACCAAAAATAGGTAAAGATTTGGAACCGATAAAAAAATTGGTCAGAGGTTTCAAGCTATCCAATTAGATTATGAGGGTGTTATTTTTCCTTCTGACAACAATTGTCATATTTTCTGAGCAGTACTTTTTGATCAAAATCTCTCACTGGGTGTGGGAATTATCTTTAGAGATTCTCTACGATCAACGTTTCTTGTTTTCTTCCCATAGATAATTGAATATTATTCTTTGAAGTCTAACTAAAAGTCTAGTTTCATTCCTGCATGGATATATCTTATGAATTTGTGCCTTTACTATTTCCAAACTTAATATGCCTCGAGAGTATAAGCTAAATACAACTAGGATTGATGGAAGCATCTAAATTCTCTCTTCAAATTAGTTACGAAGGTGCCTACAAGATAGAAGGTAGGAGATAGTCTGGAGAAGTGTTGCTAGTTTTTGTAGAAGTCATCATTCCTTTGAAAATCATGCCATGCATGACACGTAAACCACATAGGGAACAAAAGCTTGGCGGACGGCTTAACATAATGATACTCTGTGGTTCATTATGCCAATCAACAATACACTTATGTGTCAAATACAAGATAACACTTGATTAATTGCAATCACATTGTAGTAGGCTTTGTTTTTTGTTTAAATGGGCTTACCGAGTATGCACTCAACTAGTCATTTCTTTGTCTAATTGTAATAAATTAGCAATCATTTATCAACATACCCAACAATATGGTTGAAGCCAATGATACACATAGTTGTATCATTTGGTTGCTCAATATATAACATACTCCAACATAAAAAGAATTATATCCATTAATGTGTGTTCCAGGTATCAACACACCTATGAATAGTAGAATGCTCTCTTTCCATGTACATAGGTTGTAGGTGTCTAGGGAAACCATGGTGGGTATATATAACCATCGGCATATAAATTGTTTGCAAGTGAATGTGTAGACATCTTGGATGCTTGCCTTCCAGTGAAATAAAATTGGCAATGGCCCATATGATGGTTGGAGTCAAACCAAATTAACCAAATATCTATCCATTCACAACTAACAATGATGTAGCACTTTCCCCGTCATCTGCCAACTACCTAGAACATTTAAGGAAGTATATGAGTGGATGGATGTCAATTTTTTTTCAAAATAAATAGTTCAACAATGTGTATGGTTTTGAAGAGAATAAGGAAATGAACAATGAACAATGCTAAGGGAATCACTAATTTTGTAGGCAACTATACCAAACAATTCTAGCTATTAACAATTTACAACCAATAGTTTGATGTAAAACCCAAGCCTTTCATTTCTCATGATTTCACAATAGAAGCACACATTGAGTAAATATCAATGAGATTGATTTATTGTGGGGGTTTTTTATTAGAGGAACAATTAAAATGTTTGTTTTTTGTTCCTTGATGAGATTGTCCATGGAGTAACAAAAGAATAACATTGAATGCATTTACATTTAATAGATATGATAGGACTTTGAACCATGGAGTAGATACTCGATCACACAAAATTTTCACATCACCTTCAAAAGCTCTTAAGGGATAAATTATGGTGACAAGTGTCTATCTTAGGTTTCTCGAAGGAAAAATGTTATCATCTCCACCTTGATTCAAATCTCATTTGCCACATGTTCACTCTCTATGAGCAAATTGTTGATTAAGGTTGGCAAGGTGATAGCAATCTCATTCATTCTTGCTTAGAATCTTGAAGTTGGGTTGATATGCACATGTTAAAAAGAATGGACTCTTTTTTCTGTACATCCCATAGATTTATATCTAGGTCACTATAAAGGTTTCAAATAGCTCAATTTTGAGCTTTGAAGCTTGTCTATCACTTTTGTGTCTCATATTACTGAAACAAAGAACAAGCATGAGGCTGTATATTTATATTTTTTGGGGGACTATTTGGTTAGGGTGCATTTGAACTTTAATGGATATCTGAGGTCTACTTGTCTTTAATGATTCTTTGATACTTGAAAGATGTTGTCACGATTTGTTAAGGAAAAATGATTATTTTGATGATTGAGACTACCCAACTTGTACTGGATGTGCATATGAAGTTCATTATTTTACATGTGACTTTTTATCTCTATTTGCACTATTAAGTCAACTATTTCTTGATCTTATCATTAGGATTTTTAAACTTATAAAACCTATTTGAATGTGGCTTGAAATAGATACTCCAAGCCTACAAATCGAAAGGGGGTCACTGCGACATGGAATTAAACTTTACTATAGAGTCAAAATGTTATTTTCTACAATTAGACTAATAAGTCAACAAATATTTTTGACTTTAGTTCATCTTTGATATCATCATGGTTTATGTTTGTTTTCTCTACAACTTCGAAGGGAAGAAAGCTACAATGCATGTGTGGTCTTCTTGGAACTTATGTGTTTTTTTTGTGTACCATTGAATACAATGATGATATGGGTACATAACTGATCTGGAATTTATCCAGGACAAAGAATTAAAGGTATTACAAACTCATGTGCATGGATGTGCCTATGTTACTTTATGCAATGGATCGATAAGATTGCTAGAATACATAGACGTTGAGGCAGTTAGAGAAAACATAACAGGCAAACATGTAAATACAACAAGTCTAATAAGGAGTTCACCCAATGCTCTTGGGCTACGTCTCCTAGTCCAGCCTTTAGTGGTGACCTCTCTATTATGTTTTCAAAGTAGAGCTTTTACAATAGTGAGCTCAATTCGAGTCTCACTAAACAGATAAAATCAGTAGGACTGGAGTACATAGACTCTCCTTACTGAAACACGACCTTTACTGTTCACAATAGCATGACAAGTCTATGCCGAGGAGTTTGCTTGAACCTCTCAATCCTTCTCTAAAGTACACAAACTCTCGGACTCTATCTGGCTTTGTCTGGCTCGATGCTACCTTCAGGTCAACTCAGCTTCGACTCTCTGTTTTCTGCTCTTAGCTTTCGATGTCTAACTAACTCTTCTCTACTTCTGTCAATTCATGTCTTTTAAATCCAGTCTGTTATTTTGTTGTTTGTTTCCGCTTCCCGGCTTTCTGGTTTCCTTCCTCTGTCTGTTCTAATTCCTCTAATTTGTGTCATCATCACTGGGTAACGCCTCGTAGGGAGTTGGCCACCAGTTTCCTAACGAACTGAGTGTGTCAGATTCCTTGAATCGTATTCGAATGGTCGTTATTTCCGTTTGCTTCAAGATCGCCCACGAAACACGAATAGTTCGCCAACTCATCCTCCATGTTGGACTTCAAATCCCATGTAATCTCGGCTTATGACTCATCAAATCCAGTCATTCATCGGGATGCGCCTTCGTCATTGATCTGGGCCCCCCAGATCCTATGGTCACCATTTATATCGGGCGGCCAAGTTGCATGGTGTTTACCCGTCCGATGCAAGTTGGTTTCTCTCTCATCTGTCGGACACGTGTCACTCGATGTGTGGCATCGGGTGGGACTTAGTCAAAACTGCTTACCACCTCGAAGCCTTCTGATATCCTACCGGTTTGTGGAATCCCGCGCTATGGAACCAAATGCATTACTTTTCTGCATTTCATAGCGATTTCAGGTCTGGGCGCTTTGGGGCTTTCCTTCACTGAGGGGGATGCCCTGCGATACGCGATTAGCACTAATCGCGTATCAGAATCTACCTCCGTTTCTCAAACTGGCCTCTGGTTTTGCCAATTTGTGCCGAGGCGCGCTACCATGGGCCAACAGTGTGCGCGCTTGACCAAGGGTCCTCGTTGCTCCGCTCTGGCCACAACTTCAACTGTCACGAGCATTCCTTCTGATAGCTTGATTTTTCTAAGATTTGAATCTTTTGGCATAATTTGAAACAGTCATGAAAACTTAGAGAGTGTTTAGGATCCAATTCGGATCACGACCTTCCCACTCAAAAAGATTTTGGACCACTAAAAGTTAGTTTTCTTTTAAGCATCAATCAAGTGAGGGTATAGATTCCTCGCTTGCTCAATTTCTATCCATTTCACATTGCTTGGCTTTGAACCTTTGAGTCCAATCCTGAGGTACTCAACTTTCCCTCTGCGTGTGGTCCTAACCTTCCTGTCCAGAACTGTATCTTCCTACAACTCATTAAGATATTCAGGTAACATATCATCAATAGAAGGCAATTAACTCTGCTCTTTGGGATCTTAAATTAATGAAGGTTCAAATAGTCTCAAGTTGTCTGCATTAACAACTGATTAGATGTGCATGTAAGCTGGTAGATCAAGGTGAAAAGCATTCTCACCAATTTTCTCAAGTATCCTGAAAGGTCCATACCTTATTCGCTTCAGCTTCTTACCTTCACCTTGCATTTTTTCTTTACTAATATACAACCAGACTTGATCACCAACTTGGAAACTATGCTCCATTCAATGCTTGTCATGCCTTGCCTTGTACTTGGCTTGGCTCTTTTCCAAATGTTCCTGTACTGCCTAGTGAATATCTTGGATTTGTTCAATGAAATTGGTTGCCTTGTCCACATCACTATGTCCATCAACCATTATGTCTTTACCAAAGACAAAATCCAAGAGAGACCTTGGTGTGAAACCAAAACAGGTCTCAAAAGGAGATCTCTGTGTAGAAGAATGTCTAGCTCGGTTGTAAGCATGTTGCACATAACATAAATGTTCATCCCAAAGCCTGGGATGCTTGCTGCAATAGCCTCTGAGCAACTGGATCACTGTCTTATTGACCACTTCTATTTGGCCATCTGTTTGTGTATGAAAAGTTGTGCTCTTTTTTAGTCTGGTGTCCATCAATTCCCAAAGCTCAACCAAAATTTCCCAACAGATTGGGTATCTCGATCAGATACAATGGAAGTGGGTAATCCAAAATGAACCCATACATGCTGAAAGAACAACTTTGCAGTTTGTTCAGCTGTAATCTATTTGTTACAAGGTATTAAAATACACATTTTTTTGAACCTATCCACAACAACATATAGATAGTCATGACATTTCCTAGATTTAGATAGTCCTCCAACAGAGTCCATGGAAACACTTTCCCAAGGATGAGAAGGAACTGGTAGTGGAGTGTACAAGCCTAGTTTTCTATTACTAGGTTTGCTTTTAGCACACATGGTACACCCTCTTACATATTTAGAAACTGTCTCATTCATTCTTGGCTAGTAACAAAATCTTTGCAACTGTGCAATTGTTTTACTTACACCAAAGTGACCTGATATTAGAGAAGTGTGTGCTTCTCGAATTATCTTTACTCTTTCAGTTTGTAGAATGCATAGCTTCCCAAAATGATACAAGACCTGGTCCTTAACATGATAATCCAATTATCCTACTTGTTTGCCCTGACTTAAAGTTGCATACACATCTTTAAAATCTATATCTTGAGCATATTGTTCAATGTAGCTTTCATGTAGTATTGAATTATGCTTAAGTATAGTAGATGCATTTATAATTGGTCTAGACAACATGTCTACAACTTTATTGTGTGTTCCCTTTTTATATCTGATGACAAGATGAAACTGTTGTAGAAAACCCATCCACCTATAGTGTCTTGATTGCTGCAACTTAGTTTGGGAGTGTAGATATTGAAGTGGTTGATGATCAGTGTGTATAACTGTCTCTTTACCCAATAAATAATGTTTCCACTTTTTCGCACTCTGTACTAATGCATACAATTCTTTATCATATGTGGGATAGTTAACTACTACATAATTAAATGTCTCAGAATGATAACATACGGGTTTACCGTGCTGCATCAACACTGCTCCCATGGCATAGTCACTGGCATCCGGTTCAATCTCAAATGGTCTTTGAAGATCGGGCAGTGCTAGTACTAGTGTTGTACTAATCTTTTCTTTCAAGGTGTTGAAGGCTTTCTGTTGTTTGCCTCCCCATTAAAACACCTTGTTCAATCTTGGTAAAGCATGTAAGGGAGATGCAATTAAGGAAAAGTTAGAAATAAACTTTCTCCAATATTGTGCTACTCCTAGGAAGCTTCTAACTTCTGTAGCAGATTTGGGTTTAGGCCAGTTTACAATGACTGCAACCTTCGAGGGATCTATCTTCAATTCACCACCCCCTACTATATGACCCAAGTAATTCAAATATTTTTTTGCCAAATTCACATTTTGAGAGTTTAACATAAAGATTTTCTCTTTTCAAAACATCTAGAGTTTGCTTAACATGCTTTAAATGTTCTTCACATGTCTTTCCAAATATAAGAATGTCATCCAGATATACAATAAAAAAATCATCAAGAAAAGGTCTGAGTACATCATTCATTACTCTCATGAAAGTAGCAGGAGCATTAGTTAAGCCAAAAGGCATAACGAGCCACTCATACAATCCCTGCTTTGTTTTGAAAGCAGTCTTCCATGCATCTTGCTCTGCAACTCTGACCTGATGATAACCACTATGCAAGTCTAACTTGGAAAAATAAATAGCTTCTTTCAACTGATCTAACAGATCATCTATGCGAGGAAGGGGATAACGATTTTTTATTGTTATTTTATTCAGTTCTTGGTAATCAATGCACATTCTCCATGAGCCATATTTCTTTCTCACTAAGACAATTGGAGATCCACATGGCGATGTGCTAGGCCTTATGAACCCTTTCTCGAGCAGCTCTTGTACTTGCTTCTTGATTTCTGCATTCTCTAAAGCAAACAACCTGTACATTCCGATGTTAGGCAATGCAACAGCTTGCTGCAATTTAATATCATGTACTATTTCCTTTTTGGGTGGCAAACTTTTAGGTTTTTGAAATAATATATCATATTCTGAAACAACTTTTTCTAAATCAGCTTACTGTTTAGCATCACAACCCTCAAATACATTTGTTTTATCAGGTTTCTTTTCCTTCAAAACCATCAGCAAAAATTGTTTGCATGAATTTACAATTCTCTTCATCTGCCCTGAGTTTATGAGAGTATAATTATTTTTGAGCTTATGAGCTCTTATAATATATTCGATTCCATCTTTAACGAGTAGATACTTGTTCCCAACTCTATAGAAAATATCTTTTCTATCATACAAGTAAGGACTTCCTAAAACAATTCCACATATATCCAAAGGAACTATATCTAGCTCAACCTCATCTACAAATGCTAACCCAAAAGAAAACTTAAGTTTACATTGTCTAGTCACTTGTAGCTTTGCTTTATCACATAACCAACCTAATGGATATGGTTAATCCCAACTTCTTTACAATTGCTTCAGAAATTAAATTTACTTGTGAGCCACTATCAAACAAAGTATCAATATTTTGATGATTGGAAATAACTCGAATATGAAAAAGCTCATGTCTTTTCCTCTCATTTTCTTCATTATTAGTAGATTGTGTAGAATTACTAGTAGATGCTTCAGAATTTTTACCTTTTATACCTGTGGCTACGATTGGTGTTTCATCCCTTGAATTTGACCCCAAATTCTTTTGAATAGCTGCAACAGTCTTCTTCATTTTCCCCTCGTTTTTCTTGGGTTTGGGCTCTGGATGTAGAATTTGACAGTGTTCATCATCATGCCCATCCTTCTTACAGTGAGTGCATGAAGACTTTCTCTTTTGTACAATATTTGGCTTCCTCTCTTTCCATTTCTATTTTATTTTCTCCTTATTCTTGCTTGCAGTGGGTTTGGATGATCCCCCAACTTCTGGGTTCCCATTCTTACCTCTAGCTTCTAGATGTGTAGCCTGGACGGATACCTCATCTATGCTAGTGGGATTAAACATGAGGATAGTGTGCCTCATGTAGCTGTGTAGACCACCTATATACTTCAGCAGAGTCTCAGGTGAGTCTAAAGAAATTCCTAGAATCAAAGCTCTTTTCCTAAATTCTTGGGTGTAACCTTGTACACTTTGCCCTTTTAATTGTCGAATAGTTTGACAGCTCATTATGGCTTGCTACATATAGGCTAGTGGATAGAATTTCTTTTTAATTGTAGAAACAAATTCAGTCCAGACAGAAAGAATCTTACCATGTTTCTTTATGTCAGCTTCTGTCCTGCCTTCCCACCATACCAAGGCAATGCCCCCAAGGCATAGGCTGGCCAGTTGAATCTTACTCTTGTCTGAATCAATGCTCTACGCTCTGCAATAAACATCAATCTGTCTGATCCAATTATCCAGCTTCTCTACATTCAACTTTCCATCATATATTGGTAAATCAAATTTAACATCTAATTTAATCAAATATGTCTTCTTTTTATTTTCAGGGCTATTAGGAGGTGTGAGAAATTTTTATTCTTTCCCTTTGCCTTTAGAGTGGTCATGGAGGAGAGATTCTTCCACTCCTTTGTCTTGTTTGGAGTTTGATGTATCTTCATCTCTATTTTTCTTAAATTCCCTATACATTTCCTCCACCATGGATCTCATGGTCATGAAACTATACATGAACTGGGGTCTGATTCCAAGGGATTTTCTTCTGACATTTTCCTCTTAGAATAGACTCTTCCAATTTTTGGGTTAGTTTCAACCAACTCTCCTTCTCCTAATTTAAGCTTTGATCTAGTTAGCATTCAACAACAAGATCCAACACAAGCTTGTCTAACCTTAGTAACCTAGAGCTCTGATACCACTTGATCTGGAATTTATCTAGGACAAATAATTAAAGGTATTACAGACTCATGTGCATGGATGTGCCTATGTTACTTTATGCAATGGATCAATAAGATTGCTAGAATACATAGACACTGAGGCAATTAGAGAAAACATAACAGGCAAACATGTAAACACAACAAGTTTAATAAGGAGTTCACCCAATGCTCCTGGGATAAATCTCCTGGTCCAGCCTTTAGTGGTGGCCTCTCTATTATGTTTTCAAAGCAGAGCTTTTACAACAGTGAGCTCAATTTGAGTCTCACTAAACAGATAAAATCAATAGGACTGGAGTACACAGACTCTCCTTACTAAAACACGACCTCTACTAGTCACAGTAGCATGACAGGTCTATGCCGAGGAGTTCACTTGAACCTCTCAAGCCTTCTCTGGAGTACACAGACTCTTGGACTCTCTCTGGCTCTGTCTAGCTCGATGATGCCTTCAGGTCAGCTTGGCTTCTACTCTCTATTTTCTACTCTTAGCTTTCGGCGTCTAACTAACCCTTCTCTACTTCTGTTAGTTCATGGCTTTAAAGCCAGTCTGTTCTTTTGTTGTTCGTTTTTGCTTCCCGGATTTCTGGTTTCCTTCCTCTATCTGTTTGAATTCCTATACTCTGTGTCATCATCAGTGGGTAGCGCCTCGCAGGGAGGTGGCCACCTATTTCCTAACGAACTAAGTGTGTCAGATTCTTTGAATCGTATTTGAATGGTCGTTATTTCCATTTGCTTCAATATCACTCGTGAAACACGAATCGTTTGCCAACTCATCGTCCACGTCGGACTTCAAATCCCATGTAATCTCACCTTATGCCTCATCAAATCTAGTCATTCATCGGGATGCGCCTCCGCCATTGATCTAGGCCCCCCAGATCCTACAGTCGCCATTTATATCGGGCGGGTAAGTTGCATGATGTTTACCCATCCGATGCAAGCAGGTTTCTCTCTCATCCGCCGTACACGTGTCATTCGATGTGTGGCATCGGGCGAGACTTAGTCAAAAATGCATACCGCCTCGAAGCCTTCTGATATCCTGCTGGTTTGTGGAATCCCGCGCTACGGAACCGAATGCATTACTTTTCCACATTTCATAGCGATTTCGGGTCCGGGCGCTTCGGGGCTTTCCTTCACTGAGGGGGACTCCCTGTGATATACAATTAGCACTTAGCATTAATCATGTATCAGAATCTACCTTCGTTTTTCGAACTGGCCTCTGGTTTTGCCAATTTGTGCCAGGGCGTGTTACCATGGGCCAACGGTCTGCGCACTCGACTGAGGGTCCTCCTTGCTCCGCTCTGGCCACAACTACAACTGTCATGAGGATTCCTTCTGATAGCTTGATTTTTCTAAGACTTGAATCTTTTTGCATAATTTTAAACAGTCATTAAAACTTAGAGAGTGTTTAGGATCCAATTCGGATCAATAACTTAGCGTTAGCAAATGCCAAAAAGTGTCAAATGAGATTTTATGATAATTGTTGCTCTATCTTACTTGGCTTCTTTCTAGAGAAGAAAAATAGCATTGAATCTATAGGTCCCTACCTACATGGAGTCTTTCTAACAAAGTTTTTTTGTTTTTTGAAAGTTGTGGAATTTATCTTTTATAAAGTTTCAAGGCCTAATTTTTTGAATTATAATTCTTTTAAGGGTGCTAGCTCAATGGAAGAGCACCTGCATGATCTTGGTGGTTCAATCCCATTTCACCTTGATATTCGTATGGAATGGCGATGATTAGTTTTTTGTGATGGAGAATCTTTTGACTATCACTAATGAGTTTATGGTGACATTTTTCGACCCTCACAAAAATATGAAATGGCGACGGTCAATGAATGCCACCATATATATGCATCAATAATGATGGACTTGAAAGGTTCATCATCATAAATCACTCTTGTTCATATAAAATGGTGGCAGTAACTATCTTTCATTATAATCATTATTCATGATGGACCTTGAATGTCACCACAACACCTATACTTTTGGCAATACAGCCTTGCTGATGTTCAATTTTTGGTGATATAGGCTCTTTTAACTGTCACAATTGAGCTTATGGTGACATTTTTCAACCTTCACCAAAATATAATGGCGACAGTCAACGAACATTGCCATCCATATATATATATATATATATATCAATAGTGATGACCATGAAATGTCCATCAAAATAAATCATTATTGTTCATATTAAATGATGATGGTCACTATTTGTTATTATAATCATTGTTCATGATGGACCTTGAATGTCATCACAACACCTATATTTTTGGCGATGCCACCTTTGGTGACATTCAATTTTTTGGTGACAGAGGCTAAGGTTGATCACCATTTCTCATATGAAATGGTGACAATTGTGGTAGTGTTTTTGCGGTAATGGTGTACCAAAAGACACCTCCTTAGTAGTTGGTTGTTACCTGCAAAGGATCAAAGACAAAGTTGGTGTTGTTAGTGAACAAACTTAGATAAAGGAATCATTGCAAATAGTGAAAACAATGGATACACAAACATAAACTAAGAAAAATATATAAATACATAAGCATTTCTTAATGGAGCAAATATGTCAAAAAAAAAAATGGAAAAATCTCCCTTTATTGACTGTTGGTAGTAGAAGTGGAATATAATATATGAACCTTAAACACTTGAAGAGAATTATCTGAGCTATGGTGCTTAAAAATCCTCAGAAAGGAGGTTCTTTTCCTCAATCTCTTTGCAAGATTCCCCTCTCTTTGAGATAAGTATGAAGACTCTCCAATGGTGGACTCTTCTCCTCTCACTAAGATTATGGATTGCTTAGAAGCAATATGGCCAACATGTTAGTGCTCTTAATTTCTTTGGCTTCAACAATGAAATGTTGGTTTGATATGATAGAAATTTGGCCAGCATAACATTGTCTCATATTTTAGTTCTCCCATGGTTTGTTTATATATAATTTTTTGAATCCTCTTCCCTCTCTTGGTTCATGCATGACAATGACTCATGAGTAGGACAATATGATTCCATTAAGGGATGCATATCTTCAGGGCGACTCAAATTAGGTTGTCCTCAATTTTTTAACTTTATAAAATTTGGACCTTAGGAGAAACTAATTTTTTTATACTTCATGATGTCATCATGTGGAAAATCTTCACTTGTGCATTCTACTGGACCTCTTTTAGCGTCTTCTAGATTGTGCAAACATGTGTATGATTTTCTGGTGTTAATAGTTGCCCCTTGATGTATGAGGTTAGGATAAAATGTATAGCCAAAATACATCATGTTTATGTTCTCACAGAGAATCTAATCAACTTTGTGAGAGAGAGGATAACTTTCTATCAATCTGAGTAGGGAAACCCCTTGACTAAGTATAAAGGATAACCATGCTCTGAAGAAAACCTAAAGTGTAAAAAACTATCTATACAAGGCAGGCATGTACCATGCTCTCTATGATGACTAGAGATGAATTATTACAATCGGATAGGAAATGGTTCTGTCCAATCAACATTATGTTGGTTGATGTGTTGATGTGTTGATGGCTCATGATGATAACTGTTGACACCTGCAAGGGCGTTTCTTTGACAAATATACTGAATTTGGTTCCCCCGTGCATAAAAAAGGTGAAGCACTGCTAAATCAGGTGCTCAAGTATGCATGGGTCTTTGACTTTGGGTACCTCCCCCATATGATGATGTTAGCATTTTTGAATGAGGTGCTTAGTGATGCAGGGGTCTTCGACTAATGAAAGAACCACAACCGGTCATTAAGTATGGTACCACTTTGACATGAAAACATGTGTTGGTGTCGAATGCCAAGGGGACCAATAACATCAGTGGGAAATATTGATTCTCATTGTGTTACCGAAGGATATCACTTCAAGGGGGTAGTATCCAAGCTACTAACTCGATCCTAGAATATAAGTGTTGAAGTCAACACGAAAGAAGCGTCAACTGCCCAACATGTTGTGTCGTGGAATTAGTATAAGGTGTAAATAGATTGTAATAATGTGGGTCAGACAAGACATGATAATGAGAGCTGACAATATGAGTGGATTTGGAAAAATGGACCGAGTTCAGAGCTATTATGCAAATGGTGGTAGTCAAAACACTTTTGGTGATAGGGATGGCCTTGGAATCGGTAGGATTTATAGGGTGGGTGTAAGTATGTTTTGACTGGCATGAAGATGGTAAGTGACTGTGGATGATGTGTGAGCTCCAACCAAGGGTGACTAGAAATTGCCACCGGGTAAAAGACATGAAAATATGGGTGGGAAGCTTTTTCCTAAAAAACATCTTTGTACACTTTCCAAAATAATATGAAGGTGTTTTGGATGTACAAACATGGAGATGGGTGCCCCATGATAATGGTGACCTATATGGAGGTGTGGTTATTTTGCTGAGGGTGGGGACCCCATTGGTTTGTCTTTGTATTGGGTTGGTGAGGAAGATGAAGTGACACATATGGTCTAAGTAATATGGATGAATGATAGGCCAAATGTAGGACATGGTGGTGCGCCTGTCTTGATCTACCCTAGCATGTAAGGGGTGCCCTAGGAATGGGGCTAGTGAGAAATGAGTAAAGAAGAATGAGGTTGATCTTCAAGGCATGCAATCTGAAGTGGTTCCTGAGTCTAGGTATTATGGTCATGGATCCTAGTAGTATGTGGGGGATCTATATCATGAGGTGATCCATTAGTGGGGAGGATCTATCGACTGGCATGGACATTTACCATATGTGAGGGGAGGCAATGGTGAATGTGATCGAGATTATTGGCCCCATGGTACATTCAAGAGAAATGATGTTAGGATATGAAGAGCTTTGTGGGAAGCCTATCATGATGAATGATGAATGATACCTACTCTGTTATTGGCCATCGGGGTGTTGATCCTAGTAGGACGTTTGTTGATGTGCCTACAATTTAAAATCCAATACCGCAAGTGAAAATATCTTTTTAATCATATAAATAATCTAAAAGCGATTGATCAATATGAATTAAAAAAAGAGAGAAAGCGCAGCCAAAATGGTACTTTGAGCATGTGACGGGTCCAAAAAATGAGTTTTTGGGTTGAAATGGAATGGAGGGTGCCATGATGAGGATGATGTGGTTATGATTCTTATGTCTCTGATGGTTTTGAAAATGGAGATATTGGGCTCCTCTTCTGAGCTCAAGAATATGTTGAAAAGGGAAATATATAGGGCAATGTGGGCCCAATGACACCTCATTTGTAATTTCTATTCTGGGAGTCCAGAGCTAATCCAGAAGTTGTTCTTTGCAGTTGTAGTGAGCCTATGTACTAGGATAGTTCACAGGGACAGTCAATTTAGAACACTGAACCTTAAATTTCTTAGTTTTGTTTACTAGGTTAGGTAGGACGTATAGGGGTGCCCTGTATGACCTTTTTTAGGGTCAAGGAAACTAGA
Source organism: Pinus tabuliformis (assembly GCA_031772625.1). Classification (NCBI taxonomy): domain Eukaryota; kingdom Viridiplantae; phylum Streptophyta; class Pinopsida; order Pinales; family Pinaceae; genus Pinus; species Pinus tabuliformis. The sequence goes on along the minus strand of CM062807.1, from coordinate 289,662,039 downwards.
TCGTGTTGGCAACAGGATGACAGTCATGCAGTCTCTGTTTGTTCCCAACGGATTCATATGGAGACACCATGGAAAAGGACATAACAGGTGCACCGTCGGTGCGACTAATGGGCTGGAAACCGCAGCATCGTTGTTCTAACGACACTGTGAATCGGCATCCCTAGGCTGCACAGTCCGCACATATTTTTAATAACAAACACACGAACAAAGTGTCTGCTGAATGAGAAAATGCACGGTTCTGAGAATGGTCTCGTTGTAGGTTAGGCCATGATAAACACGTGCACCTTACGTTTGTTTGATGAGCAGACACATCAGTGATCGCTATAGGTGCACGGTGGTTTGAAAAAATGATTTTTGACAACTTGGAAGGTTGATTTTTTCTTTTGTATCCTTGATGGTAGGATGGGGATGCTTTAAAGAGATTGAGATTGGAAGTGACTATGGTTAGCATTTGCAGAGGATCCTGTAGTTAGTAAGACTTTGGCTCACTGGGGTTGCTAAAGTTTCTTTCGAATTCCTTATTGAGATCGCATGATGAGTTCTTGTGATTTCTAGCGTAGTTATGGGATGTGTTACGACACATCTTCATCATTCAAGATTTAGTTTTTCCAATCAACACGACAATGGATGTTTACTTTGTCACTGGGTTGGTACATTGAGGAGATATGTTGCCTTATCCTCTGTCAACTAGGGGGTGGACATACAGAGGTGGGAAGGGGCTTATTGTGGGTCCAACCCCATAGAGTATGGATGTATAAGGTTACCAACCATCCTAGACCTTATGAAGAGAGCGACACTTTCCATGATCATACATTTGGTTGGTTCAACGGGTTCGCACTAGGTATCGGGGCTTGCGGTTTGAGTGCTGCTGAGGTTACAAGAAGGGAATTTTTTTTATTGTGTTGGTCTGGTGTACAAGGGGATGGCCTTCTAGCTGATTGAGGTGTTGCAGGGTTCATTTGGGAGTTTTTGTTATGCCCATATTTTGTGCAGCATTTTGTATGAGAAGGTCATGATGATACGACCCTTTATAGTGGTGCCCCTAGGTCTGACTAGGGAGCTTAGGATTAGATGGTAGGCACTGATGATGCCACAGGCTGGGGGAGGTGCATTGGGGCATTATTTGAATGTTGAGGTAGAGGGTTGGTTTTTTTCTAACATTCAGATGATTTTGGAGTTCCCATATCGTGGAGTGGACTTTACGGGTGACCCGAATATGGGGCTTCCTCCTGGTGATGCATGGGGCCCAACAAGTGTGTGAAATATTTTATTTCTTCTTTTAATTTTGTTAAAATGTATGCTTTATGATGCATTTTTGCTTATATGATGTTGATATCATGTCTTTGTTGTTGCATATGTGGGGCCACATGGGTGACCACTTGCCTATTTGGTAGGCAATGATCCATAATGCATGAGGGTGGTTGGTGATATGGTTGTGCCATAGCAATGACATGATGTCTTAGAGGAGGAGCCTCAACGTCCAACATAGTGCAAGTGACTCGAGATTTGTGTTCCATCTGGTGAGGGGATGATTTCATGTGCTCAACTCCGAGATTAGGAGGATGCCTAGGATCAAGTTGCAGCTTTTCCAAGGGGGATGCCCAAGGATGGTTGGGCAGGATTGAGGGAGGTGGTAGTGGAGATGGTGATGGGAGTAATCGGGCTCACAGACCATTTCTTCGGCACATTATGATGGCGGTAGCCGCCCCCAGTCCAATATTGGAACTTGATGTAGAGATTAGTCCTTGGGAGAGGAATGGAGGGCCTCGAACCTAGATGATAGGATGTATGTACTAGGGAAAGCACCCATTATGAGGATGCTCCCTTGTTCTTTTGTGGAATTATTTTTCCTAGCCATGAGCTAGTAGATGTATAACCATTTTTTTTTACTCATATATTTTTTATATGTATATATGAGATGATATATTTTGGTGTCTCTTATGATGTGTCTTATGTGTCCATACTTTTAATGTATTTATGCATTTGTTTGAGATGGATATTATGCTTATGGTTTATGTATCTTTATGGTTATATATATGTGATGTATGCCAGTCTAGAATTTGATTATTTATGCGATCAACTGTATGATTTTGATCCCTTGGTATATGTGTAAATGTGATATGATCAAAATGTCGAGCTAACATGTGTGCATGAAGATGCTTTCGAAAGAGGCATGAATCATAAACCTGAAAGGTCTTCTTCAACTACGATACAACCAACTGGGAATCGAGGAATATATGTAGGTGACAGCGAACTAAGTGGGATGCATGAGCCAAGAGACCTATGATCACACCATATTGAGCTTGATTGTTGGTGGATGACCTGATACAAAGTACATTAGAGAGATGAGGTGTTAGGTTAGGAGGGTATATGACCCAGGCTAAGACAACGAGGTTTTGCAATCATCGAGAGGCACCATGAGTAAATCTGTTATGATAGGCTGGAAGATGATCCATATTTGAAACATGATGAGAGAGTGATTTTATAGTGGGTACAGGGTGAGGTGATCATCATTCAAAAAATAAGTCATGGTGCATACATGTACATTTTAGGGCTTACTTAATCATTTTTATGGGTGAAACTTTTGAGGTAGAGACCATTGACAAGATTTTTTAGGAAAGTCCCATCGGGCTCTAACAAGATGTATGCCTCCTTGAGGAGGCAATATTTGATCATGTTTGGGCCCTTCCATAGTTTTTTGTACTTCACGGGTCCTACCACTTCTTAGGAAACATCGTAGCGAAGGACTAACTCCCCTTCGGTAAATGTCTAAGGGGTGATGTTGCGATCGAATGAGGCTTTGACCCTCTTTTTGTGTGCTTCGTTATTCTAGAGAGATTCTCGTCGACTTTCATTGACAAGCTCCAGTTGTACCAACCTTTGTTCCAAAGGTTTGGTGTCACTAAGAAGCTCGATGGCAGAGTGTAAGGTAGGGATATCACACTCAATGGGAAGTACAACTTCGACCCCATATACTAGTTGGAAGGGTGTGAACCCTATAGATGCCTTGATAGCTTTGCAATGGCATATGGTGCCAATTGGTTTTTTGACTTTTCACCATATGCGAAAACATTTTTTTCAAACCTTGTTGACAACTTCTACCTGACTATTGGATTGAGGGTAGTATGGGGATGCAAACTCATGAGAAAAACTAAGGTGTTGGGATAACTCTTAAAAGATTTCATTCTTAAAATGTTTACCATGGTCCAAACCCAACTCCTTGGGAACACCGAACCGTGTTATGACACGATTAAAGAAAAATCGTGCAACACTTTTTGCGGTGTTATTATATGTGGGCATTGCTTCTGCCCATTTGGTTAAGTAGTCAACGGAAACCACAATGTACTTGTGGTTTCCAAATGGTGGGGGGTTACAGGTCATGAAGTCGATGCCCTATTTGTAGAAGGGTCTAGCCACGATGATTGGATGTAGGTGAGTAATTGGTGCTCATGCGTTATGAGGATAACTTTGGCATTGCCCACATATTTTGACTTCCTATATGTAATTGTGGAAGAGGGTGGGACAGAAATAACCGACACGAAGGATTTTTTAGGTAGTGGCAATCCCTGATAGGTGGCCGCCAGAAGCCCCGCTATGGAAATCATTTATGGTGTTCTCAACTTGTTGGTGGGTTAGGCACCGACGTAGGATGGTTTCAATGCCTTGTCGATAGATCACATCCCCAAAAACAAGGTAATGGGGGACCTGGTGGCATATGCTCCTCTGATCGTCACGAGTAAGTTGGGGTTTGAAATTTTGAGTTCGTAAAAAGAGGAGGATGTCAACGTACCAAGGGTTGTCTGTTGATACTAGAAATAGATGTTAACCGGGAAGAGCATCATTAATGGGAGAGCCTTTGGTCTTTGTTTGGAGATCTGTGATGAACTCGGTGAGGATGAGTGCCTTCTTTCTCTTAAGAGAATTAAAATATAGATCAAAGTCTTGCAGAATAATGATCCATCGAGCGTATTTGTGGTTCATCATATGGAGAGTGAGAAGATACCTCATGGGTTTAATAGGTGATATTATGGTAGTGGTCTAAAGGATGATATAATGCTGAAGCTTCTATACAGAATGTATGAGAGATAAGGAAATTTTTTCTTTTGGTTCATACTTCAATGTAGGTCTAGATAATTTCTTACTGACGTAATAAATTACGTGTTCCTTGTTATCTGGTCTATCCTAGACTAACACCCCAACGATGGCTACATTTGATGCTGATAGGTATAGGGTATAGTCTTTGTTGTGGTTAGGTGGGCTAATCAAAGGAGCTTGATATAATGCATCTTTCAAACATTCAAACTATTTTTGAGCTTGATCATCCCAATGGAAGGGAATATCCTAACAAAGGACGTGCAGGAAAACTTGCGCACAAGTAGCATAATCAGGGACAAAGAGTCGTAAGAAATTGGCCTTACCCTGCAAGATTTGTAACTGTTTCAATGGTTTTGGAGGTGGTACCTCCTTAATGGGTTGGAATTTGAGAGGTTCAAATCTGATACCTTGTTGGGAAACTATGAAGCCCAGTAGTCTTCCAACATTGACACATAATACACACTTGAGAGGGTTCAAGCATAGGTTATATTGTCGACATATTTGAAAGACCACGTGGAGATTGTCCAAATGGTTATCACGCTTCTTGGATCATACTGTAAGGTCATCCAAATATGCGAGGATAAAATGAGCTAAATCATGGAATATGTAGTTCATGGCCCACTAGAAGGTGGTGCCAAAATCTTTAAGACCAAAAGGCATAACTCGATATGTGAATGTACCCTAAGTTGTTGTAAATGATGTTTTTATTGATTCGTATGGCAAATCTAGATTTGGTTATACCAAGAGAACATGTCCATGAAGGATTAGGGCCTTGTGATTAGCGTAAGCATCGATTACTTGGTCGATGAATGGCATCATGTAATTGTATGTGGGAGAATATTTGTTTAGATATCTGAAATCAATACAAATGCAGATGGTGTTGATCAGTGGTTGTCATTGATGTCAACCCAAGCAACACCAGGGGCTACCACGATCTTGCATGGGAATTTTTACTTGACAAATTACTCTATTCTAAGTCAAGAGTCTTCTATGTGGATTCTAATCATTGATATGTTTCCGTTTATATATGGCACGCCAAGTAATTCTTCACGGTTTGAGAGATATTCATGTTTGAAGTTAGTAACCCCAGTTAGTGGGCTAAAACCCTATGGGGTTGTGGCATGGCACTAATAATTGGTTGTTGTTGGGCATGGAATCCCTCCAAGGCATGTTTTGTGGCTCAAAGCCCAAGTTTTGACCAAATCTTATTGTAAAGGTCCACGAATTGCGGGCGGGGGTGCGAAAGTATGCTAAAGTCATAAGGTTGTCCGCCCTAGTTTTGTAATGTAATGTTGGCTAGATAGACCTACCCATGGTTCGCAAACCATGGGATTGTATAAATAGAGTGAGGCTCTAAGTGTAAGAAAGAAGAAAAATAAGTCTAAGGGATTGAGTTGCAAGTTGAAGTGTGTATTTGGGTCGTACAGTAGGAGAAGGCTCTGCAGCTGAGTGCACAGAGGCCCAGTAGTCTGCAGCTAAGTGTGCGGACCCCTGCAGCTGAGTGCGCAGGGTGAAGGCGAGTCTGTAATCGAGGAAGGAATTAATAAAGAGAAGTTTTGTTATAATTTTGTGTATCTATTCTTGGGTTAATGGATGATTGACATAATTTGCAAATATACTGTTTATTTACTACGCACACCTGTATGAATGGTTTATATTGTTAAGTATACTTAAAGCACTAAAGTAGGCAAAGCTAATTAACTAATGTTGGAATACCAGTAAGGTCTTGGGTAGTAACATAGAGTGTGATGTTCAGCCCCTAGGTATGGTTGTGCGAAGGTAGTATATCAGGATGTGAGGTGTTATCACTCAGGTTGTCCTTAAGCTCCAGAAAGGATACGGCCAAGGTAACCACAAACCAACCTTGGACTGCAGGCTCTAGCCCACCTGCAGTCAGAGAGGGCTCTCTCTTTATGATTTAGCTTTGTTGATGATGATTTTAGGCTAGCTATTGAGTTCATGGGTTTTGTTTGTGTTTTGGTGGGAAGGATGATGCTTCAAGTAGAGAGGCAAGGCATATTGTGGTATGTTTCAAACCATTGGGCATGGAGTCATGGAGTAAGACTGTTGGTGCGTTTTCTTGGTCACAAGAAAGATGAGGAGCAAGGTAGCTGCTCATGAAACAACTTTTGAGCTTAAAAGGATGAAAAAGGGCTAAGGAATGAGAGGCAGCAAAGAATCTCTCAAACAGGTTAGCAGAAAGAAGATGAATAAACTCTATCTGGGAGCAGCTAAGAATTCCTAGATGATAGTCATTCATATGTGAAATAGATCAAACATGAGCCATAACAGAATTCATATTTATGTCTAGATCAAGAAGAAAAACATTAAGAAGCCACAGAAACTGGGCATAGAGTGCAGCAAAGCAAATTCTATACCAATCCTTTGTTATGTGACTTAAGCATGTATGAAAATGAAATAACAGAGATAGGGAACACTTATTGTATCATATTGCAGCACAAGAATTCCTCATTTAACTCTTCAGAAACATTAATAACACATCAACAGTCCATTCTCCAGGCTTGTATGCAGTCTTTGATTATAGAAAAATATCAGAAATACAGTGTGAGTCTCTCCTAGATACATTAGATGACCAACCCCTTTAACAATGCAGGAGGTCGTATATATATAAAAAGAAGTTACAAAATATCTAGGTGATGAGTCTTCAAGTAATAAATTACATTACCAACTCCTGCCACGGAGTAAATGAAACATTTAAAGCTGCAGTTAATATTGGCTTGCTAGCTGTCTGTTTTTGTCAGAAAACTTTTGACTTTGTGGGCTGAGTGAGTGGGCTGCCTGCTTGTGCATTTATTTTGCATGTGTTGCCCTGACATTGGTACGTTGCCTGCTGCTGCCTGGGTCTTCATCCTGCGTGCTCGGCTTTTAGCATTTGATGAGCTGTTATTATTAATTCCATTCTGCCTTGTGCTGATTTGTCTTTGAAAGGTGCATTGTGCCATCTGTATATGCTGAGCTGGAGCCTGATAAAAAATAATTAATAGACAAAATCATCTGAGCAATAACTCTTTTATCCATTTCCACCACTCCTCCATAGGAAACTGATGCCTTTGTATCTTTATCAATGTTTCCTCAGCTTCTGTGTACCTATGGAAGGTAGGCTGGAATTCGAACAGGTGATTTATCTCATGTGAAATGTAGAATATATTTTCTAATTTATCAAAACTACTCTGTCCTGATGGAGGCCCTGTTCCTTCTGAAGTGCTGGAGGAGGATGTGATTTGTTTTGCAGCAAAATTATTGACTCTGTTAGCATAAAGGTCATGGGACAGTAGTCTTCCGGCACTGGTTAATAAACTTGGCAGCCCTCTGCTATGTAATGCCATGATCTTTGTCTTGAACTCATCCACTTCTGCTTGCATTTCTTGGCATTTTCTGTCCAATGCCTGCACAAAGTTCCTAAGGGTTAATACCTTTTTAATTAACAAGATAGTTTCAGTCTTGTTATTGATTCCTAATGCTGCCAGCTGCCCCTTGGTGCGAGTATTCAAGAATTGGATCATTCTATTTGCTTCCTCAGGCATATTTCTCAAAGATGCTCTAGCCTTTTGGTTTTCGTACTGAGCCAAATTTATCAACTCCATTTGCTCGTGGATGGTTTCAATGGATTTCCATTGGTTTGTAATGGATTGGCCGATTTTGGCCCACAGAATTTTCTTTATATTAGCTAGAGTTCTATCAAAGGTGAGCTCTTTCTCTAGCTCCTTTATTCTTTTTTCCAAGGCTTTGACCTCTCTTGTCCTTTCAGCTACCTCCTGCTTTGATTTGTCATATTTTGTCTCAATTGTAGCCAGCTTTTCCTTGATTTGTCTCAACTCTGTCATTTGCAATTCCAGAGCTTCTATTTCCTTCATCATATTGTCCATTTTCAAGCTAGTGTCCTTATCTGTAGTTGTTGTAGTTGGTGTTGAACTTGAGGTACCTGCTTCTGCTGCTGGAGTGACAAGGGGGGCTGTTGTGCTGGCCGTGGGAGGAGTGGCTATGGAGATCTGAGTTGTTTGAATTGGCTGAGAGGCCAACTCTCCCTGTCTTCCCTGTAATGCTGCCTGCAAGGCACTCTCTCTTTCTACCAACCTCTTATGCAAGGTCATGAGTAGAGCTACTACATCCTTTTCTTCTTTTTGTTGTGCTACTTCTGTAGTCTGAGGATGCAGCGTAGATGACAGCTTAATTTGCTTCCTAAGGGCAGCTATGTCTTCATCCCTCTTTTTTAATAGAGCTTGCACGCCCTTGGGATTTGAGGGATCATGTCCCATCTCTATGATAATCTCTTCCAAGGACTTGATTCTATTGTCCTTGGCTTGTGAAGAAGCCTTTTCCAACTCAAGTTGGGCAGCAGTGTTGTGCAAAGAATTTTGCAATTTGTGGGCTAACAAGGTCTTATCTGCTAGAGTGGAATATAGCATTTCCCCTGTCTGCTTGTGCAATTCAATCTGGTCCATCGGATGTATATCCTTGGCAAACACCTCCAGATTGGTTCTAATGTAATCAGCAGCTGATTGGGGTTGCTGAGTTGTAGGCTTGAAGTGACCAAGGGTCATTTTCCCTTCTTGGATGTCATAGGCAGCCATTAGTCTTTGCTGATTGGTGGGAGCCATCCTTATTAACTGATTATACAGTTGGATTCTCACTGGCTCATTCCTAGCCTTGATGTCAGTGAATGCTTTTTTGATGTCAGAGGGCTGTCGGCCATGTTGTATTGTGGATGATACTTCCACGCCACGCTGTCTCTCATGCTCCTGCTGAAATGAGCTGGCCGATGTCTCCATGCTAGGAGGAACCTGTTGTTCTGTGGTTGTCTCTGGCATTTCTTCTTCTGAAAAAGGATTTAACCTTTGTCTCTTCTCTCCTTGCTGCTCTGTGGATGTGCCTGGAGGTGTTTCTTGTTGTCTGTCCCTTTTCTTTGATCTCTCCTCATTGAGAGGTGTCTGCAACACAGGAATTTCTGTTACCTTTGTTTGTGTAGAAGAGTCTTGCCCTTGATTTTGTTCATCAGTAGAAGCCGGTTGATCTGCCATTGTCTCTTGTTGTCCCAAAGTGTGCACTTGCTCTTCTGAATGCTGCACCTCTTTACCTTTGTCTGTCGCTACTGGTGGGACAGTTTCTTGGGCTGGTTGTTGGGGGGCCGTGGCAGATGAGGTGCCTTCTCCAAGGTGTCGAGGAGCTGTAAAGAACACCTGTCCAAAAGATTCCAAGTCAACTGCTTTTTCAAGGTTTTTCATTACTTTTTCTGCTATTTCTTCCTCAGATAGTTCTTGAACTAGTGTGCCCTTTACCCATTCCTGTTGGTTGGCAAATTGTTCAATTTGGGGGATATCACAGTGTTCATATAATGCAAGTCTATACTTGACTCTTTTAAGGCTTATAAAGTGATTGGGGTCATATGGTGCCCAATAAAAGCTTGTTTTCAATAACAAAAGGTCTTTCAACATCTTGTCTGCCTCCTTGCAGGCTTCTTCTCTTTTATTGAAAATAAATGGGCCCAATTGATGTTTGATTTTCAGCTGTGCCTTTTTTCTTTTGCTATAGAAATGGATCATATCTGCATTACCAAATTGTCGAAAGTATTCCAAGGCAAAGAGTCTCATGGGGAAATATTTGGGTAGTCTGTAAGGGGCCAACTCACACCCATAAATCCTGATTACTGTGTGGTGTTGATAAAAATACCAGTCTCCAATACTGTAGGCCTTGGAAAGTTGCAGGATCTTTTGCATTTCATCAGTGAGTCTAGGGAGAGGAGTGCTCACCAGTAAGGAGGAAGCTGGGTATATAAACAGGTCTATGAACTCACAGTAGGTGTATGGAGAGTAATAAATATGGTGGCAGACTGATGACCAAAATATTACAGACCTTTGTTTCCCCTTAGCATCCAATTTCCTAAAGAAGACTAGGAAACTATCAGGCTGATAGTACAACAACAAATGATATATGTAGGAGGTATATATAAACACCCTTTCTCTCTCCAGGTTCAGGAATTTCTCATGAATTTTGTCAGCTATGAATGTAGCATAATCATACTGGACAGCAGGGGGCTGTCCTGGAGTGAACATGGATAGCATTACCAAGATAACCTCATCAACATACTCACTGGTATTGAATCCTAAGATGCAGGATATCATGTTTACTAGCAGTCTCCCTGTTTCATTGAATCAGACATGTAGATAAGGAGGAGGTTGCTGGGGCTGGTAATCTGGGAGCATGAACAATTGGCCAATCCTTGAGACCTCTGAGCTGGGCAGATTGGTACCTTGGTTGAGCAGAAAATTCATAGAAAGGGGCACCAGAGGCTTAGTTGGCTCAAAGCTTAGCATCTCATTTATGGATTGAGGAGTGATGTGAAATAAAACAGTCCCAGATGGAGCCAAAACTGCTCTTTGAGTGGGTTCATAGTGTTCACAACACTGATGGATGAAGTCTGGGAATACATTCACTTGTGGAAGATAATAGATGGGAAAGTTGGACTCCCAGATACCCATGTCATCAGTACCGCTTCTGTGTTTCCTCTTTAGCTCACAAATGGTTTCTATGTGATATTTGTTGCTTATTTCAACCGTTTCCTTCATTTGATAATCCCTGTCAGCTAAGTCCCTATGTGGAGCATTTAGTGGTGCAATGTTGAGGGCAATTGGGGTCTCCATATTTCGATAATGACTAGAGTTTGGATTAAGCCAGTGCTTCAGCAAAAAATGGAATTCTGATAATGTTACTCTGGGCCAGGAACTCAGAGCTTTAAGCTTTGTGCAGAGATGCTTTTGATGAGCGTAGCTTAGTGGAATGAAAACTATGCAAGGTTGTGCAACAGTATACTGAAAGGGAGACAATATAGGGCTTTAGTAGACTGCTCTCAGCGGTTCTGCGGACAAATTGGAGCTGAATTTTGAGCTAAATGGAACTTTATCAGTGCACAACTGAGTTTCCAGGATTTGGTCGTAAAACAGGTTATATAGTGGAGCAGGGAGGAAAGTGTGGTGAATGCCAATGGGTTTTAAGTGAGTTTTTAGGTGTAATGGCAATTTTTGCAGAGAAAACATAAAAAACAGAGTTACGGGTGTTTCTTCGGATAAATACCTGGATTTAAGGTGCCGACAGCGAATGAGCAGGTGTAATGGCAACAAATTTGTAGGTGGAAGCGCCTCGTTTGACTGAATTTTGCACTTGGGCGAAAACAACGTAAAAATGGCATGCAGAGAGCTCCCACAACTGAGCAGTGAAAATGACATAAAACGGTCGATTTGCGCGTTTTTATGAAAATTTGGCATTTTTGGCGCTTTTTTACTATGACGTCAGCATGACGTCATCGGCGGGCTGGGTACGGAGGGTGACGTGGCAGTCGACAGGGCCGATGACGTGGTGATGACACGGTGGCAGGGCGCGGGCACAAAAGAGTTGAGGTGGCGGCAACGTGGCACAGCAGCAGAGGCAAGGAGATGACGTCATAGGGGAAGATGCGGCGCGTGTACAGAAGGCGGAAAGCAGTTTCATCGGACCGCTTTCTGTACGGGAGCGGTATCCGTCAGAGCCCTTCCGATGCAATAGAAAGCGGACAGGTGTCATCTGTACGGGGAGAGAACCGCTGCAATATCGGAGGCTAACGTCTGGGCGCAGGGGGCGCTCCAAAATCGGCGAGAGCCATCGGATGGGGAGGGCCTGATCCGACGGTGGACGGAACAACGATTAGATGGGGGGTTAACGTACGGGGCCCGCCCGAATGTTAAATCTTTTTACAACGCTGCGGGCTTAGACTTTAGGTTATATGGGTTTAATGTGCGCAGGCAATGTTTTAAACAAACGTTCAAACGTCAAACGTTAATAAGGAGCGCCTGAAGGTTTAAATGTTACGCAAAAAGGGAAGACCATGGTTATTGTTTTAACCAGAGGTTAAAGCAATCCTGGGTTTATAACGCCGAAGAGTTAATAGTAGTCCCAGATAGATTACCATTTCTCGGACTAACAACATATGGCTATATTGCCAAGGGGTGGGAATATTATTATTTTTGGGAATTTTATATGATTTTTAATAGTGAATGGGAATGGGGGGGGTAGTTAGGGAACTATATAGTATAATTAGGAGTTAATATGGCTTGTGGGGTGGAAATGGAAGGGGAACAATGGTAAGTCTATGAAGTGAAGATAGACATAGAGATTATGTGGAAGATGAAAACATGATTTTTACACAAGAAATGTGGCTTCTTTTCATGAAGAAAGCCAAAACCTTGACTTAATATTATACAAAAATGAAGTAAGACTAGGACTTGTTGGGCAGATCCCAAGGTCCTTTAGGGGGATGTTAGTAAGGAACTTTGAGAGGGAGGTGAGGGGAAGTTAGACATGCTTTTTAACATTCTGCCAGTAAAACACTGCTTTGATACCTCTGCCACTGATGAGATGAGCCTTCTTTGACAATGCCCAAAAACTAAAGATGATCTTGCTTCTACAACCCGAGGCTACCTACCCAGTTTACAACACCTAGAATTTTTTGTTTCTTCTGGAAGGATGCACTTAGACTTGCAAATCCTAATTGCCTTTTTTCTTTTCAACTGCTTTCCTATCTAAAACTATCCTTATTTCTTCCAAGGGCCCAGATTAAGCTGTTGGGCTCCTCCGTTCTCTACCTAGCTAGTAATCTTCCAAGCTTAAACTGTTTGGACAGATGGATTCTCTATATTCTAAAGCAAGAAATTTAAACCTAGGGAAACCAAGTTTAGACTGTTTGGCTTTCCTTTGACTGAGAAACCTTCAAAAATGGAACTTTAGCAGCATGAAAAAGGTGAACATTTTTGGCACTTCCACTGTCTATCATGAAATATGAAACCTGTTGCAACAGGAAGCTAACAGTGGCTCCACTTGGGGATGACTTTTCCTTGTGAAAAGCCAAGAACAGCAAGTCAGACTGCCTTGATCTTCTGTGGTTGTTGTATTCTAAAAAACTTTCCCTTTAATGGCTGCTTTATTTATGAACGTGTCAGCACACTTGAGGAGCTTAGGGCCTTCACCTCGGGCTTCAACTACAACGGGCTGCCAACCAAACAAAAACTGAAATCCTACCTACCTACCCTAATCAGCACTTGTTTGCTTGTTAGGTAAAATGAAACAACCAGTGCAACCATTTAAGCACTTGTAAAAAGAAACTAACCGTTTGACTGATAGTTGGTGAAATGAAAAACATTGTTGGGTAATGTGCCCCCATGGTCAAGATTGTGACATATAAAGGCCACTGCTGGAATACTTGGTCCTCATAGAGAAAACATGTTACACATTTTGAGTTTAGAAAGGCCTCCACGTAATCTGCTACAGGATCAACAAAAGCATCATGTGGGATGGTTCTATCTGAGCTTTCTTAGTTTGATGGGACAGTTGTATCCTCTGTGACTAATTCTGCAATCAAAACTTCAGTCTTTGTCTTGAAAGCATGATTACCCTCACTATGTAAGTCAGAAAGTAGTACAATTTCCCCATGACTTGGAGAGGGAAGTTCTTAGGATCTTGAAAATCATATGACTGGATTTGAGAATGCAAATGTTCAATCTCATTTTCATGTTCTTCCACAACTAAATCAAGAAGACACATTTTGATTTGGGGCTGTTGTATTGCATTGATCTTAATCAACAACAGTCTAAAAAAATTTTCATCAAGCTCATATTCTGATAACAACTTCCTGAATTGATTTACAGCTTGTTTAACCTCATCTTCCCCACACCCGGTCATCCTATCTGACTATTAACACTGTGAAAAGGGATTACTTGGCTGTAAAACTACTCAAAACTTTGAAAAAATTTCTTCCAGGTTTGCTCCTCCAGTGGAGTCTTGATTGTGAAGATGATGTGGAGTCGCCAGGTGGATGATTCAACTTTGGAGTGTCTGATCTTTGTCCACCATCACAGATCAGAACTAAACTTTGTAAAAGTGTTTCTGAAGGAAAAGATGACCTTCTCCAGAAACTAGAAAGAAACTTTTGGTCTGGTTCTCCCCCAGTGGAGCTTTCCAACTTGACTTATGAACTTATCTGAGGATGTTCCCCAATGAGTCGCCATTATGTTATCACTCAGGTTGTACTTAAGCTCCAGAAAGGATACAGCCGAGGTAACCACAAACCAACTTTGGACTGCAGGCTCTAGCCCACCTGCAGTCAGAGAGGGCTCTCTCTTTATGATTTAGCTTTGTTGATGATGATTTTAGGCTAGCTGTTGAGTTCATGGGTTCTGCTTGTGTTTTGATGGGAAGGATGATGCTTCAAGTAGAGAAGCAAGACATATGGTGGTATGTTTCAAACCATTGGGCATGGAGTCATGGAGTGAGACTGTTGGTGCGTTTTCTTGGTCACAAGAAAGACAAGGAGCAAGGTAGTTGCTCATGAAACAACTTTTGAGCTTAAAAGGATGAAAAAGGGCTAAGAACTGAGAGGCAGCAAAGAATCTCTCAAACAGGTTAGCAGAAAGAAGATGAATAAACTCTATCCGGGAGCAGCTAAGAATTCCTAGATGATAGTCATTCATATGTGAAATATATCAAACATGAGCCATAACGGAATTCATATTTATGTCTAGATCAAGAAGAAAAACATTAAGAAGCCACAGAAACTGGGCATAGAGTGCAGCAAGGCAAATTCTACACCAATCCTTTGTTATGTGACTTAAGCATGTATGAAAATGAAATAACAGAGATAGGGAACACTTATTGTATCATATTGCAGCACAAGAATTCCTCATTTAACTCTTCAGAAACATTAATAACACATCAACAGTCCATTCTCCAAGCTTGTATGCAGTCTTTGATTATAGAAAAATATCAGAAATACAGTGCGAGTCTCTCCTGGATACATTAGCCGACCAACCCCTTTAACAATGCAGGAGGTCGTATATATACAAAAAGAAGTTACAAAATATCTAGGTGATGAGTCTTCAAGTAATAAATTACATCACCAACTCCTGCCAGGGAGTAAATGAAACATTTAAAGCTGCAGTTAATATTGGCTTGCTAGCTGTCTGTTTTTGTCAGAAAACTTTTGACTTTGTGGGCTGAGTGAGTGGGCTGCCTGCTTGTGCATTTGTTTTGCATGTTTTGCGTGCACGGCTTTTAGCATTTGATGAGCTGTTTATTATTAATTCCATTCTGTCTTGTGCTGATTTGTCTTTGAAAGGTGCATTGTGCCATCTGTATATGCTGAGCTGGAGCCTGATAAAAAATAATTAATAGACAAAATCATCTGAGCAATAACTCTTTTATCCATTTCCACCACTCCTCCGTAGGCAACTGATGCCTTTGTATCTTTATCAATTTTTCCTCGGCTTCTGTGTACCTATGGAAGGTAGGCTGGAATTTGAATAGGTGATTTATCTCATGTGAAATGTAGAATATATTTTCTAATTTATCAAAAATACTCTGTCCTGATGGAGGCCCTGTTCCTTCTGAAGTGCTGGAGGAGGCTGTGATTTGATTTGCAGCAAAATTATTGACTCTGTTAGCATAAAGTTCATGGGACAGTAGTCTTCCGACACTGGTTAATAAACTTGGCAGCCCTCTGCTATGTAATGCCATGATCTTTGTCTTGAACTCATCCACTTCTGCTTGCATTTCTTGGCATTTTCTATCCAATGCCTGCACAAAGTTCCTAAGGGTTAACACCTTTTTAATTAACAAGATAGTTTCAGTCCTGTTATTGATTCCTAATGCTGCCAGTTGCCCCTTGGTGCGAGTATTCAAGAATTGGATCATTATATTTGCTTCCTCGGGCATATTTCTCAAAGATGCTCTAGCCTTTTGGTTTTCGTACTGAGCCAAATTTATCAACTCCATTTGCTCGTGGATGGTTTTAATGGATTTCCATTGGTCTATAATGGATTGGCCGCATTTTGGCTAATGTTCGCCCACTAGAATTTTTTCTTTATATTCAGCTTAGCCAGAGACTATCTATCAATAGGTGAGATTCTCTTTTTCTCCTTAGATTGGCTTTTGGCCTTTTCTTTATATCAGCTAGAGTTCTATCGAAGGTGAGCTCTTTCTCTAGCTCCTTTATTCGTTTTTCTAAGGCTTTGATCTCTCTTGTCCTTTCAGCTACCTCCTGCTTTGATTTGTCATATTTTGTCTCAATTGTAGCCAGCTTTTCCTTGATTTGTCTCAACTCTATCATTTGCAATTCCAGAGCTTCTATTTCCTTCATCATATTGTCCATTTTCAAGCTAGTGTCCTTATCTATAGTTGCTGTAGTTGGTGCTGAACTTGAGGTACCTGCTTCTGCTGCTGGAGTGACAAGGGGGGCTGTTGTGCTGGCCGTGGGAGGAGTGGCTGTGGAGATCTGAGCTGTTTGAATTGGCTGAGAGGCCAACTCTCCCTGTCTTCCCTGTAATGCTGCCTGCAAGGCACTCTCTGTTTCTACCAACCTCTTATGCAAGGTCATGAGTAGAGCTACTACATCCTTTTCTTTTTTTCATTGTGCTACTTCTGTGGTCTGAGGATGCAGCGTAGATGACAGCTTAATTTGCTTCCTAAGGGCAGCTATGTCTTCATCCCTCTTTTTTAATAGAGCTTGCATGCCCTTGGGATTTGAGGGATCATGTCCCATCTCTATGATAATTTCTTCCAAGGACTTGATTCTATTGTCCTTGGCTTGTGAAGAAGCCTTTTCCAACTCAAGTTGGGCAGCAGTGTTGTGTAAATAATTTTGCAATTTGTGAGCTAGCAATGTCTTATCTGCTAGAGTGGAATATAGAATTTCCCTGTCTGCTTGTGCAATTCAATCTAGTCCATCGGATGTATATCCTTGGCAAACACCTCCAGATTGGTCCTAATGTAATCAGCAGCAGATTGGGGTTGCTGAGTTGTAGGCTTGAAGTGACCAAGGGTCATTTTCCCTTCTTGGATGTCATAGGCAGCCATTAGTCTTTGCTGATTGGTGGGAGCCATCCTTATTAACTGATTATACAGTTGGATTTTCATTGGCTCATTCCTAGCCTTGATGTCAATGAAGGCTTTTTTGATGTCAGAGGGCTGCCGGCCATGTTGTACTATGGATGATACTTCCACGCCACGTTGTCTCTCATGCTCCTGCTGAAATGAGCTGGCCGATGTCTCCATGTTAGGCGGAACTTGCTGTTCTGTGGTTGTCTCTGGCATTTCTTCTTCTGAAAAAGGATTTAACCTTTGTCCCTTCTCTCTTTGCTGCTCTGTGGATGTGCCTGGAGGTGTTTCTTGCTGTCTGTCCCTTTTCTTTGATCTCTCCTCATTGAGAGGTGTCTACAACACAGGGATTTATGTTACCTTTGTTAGTGTAGAAGAGACTTGCCTTTGATTTTGTTCATCAGTAGAAGTCGGTTGATCTTCCATTGTCTCTTGTTGTCCCAAAGTGTGCACTTGCTCTTCTGAATGCTGCACCTCTTTACCTTTGTCTGTTGCTACTGGTGGGAGAGTTTCTTGGGCTGGTTGTTGGGGGCCGTGGCGGACGAAGTGCCTTCTCCAAAATGCCGAGGAGCTATAAAGAACACCTGTCCAAAAGATTCCAAGTCAACTGCTTTTTCAAGGTTTTTCATTGCTTTTTCTGCTATTTCTTCCTTAGACAGTTCTTCAACTAGTGTTCCCTTTACCCATTCTTGCTGGTTGGAAAATTGTTCAATTTGGGGGATATCACAGTGTTCATATGATGCAAGTCTGTACTTGACTCTTCTAAGGCTTATAAAGTGATTGGGGTCATATGGTGCCCAATAAAAGCTTGTTTTCAATAACAAAAAGTCTTTCAACATCTTGTCTGCCTCCTTCCAGGCTTCTTCTCTTTTATTGAAAATAAATGGGCCCAATTGATGTCTGATTTTCAGCTGTGCCTTTTTGCTTTTGCCATAGAAATGGATCATATCTGCATTACCAAATTGTCGAAAGTATTCCAAGGCAAAGAGTCTCATGGGGACATATTTGGGTAGTCTGTAAGGGGCCAACTCACACCCATAAATCCTGATTACTGTGTGGTGTTGATAAAAATACCAGTCTCCAATACTGTAGGCCTTGGAAAGTTGCAGGATCTTTTGCATTTCATCAGTGAGTCTAGGGAGAGGAGTGCTCACCAGTAAGGAGGAAGCTGGGTATATAAACAGGTCTATAAACTCACAGTAGGTGTATGGAGAGTAATGAATATGGTGGCAGACTGATGACCAAAATATTACAGACCTTTGTTTCCCTTTAGCATCCAATTTCCTAAGGAAGATTGGGAAACTATCAGGCTGATAGTACAACAACAAATGATATATATAGGAGGTATACTTGAACACTCTTTCTCTCTCCAGGTTCATGAATTGCTCATGAATTTTGTCAGCTATGAATGTAGCATAATCATACTGGACAGTAGGGGGCTGTCCTGGAGTGAACATGGATAGCATTACCAAGATAACCTCATCAACATACTCACTGGTATTGAATCCTAAGATGCAGGATATCATGTCTACTAGCAGTCTCCCTGTTTCATTGAACCAGACATGTAGATAAGGAGGAGGTTGCCGGGGCTGGTAATCTGGGAGCATGAACAATTGGCCAATCCTTGTGACCTCTGAGCTGGGAAGCTTGGTACCTTGGTTGAGCAGAAAATTCATAGAAAGGGGCACCAGAGGCTTAGTTGACTCAAAGCTTAGCATCTCATTTATGGATTGAGGAGTGATGTGAAATAAAACAGTCCCAGATGGAGCCAAAACTGCTCTTTGAGTGGGTTCATAGTGTTCACAACACTGATGGATGAAGTCTGGTATTACATTCACTTGTGGAAGATAATAGATGGGCAAGTTGGACTCCGAGATACCCATGTCATCAGTACTGCTTCTGTGTTTCCTCTTTAGCTCACAAATGGTTTCTATGTGATATTTGTTGCTTATTTCAACCGTTTCCTTCATTTGATAATCCCTGTCAGCTAAGTCCCTATGTGGAGCATTTAGTGGTGCAATGTTGAGGGCAATTGGGGTCTCCATATTTCGATAGTGACTAGAGTTTGGACTAAGCCAGTACTTCAGCAAAAAAAGGAATTATGATAATGTTACTTTGGGCCAGGAACTCAGAGCATTAAGTTTTGTGCAGGGATTCTTTTGATGAGCGTAGCTTAGTGGAATGAAAACTGTGCAAGGTTGTGCAACAGTACACTGAAAGGGAGACAATAGAGGGCTTTAGTAGACTGCTCTCAGCGGTTCTGCGGACAAATTGGAGCTGGATTTTGAGCTAAATGGAACTTTATCAGTGGACAACCGAGTTTCCAGGATTTGGTCGTAAAACAGGTTATACAGTAGAGCAGAGAGGAAAGTGTGGTGAATGCCAATGGGTTTCAAGTGAGTTTTTAGGTGTAATGGCAATTTTTGCAGAGAAAGTATAAAAAACAGGGTTACGGGTGTTTCTTCAAGTAAATACCTGGATTTAAGGCACCGACAGCGAATGAGCAGTTGCAATGGCAACAAATTTGTAGGTGGCAGCACCTCGTTTGACTGAATTTTGCATTTGGGCGAAAACAACGTAAAAATGGCATGCAGAGAGCTCCCACAACTGAGCAGTGAAAAGGACATAAAACGGTCGATTTGTGCGTTTTTTATGAAAATTTGGCATTTTTGGCACTTTTTTACTATGACGTCATTGGCGGGCGGGGTACGGAGGGTGACGTGGCAGTCGACAGGTCCGGTGACGTGGTGACGACACGGTGGCAGGGCGCGGGCACAAAAGAGTTGAGGTGGCGGAAACGTGGTGCAGCAGCAGAGGCAAGGAGATGACGTCATAGTGGAAGACGGGGCGCGCGTATAGAAGGCGGAAGGCGGTTTCATCGAACCACTTTCTGTACGGGAGCGGTATCCGTCAGAGCCCTTCCGATGCAATAGAAAGCAGACAGGTGTCATCTGTACAGGGAGAAAACCGCTGCAATATCGGAGGCTAACGTCTGATCGCAGGGGGCGCTCCGAAATCGGTGAGAGCCGTCAGATGGGGAGGGCTCGATCCGACGGTGGATGGAACAACGATTAGACGGGGGGTTAACGTACGAGACCCGCCCAAATGGTAAATCTTTTTACAACGTTGCGGGCTTAGACTTTAGGTTATATGGGTTTAATGCACGCAGGCAATGTTTTAAACAAACGTTCAAACGTCAAACATTAATAAGGAGCGCCTGAAGGTTTAAATGTTACGCAAAAAGGGAAGACCATGGTTATTGTTTTAACCAGAGGTTAAAGCAATCCCGGGTTTAGAACGCCGAAGAGTTAACAGTAGTCCCAGATAGACTACCATTTCTCGGACTAACAACATATGGCTATATTGCCAAGGGGTGGGAATATTATTATTTTTGGGAATTTTATATGATTTTTAATAGTGAATGGGAATGGGGGGGTAGTTAGGGAACTATGTAGTATAATTAGGAGTTAATATGGCTTGTGGGGTGGAAATGGAAGGGGAACAATGGTAAGTCTATGAAGTGAAGATAGACATAGAGATTATGTGGAAGATGAAAACATGATTTTTACACAAGAAATGTGGCTTCTTTTCATGAAGAAAGCCAAAACCTTGACTTAATGTTATACAAAAATGAAGTAAGACTAGGACTTGTTGGGCAGATCCCAAGGTCCTTTAGGGGGATGTTAGTAAGGAACTTTGAGAGGGAGGTGAGGGGAAGTTAGACATGCTTTTCAACATTCTGCCAGTAAAACACTGCTTTGATACCTCTGCCACTGATGAGATGAGCCTTCTTTGACAATGCCCAAAAACTGAAGATGATCTTGCTTCTGCAACCCCAGGCTACCTACCCAGTTTACAACACCTAGCATTTTTTGTTTCTTCTGGAAGGGTGCACTTAGACTTGCAAACCCTAATTGCCTTTTTTCTTTTCAACTGCTTTCCTATCTAAAACTATCCTTATTTCTTCCAAGGGCCCAGATTAAGCTGTTGGGCTCCTTCGTTCTCTACCTAGCTAGTAATCTGCCAAGCTTAAACTGTTTGGACAGATAGATTCTCTATATTCTAAAGCAAGAAATTTAAACCTAGGGAAACCAAGCTTAGACTGTTTGGCTTTCCTTTGACTGAGAAACCTTCAAAAATGGAACTTTAGCAGCATGAAAAAGGTGAACATTTTTGGCACTTCCACTGTCTATCATGAAATATGAAACCTGTTGCAACAGGAAGCTAACAGTGGCTCCACTTGGGGATGACTTTTCCTTGTGAAAAGCCAAGAACAGCAGGTCAGACTGCCTTGATCTTCTGTGGTTGCTGTATTCTAAAAACTTTCCCTTTAATGGCTGCTTTATTTATGAACATGTCAGCATACTTGAGGAGCTTAGGGCCTTCACCTCGGGCTTCAACTACAACGAGCTGCCAACCAAACAAAAACTGAAATCCTACCTACCTACCCTAATCAGCACTTGTTTGCTGGTTAGGTAAAATGAAACAACCAGTGCAACCATTTAAGCACTTGTAAAAAGAAACTAACCGTTTGACTGATAGTTGGTGAAATGAAAAACATTGTTGGGTCATGTGCCCCCATGGTCAAAATTGTGACATATAAAGGCCACTGCTGGAATACTTGGTCCTCATAGAGAAAACATGTTACAAATTTTGAGTTTAGAAAGGCCTCCATGTAATCTGCTACAGGATCAACAAAAGCATCATGTGGGATGGTTCTATCTGAGCTTTCTTGGTTTGATGGGACAGTTGTATCCTCTGTGACTAATTCTGCAATCAAAACTTTAGTCTTTGTCTTGAAAGCATGATTACCCTCACTCTGTAAGTCAGAAAGTAGTACAATTTCCCCATGACTTGGACAAGGAAGTTCTTAGGATCTTGAAAATCATATGACTGGATTTGAGAATGCAAATGTTCAATCTCATTTTCATGTTCTTCCACAACTAAATCAAGAAGACACATTTTGATTGGGGACTGTTGTATTGCATTGATCTTAATCAACAACAGTCTAACAAAATTTTCATCAAGCTCATATTCTGATAACAACTTCCTGAATTGATTTACAGCTTGTTTAACCTCATCTTCCCCACACCCGGTCATCCTATCTGACTATTAACACTGTGAAAAGGGATTAGTTCGTTGTAAAACTACTCAAATCTTTGAAAAATTTTCTTCCAGGTTCGCTCCTCCAGTGGAGTCTTGATTGTGAAGATGATGTGGAGTCGCCAGGTGGATGATTCAACCTTGGAGTGTCTGATCTTTGTCCACCATCACAGATCAGAACTATACTTTGTAAAAGTGTTTCTGAAGGAAAAGGTGACTTTCTCTAGAAACTAGAAAGAAACTTTTGGTCTGGTTCTCCCCCAGTGGAGCTTTCCAACATGACTTATGAACTTATATGAGGATGTTCCCCAATGAGTCACCATTATGTTATCACTCAGGTTGTCCTTAAGCTCTAGAAAGGATACGGTCGAGGTAACCACAAACCAACTTTGGACTGCAGGCTCTAGCCCACCTGCAGTCAGAGAGGGCTCTCTCTTTATGATTTAGCTTTGTTGATGATGATTTTAGGCTAGCTATTGAGTTCATGGGTTTTGTTTGTGTTTTGGTGGGAAGGATGATGCTTCAAGTAGAGAAGCAAGACATATGGTGGTATGTTTCAAACCATTGGGCATGGAGTCATGGAGTGAGATTGTTGGTGCGTTTTCTTGGTCACAAGAAAGACAAGGAGCAAGGTAGTTGCTCATGAAACAACTTTTGAGCTTAAAAGGATGAAAAAGGGCTAAGGAATGAGAGGCAGCAAAGAATCTCTCAAACAGGTTAGCAGAAAGAAGATGAATAAACTCTATCTGGGAGTAGCTAAGAATTCCTAGATGATAGTCATTCATATGTGAAATAGATCAAACATGAGCCATAACGGAATTCATATTTATGTCTAGATCAAGAAGAAAAACATTAAGAAGCCACAAAAACTGGGCATAGAGTGCAGCAAAGCAAATTCTATACCAATCCTTTGTTATGTGACTTAAGCATATATGAAAATGAAATAACAGAGATAGGGAACACTTATTGTATCATGTTGCAGCACAAGAATTACTCATTTAACTCTTTAGAATCATTAATAACACATCAACAGTCCATTCTCCAAGCTTGTATGCAGTCTTTGATTATAGAAAAATATCAGAAATACAGTGCGAGTCTCTCCTGGATACATTAGCCGACCAACCCCTTTAACAATGCAGGAGGTCGTATATATACAAAAAGAAGTTACAAAATATCTAGGTGATGAGTCTTCAAGTAATAAATTACATCACCAACTCCTGCCAGGGAGTAAATGAAACATTTAAAGCTACAGTTAATATTGGCTTGCTAGCTGTCTATTTTTGTCAGAAAATTTTTGACTTTGTGGGCTGAGTGAGTGGGCTACCTGCTTGTGCATTTGTTTTGCATGTGTTGCCCTGACTTTGATACGTTGCCTGTTGCTGCCTGTGTCTTCATCCTGCATGCTCAGATTTTAGCATTTGATGAGCTGTTTATTATTAATTCCATTCTGCCTTGTGCTGATCTGTCTTTGAAAGGTGCATTGTGCCATCTGTATATGCTGAGTTGGAGACTGATCAAAAATAATTAATAGACAAAATCATCTGAGCAATAACTCTTTTATCCATTTCCACCACTCCTCCGTAGGCAACTGATGCCTTTGTATCTTTATCAATGTTTCCTCGGCTTCTGTGTACCTATGGAAGGTAGGCTGGAATTCGAACAGGTGATTTATCTCATGTGAAATGTAGAATATATTTTCTAATTTATCAGAAATACTCTGTCCTGATGGAGGCCCTGTTCCTTCGGAAGTGCTGGAGGAGGCTGTGATTTGATTTGCAGCAAAATTATTGACTCTGTTAGCATAAAGGTCATGGGACAGTAGTCTTCCGGCACTGGTTAATAAACTTGGCAGCCCTCTGCTATGTAATGCCATGATCTTTGTCTTGAACTCATCCACTTCTGCTTGCATTTCTTGGCATTTTCTGTCCAATGCCTGCACAAAGTTCCTAAGGGTTAACACCTTTTTAATTAACAAGATAGTTTCAGTCCTGTTATTGATTCCTAATGCTGCCAGCTGCCCCTTGGTGCGAGTATTCAAGAATTGGATCATTCTATTTGCTTCCTCGGGCATATTTCTCAAAGATGCTCTAGCCTTTTGGTTTTCGTACTGAGCCAAATTTATCAACTCCATTTGCTCATGGATGGTTTCAATGGATTGCCATTGGTCTGTAATGGATTGGCCGATTTTGGCCCACAGAATTTTCTTTATATCAGCTAGAGTTCTATCAAAAGTGAGCTCTTTCTCTAGCTCCTTTATTCTTTTTTCTAAGGCTTTGACCTCTCTTGTCCTTTCAGCTACCTCCTGCTTTGATTTGTCATATTTTGTCTCAATTGTAGCCAGCTTTTCCTTGATTTGTCTCAACTCTGTCATTTGCAATTCCAGAGCTTCTATTTCCTTCATCATATTGTCCATTTTCAAGCTGGTGTCCTTATCTGTAGTTGCTGTAGTTGGTGCTGAACTTGAGGTACCTACTTCTGCTGCTGGAGTGACAAGGGGGGCTGTTGTGCTGACCGTGGGAGGAGTGGCTGTGGAGATCTGAGCTGTTTGAATTGGCTGAGAGGCCAACTCTCCCTGTCTTCCCTGTAATGCTACCTGCAAGGCACTCTTTGTTTCTACCAACCTCTTATGAAAGGTCATGAGTAGAGCTACTACATCCTTTTCTTCTTTTTGTTGTGCTACTTCTGTGGTTTGAGGATGCAGCGTAGATGATAGCTTAATTTGCTTCCTAAGGGCAGCTATGTCTTCATCCCTCTTTTTTAATAGAGCTTGCACGCCCTTGGGATTTGAGGGATCATGTCCCATCTCTATGATAATTTCTTCCAAGGACTTGATTCTATTGTCCTTGGCTTGTGAAGAATCCTTTTCCAACTCAAGTTGGGCAGCAGTGTTGTGTAAAGAATTTTGCAATTTGTGAGCTAGCAATGTCTTATCTGCTAGAGTGGAATATAGAATTTCCCCTGTTTTCTTGTGCAATTCAATCTGGTCTATCGGATGTATATCCTTGGCAAACACCTCCAGATTGGTCCTAATGTAATCAGCAGCTGATTGGGGTTGCTGAGTTGTAGGCTTGAAGTGACCAAGGGTCATTTTCCCTTCTTGGATGTCATAGGCAGCCATTAGTCTTTGCTGATTTGGTGGGAGCCATCCTTATTAACTGATTATACAGTTGGATTTTCATTGGCTCATTCCTAGCCTTGATGTCAGTGAATGCTTTTTTGATGTCAGAGGGTTGTCGGCCATGTTGTACTGTGGATGATACTTCCACGCCACGTTGTCTCTCATGCTCCTGCTGAAATGAGCTGGCCGATGTCTCCATGCTAGGAGGAACCTGCTGTTCTGTGGTTGTCTCTGGCATTTCTTCTTCTGAAAAAGGATTTAACCTTTGTCTCTTCTCTCCTTGCTGCTCTGTGGATGTGCCTGGAGGTGTTTCTTGTTGTCTGTCCCTTTTCTTTGATCTCTCCTCATTGAGAGGTGTCTGCAACACAGGAATTTTTGTTACCTTTGTTTGTGTAGAAGAGTCTTGCCCTTGATTTTGTTCATCAGTAGAAACCGGTTGATCTGCCATTGTCTCTTGTTGTCCCAAAGTGTGCACTTGCTCTTCTGAATGCTGCACCTCTTTACCTTTGTCTGTTGCTACTGGTGGGATAGTTTCTTGGGCTGGTTGTTGGGGGGCCGTGGCGGATGAAGTGCCTTCTCCAAGATGCCGAGGAGCTGTAAAGAACACCTGTCCAAAAGATTCCAAGTCAACTGCTTTTTCAAGGTTTTTCATTGCTTTTTCTGCTATTTCTTCCTCAGACAGTTCTTCAACTAGTGTGCCCTTTACCCATTCTTGCTGGTTGGAAAATTGTTCAATTTGGGGGATATCACAGTGTTCATATGATGCAAGTCTGTACTTGACTCTTCTAAGGCTTATAAAGTGATTGGGGTCATATGGTGCCCAATAAAAGCTTGTTTTCAATAACAAAAAGTCTTTCAACATCTTGTCTGCCTCCTTGCAGGCTTCTTCTCTTTTATTGAAAATAAATGGGCCCAATTGATGTTTGATTTTCAACTGTGCCCTTTTGCTTTTGCCATAGAAA
The DNA here is from genome assembly GCA_031772625.1 of Pinus tabuliformis. Taxonomy (NCBI): domain Eukaryota; kingdom Viridiplantae; phylum Streptophyta; class Pinopsida; order Pinales; family Pinaceae; genus Pinus; species Pinus tabuliformis. Next base: position 289,635,846 of record CM062807.1, on the reverse strand, counting down.
TGGATCATATCTGCATTACCAAATTTTCGAAAGTATTCCAAGGCAAAGAGTCTCATGGGGACATATTTGGGTAGTCTATAAGGGGCCAACTCACACCCATAAATTCTGATTACTATGTGGTGTTGATAAAAATACGAGTCTCCAATACTGTAGGCCTTGGAAAGTTGCAAGATCTTTTGCATTTCATCAGTGAGTCCAGGGAGAGGAGTGCTCACCAGTAAAGAGGAAGCTAGGTATATAAACAGGTCTATGAACTCATAGTAGGTGTATGGAGAGTAATGAATATGGTGGAAGACTGATGACCAAAATATTAAAGACCTTTGTTTCCCCTTAGCATCCAATTTCCTAAGGAAGACTGGGAAACTATCAGGCTGATAGTACAACAACAAATGATATATGTAGGAGGTATATTTAAACACCCTTTCTCTCTCCAGGTTCATGAATTGCTCATGAATTTTGTTAGCTATGAATGTAGCATAATCATACTGGACAGCAGGGGGTTGTCCTGGAGTGAACATGGATAGCATTACCAAGATAACCTCATCAACATACTCACTGGTATTGAATCCTAAGATGCAGGATATCATGTCTACTAGCAGTCTCCCTGTTTCATTGAACCAGTCATGTAGATAAGGAGGAGGTTGTCGGGGCTGGTAATTTGGGAGCATGAACAATTGGCCAATCCTTGCGACCTCTGAGCTGGGTAGCTTGGTACCTTGGTTGAGCAGAAAATTCATAGAAAGGGGCACCAAAAGCTTAGTTGGCTCAAAGCTTAGCATCTCATTTATGGATTGAGGAGTGATGTGAAATAAAATAGTCCCAGATGGAGCCAAAACTGCTCTTTGAGTGGGTTCATAGTGTTGACAACACTGATGGATGAAGTCTAGGAATACATTCACTTGTGGAAGATAATAGATGGGCAAGTTGGACTCCGAGATACCCATGTCATCAGTACTGCTTCTGTGTTTCCTCTTTAGCTCACAAACAGTTTCTATGTGATATTTGTTGCTTATTTCAACCGTTTCCTTCATTTGATAATCCCTGTCAGCTAGGTCCCTATGTGGAGCATTTAGTGGTGCAATGTTGAGGGCAATTGGGGTCTCCATATTTCGATAATGACTTGAGTTTGGACTAAGCCAGTACTTCAACAAAAAAAGGAATTCTGATAATGTTACTCTGGGCCAGGAACTCAGAGCATTAAGTTTTGTGCAAGGATGCTTTTGATGAGCGTAGCTTAGTGAAATGAAAACTGTGCAAGGTTGTGCAATAGTATACTGAAAGGGAGACAATAGAGGGCTTTAGTAGACTGCTCTCAGTGGTTCTGCGGACAAATTGGAGCTGAATTTTGAGCTAAATGGAACTTTATCATTGCACAACTGAGTTTCCAGGATTTGTTTGTAAAACAGGTTATACAGTGGAGCAGGGAGGAAAGTGTGGTGAATGCCAATGGGTTTCAAGTGAGTTTTTAGGTGTAATGGCAATTTTTGCAGAGAAAGCATAAAAAACAGGGTTACGGGTGTTTCTTCGGGTAAATACCTGGATTTAAGGCGCCGGCAGCGGATGAGCAGGTGCAATGGCGACAAATTTGCAGGTGGCAGCGCCTCGTTTGACTGAATTTTGCACTTGGGCGAAAACAACGTAAAAATGGCATGCAGAGAGCTCCCACAACTGAGCAGTGAAAATGACATAAAACGGTCGATTTGCGCGTTTTTATGAAAATTTGGCATTTTTGGCGCTTTTTTACTATGACGTCAGCATGACGTCATCAGCGGGCTAGGTACGGAGGGTGACGTGGTAGTCGACTGGGCCAATGACGTGGTGATGACACGGTGGCAGGGCGCGGGCACAAAGGGGTTGAGGTGGCGGCAACGTGGCACAGCAGCGGAGGCAAGGAGATGACGTCATAGGGGAAGATGGGGCGCGCGTACAGAAGGCGGAAAGCGGTTTCATCGGACCACTTTCTGTACGGGAGCGGTATCCGTCAGAGCCCTTCCGATGCAATAGAAAGCAGACAGGTGTCATCTGTACGGGGAGAAAACCACTGCAATATCGGAGGCTAACGTCTGGGCGCAAGGGGCGCTCCAAAATCGGAGAGAGCCGTCGGATTGGGAGGGCCCGATCCGACGGTGGATGGAACAATGATTAGACGGGGGGTTAACGTACGGGGCCCGCCCGAATGTTAAATCTTTATACAACGCTGCGGGCTTAGACTTTCGGTTATATGGGTTTAATGCGCGCGGGCAATGTTTTAAACAAACGTTTAAACGCCAAACGTTAATAATGAGCGCCTGAAGGTTTAAATGTGTATGCAAAAGGGGAAGACCATGGTTATTGTTTTAACCAGAGGTTAAAGCAATCCCGGGTTTAGAACGCCGAAGAGTTAACAGTAGTCCCAGATAGACTACCATTTCTCGGACTAACAACATATGGCTATATTGCCAAGGGGTGGGAATATTATTATTTTTGGGAATTTTATATGATTTTTAATAGTGAATGGGAATGGGGGGGGGTAGTTAGGGAACTATATAGTATAATTAGGAGTTAATATGGCTTGTGGGGTGGAGATGGAAGGGGAACAATGGTAAGTCTATTAAGTAAAGATAGACATAGAGATTATGTGGAGGATGAAAACATGATTTTTACACAAGAAATGTGGCTTATTTTCATGAGGAAAGCCAAAACCTTGACTTAATATTATACAAAATTGAAGTAAGACTAGGACTTGTTGGGCAGATCCCAAGGTCCTTCAGGGGGATGTTAGTAAGGAACTTTTGAGAGGGATGTGAGGGGAAGTTAGACATGCTTTTTAACATTCTGCTAGTAAAACACTGCTTTGATACCTCTGCCACTGATGAGATGAGCCTTCTTTGACAATGCCCAAAAACTGAAGATGATCTTGCTTCTGCAACCCCAGGCTACCTACCCAGTTTACAACACCTAGCATTTTTTGTTTCTTCTGGAAGCATGCGCTTAGACTTGCAAATCCTAATTACCTTTTTTCTTTTCAACTGCTTTCCTATCTAAAACTATCCTTATTTCTTCCAGGGGCCCAGATTAAGTTGTTGGGCTCCTCCGTTCTCTACCTAGCTAGTAATCTGCCAAGCTTAAACTGTTTGGACAGATGGATTCTCTATATTCTAAAGCAAGAAATTTAAACCTAGGGAAACCAAGTTTAGACTGTTTGGCTTTCCTTTGACTGAGAAACCTTCAAAAATGGAACTTTAGCAGCATGAAAAAGGTGAACATTTTTGGCACTTCCACTGTCTATCATGAAATATGAAATCTGTTGCAAGAGGAAGCTAACATGAGGTACAGGAAAGTGTGCGAATCAACCTGCGCATAGGGTCAAACAGTGGACCACTTCTAGCACCCTCCCATACTATTTTGGGTGAGACCTCAGTCCGCGCTCTGTGGACCGTTTCCAAAAGGGCTAGTGGTACCAGGATTTGTTTGACTAAATTAACTCTGAACTTGGGTCAGGCCCCAATAAGCCAACAAATGGTTCTATTTTCGAGACCGGGATCTGCATAGAGATGTCTGATGTCGTATCACTGGAATACGACAAAGAAAGGAATTGAAGAGTGGTTGGACAAAAATATTCATGAGTTTGCAGTGTAGGAAAACATGAATCCGCGATTATCAAAGGAAGAATGGTTAGATTGCTACTTATATATGGAAATCCATGAAATTTTCTATGCATCCTTCTCCTCTAAGTTGTACGAGTGGATCGCGAAGTTGGCAGACAGTCAAGGAAGGTGTAGGCTTGAAAAACCTATTATGTGGACTCTAGAGTTGGTGCACGGACTAGAAGCATCAAAAGATAAGATCACGCACACTATGGATCACTAGCTTGATCGAATTATAGGAGGATTTATCACCAAGTTTGTGGTAGATAATTTAGTCAGCTATAGGGAGATGGAACGACGCTTCCTCAAAGGACTGCAAGGTAAGTACGTTAAATCTTTGAAGACTTGGGATTAAAATGCTACTGTGTGAAAAGCGGGCTATGCGAATAAATTGATGTTTGGGGCTACACGAAGTGGGGGGATCTATTAAAACAAAGGTAGCGCAGAACTAGAAACTAGCCCCTTGATTCACCTCCATGAGAAAGCGAGGAAGAGCTTGCGAAGGTTTCACCAAGAAGTGCAATCAGTTTGATAAAACAACGAATTCCACGCATACCTCCTCCACATACACCACCACCATCTTCACCCCCGTCTTCGCCCACAACACCTCCGCCACCACCACAGTTCAATATGGCAAGTGTGATAAGGTTGTTGGTGTTCAAAGGAGTAGGGAATGAAGATCCAGACTATTTTTGGTTCATGGTAAGGCTATATGGGAAGCGTGGGGAGTCACAGATGAAAATATAAAGAAAGCAACACTAGTCAGTGCTCTGCAAGATTTCGCACTGACTTGGTGCATTAAGCATTCTATTGACAATCTGAACGCAAGGATCACGGATATCCAAGCCGCACTAAACAAGGAATTTAGCAAGCCAAAATCAAAGACATAGTTGATCATTGGGTTTAAGGAAATTGCGATGCTTCCAGGCGATACCCCTTAGGAGTTGGATCAGAGACTGAAGTGTACAATTCGTGAAGCCAATATGACCTTGACGGATGGGCAACACCGCGCATGGTTTTTAGCATTGCTAACGCCACATCTAAGGAATGTGTTGTCACAGCAGAAGCTAACCACTCAGGCCGAGGCCTTGGAGATCGCAATGAGACTGCATGAGACCCCGATACAAGATCCTAACCTGGGAGTTCAACAGATCCACGTGTAGTTGAAAAACTTGTGCCTTGAGATGCAGAGTTTGAAACAAGACAGGACAGCTCACCCAGAAGCGCGCGAGGAGGTATGGTGCATAAAGTGCAAGGGCTAGGGACATGACAAGGACCATTGTCTAGTCTTCGTGAACTACCTAGTGGGAGGAAGACCAATGCCATTGAGATTGAAGGCACAAGCAGGACCGAGCGTGGCGTCTGCATTATGGTGCGCGATTTGTCAGATAGGAGGGAAGCATGCTACAGATAACTGCCATATATTACAAAAGTATACGCAGAATTACCAACAGTTTTTCTGTAATTTCTGCAGGTCAGTAGGCCACGATGAGCGTACCTATAGAAGTTATGAAATGATGATGGATCAAACTCCTACTTATAGAGTTCAGACCGAAACACGGACCCTCAATCAAAATGCAGGGATGGCATGCACTGGATTTCAGGGGCGCGGACGAGGTCGAGGTGGAATTGGACTAGGAAGAGGTCGCGACCAGCTGATATGTTACAATTGCGGAGGGCCAAGGTATTATGCCCACGATTGTACAAATCCAACGAGACCATCATGCTTATATTGTACCCAGTTTGATCATGAGATAGAGGCCTATCCCATGTTGATAGCAAGGTTGTGTGATAAAGGAGCACTCCAATCTCCCCCAACTCAAAACCTACAAATGATGAGGTTTGAGCCGCACGAAGAAGACCCGGATGTAAATATCATGCTCCAAAGTGGTATCACAATAGGAGATGACAAAGGCAAGCAGCCCAAAGAGAGTGCCTAGGTTCGCAAGGCTCCAACAAAGGAATAATAATTTGATTTAGAGCGTGCTAAGGAGACATTCATGGAAGCTAAGAAGAGCTTTGCGGATGCCTCCACTTCAGGAAGTAAAGACAAAATGGAACCTAAAATGGACCCATCAATGCTCACTACATTTTTGGAGACATGCATGAAGTTGTTGTGCAACAGCAAAGCTATGAAGGGACTGCAAGAACTCATCACTAAATGTGTTGGAACCACATCAGGAAAACCACGCATAGTCCAGAAGCTCAGGAAGCACACAACGCGAACAGGAAGATAGATGAGATTGAATGCGCAGATCAGGGAATATGAAATGGATCAAGTGATTTTAGATCTAGGATCAGACGTGAACGTCCTGCCAAAGCAAATGTGGGAGCGCATGGGCAGGCCTGCGCTACAATGGTCTCCTATTCAATTTTGAATGGCGAACCAACAAAAGATCCTACCTATGGGAATATTGCAGGGAATAACAGTAGTTATCGAAGGTGCAAGCACGCTTGTAGATTTCAATGTGATAGAGATTGTTGATGACAACAATCCCTATCGCACGCTACTGGGAATAGATTGGGCCACTGACGTGAATGGAGTGATAAATCTAAAGAAGCGCAAGATAATTTTCAAGAAAAATTCACTGCACATAGTGGTAACGTTAGACCCTGCGGAAGGATCACACTACACAGAGCCAGTGCACGACTACGATAGGGATGACGATCTAGACTGTATCTACAAGATAACCACGTAGGAGCAGGACTGGGTAAATCCAACAGCGGATGACATGATTTCGTGGGAGTGCGAAAGCTCCTGCACCTCAGATTCGGACGAGGAAATAGAACGATGGTAGAACCGGTTACACGAGGTAACCACCCTCAACTGTAACATGATGACAAGGTCACTGCGCTGTATGGAAACAGAGGTAAGAAATCTGCCTATATATGATGGGCTGAGTGAGGTAGATGATTTCTTGAACAAATTTGAAAGAGAAGTACCGGAATAGCAGCATTTCGATGCTCTAAAATGGGCACTGTGCGCTACGCCCGCAAGATGGTGGGGTACGTATCAAAGATGTTTCGAAGACTAGCGTGAATGCAAAAGGATGATGCGCATGCGGTTTGGAAAGACTTAGATTTGGATGAAAGCTGAGTATGATGGACGAAACAGCCCGCGTGCCCACCTTTCCAGACAGGTACAAGCTTATGGTGTGCAACCTGCACAAACGCACACCATCCTCGCGATAGGAAACACGACCAACAAGCAAGAGTGAGCAAGACAATGGCGCGAACTACCCGTCTAGTTGGGACTAGGAAGTATGGTAAGACCAAGCATGAAGAAGCATATTCACGCAAAAGCTTTTAACAAAGTACGTGAAGCACTAAACATGGTCCACCATCTAAAATGAATTGACTGGGACCTGTGTGTACTAGCGGTTCTCTGGGCTTATAGGACCATGTGCAAATTGATCGTGTGGGCACTTCTGAAGCTGAAGTACAAAGTGAATTCTGTAATCCCTATGGAGCATGCAAAGCCTAGTCTATGCATAGTAGTACCAGTAGATACGAGGGTTCGTGAAGCCCAAAATGAAGGGATCACATAGCCGCGAGAATCAGAACGCAGGAGAATTGAGGAAGAAATCCAACAGGGAAACCTTAGACTCCACAAACTTGAAGAAGAAAGGATACGGTTAAGGAAGAAAATCTCTCTCGTGGACGTGGAAGTCAAGAAACTAGAGGACGAGATAAAGGAAGATTTTCTTGCTGAAAAAACTAGGATGGTAAGGCAAGGTACATATGATCATGCTAATAAGTTTGAGAACTATTGCCATGAATTGATTAGTCTGATGCCTTGGCTGGGACCGCATATTGCTAAGCATGGTGACTAGGGTAGCATGCTGCAAATGGTGAAGTGCACGATGCCAACTGTAACAATAAAAGGTGGGGATTCTCCAAGAACCATGACGGAGGACAGGATGGAACTCTACATAGGTGGTGTGGCCTCCTGACTAGCAGAAGGGAATATAGTCTTAGCGCTCCAAGCAGTTGAAAGGAAGCACGGGACTATAAACTACTTTGCCCAGAAGTTGTGCGAGGTTGGAGTTGCGCGTAGAAACAAAAAGTCACAAGGTCCACAATCGTGCACGGGGGGTTGCACTGTCACGCGGGTTGGTCAGAAAGTGACCTTTGAAGTCACTATTCACGATGGGATGCTCGACTTGAGGTCAAATGGAGCAGGCAATAGGCATTTAAGACCCGATTTATGGGCATGATTTGAGAAAATCTGCTACCAAGAAAGCATTAATGAACCAGAATTGGGGGGAATGTTCAGATTCGAATTAAAAATGCACTATGAAATACAAAGGGCTACCCAGCAAACAACACTTGGTCATTTGCGAATTGAGTGATTGAGAAGAGCCCTGAGTGTTGTGAGCTGAGTGTTGATTGAACCCCTGAGTTAACGAGTGCTAGATTTCTGGATGAGCACGATTGCAATTGCTCAGGATGTTATGGACATAACATAAATGGCTGCCGAGGAGGCCATGAAGGCCCTAATTGTGGGGTATGCTCCACAAGGTGCCGGGATTATGGAAAAAATCAAGAAATCACCGCGCACGCAAGACCCAAGAAGGACAAACAAGCAATGGTTCCCGTATGCATGTCCTCGTGGAACCTGCTACGTAGCAAACTGTCGATGGAGGAGAAGGGGAAGTCGTCACTATAGAAATAGACAAAGAAGAAGAAGATATGCAGGATCTTACCATTGAAAAAGAAGAAGATAAAGGCATGGAGGTCGATACTCAGCCTACGCGTTCTGCGACAAAACTGCCCAACTATGTCCCCCTGTGAAAAGGGAAGGCCAAAGTGCTGAAGGACCTGGACAAGACCAAGAGCTCGCTCCAGACCCCGCTCCTCCCAAATGGAATTATGTTTAAAGGTATGCACTTGGGCCATGTGATGAGCCTGAAATTCAAAGATTGGGACCTTGCTGACCATAATAAGCTCCCTCACCTTGAGACCGAAAACCTCATGAAGTAGAACACCGCGGGGGTGGTGACAGCATTAGAGCCATGGAAGTGGTTGTGCGGAGTGGAAAAGGCCGGGCTACTGAACCTACTCTGGGTGCCGCATTTCCACCATCCCCCAATAACCATTTTTGTCATCATGCAGCTGCTTTGCCTAGTGGATGATGGATGTTTATGGCTGGAGGAGCCCATCCCCATCACGACAGACTTGATTCATCACATCTCCTAGCTTCCATACAAAGGAGAGGACCCCGCGGCCATATCAGAAGGGAAGGGTAGTGATTTGGCCATCACGGAGGCCATGAAGAAGAAGTACAAGCTGGAAAAGAAGAAGAGGGGCTACGCCATCTCCAACATCAAGGACAAAGCAGTACACGTGGCAACCCAAATCCTTGCAGGAAAAGTTATGTGCAAGTACCACGTAGACGAGGTACCTACGCCGGTGGTCACACTGGTCGAGCAATGTGTGGAGGGGGGCCTGTTTAACTGGTCTGAATTCCTTTAAACAAATTTTTTATAGAATTGTCGTGAAGCCTAGGAACACGGTAAAACATTCCACTATGCATGGTTGTTGCTGTCCATAGTGCTCGTAGTTGGGGAATTGTCGGAGGATAGTCAATTCCCCATAATTGACAGAGATTTACTGGAGGCCACGAATTATTCTTTGCTCTGGGCCACGAAGGATGGTAAAAGGATACACAACAGCAAGATCTTTTGGGTGCTCATGGAGATGAACATCAGAATGTGGATCAACCGTAAGCCGCAGTTGCCACCCATGGTTTGTAACAGTCTGCAGAGTTTTGCAGAATTTAAGGCAGACATGCATAACATATATATCAGGGTGCATAAGGACCTCACTAAACAGTGGACAAAGATACCCTTTATAACCACTGATGACGCCTTTTTCAATGTCCTGGAGGCATGGCCGCCGGAATGGCGTGACCCAGACATTGCAGAAATTGAGAAGTCAGTAGCACAAAAGAAGAAAGATGATGCCAAGTTGTGCATCGCACAGTTGGCCAAAAAACAAAGGAAGGAAGCAACAATAGTAGAAGTGCGAGTAGTGCGGGACGCGACACAAAAGGCAGTTGAGCTGGGAAAGGCCGTAGCAGTAGAAGCAACACAGGAAGTAGCTAGGAAGGCAGACGAGAGCCAAACAATGCCTTTGCAGGGGCAGGAAGCAGAGGAAGCAAAAATAGAAGAAGGAGGCGTGGACCCACGAACCACGTCAATATAGCTGAAGCACCAACATCCAGCAGAGTGAGCAGGGTCATGGAAGAAGGTCAAGGCCTTGAAATTGTCCATTGACCCAATCATCCTAACCGAGGGTGACCTACATGACATCGGTAAGACGGTGCACGATGTCACCAATGAGGCTCTCCAAATTTCATGTAGGAGAACCATATTGTGTTGCGGGCCCTCAGAGTGCAGTTGTAGGAATTATAGGTGTGCCCCCCTTAGGTTGGTACCCTTTCAACCAACCACGCAGTCAGATTCACGACAGCAGAGCAAATGTTGTGCGCGCGAATTGCAGGTGGACCCCAACAAAGTTGCCATCATCCAAAGGGTCCCACCGCCTCAAAAAGTGAGATATGTCAGAAGTTTCCTAGGCTTAGCTGGATATCACAGAAGATTCATTAAAGATTTCAGTAAGTTAGCCTCTCCGTTGTTTTGTCTTTTAGGAAAATATGTCGAGTTTATATGGATTGAAAACTGTCAAGAAGCCCTAGATACCTTGAAAAGCAAACTTGTGACTGCCCCAATTTTGAGAGGCCCAAACTGGGCCCTACCTTTCCACATTCACACAGATGCCTTGAAAAAAGAAATAGGAGCAGCCTTAGGACAAAATGATGAAAACTTACCTTATGCCATATACAATTTTATAAGTAAAAATTTGTCAAAGGCAAAGTTAAACTGCACGGTAATCGAGAAGGAACTCCTAGTTATAGTACATTCCTTAAACAAATTCAGACATTACATCACAGGCTATCAAACCTTTGTACACACTGATCATGCTGCAATTACTTACCTTATGCCATATACTTTATAAGTAAAAATTTGTCAAAGGCAAAGTTAAACTGCACGGTAACCAAGAAGGAACTCCTAGTTATAGTACATTCCTTAAACAAATTCAGACATTACATCACAGGCTATCAAACCTTTGTACACACTGATCATGCTACAATTAGATATTTCATGAACAAACCAGATGTAAATGCTCGCTTTATTACATGGTTTCTTTTACTGCAGCAGTTTGATTTGACCATTGTTGATAAGCATGGTAAAGAAAATGTTGTTGCTGACTTTTTGTCTAGAGTAAATTTACCTGCAGGTGAAGAGGGAATGGTGGATGATCAAATGCCATACGAACACCTATTTTCTATCTTAGTACTCTCTCCATGGTTTGTTGATATAGCAAATTACTTGGTTTCAGCACAGTTCCCACCACACCTGTCCTCAAAAGAGAAGAGTAAGATCGTGAGGTAAAGCGCCCCTTTCACCTGGATTGGGGGCAATCTCTTCAAACTTGGCCCAGATCAGATCTTGAGAATATGTGTCAATGAGGAGGAAGTTTTTGACATTCTCCTAACCTATCATGATGGCCTTGTGGAGGCCATTTTGTAGCAAAGAGGACTGCCTTCAAAATATTGCATGTAGGCTACTATTGGCCCACTCTTCATCAAGATGTGAAGAGATATACAAGCCAATGTGATCGGTGCCAAAGGATGGGGAAACCTACTCCAAAGGATGAGGTGCCTATGCAACCTCAAGTGACCTTTGAGCCATTTGAGAAGTGGAGCATGGACTTTGTGGGTCCTATCAACCCTCCCTCAAACCAAAAGCAATACATCATTTTGTGCACCGATTATTTGACAAAATGGGCAGAGACAAAAGCAATCAAGGCAGCAACAGAGGAAAAAGTAGTTGATTTTTTAAGAGAAAACAGATTCTATAAGTTTGGGTATCCAAGAGAACTAGTCATAGATCAAGGTAGTCAGTTCATTTCCAATTTAATTGAAGACCTGCTCACACATCATAAAATCAAGCACAAGAATTCCACCCCTTACCATCCACAAGCCGATGGGCAGGTGGAAGTCATTAACAGAGCTTTGGAAGGAATTCTGACCAAGGTAATTAGTAGTAGGAGAAAAGATTGGATGGATAGACTAGTTGAGGCCACCTGGGCCTACAACACAACATGGAAGACCACCACAGGGTTTACACCCTATGAACTGGTCTATGGGAAGAAGGCTTTGCTATCAATAGAATTTGAATGCAATACATTAAGGATTGCAGCTCAACTGGACCTAGACCTCAGCCATGCACATAAGGAAAGACTACTCCAGCTCAATGGATTGGATGAACAAAGATTGCAGGCCCTTCTCCACACAGAGGTAGTTCAGCTTCAGAGTAAGATATGGCATGACAAAAATATCAAGGAGAAGCAATTCCAAGAGAGAGATTGGGCACTGCTCTATGACTCAAGGTATAAGTACTTCAAAGGCAAGCTGAGGACAAGATGGTTGGGACCCTACACTGTGGAAAAATGCAATGAAAATGGTTCAGTTCTGATCAAAACCATTGATGAGGAAGCCATCCCCATTCTTGTTAATGGACATAGGTTGAAAATTTACAAGAAGCCCCTCTCCAAGCAAGAGTTCATTGAAGATCTGAAGAAGACAGTGATGGTAGTGGAGCAGGTCTTAGCCTCCACTTCACCCACTCACTGAAGAAGCAGAAAAAAAAAAAAAAAAAATAAATAAATAAAAAATAATGAGGACTCAAGTGAAAACCTCCATTAGGCGCTTGAGTCCCATCATTGGGTTGAAAACCTCTTTTGATGCGGCCCAGTGATGACAAAAAAAAAAAGAGAGAATAAGATCCCTGGGTGAAAACCTCCCTTGGAGGCGTCCAAGGCAGGCAATTAGGATGAAAACCTCCTTGGGGCACCCTAGTTGTCTTTCAAAAAAAAAAATAGAGAAAAGAAGGAAAAGAAAGTTGACTTTTAAAGTGCACTGCAGGTTACAAGTGGACCACAGGGAGCAAGAGAACATTCCACAAAGTCTATTTCATCTCCTCCACACTCTTCTCCATCATTTCTGGCCTTTCTTCCACCTCACTGTGTTCTTTTCCGAAGACTATGTGTCCTACAGGAGGCCCTGTGTTTCTACAGGAGGCTCCTGTAGAAATCACAGAGAGCCAGAAATGGTTCCAAAAAGAAGTTTGAGGGGCTGGAAAGTTTCATGAAGAGCATGTAGGCCCTCCTACAGCTATCCACCCTCCTGGCCATCCATCCCACACCTTGCACCACCTCATCATCATCATTTTTTTCCCTTCCTGTCGAAAAAACACAGAAACTAGTTTTTAGAAAAAAAACAAAAAATAGCAGGAGCAGCACCTCCAAATCCCACCTGCAACTTACCAAGTACCTATCCATATCCATCAGAATATCTATTATCATCCTCACAGCTCCCAGCACAAAAATCAGCTAAAAATTTTAAAGGGAGAAGCAGCTACAGGAGCTCCTGTAGGAATTCCTATAGCAGCCGATCCCCTTAAAATCAAACCACAGCAGCAAAAGAAGTGCAACCATAGGATTGAAGAGGACATCTGAAGCTAGATCTAGCCAAAGGATACCTTCATAGAGAAAGCAAGCCACACATCATACAGCAGAGAGCATGCAGCAAAGGAAACACAGGCATGTAGCAAAGGAAATACAAGCATGCAGCAGCAAAAGGAACCAAAATACCTCACAACACATCCATTCGACTCTCAGGTAAGTGCCTAACCCTCTCCTCTGTTGCATCTGTGTAATTGAAAAATATGCATAAGTGAATGAGATGGTTAGGGTTGAATGAGAAAAAGTGGCCAATTAACTGGCCACCCTCATCCTGTTGACTGCGCTCATCCGAAGATGCCACCACATGTGTGCCTAGTCAACTCATAGAAAAATCTAAAGGACAAGTAATGGAGGGTATGCAAACTCCGATGCAATGATGGGAAGTGATTGCAGGAAAGAGCCATGATGATAAGGTAGTGGGGACCAACGGTCCAAATATGGCAATGTACATTTTTTCCAGCTCACCCCATCACTGGAAATATCTAGAAGCATAAATAAATATTCCTCCTCGAAACTCCTTCAACACCTTTTCTTTCATTTCACCTTCATCCACTTAGCTGCAGCAAGCTCTCTGTCACCACCATAGCCTTGAAACCATCGATATCCATTACTTTCATCCATCCTCCTGCTATCGGCATTCTACAGGAGCAGTAACAGGTTCTACAGGAGCACTTACAGCAAGTTCTACAAGAGGGGCAATAAGTAGTTTTAAGGAAAAAAACACGAGGTTTTTGCTCAAATTTTGGCTTGAAGAGGTAGGTTCTGTGCATACCCACCCTATCAATATGTTCAAGGAATGATACAATTTTAAGGAGGAATTGGGTCTGTAGAAGAAGGGGAATTCCATAAAAAATTTCTGCCTGTTTTCTTAAAAAAAAACACAGTTTTTCTTTGTTTTCCTGTTTCTTCAAAATTCTTGTCTCCATATCTACCTGGGGTGTTCCAAAGGGGTATAAGCACAATGACAGGGGGATTCATGAGGAAGGAGCCCACAAATTCAGTCAAGCTCCATGAGCATCCCGAAGTAGTAGCCATTTTCACCAGAGAAAATTGGATGCCATTCTTTGAAAAAATCCGAGGATTTGATGAAGAAGTGGCTCAAGAGTTTTCCCTTTCTTTAGTCCCTCACTCAAGGACCCATGCCACTGTTACTCTTAGAGGTATCTCCATGGAAATTACCGCATAATTTATCATTAGGGTTACCACCCTTCCTCTTGGAATACCTTGGAGCAAATATGAAAAGCCAATTGGAAAATCTGCCAAGAAAAACTTCTTCCAACCCAATGAACATCCTGTAGAAGACAAAAATGGCATTAGAAGGACAAGCATTCCTTACCCTTGGGATGAGGTCAATTACCAAATTATCAAATATATTTCCTGTGAAGGGAGGTATAGCATAGTTTGTGGTTACCATTTTAGACTTCTCCATGAGCTGAGATATGGCATGGACACTCCAACACCCCAGAAACTCAGCATCCCCTATTTTCTCCTGCAGTCCTCACAAATTCTAGCATTGAGTTGAAGGCAGGAGGTCCAAATCAGTTGGCTCACCATTGGTTAATTAAACTGTTAGTGGAGGAAGCCCTCCATACCTTCACAATCCCCATAGCATGGAAAATCTTTAGAAACATGACAGAAGAAGATGATATAAAGGCCCTCACATATGATCTCACTGCTTCTGATAGTGAGGAGGAAGAGCAACAAGGAGGAGAAGGGGAGGAAACTGAAGAATAAGAAAGGAAGGAGGAAGACACCAAGACAGAGGAGGAAGAAACCAAAACAGAACAAAAGGAAACAAAACCAGCAGAGACAGAGAGAAAGATAGAAGGAGAGGAGAAAAGGGCAGAAAAGACAGAAGTATCCCCTGAGACCCTAGAAAGAGAGGTAGCAGCTGCCCTCACTGTCCTCAGTACCCAAATTAAACCAAAACAAAAGAGGAAGAGGCCGACATCAATGTATTTCAGGGCTTAGAAAAGCACGAGGATAAAAACAGGAAAATCACAGCCATCTTCAACAGTGCCTATTATAATTGAAGATTCACCCACTATCAAATGGGGAGAATATCCCTCTAAAACCCCCATCACATATGAAAGAGGAAGTCCCATATCTTCCACCTGGAAGGAAAGAGTGAAACTACAGGACTCAAAAATAGTTCTACAGGAGGCACAGACTGTTCTATAGGAGATCCTGACAAAGCTACAGGAGACCAAAAAACTTGAGAAAAGGGTAGAAGAATAGCCAAAGGGGAAGGAGGAAATAGCAAAGGCATAAGAACTTGACCCCCAGCCTAGTTTGGGATCTTACTACAATCTTCTTGAGGGGGGAAGAATCATTCCACAGAAATTTGCAATCCCACTTTTCTTTGAGTTGGAGAAAGAAAGAATAAGGAGCCATAGATGGATGAAAATCACCAAATCCAAGGGGGTAGAGGATATTGGCCACATGGAGAACAAGCTTAGAGAAATGGGCAGGGAGTTAAGTGTTGTAAGACATAGAGAGGCAATCACAAGGACTCATTTGGAACAGAAAATGAGTTGCTAAGAAGACAGCTACAAGAAAAAGAGATACAATTGGCATGCATGGCCAGCTAGTCTATGGAGGCACTGCAGTGCAGAACACTAGCAAAATCATATGGATTATATCTCAAGGAACAATGGTTACAGTTTCAGATTAAGACTTTGGCACATAGAGGCACAATGCCTTTTCAGGATTACAGATAGTTCATGGACCTATGTGACCAAAGTTCTTCAAAAGACAAGGCAAAAATAGCAGAGTTCTATTTGCATAACATGGACCTCATAGACATGAATGTGTGGGACCCCAATGCTAAGCTAGGGGACCTGCAACTAATGGCCATGGCATCATGGATGAATCATGGGCATTAAGGGCAGCAAAGATAAGGAAGTTAATGATAAAGGAGCATAATGAGCCCTTAATGATCAAAGCTGAGCCTTCAAACTCCATGGCTCTCATCATCACACACCAGCTGCTTACAAATAATCCTCAAATTTCCCCTAGGTATACCAATGATCAGGCTCAGGCCATTGCACATTTTGAGGATATGGAAATATTACTTGGGGATGACTGTATTCATGCTTGTATGAGGAGGTGGAACACACTACCACACAGTTTGCAAATCAGGGAGTATCACTCCCCAACAAGGATGAAAGAAGCATTAAGGAGAGTGCCACTATACAAGCACTCTATGGAAAGTTTGAAGGTCAATTGGATTGGCCTCAAATTGAGTCCCCCGCTATTGCTAGGCCTACTAGAGGGTAGAAAAGAGGAAGAAGAGCAACATCAGTGGGAAGAAGTGGACAGAAAGATAGGATTCCATGACAAAGAAGAGGAGCTCACATCAGAAGCATGAGATGTCAGGGAGGCCATTAGGGTCATCAAAGATGAGGAGATGGACTAAGTTTCTCAGAGGATGAGCAACACCTTCAGCAGGGGTGATGATGAGCTCCATAAATGTGTAATTATATGGGCTCATTTTTCCTCCTAACTTAGCTTAATCCACCATTCTCTTAGCTGATTGCATGTTTTTTATTATATTTATGCTTCTAGAGTGAGTTGGGTTGGTTATTATGCCATTCAGTCTAAAATGTGTTTAATGTAGATTTTTGTTGAATTTTGGAGACAAAGTCAAAGATTTAATGGAAAATTTGCAAAAAATATTTGAAGAAGACAAGGGAGAGGATTTATAGGAGGGTGTCCCCCTCATTTATGACTCTCCACTTCGAATTCTCTGTCATGCAGCTCGGAGCACAAACAGCCACATCAATGCACTAGGAGGCAGCCGAGCAAGTGGAGGATAACTTCTATTTATCTCAAGTTTTGGGAGCCAAGCCTCCTTGATTTTAAGGAAGCTGTTGGGAGCTTCAGTTGTATAAGTAGAGAGGCCTAGGGCCTCACTAGGAAGTTAGTCAAATTTTCAAACTTTTGTTGCAACTTTGCTCTGCTCAACTTCGAGCTTACTTTTGTTGATAGTTCCATGTAATCCTATTGTTATTTTGATAATGAAGATGAGATATTTTTTGAGCCAACACTGAGTTACCTCAGAGGACTGAAGCTCTTGGGTTAGGGCCCAATCCAAGTAGCCAAGCTCCTCTTTTTTTGTATTTATATGTTTTGTTTCAGTTTATGAATTAGTTGTTGTTAGATAACTTTCTTTCTTGGTAAGAATAGGTTGCTTTTAGTGATTTAGAAGGTTGTTTCCATTTCATTTTTCTGTAGGAGGTTGAAAAGTGATAGGAAAAAGATACAAAAATGCCATCAACAGAGCCTTGGCCTCCTTTCTGTTGGCATTTTGGCACAGGTTTGGAGCTATGGCACAGGTGTTGTCCTTGATGGCAACTCACTCTGGTGACAAATCTCAGTTCAGGCCTTCAGAATGAAGGAAAAGATATATATGCAGGTTCACCTAGATGAAGACGCGTATACATGCGTGTTATACGTTACAAAAGCACGTATGCATATACACGGACTTTCACGCAAGGAAAAGCGCATAAATGTTGGAGAACTTACTTTTGGTCTGTGGTATTTAGTCCTTGGAAATTGAACCTATGGTTTGGGGCCATGGTGTCTCGTCAAAAGTGTTGATCCCAAGTATTGGGTCCATGGTATTGTTTTATTATGGTTTTGGACTGTGGTATTGTGAAAGGCCTAAGACTATAAGAGAGGAAGGAGATCATTTGGCAAAGAATTATCTGAATTATTGAATATCTGATAAAGTACTAGATCTGGAATATTAGTGATTGGGTTATGGTGCAGATCTGGATCTGAATGAAGGAGGAACCTGAGCGCAAAGAGAAGGATAAGTTCTATTGATGGGTTATAATCTTAAGGGTTGAATAATAGTATCGTTGTATGATTTTGATCCGTTATATGTGGCACATGCTTGATCTATAAATCTGGTAATCTGGGTTAATTAATGTCTGAATATTTGAAAGAGTGAATTATCCTTTATAGGTCTGTAAGCAGGTTCAGTGATGCGAAGGCACGTATACACGTTGGTTCTGTGAGTAAAAATAGCATATACGTAGGTTAGTCCAAACATAGAAGTGTATGCACGCAGGTTTCTAGTTATTGAAGTAGCGTATATATCTTGAGTTGTTTTCTAGCAGCTTCTGTTTATTGTTGTAGTGTTCTAGGTTCAGAATTTGGTGTGTGGTTACTATTAGTGTGTTTTGAGTATAGCTGTCAGAGAAGTGTCTACTTGATTCAGTTCCAATTGGTGAAAAGGAGATTGTTTGATGTAGAAATTCTTGATGATTGATTGAAGTTCATGGATCCAGTCTGAAAATTTATGAAACGTGGTCCCTGGAAGAAAGAGAAGGTTGTAGCCTTCTGTAGGCCAGCACCTACATACTAGTATCTTGGCTAGTACAAAAGCTAAGGGGGTTGTAGCTCCCTTCCAGGAGAAGCTGGAGAACGAGAGAGAATTGTAGCTCTCTGCAGGTTGCAGCCTGCGTACTGGAAAAGGACTGCACCAGTACAGAATCATTGTAGAAAGAAGTTTCTAATTAAAAAGAAGATAGAGACGATTACAGCAGGTGGTTTTCACCCACATTGGGTTTCCACCTTATATCTTGTGTTCTTGTGCGTGATTGTCTTCTGCTCTATTTCATTGTTTCCGGTTACTGTTTATTTGATTCTGATACATAGATTAATGATCAACATCTGTAAGATAAAGTAAATTATAAGTTTGCATGGTATACGCGGGTTTCCTTGTACATAGTTGCGTATACACGTGGTTTTCACTAACTGAAGTAGCATATAGGATCTAGATTTGAAAAAGGAAATAATTGACTTGATAATACTGATTCACCCCCCCCCCCCCCCCTCTCAGTATTATTTCCAACACTTTCCTAGCCTTGGGACCATGAACAGAGGCCAAGACCCTCTTGCTGCCACAAAAACACAGATTTTCCTTCTCCATAGGATTTCTAGTGTTGCAGTTTGTTAGAAGGTTAATGATTTGCCTTAGATCTATTCCACCATGCTCATCTCTTTCTTTACAATAAGTTCCCTTCCATTCTTTCTTTCCATGTATCATTTCTCAGCATTTGCTTTCCTAGATCAGAGTTTACACTAGCTTGATGCAAAATTCTGTTTTTTTATATATCTAGTTTCCTTCCTTGCTTGATCTCATTGTTTGATTTTCAGTTCTCTTGCAGAAAATATCTTCTCACAATAAGTCAGCCAATCCTCCATCACTATCTCTCTTTGATCTATGTTCCATAGGTCGCCCAAAGTACCTCACAAATCTGCCTTAGTTTCCTGCACTTTTCCCATAGACTTTCCTCTCTTTCCTTGACCAAATCCAACCATTTTTCTCTCTCCTAATCATCCTTGATGAACCCTAGACACCTCAACACATCATTCTAGCCTTAAAATACCCTTTCCACCCGCTTTTCCACCTTCAAAACCTCCAAAACTACTCTCGGCATCCTCCTGTAGGCCTCTTGTACACCTCTTGTAGATCCCTTGCAGCCTCCTGTAGATTTTCCTGTAGGCTTCTTTTTGAAGTCCGATTGCGGGAGAAGCCTCCAAAAGGCCACCTGAGCCATCCCAGGACCCATCCACATCCTCCTACACCTCTGCAACT
This sequence comes from Pinus tabuliformis, assembly GCA_031772625.1. NCBI lineage: Eukaryota > Viridiplantae > Streptophyta > Pinopsida > Pinales > Pinaceae > Pinus > Pinus tabuliformis. Next base: position 289,616,019 of record CM062807.1, on the reverse strand, counting down.
CCCAAAGTCACCCTCCATCACTACCACATTCACAAACAAATAAATTACATGCATGACAATTTCACATAAAAATACATAAAAATCCAAAAAGATGTTTTTTTTCATTTCCTTCTAGAAATAGCTTGAGTAGATGTTGTTTACTTCCTAGATTAAGTTATGGCATTCATTTCATGGTTTTTCATCTCTCTTTTTGCAAAAGTAGGATTAGTTGGTTAAGTAGGGTTTGCTAGGTTTACTTTACATTTTAGTCTTCTTTTCCTTTCCGCAAGTAGAGTAGCCTCTGTAGAGTAAGCTTTCCTTTCTTTCATCGCTTATAGAGCTTCTTCTAAATCCATAGAAGTTGGCTTGAGCTCCTAGTGATCTTTCTCCAGCTGGCCAAGTGACAACCTGTAGTAAGAACTGGTACTTGTGCATACAGCACCGTCACTTCCAAGTTTGTTACGAACTACTTGTTATAGACAATTTTGTGCCTTACAGCATCAGGCATGAATTGTCAATAATCCAAGGGATCCAAAGTCCCTAAACATGATGTTCCTACCCCTAGAGGAACAAGGTCAGCAAACCAACAGCTCTCAGATCAGTTCTCCACCTGAAAACACTCAAAAACAAGCAATCCTGAAATCAAAGCAGGTGCTCCACTAGGCTTCTGCGCTGAAACTCAACTCCTCCATGGTGTACCTGCGTTGCAAAGCAGGTAGAACAAAGGCCACCTGCGCTGAGCGAGATGGGACAAGTGGCACACTGAGTCATTGCTCTGGAATCTTCCAAAAATGACACTTGGATCAGGGATTTCGCCTTGTGATGAGTCAGAGGCTCTGTTTCTCCAAGTGGAAGCAAGGTTCTCCAAGTGGACTCAAGAACTGAAGATCAACTGAAGAGAGAGAGGACACAAGGCAGCTACACATCAGTTGCAAGCTGACTCATCCTTTCTCAATTCATCTATATATTGAGCTCTCTCCTATGAGCTCTGGAGGTTGGAATTTTGTGCAAAGTAATGATATGCTGTTGGTTTCACTATAGAGCTATTGGGTGATTGCTTGAAGGAGGTGAAGAGGAGAAATTCTTTCTGCTGGGAGGTGTTGCTGGATTGGGGCCTTCAATGGTTGTAACACTCTCAGAACTTTACTTCTTCCATTAATAAAAGCTATTGAGGTTCTTCTATATGCACTTGTTTCAATGATGTATTGTGATAATTGTATATTTGATTTATGCTAATCCTTGAATCAGTTATGATTGCATGCTTCTTGTAGTTTCCTTCTTTGTTATTTTGCAGGATCTCATTGTAGCTGGGCCAGCAAAAGAGCAAGGAGCTGGGAGCAAGCAAGCAAAGAGAAGAGTTTGGATTCGACATTAAGCGCAAGACAACGGTTAGTGCATTTCTTCATTCTCTCTTGCTTTCATAAAGAAGTAAACCTTAAGTAGTTTTCTTTACAGTTGTTGCTGAGGTACTATCACCCTTAGAGTGGGATAGGGTCATCCGAATCGGATACTTTTCCCTACAACAAACTGGCAACTCCACTGGGGAACGTATCTGTTTGATTGTTTGTAGTATTTTGCTATTCATTTCCTGAACAAAAGAGTACCAAATCGAAAAGCTTTTGACTATATCAAAAACGAAGTAGAGGGCAGCTACTCTAGCTCATTTCTGAGCATGTTCATGATTTGAAGAGCTGATCTACAAGGATCCTTGTAAGCTCTTAGTGATAGCTTTTCATCTTCCTTGTCATCCCTTAGTGTGTGCTTGACTGATAGCTTCTGATTTGAGCAAAAACTGTGAATTTTTGAGAAAATTGTGACCCGGAAACTGAGAAAACGCAACTTTCGTTTTCCAAAGCAGGTAGTACACAGGCTACCTGCTTTGCAACGCAGGTCCCGAAGGGGCTACCTGCGCTGAGAGCCAGACTGGCTGTGCAGCACCTGCGTTGGCCCAAATTTGCCTTGTGCATTTGGGGTTTCCTCCCTTTTTCTTGCATGTTTTCACTATAGATTTTGCAGCCAGTTACCAGTCTTGTCCCTGTTCTGAAACCAACCTTACTTGCCATCATTCCGCCTCTGTTATATAATGAAATTGTACTTGTTCTTTTGTATTTCTTACATCATTTACAATTTCCCATAACGAAAGTGATCTAGTCTTGCTTTGGCCTCTTAGATCTGAACCTGTGTTAGGCATTTTGCTGGTCTAAAGAGTTAGCTTGTTTGCTGTCCATAGCTGATTAGTCTTTTTACTTTCGTCATTATGGTTTGATTTCATGCATTTCCAGTGTTTAAACAAGTAAATCTTAAGGTGTCTTTTGATTTTGGACTAGCTTGTTTACTTTCGCTTGAAATCGAAATCAAAGTTATATAACAACTTTCTTTTTGTAATACATCAACATTAAGAAAGGGAAAAGAAAATACATGCATTGTGCATTTTGCATTTGACTGTTTGCATGCTGATTTAGGAAAAATTGCATTAGTGTGTGCTCTATGATCTGTGTGAAAAGATTTGTCTTTCTTTTCCCTCAGTAGTTAAGATTTTCAAAGTTGAAAGATTGAAAAGTTTGCTTCTCATCTTAGACTACATTCAAGAATTTGTTACATACATCTCGTGGTGATCCTTAAAGGCAAACTGCTAAGCAAGATCAACATTAAAATAAATCCAATTTACTTAACAACGCTTTGAAACACATAGAGGTCTAGGTAGAGACGTGTTCCGGCGTCGTTAAACGTAGTGACTGTCGATCTCTACAAAGGTGGGTGATTCCTCCTGAGAGTCGGTGGCACTAATACGGACTTGTGCTCCCACGTACCGTCGTGTATATATTGGGAGACCCCTATAGGAACAAAGCCTTTATCCATAGGAAGCCGTGTCGGCCGCCCTACTGATCGCGATGCAGTGAACACAGCATTCACGAAGATCGACCACCCGTACCGTAAAACGTATTCTGTGGTTTCGCGAAAAGTTTGGCACACCCTCTGCCTAGAACTCCAGAGTAGTTTCTTTTGGCCTTTTTCAAACTCTATAACTGAAAAAGTCCATCCGAGCATTTGTCACTTCGGGCTCGTTAAAACATCGAAGGAGACTAGAGTCATCTTTAGCTTTTTCTCGACTCTTAAAACATGAAAAAGAAAAGTTGTGTCTAAAGCGTCGTTAATAAAATTTATTTTAATCGGAACATAATCACCTGTTATTCCCACGTTGATCTTTCAGTTGAAAAGTATGGAGCCCACCAATCAAGGAAGTCACCTTGGTGGAAGTCCCAATCCCTTCTCCTCTTGGGGAGATGTTGGTGCGCCTCATATGGCCACATTGTCACTTCCAGGATTGACAATTGGCCTACCTGTATGGCTCTTTTCAACTAATGTAGTTCAAATCGCCACTAATCCTGAGCAGTCGAATCAACAGTCAGACCAGTCTCGAGCTACCCACCAGCCTTCCACCTCTTACAATTCTTCCTCTGATCCTTCATCTTCGCAGGGTAGAGCCGGCAAAAGTCAGCCTCCCATGGAGAAGAAGGAAAAGAAGAAGAGAGAAAAGAAGCAGAAGGGGCCTATGGCGAAGGCGACTGGGGGCAAGCAAAAGACATCTGACAAAAATCTACACACTGCACCGACCTGGCCTAAATCGCCATGTGTCATTTGCAAAGGGACCCACTTCCATCGTGATTGTCCTTGTATTCCCCGGATACTAAGGGACTGGTCCCCCAGGTTGCACAATCCGGTAGCATCAACCTCTGGTAGTCATGTTGATTGCAGTCCATCAACTAGCGAGAGTGAAGGACGAAAAGGGAGACCAAGATCACCCTATATGTTGTGTGAAGGCGATCACGCCATCCACCGATGTCCATTCTTAGATGAGGCGAAGAGAGTTTTGGAAGATCGTCCGGTATCACCGTTACGACTTCCTCCTGGATACCAAAAACTCGTGCCTAATCCCTCGATAGTTGAAAATCTAGTTGGCCCGCTCAAGTGGTCAGCTGAAGTGTCTGTCATTGAGAATGAACCTACTGAATCCAGACCAGACGAAAGTCTAAAGGTCGAAACGGCAGTTGACCCGGTTCTTCCTTCAGAGGTTTCATCCTCAAATGACACCGTCGTTGAAGATTCATCTTCGAATGACACCCTCACTGAAGAGAATAAGGATGACGCCATCCAAATTCTTTTCATCAACACAGACTCTGATGAGCATCAGGGCAACGCGCCCATTCCTTTATCGCAGGAAGGAACATCGTCAGGGTCGTATCCGGCCGTGTATTCGGTCCCACCACCAAGCAACCTGGTTGTGTCCTTTGATTGGAATCAACTAGGCAGACCCCGGTTACCAGCCAGTATCCCATTCAGAATCATCGTCCAAATCTACAGAATGGTGATGGCTGGAACTATCATTGATGAAGGGGCTTCTGTGAGTATCCTTTCCTCTATTGCTTGGAAAGCACTGGGTTCCCCGACGCTTTTACCTGAGATGAGAAATCTATCAGGTTTTGATAAAGGAACCAGTCGCCCGTTAGGGATTCTCTCCAATGTTCCCGTTACATTGAAGAGGAAGACAGTTCATATGAACGTTATGGTCATCCAAGGACCCTTGGTGTATAACTTACTCCTTGGACGAGACTATATATATTGCATAGAGGCAATAGTGTCCTCACTCTTCAGAGTTATGTGTTTTCCGCACGAAGGAAGAATGGTCAAGCTCGTAGACCAACTTTCATTTCCAGGATCACGCATCGCAAATAGTCAAATACCATCCCTTAACGGTTTATTCACTCAAGGAATGCCTCCACCCCCGGTTCTACTTCCCGATGAATGCGAGTGATTCAGAAAGATGTAATTGGGACCCAGGGGGCATGCACCCTGGCCTGCCTTGGGCAGAGGAAACCTTGGGTATAAAGTTGATTTCCGCAGAAGAATATGACTAGTCCGTACCCCGTCCGAAGGAAGGAAGAGAGGGTTGTTCTAGAATAAGATTCTTTTGTCAAAGTTATGTGAGTGAGATAATCAGCTTCTCGCTCCCCTTGTCTAGGTAAGTAGGCTCTCCTGAGGAAGGAGATCCATTTGTGGCAGCAAGTAGCCACCATCTTTGAAGGCAAGCCTCACCCATTAAAACATATGTTTTGAAGGATAAGTAGGGGCAGCCTCCAAAGAAAGAGATGAAATTGCTGCAACAAGTAGTCACCATCCTTAGCAACCTAATGATAGACATCGCCGAAAAGAGAGTTCAGTTTGCGGCAGCAAATAAAACCATTTTTCGGATAATAAGAAAGAGGCAGCGCCTCGAAATTATACTTTATACCTGGGGGCATGCAAACCTTTTGGGGTGCAAGCACGGGACGACTATTTATTTTTTTAAATTTTTAGGTCCTCCCTTTAAACCTGTAGGTCTAACCCGTTAAACTCGTAGGATTAGCCGTTTCCAGCTTGCATAAAGAAAGGATGTGGGGCAAAAGTCAAAACTTGCCAAATAGGAGCATAGCTTCGTGAGATAAAGCTCCTTAAAAAATAGCTATCTCACTTGAGGCGTTTCTTGTATTATGACTGGTATATTCGAGCAGTTTTAGCACACAGTTCATGCTCGTTAAAAAATAAACGCAAGATCCGAGCAGTTTTCGCACATAGTTCATGCTCGTTAAAAAATAAAACATAAGTTGTGAGCAATCTTCCCCTAGAGTTCAAGCTCACCCAGAAAAAATGAACCGGTAAATAACCTTGGTAAATGTAACCTTTGACAGCCATATTAAAAGCCATTGGTCGTGTTTATATGCCATCACCTCCATCCGTTCATTTGGCCAATCGTTCATCTCCATATGTTTGTTTACCCATTTTGAGGAACAGCTGCGAAGAGTGATTTCACTTAGCCATCCTTGTGACACTGCCGTGATTGGAATATTCCAACCTGTACCTGGAATCTGCTGTTATCCCTGTTTATCACTCGTTCCTCAAAAGACGAGTCTTCTTTGAGCTCTTTTCTCCTGACTCGTAAAATATGAAAAGTTTGCCGAGTTTTGGCCTTCCAGCTCGTTAAACGACCGGAAGAGCTATCCCTCCTCTAGATTTTAATCTTTTTGGACCTGAGGGATTATTGCACAAAAAGATCGAGCGCTTGTTTTGTTCGGCTCGTTAAAGCAATCGAAAATTCATCCCTTCTGTATTGTTTTATACTTTTTCGGACTTAAGGGATTAGATGACGAAAAATGAATTCTGGAGTTGACTTTATGTACCTTTTCAGACTCTCTAAAAATGAAAAGGACCGAGTTATCCTTGTCGTTAGACTCGTTAAAATTCATTAAATAGCGACAAACTTGTCTTTAGACGAGAACGAGTTTCCCTATCGCTAGGCTCGTTAAAACATAGCGATGGGCTTGCCCGAAGGGCAGGTTATAGAACAAGCATATGTTATCCTCCTCAAGCTTGATAAAAATAAAGAGGTACTGGTCAGCAATGACTGGGAAAAAATTGGGAGAACCTCACAGCTTTAATGGTAGCAAGTCGCTCTTGAACATGACACTTTGTCCTCCGTATCACATCGGGTTGGGTTGTTTCATTCACCGGTCTCATCACCATGGTCCTCGCCACACCATCCACATTTGGGGTAATGCTACCAATCCATCACATCAGTGTCGTTATATGTTCAAGAGATGTTGTTCTGCAAAGAGTCAACCGTGTCCCATCCACTGCCATACATTGTCCTTCATCCATTTCATGACCGCCACCCTGAATCATACATCACAGTTTGTTTTCACCTCATCACAATCACTAGCTCCGTTCCGTGTCAATGATGTGGGATTCATTAAGGCCCTCCTTTGACGGATCGCTCCTTGTCGACATCAGCTCATTATCCAAGGAGTTGATCTAGGAACAACCCCTTCAGTACTTTGAAGCTTGCATGCCTCAATGGCAAGTTTCTCACTTCCGGCGACAGGTATACATCAATGACCTTCGACCAGAGGATTTTGCATGGTGGTCGACGCCAAGTCCTTTATTCCCACCATGTGAATTGTACTGCTGTACCTTGAGGGTCATCATCCTTATCGGTGATTCCTCTCGCGCTTGTTAACGGTTTACATCATTGACCGGTAATCAAGCGATGTCTTTCCATGTTCGACTTCAAGAAATTCTCACATGGATCGACTTGTACATCGAGTGAAGATCGGAAGAGATTGAAGACCCCAGATCTAGTTTCATCCATCCGGGCTACGATATATATTCAGGATATAAAGACATTTGATATGTACATCATTGCAGCAGATGATCATCCTTCTCAAAGGATGATAATTTCAGCAGAGAATTATCAGTCTACCATCAGACGATCGTCTGTTCTATGTACCAAAATGAATTTATAAAGCTGAGCATGGGAATGCCCACCTCAGCTAGATCATGAAAAAGTATGAAAAATAATGTATGGTATTGTATCTTATTACAGGACACTTCTCAGCAGATTGAATGGACTTCGGATCCTCCTAATAAAGCATTTCACCCGATAAACGACCTCATACTTTAGGGGGCATCTGTTATAGACAATTTTGTGCCTTACAACATCAGGCATGAATTGTCAATAATCCAAGGGATCCAAAGTCCCTAAACATGATGTTCCTACCCCTAGAGGAACAAGGTCAGCAAACCAACAGCTCTCAGATCAGTTCTCCACCTGAAAACACTCAAAAACAAGCAATCCTGAAATCAAAGCAGGTGCTCCACTAGGCTTCTGCGCTGAAACTCAACTCCTCCATGGTGTACCTGCGTTGCAAAGCAGGTAGAACAAAGGCCACCTGCGCTGAGCGAGATGGGACAAGTGGTACACTGAGTCATTGCTCTGGAATCTTCCAAAAATGACACTTGGATCAGGGATTTCGCCTTGTGATGAGTCAGAGGCTCTGTTTCTCCAAGTGGAAGCAAGGTTCTCCAAGTGGACTCAAGAACTGAAGATCAACTGAAGAGAGAGAGGACACAAGGCAGCTACACATCAGTTGCAAGCTGACTCATCCTTTCTCAATTCATCTATATATTGAGCTCTCTCCTATGAGCTCTGGAGGCTGGAATTTTGTGCAAAGTAATGATATGTTGTTGGTTTCACTATAGAGCTATTGGGTGATTGCTTGAAGGAGGTGAAGAGGAGAAATTCTTTCTGCTGGGAGGTGTTGCTGGATTGGGGCCTTCAATGGTTGTAACACTCTCAGAACTTTACTTCTTCCATTAATAAAAGCTATTGAGGTTCTTCTATATGCACTTGTTTCAATGATGTATTGTGATAATTGTATATTTGATTTATGCTAATCCTTGAATCAGTTATGATTGCATGCTTCTTGTAGTTTCCTTCTTTGTTATTTTGCAGGATCTCATTGTAGCTGGGCCAGCAAAAGAGAAAGGAGCTGGGAGCAAGCAAGCAAAGAGAAGAGTTTGGATTCGACATTAAGCGCAAGACAACGGTTAGTGCATTTCTTCATTCTCTCTTGCTTTCATAAAGAAGTAAACCTTAAGTAGTTTTCTTTACAGTTGTTGCTGAGGTACTATCACCCTTAGAGTGGGATAGGGTCATCCGAATCGGATACTTTTCCCTACAACACTACTGGGTTGATAAAAGTAAAGTAGGAAGCCCAGGAGTTGCAACATTATTGCTGCAATACTGGTGCTCACCAGCTAGCAAACCCTTTTCTTTCCTTTTCTTTTATAAAACAAACTATCTACTTCTAACCTTATATCTTCCTAGGGCTCAGATTAAGCTGATGAGCCCCTTTTATTTTCTCTACCTATCTAATGATCTACCAATATTAAGTTGTTTGGTCAGATTTTATTCTCTAACTATAAACATAAAATTGAAAGCATGAAATAGTCAAGATTAAGCAGTTTGAATTCCATGGTTTGTGGAATGTATGACAAGCTAAACACAACCATTGTCTGCAAAAGAAGTAAAATAGTAGTAGCATTCACACTTTCACACTTTCATGATCTGTTTTTGTGTTTGGGGTTCATATATTTTCATTTTTTGATCTTTTCTTATTATTTTTGTCCTTTGATATTTGTTTTAGGACACACCCTCTTTACATTTTTTTATTTTAATATGGAAAACATTTGCAGAAAGCAAAGGTATGTACAATATTACAAGAGTTACTCTCAACCAATTCAAAATTATAAATCCTATCACTATAGGACTCTATCATGACTACCAGCCCAAGCATGCCTATCTGTTCATTGCTATTATCTAGATTAGGATTTCTACTCGCCCTCACCACTTCGTGCCTCCCTTTTACTTAACTATTCCTACCCTATTCTCTTTTTCTAGAACACTGACTTAATTCTTCTCCTGGGTACCACATATCACCTATTGGTTTGGCCAAGCCTTGCCGAAAGAAGAGCTATTATTCCTGCTCCAGCCGCTAGTACTAGAAATATACCAGTTCCTATTCCAATAGTTGCCTACTCTTCTTCCTAAATGAGTACTACATATGATTATGATATGCGAGGTCATGAAATTCCACTTATAGTGGTTGCAGCGCCAGAAGAGTCTGGTTGTTGGTTCTGCTGACTTTATTGCTTGCTTTTCTTGTGTACCAGTTGTTGATGAAAGGAAAGGCGGTCACTATGTTCATGCAATGATATTCTCTCTTTCCAAGAGTACTACTGAAGAAAGAAAGCGATTAGGAAGTGGGGCATACCACAATTAATAGTCTATGACCATTTCACCGCACTCGGATGTGGCCACCCATTCCATCTGAGCCAATAAATCATTCCTCAAACCTAGTCAGCTCGATTGAAAGTGGACACAGACTTAAAGCAAACCATTATACATACGTCATGCTTCATGTAGATTGAAAGTGTAAGTCAAGGGTAGGAAGGGTAAAGGTTCGTTCATAGGCTGCATGGTTGAGTATAAGGTCCAAAGAGGTGGAGGAGGTGGTCCCAAGTAAGAAGGTCCCACCAAGGCTGAGGTAGCAGAGGCTCTAAAGGCTAAGTTTCCAGCTAGTTCCAAGTCCATAGGTCTGATGCATAGGTTTTCAAGGGCTAGTCTGAAGGCTAAGGTTAAGTTCCCAAGGTTGAGGGTACAAGTATGCTTGGTAGTAAGTAGAGTTTATGTATGAGATAATTTTTAGTCAAAGTGTTCTTACCGTCAATGTTAAGCCGTGACCTGTTCAATGGTAATGACCTCATGCATTAGGGGGAATCTATTATAGCTTAAAAATCCAGCCCCTAGGGTCGAGGAGAAAAGGACAACCCTTTCCAAGTCAAAAGGTCAATTTTTTATTAGTGGAACATCAAGAAAGGTGGAATTTTGAGGGTTCAACACTCTTAGCTAGTTCTGGCTCTAAAACAGAAGGCTCATTAATTCCCTTTGCTAGTGTTGAGGTCGAAACAAATGCCTAACAATTCCCTCTCTCCACTACAGTTATGAAACATAACGGGCGTTCTATTGGATAAGCATTGATTTCATCCAATTTAACTAGTTTGATTAAGTCAACATTTATTTGGTATAATTTAATCATTACATGTGATACAGTCAATAAAGGATCTAGATTCAATGAGATGAATCATAAGGAAAATCTATAAAATCCAAACTCTTCACTAGTCATAAGGGGGGGAGAAATCAACTTATGTCTGAATGGTGTCAGACTATTTTAGAGATAAACTTATGTATGCAGGTACATACACCATTAAGAATAAAATTGAGGAGATAAACCAAAGGTGTAGGCTGCAAGGAATCATAGATGTACTTTGGTTCAATATTGGTGCTACAGTTAAAAGAAATATATCCCACATTTGTCTTTCAAGTATTCTTATAATTTATATGGTCGATTTATTGTGTATGTGCTAAAATTATTTTTGTAGGAGAATAGGAATTGGTTTTCTTCATTATGTTTAGGTCATAAGGAATATTTAGGAGCAAAGATCTAGAGGAGATGTTCCTCAATCTAGCTTCACCAACAGAGATTGGATTCTCACGATAAGAGATAAATTCTCCACTTTCTCTTTGTAACTTTGAATGCATGGGATTTCTTATTAGCTTAGCATCACTTCTTGACAGACACACTCTTTTTGGGTAGACCTTGGGAGAATCCTGTCAAGCTAAAATAATTTGTTACTACAAGAAAAAAAAACTCCCTTAAATAGAAACGGAGATTCCATTAAGGACGTCCTAGTGAGAGTATTTTTGTATATTTTTTTGCTTCTTTTTTATGGGACTTTGATATTCCTTTCATCATTTATAGTAGACATTAGATCATTCATCAACTTAAATCCAAAACCAAAATTCTAAAAATCTCTAATTGTGAGTTTTTCCCTTCTATTCCATGCCCATAGTTGTAACCATGGCATTGAAGGCCCTTAATTTCAACATTTTCCTTGAAATAGAGCATCGATAGGCTATTTGTTTCATAATTCCTTCATAGACAAAGAATCTAAGGCCTCTTTTTGAAAATTATGAGGGCTTTCACTCACTTTTTCTCTTAGTTTTTTGCATCTCTATAATCCCAATATGATTCTATAATTGGATCTATAGTTGTTTAGTGTGCTTCAGTGTTATTTTTTCCAAATTTGAATGCAATCTTGTGAGTTTGGAAATATAATTGGAGTTTGAATCTACCTTTTGGGTTTGATTCCTATCATCTACATTGGTGACCAGATACCTCTTTGACATCATTGTACATATATCCCTATATTGTTTGTCATCCTGTGAGATTACTACTTGATTGAATTCTTTTTTCATATCTTAGTGCATTCTTGTTTTTGGACCTAGGGTTTTTAGATTTGAGTAGATTTTCACTTGTTTCATTTTGCTTCTTTTGTTGCACTGATGTGGTTGCCTTTTCTTGATTTGACTGATAGTTCAAAGTGTCAAATGAGAGAGAAGTGAAGACTATGTTCATGGTTGCATATAAAAGAAAACTACATATTCCTTCTTTAGTTAGAATTCATTCAAATCGAAAGTTTTCACATTCATGATCTTGCATGGTTTCTTTGGATCAACTAAGTCATAACACCAAAAAGTTTCATCCATTACCATTGATTAACAAACAACCTTTGAAAATAACATGCATTAATGAAATTAATTTAGCATTTTTCTCTTTCCATGGTAGGACACCAACATTAGATAGGCTAGGGTCTTGGGATAGGGAAGAAAAGTTAACTTCCCCAAGACTAGGAAACAAACATAGGATCATGAGATAGGAAGCATAAATCCACTTTTAGTGGTATGGTCTAGGAAGACCTTCTCACACAGGGGTTAACCAGTAGGCTACATTGGGATGTACAAGGTGATATCCCCACTCCGATTGGAACTGGTGGAAGTTATATCCGGGGAATGTGGCTACTTTTATTGTAACTTAGGCACATGTTGAGATTTCAATATGAATAGAAACCAAAGATCTTACCCATGCATATGGATCTTGGTTGTTGATTTGTCTGTGCTTGTAGGTACCCAAACTAGACTATCTGTGATAATGTTGTTCATAATAATTTTCTAGATGGGGCGACCTAATGAGAAGCCCATAGTCCACACATACTCCACATCATTTAGTATGATAAATTTGAATTTGCGACACGTACAATTTCCCTTCAAATTCATTTTTTTCCTTGACTCATGGGAGTTAAATCAAATTCCATATACCAGTTGGAAAGGTCTCTTAGAGGAATCTCCAATTGAACATGTAGCTTCCTAATTTTGGCTAAGAAATTGAAATAGAAATTTTGTTGGGTATGGAATCCCCCCCAAGGCATGTTTTGGGGCTTAAAGCCCAAGTTTTGAGCAAGTCTTTTGTAAACACTCTGCCAATTGTGGGCGCAGAGTGCGAAGTCATAATAGAGTCATAGGGTTGTCTGCCCTATTTTTGTAATGTAATTTCGGCTGGATAGACCTACCCATGGTCCGTGGACCATGGGATTGTATAAATAGAGCGAGGCTCTAAGTGTAGAAAAGGGAGAATAACAAAGAGAAGTCTAAGTGATTGAGTAAAAGTGTAAAGTGTGTTTGTGGGTCGTAGAGTAGGAGAAGGCTTTGCAGCTGAGTGTGCAGAGGCCTAGTAGTATGAAGTTGAGTGTGTGGGCCCTTGCAGCTGAATGCGCATGATAGGTCAAGTCTGTAACCATTAGAGAATCAATAAAGAGAAGTTTTGCTATAATTTTGTGTATCTTTTTCTAGTTTAATGCATTATTGGATATAGTTTGCAAATATATTGTTTATTTATTGCACGAGCCTGTATGAATGTTTTGTATTGTTAAGTATAACTTAAGACATTTAAGTAGGCGAAGGTGCTTAAATAATACTGGAAGATAAAAGATCTCGGGTAATAGCGTAGAGCGCAGCACAACCCTTGTTTAGGGTTGCACGAAGATAGGGTATAAGGCCACGAGGAACGGAAGGTGCAGGAAGCCACCTACGTGGAGGAACAAACAAAGGACTAGTCGAACTCATCAGACATCTCCAGGGTGTAGAAACCTGGTTCTAGCACCCTCCCATACTACTTTGGGTGAGACCTCTGTCCATGCCCCATGGACTGTTGCCGAAAGGACCAGTAGTATCGCTATTTGTTTGGCAAATTAACTTTGAACCTGGGTCAGGTCCCAACAGGCCAACAAATGGTTCTGTTTCCCTGGATGAAAATCTGCATAGAGATGTCTAATGTCGTACCATTGGAATATGACAAAGAAAGGAATTGAATATTGGTTGGACAAAAAAATTCACGAGTTCGTGGTGCAGGAAAACAGGAACCTGCGACTATCAAAGGAAGAGTAGTTAGACTGCTACTTATACACAGAGATCCATGAAATTTTCTTTGCATCCTTCCCCACTGAGTTGTACGAGTGGATCACGAAGCTAGCACACAGTCAAGGAAGGTGTAAGCTCGACAGACATATTGTGTGGACTCCAGAACTAGTGTGCAGACTAGAAGCATCAAAGGATAATATCACGCACATTGTCGATCACTGACTCGATAAAATCATAGGAGGATTCATCACCGAATTCGTGGTAGATACTTCAGTCAGCTATAGCGAAGCAAAAAAATGCTTCCTCAAGGGACCGCGAGGTAAGTATGTTAAATCTTTGAACACTTGGATTAAAATGCTACTGTGTGAAAAGCGGGTTATGCAAATAAATTGATGTTTAGGGCTACGCAAAGTGGGAGAATCTACAGAAACGAAGGTAGCATAGAACTAGAGACTAGCCCCTTGATTTCACCTCTGCGAGGAGGTGAAGAAGGACTCACGAAGGTCTTGCCAAGAAGTGCGATCAATCTGATAAGGTAGAGAATTCCGAGCATACCACCCCTACCCACACCACCACTAGTTTCACCGTCTTCACCCCCGACTTCGCCCATCCCACCTTAGCCACCACCGTGAAGCAGTATGGCCATCGCAATAAAGCTACCAGTGTTCAAGGGAGTAGGGAATGAAGATCCAGACCAATTTTGGTTCATGGTAAAAGCTGTATGGGAAGCACAAGGTGTCACGGATGATAATATAAAGAAGGCAATGCTAGTCAGTGCCTTGTAGGATCGCGTGCTAACCTGGTACATTAAGCATTTCAACAACAATCCAAATGCGAGGATAGCGGATATCCAAGCTACGCTAAACAAGGAATTTAGCAGGCCAAAATCAAAGGCACAATCGATCATTGGATTCAAGGAAATCACAATGCTACTAGGTAAAACCCCATGGGAGTTAGATCAAAGGCTAAAGTGCACAATTCGCAAAGCGAACATGACCTTAACAGATCGGAAACACCGTGAATGGTTTGTAGCCTTGTTAACATCGCATCTACGGAACGCGTTGTCGCAACAAAGGCTAACCACTCAGGCTGAGGCTTTGGAGGTCACGATGAGATTGCACGAGACTCTGATACAATATCCTAACCTGGGAGTCTAGCAGATTCATGCACAATTGAAAAACTTGTGCCTTGAGATGTAGAGTTTGAAACAAGACAGGATGACTCATCCAGAAGTGCGCAACGAGGTATGGTGCATAAAGTGAAACGGCTAGGGGCACGACAAGGACCACTGCCTGGTGTTCATGAATTACCTCACGGAAGGAGGACCAATGCCATTAAGACCAGAGGCACAAGTAGGACCAAGCGCGGCACCTGAATTATGGTGCGTGATTTTTCAGATAGGAGGAAAGCATGCTAAAGATAACTGCCATCTATTACAGAAGTATACGGAGAATTCACAACAGTTGTTCTATAATTTCTGTAGGTTAGTAGGACATGATGAGCGCACCTATAGAAGTTATGAACTGTTGATGGATCAGACTCCTACCTACAGATTTCAGGCCGAAACATGGCCCCTCGATCAAAATGCAGGAATGGCGCGCACTAGATTTCAGGGGCGCGGACGAGGCCAAGGTGGAATGGGACTAGGAAGAGGTCATGGATAGCTAATATGTTACAATTGTGGAGGGCTAGGACATTAGGCCCGTGATTGTACGAATCCAACGCGGCGAACATGCTTGTATTGTACATTATTCAATCATGAGACAGAGGACTGTCCAACACTACTAGCGATGTTGCACGATAAAGGAGCACTCCAACCTCCCTCGACTCAGAGACTACAAATGATGAGATCTGAGTCACGTGAGGAAGACCCTAATGTAAATATCGTGCTCCGAAGTGGTTTTACGATAGACAAAGGCAAGCAGCTGGATGAAAGAAACTGGGTTCGCAAGGCCCCAATGAAGGAACCCGAATTTTATTTGGAGCACACTAAGGAGACTTTCATGGAAGTTAAGAGGAGCTTCCCGGATGCCTCCACTTCAGGAAGTAAACACAGACTGGATCCGGAAATGGACCCATCGATGCTCACTACATTCTTGGAGACATGCATGAATCTGTTGCACGACAACAAGGTTGTAAAGGGGATTCAAGAACTCATAACTAGATGCGCTAGGACTACGCTAGGAGAACCACGTGTAGTCTAGAAGCTCAGAAAGAACACAACGCGAATAGGAAAGGAGATGAGATTGACCATACAGATCGGGGAATATGAGATGGATCAAGTGATTCTGGATCTAGGATTGGATGTGAACGTCCTACCAAAACAGACATGGGAGCACATCGTCAGGCCTGCATTGTAATGGTCTCCTATCCAACTAAGAATGGCGAACCAATAAAAGATCCTACCTATGGGGAGATTGCTGGGAATCACAGTAGACATCGAAGGAGCAAGCGCGCTAGTAGATTTCAAAGTGATAGAGATTGTTGATGACAACAATCCCTACCCCACACTACTGGGAATAGATTGGGCCACTGACATGAATGGAGTGATAAACCTAAAGAAGCGCAAGATGATTTTTGAGAAAATTCACTACACGTAGTGGTACCTTTAGACCCTGTGGAAGGATCACGCTACATAGAGCTAGTGTGCGGCTATGACAACAACGATGATCTAGACTACATCTACAAGATAATTGCGCGTGAGCAAGACTGGGTAAATCCAACCGTAGATGGTCGAATCTCGTGGGAATGGGAAAGCTCCTGCACATCAAATTCTGATGAGGAGATAGAGCGATGGCAGAACCAGTTACACAAGGTAACCACGCTCAACTGTAACATGATGACAAGGTCGCTTCATTGCGTAGAAACAAAGGTAAGGGATATGCCTATGTATGATGGGTTAAGCGTGGTGGATGATTTTCTGAACAAATTTGAAAGGGAAGTGTCAGAATAGCAGCGTGTCGATGCTCTGAAATGGGCACTGCGCGCTACGCCTGCAAGGTGGTGGGGTATGCACCAAAAGAGTTTTGAGGACTTGCGTGACTGCTGAGGGATGATGCGCCTATGATTTGGGAAGCCTCAGATGCGGTTAAAAGACAAGTATGACAGACTAAATGGCCTGCATACCCACATTTCCAGGTGGATACACGCATATGGAAAAAAAAAGTTAGAATACACCTGGTATTCATGGTAGGAGACACAATCGGTAAGCATGTGCAGGCAAGACAATGGCGCAAACAACCCCTCTGGTTGGGACTGTGAAGTATGGAAATACCAGGTGTGCAGAAGGATATCCACATGGAAGCGTTTCGCCATGTATAAGAAGCGATGAATAGGGTCCACAATACAAAGAGGACTGACTCAGACTTGCGCGTAACCACTGTTCTATGGGCTTATAGGACAACGTGTAAGCACCTGACCCCACAAGCACCCCCAATGCTCGAATATCAAGGAACCATTATAAATCGTAGAATACAAGGAAATGTTGGACCACGCATACTAGCACTGGTAGATACGACGGTTCACGGAACCCTGGAAGAAGAAATCAAACTGGGAAACTCTAGGCTCTAGGAACTTGAAGAAGAAAGGGTACGATTACGAAAGAAAATCACTCTGGTGGACGCGGAAGTCAAGAAGCGGGAGGATGAAATAGGGGAATATTTCCTTGATAAAAAGACCAAGATGATAGGACAGGGTGCGCATGATCACGTTGACAAGTTTGAGGACTATTGCCGTGGATTGATTAGTCTGATGCCTTGGCTTGGACCACATATTACTAAGCAAAGTAACCAAGGTGGCACACTGCAGATGATAAGGTACGCGACGCCACCAGTAACGGAGAAAGTTGGGTATTTCCTAGGGAGAATGATGGATGACCGGAGGAAACCATATCTGGGTGGCACGACCACCTGAATAGCTGAGATAAGTATAGTCTTAGCACTCCAAGCAGTTGAAAGGAAGCGCGGGACTATAAACTACTTTGTCGGGGAGTTGCGGGATGTTGGAGCTGCGTGCAAACGAAAAAGGTTACAATGTCCACGATCACGCACGGGGGATAGCATGGCCACACGGGTTGGCCAGAAAGTGACCATTGAAGTCACTATTCAGGATGGGATGCTTGACTTGAGGCCAAATGGAGTGGGTGACAGGCATTTAAGACGCGATTTATGGGCAAGATTTGGAAAAATCTACTGCCTAGGGAGCATTAATGAACTAGATTTGGGGGGAACGGTCAAATTCAAATTCAAAAAGCGCTATAAATTACAAAGTGCTACCCAGCAAACAACACTTGGTCATTTGCAAATCGAGCCATTGAGTAGAACCTTGATTTTTGTGAGTCGATCATCGATTGAGCCCCTGAGTTCGAGAGTGCTAGATTCATGGACAAACATGATGGCAACAACTGCAGACATTATGGACATAACATAAACCAACCAATGAGGGAGGACCACTAGAATGGTTAAAGTTGAACTGTTTGAAGTCTAAGGACAACTAACTGGGTATTCTTTCCACCGCTGTGTTGAGATGAGGTGGATTCAAAGGCATAGTTGGAGATTGATCTGATATATAACATTCATATCAATGGAATAATTTGATCTATTTACTGAAAAATAGTCCTAATCTTCCATCCAATTTTAGTTCCAATGCTGAACTGACGACCTAAACAGAAGGGAAATTATTTGATAGAAAAAAAAGGAGGAGGCACAAATTAATTGATTGAATGGAACGATTCAATTTTCATGAGGGAAGAAGAGGAGAGAAAAGGGGAAACAAAAATAACACAAAACTTTCTTGATAATTGCAAATCCCTTTTGCTGGAAGAGCCCTTCAGAGCTCTCAGTCTTTTATAAATTGATTATAATCTTCCGTAAACGGAATGGAAAGGGAAAGCTTGGTGTGAAGGGAACGTATATGTCCCTGGGGAATAAAAAAGAACTGAGCAGGAGAGCTGAATGAATCGAAAGATTCATGTTCGGTTTGGGAAGAGATTATGAATTTGTGAAATTTATGAATAGATAATCTACTTTCATTAAGTAATCTATTAGATAACTGTAAACGAAAAATATTGATAGTGTTCGGAATTCATAAGAACTATGTAAAGGAGTTATTGATCATCTCAAGAAAGCTTGGGCTTGCTTAAGGGACGCGGAAATGATAGCGGACGAAATCCGGGTAAATGGAGACTGTCAAATAGAACGAGAGAAAGAGGATCACATCAATACTGCTTCTGAGAATTTGGAACAATTAGAGGATCCCAAGAATGAGACATTTTACTCCGAACAACAAAGAGCAATTGACCAAATCTGACAACAAGTTTCTCACCAAGCTTTACGAAGAGCTATAGGAACTTCGAATAGTCATTTGATACTGATTTACATTTACACATGATCGATCACAATATTGGCCTGCTTAGAACCATGATGAACACAAATGATTAGTTGTTATAGGTCCTATTTCTCAATAGATAATGAAAAAGGTTAAGGACCTATTTCTGAACAGATAATGAATAAGTGCTAATGGGAAGTATTAGACTCGATAAAATTAGTAGTATTATATGGAAATAGATCGAACAATATAACAATGAAGTAAGAGTTGTTAATCTTGGCACCATACTTCAAGTAGGAGATGGCATTGCTCGTATTCATGGTCTTGATGAAGTAATGGCAGGGACTTAGTGGAATTTGGAGGTGGTACAGTAAGAATTGCCCTAAATTTGGGATCGGATAATGTTGGAGCTGTATTGATGGGCGATGGCTTGATGATACAAGAAGGTATTTCCGTGAGCGCAACAGGAAAAATTGCTCAGATACCAGTAAGTGATGCATATTTGGGTCATGTTGTAAATGCTCTAGCCCAACCCATTGATGGTAAGGGTAAAATTTCAACTTTCGAATTTCGACAAATTGAATCTCCCACTCCAGGTATTATATCAAGACGTTCCGTATATGAACCCCTTCAAACAGGGCTTATTGCTTTTGATTCTATGATTCCTATAGGACGTAGTCAACGATAATTAATTATTGGGGACAAATAGATCGGCAAGACAACAGTATCTATAGATCCTATTCATAATCAAAAGGGTCAAAATGTAATCTGTGTCTATGTAGCAATTGGTCAAAGAGCTTCTTCCGTGGCTTAGGTAGTTAATACATTCCGAGAATGTGGTGCAATGGAATATACCATTGTGGTAGCAGAAACTGTGGATTCTCCCGCTACATTACAATATGTCGCCCCTTATACAGGAGCAACTTTGGCTGAATACTTCATGTATAAAAAACAACACACATCAATAATTTATGATGGTCTCTCCAAACAGGCACAAGCTTATCGACAAATGTCTCTTCTGTTAAGAAGACCACCTGGCCAAGAAGCTTATCCGGGAGAGTTTTTCTATTTGCATTCCCGTCTATTGGAAAGAGTAGCTAAATTAAGTTCCCAGTTAGGTGAGGGGAGTGTTACTGCTCTACAAATAGTTGAGACTCAAGCTGGAGATGTTTCGGCTTATATTCCCACTAATGCAATTTCCATTACCGATGGACAAATATTTTCATCGACCGCCAAAGAGGCCGCGCATGCCCTGACTATGGGGAATGCTCCGAAAGGCATCGAGATTGTGGTGGAAATACCGAAATCACTGCGCACGCCAAGACCCAAGAAGGAAAAACAAGCAATGGTCCCCGTACATGTGTCCCCACAGAACATGCTACGCACGAAGCTGACAATGGAGGATAAGGGGAGAGTTGTCACCATCAAAACCGATGAAGAAGAAGAAAACCTAGAGTACCTGCTCATCATAGAAGACGAGGATGAAGGCATGGAGGTGGAAGCTGAGCCTACGCACCCCACCGACAAATTTGCCCGCCTATGTCCCCCTGTGGAAAGGAAAAGCTAGAGTGCCCAAGGACTTTGATGAGACCAAGAGCTCGCTCTAGACCCCACTCCTCCCAGACAACATTATCTTTGAGGGCACACACCTAGGATAGGTGCCGAGCTTAAAATTTGAATATTGGGATCTCGCTGACCACGCGAAGTTCCCTCACCTTGAGATCCCACACATCATGAAGCCTAAGCAGAACACTGCAGTGGGGGTGACAGAATTAGAGTCGCGGAAGTGGTTGCGCGAAGTGGAAAAGGCTAGGCTACTGAATCTGCTTTGTGTGCCGCACTTCCACCGCGAACCTATAACCATTTTCGTCATCAGATAGCTGCTTTGCTTGATGCAAGATGGGTGTTTTTGGCTAGAGGATCCCATCCCCATCACGACAGACTTGATTCACTGCATTTCCCCACTTCCATGCAAAGGAGAAGACCCCACGGTCATATCGGAAGGGAAGAGCAGTGACTTGGCCGTCGCGGAGGCCATGAAGAAAAAGTAAAAGCTGGAAAATAAGAAGAGGGGCTACGCCATCTCTAGCATCAAGGACAAAGCAGTATGCGTGGTGACCCAAATTCTAGCACGAAAGGTTATGCGCAAGTGTTGAGCGGACGAAGTACCCGCGCCGGTGGTAACATTGGCTGAGCAGTGTGCGGAGGGAGTCTAGCTTAACTGGTCAATGTTCCTCTACAGGGAATTCTTGGAGAATTGCTGCAAAGCCCAGGAACAAGGAAAAATGTTCCACTATGCATGGCTTCTGCTGTCCATAGTGCTCGTGGCTGGGAAATTGCTGGAGGATAGTTAATTCCCCATAATTGGCAGGAATTTATCGGAGGCCGCGAAGTACGCTTCACTCTGGGCCACAAAGGATGTCTCTAGGATCCACGACAGCAGAATATTCTGGGTGTTCATGGAGATGAACCTCAAAATGGGGATCAACCATAAGCCGTGGTTGTCACCCACTGTCTACAACAGTCTGCAGAGTTTTGTGGAATTCAAAGCGAACATGCATAACATTTATATGAGAGTGCTCAAGGACCTGACTAAACAATGGAGGAAGCTACCCTTTGTAGCCACAGATGATGTCATCTTTAATGTCCTAGAGACATGGTCGTCGGAGTGGCATGCCCCAGACATCGCAGAGATTGAGAAGTCGATGGCACAGAGGAAGAAAGAAGAGGCCAAGCTACGCATCGTATAGTTGGCAGAAAAGATAAGGGAGGTAGTAGCGGCAACAGAAGTGCAGGCAGCGTGGGACGTTGCACATAAAGCAGCTGAGCAGGAAAAGGCCGCAACAGCAGTAGAAGTACAGGAGGCAGCTGCGACAGTAGGTGAGGGCCAAACGACGCCTTCTAAGGGGCAGGAAGCAGAGGAAGCAGAGACAGAAGAGGGAGGTGCGGACCCAAAAACCATGTTGACGCAGTTGAAGCGCCAGCACCTAACAAAGCAGGCAGGGTCGCATAAGAAGTTCAAGCCATAAAAGTTGTCTATTCACCCGATCACCCTAATCGAGGGTGATCTACACGACATCGGCAAGATAGTTCACGATGTCACCTCTGAGGCTCTCCAAGATTTCATGCAGGAGAACCAGATTGTGTTGGGGGCCCTTAGAGAGCAGTTGCAGGAATTACAAGCGCGCCCTCCTCAGGTTGGTACCCTTTCGACTAGCCTCGCAGTTAGCTCAACAGCAGCAGAATAGATGTTGCACGCATGAATGACGAATACCATAGTGTTGTCGAAAGGGGCACTAGTGACATCAAATGAGGCCAATAGGCCTATGGTTAGTGCACTAAAAGGTCTCGGTCTCAATATGGCTTCACTCCCATGAGAGACCTTATATGTTTTGCGGGATGGGATAACTGTAGAGCTGCACGCTAGGGAGAGCCGCGCACTGCAAGTCCTCAGTGAGCAGAAAATGAATATGGAACAACTGAGCTTGCAAAGCGATGAAGTGGTATCGCAGAATCAATAGCTAGTACAAGTAATAGATGACGCTTACTAAAGTGTCCCGGAGCTAGCCAACCCAGCAGACATACCAGCAGAGGCCTGGATCCACAGGTTAGCAGTAGGGGTATGCAAGGCGAGGGAAGAAATGACAAAGGTTCAGCTGGAGCTGAACCTTCAGATCGCTGAGTTGTGGCTAAAGGCACAACTATCCACCTCCCTGGAAGTCTGAGAACAACGCACTAGTGCTATCTCAGTTGTACAGGATGAAATTGGCAGTGCAGTACGAGACTGCACCAGCATGTTGGAAGAATCATTTGAGGTCCTCACAAATATTCAGGAGGAACCCAACATCCAACACTTAGAGACCAAGGCGCGAGAACTCCAACAGCAATACGACAACGTCAAAGGAACTATGCAGATGGTGACCCTCACTCGAAGACTTGCATGGATGCAACAAAATAAAGTGCTGAAAGAGCAAGTGGACGCGGCACGACATAAGGAAGCAGTCTTGAAGGCGAGCGTTCAGCCTTGGATCGATGAGGCCTTCACCATCACAACAGAAATTGAAGGCAAGCTCGCAAAAATGCAGGGGATGCACGCACTTATGCAGAGAACCACTTTCAATACAGAGGTCTCGGAATAACGTATGCAGTAGATCCAGCAAGCAACAGCTAGTGTGTTGTTGACCTTGCCGTAGTTCGAGAACAGTTGGAGGGACTCCGCCCAAACTTGTCCGTGCCAAGAGAGTGACTCGAGGGCGAGTCACAATGTTTGTGTTGGGGCCCTGTTGGTCATGGAATTGCCCCCAAGGCATGTTTTGGGGCTTAAAGCCCAAGTTTTGAGCAAGTCTTTTGTAAAAGCTCCGCAAATTGCGGGCACGAAGCGTGAAGTCATAATAGAGTCATAGGGTTGTCTGCCCTAGTTTTGTAATGTAATATCGGCTGGATAGACCTACCCATGGTCTGCAGACCATGGGATTGTATAAATAGAGTGATGCTCTAGGTGTAGAAAAGGGAGAATAACAAAGAGAAGAGAAGAATGAGAAGTCTAAGTGATTGAGTAAAAGTGTAAAATATGTCTACGGCTCGTAGAGTAGGAGAATGCTCTACAACTGAGTGCATAGAGGCCTAGTAGTCCGGAGCTGAGTGTGCAGATCCCTGCAGCTGAGTGCGTAGGGAAGGTCGAGTCTGTAACTGTTGGAGAATCAATAAAGAGAAATTTTGCTATAATTTTGTGTATCTTTTTCTAGTTTAATGAATTATTGAATATAGTTTGCAAATATACTGTTTATTTACTACGTGAACCTGTATGAATTTTGTATTGTTAAGTATAACTTAAGACATTTAAGTAGGTGAAGGTGCTTAAATACTATTGGAAGATAAATAAGATCTCGGGTAATACTGGAGAATGCGGCACAACCCCTGTTTAGGGTTACGTGAAGACAGGGTATCAAGCCATGAGGAACGGAAGGTGCGTGAAGCCACCTATGCGAAGGAACAAACAAAGGACTAGTTGAACTCATCAGACATCTCCAGGGTGCAAAAACCTGGTTCTAGCACCCTCCCATACTACTTCGGATGAGAGCTCAGTCCACGCCCCGTGGACTGTTTCCGAAAGGGCCAGTAGTACCGGGATTTGTTTGGCTAATTAACTCTAAACCTGGGTCAGGCCCCAACAAGCCAACAAATTCCCACAAATATATTACCTGCATCCTTGACCTTGGTTATGCAGCAACACACATTATACCATGAATGACAATATACTAATTTATGTCCCCTTGAACAGGACATTTCTTGTCACCAATGGCATAATTTGATATCAATAACAACTACTGCTCAACTCATAGAAGTATACATTTTCTTGTTTTCCATGAACAATCATATCCTTCTACTATGATTGATTATTTTGTTGCAATTGATGCTTGAATATATTAGAATCACCTTTAATGTTTTATTTGTTAGTCTTATTTTACTTCCTTCTTCATGAGTTCATTTTTCACGTTTCATCTTAGTTTCTACCTCATATTCTTTCTCTAGTGCGAGAACTTATTCACCTACATCCAAATCGACAAACATTACATTATAGGGATTGAGAAACCTTATCAACCTCTTCATCAACAATAACCGTATGCATTTATTGCAATTTCATCATCATTATTCTCCTGCATATGCTCAATAATATTAATTTCACTCGAGCAATATTCATCATTTTTGTCTCTCGTTTTCATTGTAACTAGCGTAGGCATATAAATTAAATGGCTATAAGTGTAGATAGGAATCAATGCATGTATATCACATTGCCAAGATTTTTAAAAATCATAAAAAAAATAACTAAATTATAACTTTATTATTATTATTATTATTATTATTATTATTAATTATAGAAATAATTAATACAATAGTTAAACATATAATCGAAATCAAATCTAACACATGTGGACATCACATTTTTCAGTTAAATTGAAAATAAAAAGTGAATAACTACCTTTGCGATAAATCTCAACCTTTTATCCTCACTGCTACATATTTTGAAGAGGTTAAATCCCTACCATTGAGCTAATAATTATTGATAATTAATTTAGAATTCTAGAGGCCCTATTCCAAAATAGGCATGCCGATTGGTGTAAAAATCGGTTAATTCTTCAATCGATAACATGCTTGGTCTACTACGTGTATTTCCACGCTTATTACAATACTATTATTTCCTTGGTTCTTATTTAAAATTAGATAATTCATATTTAGCATCTCTATCTCTCTAGGACAAGTTAATGGCATTCAAATGCTTAAATTTCTATAACATTTCTTTAACAATTTTCTCATCTCCTCAAAATATACACCTACAACTTCTCCTGAATTGGCCTTCTATAAGGCTTCCACTTGTGCAAACATCTCTTGCACTTCTCTTCACATCTCATGTTCTTGATCACTGAAATTCTTCTCCTAAATTCTCCTTAAACTCATATTGTGATGTATAAGCAACCTTCTATTCCAAAATATCACATGTTTTTGTTCCCATTCAAGTTGCCTCTAAATAATTGGTTTATTTTGCATCTACCATTGGATTCTTTTCATGTGGGCTACCTTGGAGTCAACATTATATGTACATCTTCTTCTTCTTCACACAACCATTCCTCTTCACATCAACGTTATTTATCCTTTACAGTATTTAATTTTGTAAGAACAAGTATGCTCTTATGCTCTTATACCATTTAGTGTAGGAGGAAAACCCTATAGTTCCTCTCCATATGATTCATGTTATGCAAGGAATGAAATGAAATCGAGGAAATTTATGGAACAAACATACAAAAATATAGCATAGATTATAATAATCTAGTGAATACCCAACTTCTATTAATAAAAGAAATAAAATAATATTATAGAACACAAACTGCTTAGAATGGTGGTAGTTATCTCTAAATACAGAGAGATGCATTCACAAAAGCTATTACAAGAGGCTAAGAAAATGACCTTTTAACATAAAGAAAGGTCCATAGAGGATAAAAACCAAACCCTACAAGATGAAATGCCAAAAATTGTGTGGGCCTCGAGTTGGTTAGTTCGTACATCAACTTCCCAATGATGCAAATTTTGCATACACTACCTATTTGAGGTGCATGATAGCTCATTGGAAAGAAATACCACAGAACTACAACTTTTGAATTAGTCTAGTATATGTAATGGAAATCATCATCCCCCCATGATACCTCCCCTGCCTCCACCCTCCCACCCAAATATAAAAAAGAAACATCGTTTAAGGCCTCAAAACAACGCCAAAAGTTTGGGATCCAAAAATCATAGAAAAATTACCAAGAAGATAGAGAATCATTAGACAGTTGAAGAGGTGTGCGGCCACCAATATCCACCTGGATCACCATAGGATGTTATGTCATAACATTTAATCATTTAAACACATATTCTTCATGATTTTTTTTAGCTTCATTTTACTACTTTTTAAATGGAATAACATACAACATAACCATAAATATTTTATTTTTGCCCGATGTAATTCTTTTGAATTCAAAAAATCCTTTTTAGGATGAATTTAAACAAGAAGTTGGTAGCATCATAAGTTCACCTTAAGATCTAAACATTTAAACATAAGCATAACAAAATAATGAGGAAAATTCCTCCTTGATTTGAATTTGACTAATAGTAGTGTAGTTCAACCAACAATGGGATATTCCTAGAAATTCCTCTTTCACCACTTTGCCCAAAGTGGAACAAAATTACCCCCTTCAACCAATTAGGAGCCTAGCCATCTTCCTAGATTCAAGAATCCAATTAGTTTATTGGGCCTCTATATCCATGACTCCAATAATAGAAAAGTACAATATGCTCCAAGAAAATCGTCACAAGAAAATATTTCTTCCAAGATTTATCGAATCTTTCAACAAGCATCAATCTCCACTTTTAGATTATTTGAAAATATTCATTTAAAATAGAAATAATAAATGAACTGCAATAAATAAATTAGAATGAAAAGTCTTGCTTTCCATACTAGCCTACAAATGGAATTTGACATTTTTCTCCAAAATGTATAGCAAGCCACCATATCTATCTCATTCATGATATCAACCAATATTCATTACTAATGAAGACAATTAATGTAAAAAACATCAACATGATTTACCTAATCACTAAACTATCACTTCAATAATTAATAACCTAGTTTAGAGTGCACCACAATGCCTTTTAAACTTTAGTTGTTTCTTCATAATAACAAGTATCTCATTATAAGTAAACAAGACAACCCACAAAGACCATCTTAGGAATACCTTCCTTAAATGAAAATATATTTTTTTCATGTACATGCACCAATTCAATAAATAGCTCTTTCCTTTTAAAATTTTCATGTCATATAGTTTTTTAGACAATCAATTCATAATCATTCACCAATACAAGTATCTTATAAATAACCATCCCATTTAAGTTAAAATAAAACATCAATACATTACTTTACACAAACAATAACACACATTCCTAATGCGACAATTCAAGAAATAGCTCTTTCCTTTTAAAATTTTCATATCATATATTTTTTTAGACAGTCAATTCATAATCATTCAGCAATACAAGTATCTTATAAATAACCATATCATTTAAGTTAAAATTAAACATCAATACATTACTTTACACGAACAATAAGACACATTCCTAATGTTGCAATTCAAGAAATAGCTCTTTCCTTTTAAAATTTTCATACCATATATTTTTTTAGACAATCAATTCATAAGCATTCACCAATACAAGTATCTTATAAGTAACCATCTCATTGAAGTTAAAATTAAACATCAATACATTACTTTACACAAACAATAAAACACATTCCTAATATATGCAATGGTTTTTTTCAATTGCAATAAATAAATTAGAACGACAAGTCTTGCTTCCCATACTAGCTTACAAATGGAACTTTACATTTTTCTCCAAAATTTATAGCAAGCCACTATATCTATATAATTCATGACATCAGTCAATACTCAATACTAACGGAGATAATTGATGTAATAAACATTTATGTATTCAACATGATTTTGATAATCATTAAACTATCATTAAATGCGGTTTAGAGTGCACCACAATGCCTTATAAGTAAACATGTATCTCATAATAACAAGTATCAAACAAGACAACACACAAAGACCATCTTAGGAATACCTTCCTTAAAGGAAAATCTTTCCTTTTAAAATTTTCATATCATATATTTTTTTAGACAATCGATTCATAATCATTCACCAATACAAGTATCTTATAAATAACCATCTCATTTAAGTTAAAATTAAACATCAATACATTACTTTACACAAACAATAACACACATTCCTAATATATGCAATGGTTTTTTTCAATTGCAATAAATAAATTAGAATGAAAAGTCTTGCTTTACATACTAGCTTATAGACGCAACTTTACATTTTTCTCCAAAATTTATAGCACCCCACTATATCTATCTAATTCATGATATTAACCAATACTCAATACTAAAGAGGATTAATTGGATAATTAATGTAATAAACATTTATATATTCAACATGATTTAGATAATCATTAAACTATCATTAAATGCAATTTAGAGTACACCACAATGCCTTATAAATAAACAAGTATCTCATAATAAAAGTATCAAACAAGACAACCCTTAAAGACCATCTTAAAAATACCTTCATTAAATGACAATATATTTTTTTCATATATATGTGGCAATTCAAGAAATATCTTTCTTTTTAAACTTTTCATATCATATATATATTTTTTAGAGAGTCAATTCATAAGCATTCACTAATATAAATATCTTATAATTGACCATCTCTTTAAAGTTAAAATTAAACATTAACACATTACTTTACACAAACACTATGAATGTCGAACTAATAGATAAAATACAATTTCCAACAATATTGTAAATTTATATTGTTTAATATGTACTTTTAATTATATAAATAAATTCTATTTAATACCTTACTTTTATTACTATACATTTAATTTTAACTTATACGGCTTATAATAATAATATAACCAAAAACATTACAAAAGACATTTCATTGAATCATAATGTAACCAAAACACTAGTCTTTCATCGTTCATTCGCACAACTATACGCAAGAACTTAACGCCCTGAATACACGGGCTACTTCTTTATTACTCGTAGAGCACTTTAGTGGATAAATTTATCAATGAATTATAATTTTTTTAATTTTTTTTTGGGTTGACAGGAGAATCCGCAACTTGCAATTCGAGTAACACGAGGTTGATTCTACCCGCCCGCCCCTCTCCACAGCTCCGGGTTAGGTGAAGGGATTTGAACTAGTGACCTTGTTCCAGGTTAGGTGAAGGGATTTGAACTAGTGACCTTCAGTACGGACCCTGCCATGCAAACCAACTTTACTTTGATGTGATTACCAACTCGTCTACTCCGTGGGATTACAATTTTTTTAAAATTAATATTAACATTAATAAACAATATTTTTATCAATACAACCATACAATTACATAAAATATTACATAAAAATAAAATATTACATAAAAATAATTTATAAATGGAAATATATAAAACTATAGTAATTTTTTTTTTTAACATTAATTTATAAGCATATACTTCAATTAATAATAACCTTCATGATCCACACATTCATTGAAGTCAAAGATGAAGATAATCCGGAGGATTTGATACTGTATGAAAGCTATATATAAATCTCTCTGAAATCTACTCACACCAACCTATGCGATTTAGATGGGAACCACTGTCCACATCATGGCAATTATTTTATCCTATGTAGTGTTTTTATTAGTCCAGCCTGCATGAATTAAATCCTACATTAACCGAGTGTCCAGTCACTCTCGAAGATGCAGACGGATTGGGAGGCCTTTGACCAAGCAGGGAAAAGGGAAGTAGGAGATTTTATCATCCTGCAGTGCCTCCCATCTGCATTGAGTAAAGATTAAACACAATTTTAGCAGATTTAACTAACGATTCAGGTGTGATGAACTATAAAGAAATTCAGAATTAGACCAATTATTTAGTTAAGTTAGATTGTAAATTTTAGAAATATGATGAAATTTCACAAATTAAAACAGTGAAGTCAATAACTTTATCTTATTTATCAAATTTTAAAATATTCTTAAAAAAACCAGAACAAAAACCATCAGATTTTAAAATACTCTTAAAAAACAAAACACAACAAAAACCTGAATTTGGTGACGAAGTTATGAAGGAAGAGGGCCAGCTCCATCTTTGCCAGATGCATTCCTGGGCAGAGCCTGGCACCTCCTCCAAAAGGCATAAACGAGGGGTTCTTTAAGAGCTCCTGCAGTATAAAGTAGGGAACTAAATTAGAATTACTAACAGAATTGGGGTTGGGGTTCCTGAAAACATGAAGCTACGGATTTCGTGCTAATGAATTACTTGATCTTGCAGATGCTGTTGCCAGCGCCATGGGTCAAACTTAAGAGCAGAGGAATGGTACTTCTCGTCCAGATGGGTGCCTGTCAGAAACACATACACTGTCCATCCTCTTGGAATGACAAAGCCTCCTGAGATCAAGAGTTTATAATGATCAGAATGATGAAATAAATATCATAACTAGGTTATAAAGATGAGGCCGCCATTGAAGACCCAAAAATTCTGCTGGTTACCTTTGGTTTTAATGTCTTCTTTCGTTTCTCTGAAAACTCCTGGACCAAAGTTGCCCAGACGAAGTGTTTCATTTATGACCTGGGAATTGAACAAATACAAAAGATAATCAATCATCTGCACACTGCTCTTGCTTATATGGCAAAAATCATAGAAATAAGCTAGTAAGGATTCAGGAATATATAAATTAAGATAACTGAAGATTGAGAAAAATGACTAAATCCTGCGAAAACTAGTTTTGTTCCATGAAATTGAGTATGATGAACGGATTCAGTCGAAATGCAATATGGGGTTTAGAGGTATCAAATTTATTTTTACTAACAAATTATTACTTTCTTCAGAAGAAAAAATTGAATTTTTCATTTATAATTGAAAATTTGCAAAATACAGAGTGTTTATATGACTGCATCTGTCCTGAGCAAGTAACAGAGTATACTTTTACCTCAACTAAATATCTGAGCTAATGATTTCCAATCGACTAATATTCTCCAAGGCAGAGCCACTCCCAACAGATCACATATATCACATCCAGATCTATAATTTCCCATATAAATCAGAGCCTTCCTATCACTTCTACAGGCTAAAGCTAGCAAGCCCCAATAATTGGATTATGTTAAACTAAATGCAATAAATGTTTTAGATGATTTTAAATTTATTTACAAAACTAAATTTGGGATTTCAATTAAATTTAGATTAAAATTTTCAGCAGTGCTTGAACTCTTAGACAAGGATTTAGTGGACAGTTTACATTTCCCATTGGCTTTTCATCCCGTCAACTAATTTTGTCCAGTTTTTTTCAGTGTTTTTCAATCAGTCTTGGATGTTAGGAGAGATGGGTATAATCCTCAGACCCATTAGTTCTTTGATCTTCTCAGTCAATGCATTTTATACATTGTATCTTTTATGTTCCTACATTGTACCTTTTATATTCATGCATTATATTTTATTATAAGAGACAATTTGATTCTAGAACATTGTATGATATCATTATACTCAACCGTCTCTTTAATCTACTTTATAGTCATTAGTTAGACATACATATAATTATCTTGTCTTATTTCATTTAATTATAAATTTAATTTTTATATAAATTTTAAAATCTAAAAAATTTCACATCTTAATGAACATAAACAAAGTTAGACAATGGACTTCTCTATCTCCAACAGGATAATGAAAGCCAGTTAATCACAAAAATCACATACAGAATAGCCAAGTAATCACAAAATTCACATACACATTGCGTGAATTTCATCGACTGGTAATCATCCCAATTGAGCTTTTGATCTTTTAGATTCCCCTTTCTCTTTAACAGAGCATCGTGCTCAGCCTGTGCCATACATTTTCAACCATCAGTCCGGTCCAGTATCAATAACAACAATAACAAATGGAATGTTTTTATTCTGTATTTTTTGTTTACAAAGAAAAAAACTGCTGCTTTCTATTAAGTGAGAAAGTACAAAGAAAAAAACTGCTGCCATCTTAAAACAGAGAAAAAACAAAAAAATGCTTGCAGTCGATCCATACATCATGGATGGTTTACTTACCATGTTGCTTTTGACCGCTGCTAAATAAATCTGACGAAAGACTTAGCAGCCACAAAAAAATATTACTACTAAGGAGGGACAAAACCAGGAGAAAAAACAGGGGAGGCAGAGTATTTTTTTATTCAGTATACATATTTGCAGCTGCTATACATTCACAGACCTTTAGTTCCTCAAGTGCTCGGGGACAGTCCGTGAGAAATTTGATAGCGAATGACATGGATCGGGCCGAGGTCTCGTGACCAGCAAAGAGCAGGAACAGTATAAAATCTGCTATAATTTCTTCTGAAAACGAGTCTTCTTTCAAGAGTTTTGTTAACAAATCATTATGTACAGCTTCTGGATGCTGCCTTCTATCCTCTATACACTCGTAAATCTTTTTTATCAAAAATTCCCTGGCCTGCATGTTACTCAAATGAAGAATCAATAAAAGGAATATTTAATGTATCACTTTTCGAAATATTTTATAACCTAAAAATAAGAGTGACATCGAAATAATTGACTTCACAGCAAATTTCAAATTCAAAATCTTGAAATTGAATTAGATGAATGAGACTCTTGTGCACCTTAAATCCTCTTGAGTACGCGGTACCGGGAATTCTAATGGGAACAGACAGCAGAGCATTAGAGAAATGACCAAACGCTTCACCAATCTCTTCAATGTCCTTGGAAGGAGATAAGTCCAGCAATTGTTTGGCCATCAGATTCAGAACAAGCTATAACACATACAGATGAGAAACAAATTCAACTTAAACTGTAAACAGTTCGTCGCCATAATAATGATAAAAGTAAAATAAAAGCAATATAACAAATGTTTTTAAGTCAAATATACATATACAGTTATTTCAGAAATATCATGATGGGATAGATCTTATTGGATTTATGTAGCTCTGTATAATCCAAAATCATAAAAGTTTTCAAGTTATTGAAATTATTTTTGAATGCTATATGAGTTTCTCAAGTTGCTGAAACTATTTTTGAGTGTTGTAGAAGTTTTTCAGGTAACCGAAACTATTTACATATTCAAATACTGATTTTAAATCCTACCAAAAATTGTTTTCACAAATTCAGCCCCCAAAAAATTGAAAAAACACTCAAGAAACTAACAGTGATTGGTTGCTTGATGTTGCTGACCTGATGGCACTCTTCTTGAAGATGTATATCCGTCTTGACTTGCCATTTGGCCAAGGCGATGTGCAGAAGGTTCTGTATGTCCTCCATGAAATCCACGCTCAACCTTTCGAACCTCAGCAAATTTACAGCCGTGCCATGTAACTTCTTCTGGAGATCTCCGTGCACCGAAAGCAAACCATATTTGCCTATGAGATTCCGAAGAGGTTTGGGATAGTTGGCCTGAAATTGCCTGCCTTCGTGTTGCAGAACATGTTTGTTGAAATCAGGATCCACGGACACAACAATTCGCGATCTGCCAAACAAATTTGATCTGAATATCTCCCCATACCTGTACTATTCACAAGATTCATATTTCAGTTAATCCCTTCCTAAGCTGAGGGAGAACGCAGCTCCCTGAAAAGAGATCCTTCATATATTGCAGAAATAAGATTTCTGTAATTCATCTTATGTGAGACAAAATAATTTCAACACGATGAATCCGAAAAATAAAGCTCAAATCTTCATATAATTGAAACATCGTGAACAAAATTTTCTCAAATTCATTCTTGGTAAACTGCGAGCCACTGTAAAATTTTAACATTACCTTCGCTCTCGCTCTTGAATGAATTGGCGTGGTTGAGCAGTGGAATTAATACCTCGAAAGAAGCTGATGGTTTCTCCAATCAGTGGCCACCCTGTAGAACCTGGCGGCAACTTGTAGGCTCGACTGTTCACCCCCCACACTAATTTGTAGAACTGAAGCAGTAACAAGCCCAGCACGAAACAGAGCAAGGCCACTAGCCATGAATCTGTAAGGGTCTCCGCCATGATCGCCAATCCCATGCTTTCTTTCTTGCTGAGAATGCCAGAACCGGACCATATTTTATTATCAATATTTATTTAATATTTTATTATCAATATTTAATATTGGAGAGGCCATGCCTTTTTATTATCAATATTTAATATTGGAGAGGTCATGCCTTAAGAAATGTTGTTATAAATAAAATTGAAAAACAAAAAAAAATTGATTTAAAAAAATTGATTTACTTTTTTAATATAAGAAGTATAATTTTTTTAGTGTTTAACATGGAGTTGACAAATTACATGTAAAAATAATATTATTCATAGAATATAATTTAGGAGAAATCATTGAACTATAGACCATCTTGTTACTCTTAGGGTCATTGTTAAGGAATGCAACAATAAACACTAATCTCATATGTTGTTTTGTTGACATTAAAAAGGTTTTTGACATAGCTTCAAGGAATAAGCTATAGAAGAGACTAGAAGAGATAAGTCCATCGAGGGATGTTGTGACTATGCATTGTCAAGCTCAAAACCATCTAGGCTTGGTGAGAAGAAATTCCTAGTTAAGCAACATTGTCTCTTATCCCCTAATCTTTTTGGCATTTACATTGATAAGCTAGAAGAGTGAAAGATGTGATGGCCCCAAGCTCACTCTTATGGTCATTACTCTTCTATTTTATGTTGACTATATCATTCTTTTGTAGAATTTTATTACAAATCCACTAGCTCTGATACCATGTAGAACATTTTTTACAAATCAGCTAGCTCCGATACCATGTAGAAATTTCTCACCCGTAGATCACCTGGTAATGCAATGTACTAAAGCAAAACACTTGATCTACTTCTACAAACAATTTAGCGGAAGCTTAATCGAACATTAGCAACATCAATAAGAACACATATCACTGATGGAGAAATCAAACACACATAACACAGAAGATATAACAAGGGGAAAACACCAGCCTAAAACCCCATCTTTGTATTATCATACAAGTGGAAATATGTTCGTATTACACAAAGCCTTGGCTCAGAAGCTATCCAGCTCTCAGTACAATCCCTCTGCTGCTTATAGACAATCAAAGGCTTCTCACAAACCTTCTCCTCTGCCCTCTAAGCCTCCTATTTCTATGCACATTTTTTTGGGTCCTCCAGTTGCAACCTGTGTGATTCTCACCTCACACACAACACTGACCTCTGAAATAACTGCATAAAACTGAAGGAGATAAATCTTCATCACGGGTGACCTTCCTTTATAGGAAAAATATTCATCCAACTAATAGTACACTGTCCCTTCTCTGATTTCAATTGGGTTTCTATCTGAACTGACATGTATTAGTTATCCATGAGTGAATACACAGTTATCTGAAAATAATAGTTGTCACATGCATGTAAGCATCAACAAACTATATCTCATTAATTTAACAACTTGTTAAATTAATCTAACCGAACTTGACTAAGTTAAACTAAGTCAACTTATCCTCTCAATATAGAACTCATCCTTAATTCCTCAATCAGTAGAGCAAATCAAGGACACATTCCCAATTAGTGGAGAAATAATTGCATGTTCTCACAAAGACTTCAAGTTTGCTTTTCCTTAACTAATTAATTCATGGAGATTAATTAATTAATATTTTAAACTGTTGGTAAGACCAAATTCGATTTTACTTCCTATAGTTAGACCAGGGACTGCTAAAAATAGGAAGGGATCCAGAAATGCTATTTTTAGAAGATGCTATTTTTAGCAGTTTCACCTCTCACCCAAGGTGGCTAAAATATTCAATGGCCAAACTGCTATTTTTAGAAGTGCTATTTTTAGCAGTTCTATTTTTAGCACTTTCTAAATTTAGCATTTCTTGTTGCACATTTTCAACACTCCCTCTCAACAAGAAAGGCTTCCTCTCGAACCCGATCCTGTAACTTTGGAATGTTCTGCATGCAACACATCTACCAAGTGCGGTTGCTCCAGCAACACTCGGCACAAAAAAAACTCCCAACTGACCACTCTGTTGGGCTAGAAACATACTGTGATGCTGAATCTCTACCTGCTGCTGACAAGTGCTCATTCTCTGACCTCTGCGCTACTGCAACATCTCCATGCATCTCGCACCGTTGCACCTTTCTCTGTGCTACCCTGCACTGTGCAACACACTTGTGCCTCTCGCATCGCTACAGCCTGCATGCTCTGTGTTGTCCTAGGATTCCCTGCACTGTAACTCTCTTTGCCGCTCCATCCGCATCTGTCTCTACCTAATCAGTTAGTTCTTACTACTCCACATTGGGGCTCCCGTAGCAAGGTCTCATCCAAGTGGTTGGGTACCTTAAGGATCATGCCTCTCCTCCTTGGGACGATCACTCTACATCGCCCCACCTCCTACCTGGAGGTATCGCTGCATGTGATCCCTCTGCCCACCTGGCTCGAAGCTTCCCCCTACTGGAGGTCTCTGCATGAGTAGATGTCTCTACTCGATCTCCTCTCAGCGTCCCCTGTTGTGGCTGCTCCACAACCTCCTAAAGTTGCTGCACCAATCGTGGCTCCTTCACAATCGTTTGAGACTTCTTCTAGTGCTACATGTTGAGAGGTAACATACCCTCCCTCTCAACCACCAAGTTTCCATCAGTTGCCTTGCTGCTCAAGGCTTTGCATGCATCTTGAACCTCAAGAGCATACAAGTTCTTGACCCGTGAACCAATC
This sequence comes from Pinus tabuliformis, assembly GCA_031772625.1. NCBI lineage: Eukaryota > Viridiplantae > Streptophyta > Pinopsida > Pinales > Pinaceae > Pinus > Pinus tabuliformis. The sequence continues at coordinate 289,579,246 of CM062807.1, read as the reverse complement.
TGCTTCACCTGTCTAGTGATGATGTGTCTAAGGAAAACCTTTCCCTTACTAAAGACTACATCATAGCCTCTGTCTTCCAACATCACTATCAACACCAAGTTTCTATTCAGTCCTGGTACATACTTGACATTGGTTAAGGTAAGGCGAGCTCCATGCTCCCTTTGAAAAATAACCGTGCCTACACCTGAGACACTATACTTCTCATCATTACCCATCGCTATGAGTATCTGGAGATCTTTCTCCTCCAAAAAACTGAACAAACTCTTGCCGCCGATCATGTGAAAAGAAGTTCCACTGTCAAGAAACCAACCACTTCCCACCATGGATGAAACCATGCATGCGAAGAGTGTGAAATCCAACTCGAACTATTAAGCAAGTGCCTCACCTTCAAATCCTTCCCCAGATCCCTTCTTGGATTTCCTCTATGGACAATTTGCAACATAATAGCCCACCTAATGACAACGAAAGCATCGCACTTTCGATTTTTCAACCTTCTTCCCACCATTGGAAGAACTGGATTCAGAAAGAGAAACCTTTTCCTTCCCCTTCTTTGCCTTACTTGCTAAGGCACAGTTCTCCTCATCCTCCATGGATGACGAACCGTCTTTGGTGCTCCGTCTGATCTCCTCTTGCATCAAATCCGACCATAGTCGTTCCCAATTTGGCAGTTTCTCCCTTCCATTAACCAAGTCCTGGTAGCTATGCTAGCTCTTAGGAAGGCCAAGGAGTGATAAACTCACCATATCATCATCATCTGTCACGACCCCTACACTTGCAAGCTCATCCCTGCATGTGATGAGCTTGGTCAGATACATAGAGATTGTCTCATCCTTTTCACACTTGATCTTTCGAAGTTTGTCCTTCAGTGCCAACTTCCTTTGATCATTGCTATTCTGATATAAATCTTTCAATGTCTTCCACATTGCAAATGGAGTCTCCTTCCCATGGAGGCTTGAGACAATGTGATATTGCACTCCCTCCAAGAAAATTCTCTTATCTCTAGCCACACTTCTTCCATTCCACCAGTTGAGTAGCATCAGTAGGCTTAAGGACTTCTTGATCAATGAAGTCCTTAAGGCCGTTATCTTCCAATACTGCCTCCATGCGATCCTTCTAAGCTATATAGTTTGAGCTTCCATCAAGGGCATACTCAAGCCTCAAACCATAGAACGCCATCGGTGAAATAGATGTGATAAGAACTTGAGATCTATATCCTGAATAATAAACTTCAAATTCCTTCTTGTATATTGTTCTTCCTTGATCACCTGTGCTCCGATACCATGTAAAATTTTGTAGAATTTTTCTACAAATCAGCTAGCTCTGATACCATGTAGATTTTTTCTACGAATCACCTAGCTTCGATACCATGTAGAAATTTCCCACCTGTAGATCATCTGGTAATGCAATGTACTAAAGCAAAACACTTGATCTACTTCTACAAACAATTTAGCGAAAGCTTAATCGAACATGAGCAACATCAATAAAAACACATATAACTGATATGGAGAAATCAAACACACATAACATAGAAGATATAACTAGGGGAAAGCACCTGCCTAAAACCCCATCTTTGTATTATAATACAAGTGGAAATATGTCCAGATCACACAAAGCCTTAGCTCAAAAGCTATCCAGCGCTCAGTACAATCCCTCTACTGCTCATAGACAGTCAAAGGCTTCTCACAAACCTTCTCTTTGCCCTCCAAGTCTCTTATTTCTATGCACAGTTTTTCCTGGGTCCTCCAGCTGCAACCTGTGTGATTCTCACCTCACACACAACACTGACCTCTGAAATAATGACACAAAATTGAAGGAGATAAATCCTCATCATGGATGAGCTTCCTTTATAGGAAAAATATTCATCCAATTGATAGTACACTGTCCCTTCTCTGATCTCAATTGGGTCTTTGTCTAAATTAACGTGCATCAGTTATCCATGAGTGAATACACATTTATCTTAAAATAATAGTTGTCACATGCATGCAAACATCAACAAACTATATCTCATTAATTTAACAACTTGTTAAATTAATCTAATTGAACTTGACTAAGTTAAACTAAGTCAATTGATCATTTCAATATAGAGCTCATCTTTAATTCCTCAATCAGTGGAGCAAATCAAGGACACATTCCCCAATTAGTGGAGAAATAATTGCATGTTCTCACAAAGACTTCAAGTTTGCTTTTCCTTAACTAATTAACTCATGGAGATTAAATAATTAATATTTTAAACTGTTGGTAAGACCAAATTCGATTTTACTTCCTATAGTTAGACCAGGGACTACTAAAAATATGAAGGGACCCAGAAATGCTATTTTTAGAAGATGCTATTTTTAGCAGTTTCACCTCTCACCCAAGGTGGCCAAAATGCTCATTGGCCAAACTGCTATTTTTAGAAGTGCTATTTTTAGCAGTTCTATTTTTAGCACTTTCTGAATTTAACATTTCTTGTTGCACATTTTTCAACATCTTTTAGCTAGGAGCCATAAGATCATGACAAACAACTAAGAATCCTCCATGATTAGCCCTCCAAGGTGGGTATGATTTTTAATACCTACAAAACTAAAGTCATGATAATTAAATCCAAAAAGATCAACTATGTCAATTTCATTTCTCATCATAACTACTTGGAAAAAGTTTTTTTTATACAAATATTTGAGAATTGACATTGATCATTAGCTCAATTAGAATTATAACATTGAGAAAAACATAATTGGAGGCTAGAAAACTTATTATGGGTTTGAAACAATTGCATGTTAGCAAATCTATTGGTATGTAGTAAAAAAAATTATTTTTGAGACTCTTGTCACCTTTGTTATTTTATATGGATGTGGGGATTGGGGTTGAAGTATATCTAAATAATAGTGGAGGAAGATTGAGTTGATCCAAAAACAATTTATAACCTACAACCTCAAGATTAAAGGGAATAGTCCTACCTTATCCTCTTGATTGAAGCTAGCCTTCCCCCCATTGAAACCATGACTATGATTAGGTATATCATGCGTAAGAAGAAATTATACAAAATTGAATCAAATAGATAACCTAAAATTGCTTCTAACTCAAGCCAAAACCATCACCTCAAGCTCAAGCCACGGTGGCATAAGAATGCTCAATCTTGACTAGACCATTGGGGGGTAAAGGAGGAGATCATCTTATATTAAAAATATTATTATTCCAAATTTAATGATAATTTGTGGGACAATATGGAGTTAGAGAGAAAAATGAAGATAAGGTATTATAAGGAGGTGATGAACCCGAGTCTCAAAACTAGAATTATATTTCTATTTTGACGAGTGGTAAGAAGAAAATGAACATTGCTAAGATAAGAACTAATTGTCATGAGCTTCATAGTGAAATGTGAAGTTTGTGGATACCTAAGACTCCCTAGTATGAAACAGTTTGTCACCTTTGTGATACTAAGAGGCTTGAAGATGACAAGAATTTTTTCTTGCATTTCTCGGTGCTTACTCACATGTGCTCTGATTTTCTAAATATTTTCCACACTACCAACCTCCTTGACTTGCTAAATCAACAAAATTAAGTTACTCACGTGCTCTAATTTCCAAATCTTTGCCCCACTACCAACCTTCTTGAGTTGCTAAGTCACCAAAATTAAGGTGATTTAGGAATGCTTCTCTCCCTTCTTTTCGATCATAAAAATAAAATGTTAAAGCATATCTATTAATATTTTACTTTTTTGAGGTTTAATAGACCATATAGATAAGATGTTAAAGCATATCAATTAATCTTTATGTTAAAGCATATATAATAATCTTTTACTTTTTTGAAGTTTAATAGACCATATTGATAAAATGTTAAAGCATATCAATTGATCTTTTACTTTCTTGAGGTTTGATTGACCATATTGGTCTTAGTGGATGTTAATCATCGTCATCATCACAAAAAATAAAACTCATTAAAATTAAATTAAAAAATAAAATGAAATAATAAAATAAAATTGATAATTTATTTATTAATTAAAACATTTTGACTTAGTCAAATTACATAAAATAAAATTAAAAACTATAATTATAATTAATAATTAAACAATATTAGATCCATCTTAGTTCTAGATCTATCAAATGTCGAGAGGGATGGGATCTCTTGAGATTTGATCCAACTTGGTAGATCCTAATTTAAGATGGATCTAGGCTCCTTGGACCTATAAGTTCCCAATATGGAAGAGATAAGATCCAATATGGAAGAGATAAGATGTCATCCTATTCAATTGTGTCTTATTATATTATGTAAACATTTTGACTCAATTAAATTACATAAAATAAAATAAAATTAAAAAACAAAAATAAAATAATAAAACAAAAATATTAATTTAATTATTAATTAAAACATTTTGATTCACTTAAATGATCTAAAAAAAAGTTATCATTATAACTAATAATTAAACCAGCATAGATCCATCTTAACTCCTCCTGTAAAAAACTATGATAGGGATAAAATCTCTTGAGATGCAAACCTCTCTTAGAGTGAAAAGAGATTTGATCCATTTCCATGCTCCTTAGATCTGAAGTTAAGATGGATCTAGGCTCGTTATAAACAATTATAGTAGAAGTGTAATATTTCAATAAAATATAAGAGAAAAATACAATAAACAAAATTTAATATATATATGTGTGTGTGTGGAGGAAGAGAGGGGGCTACTAGCTGTGTGTGGGGAGAGGAGGGGGTGACTCGCGTGCATGTTAACATTTTATTTATATTATACAAACTTAAGTTATAAATATTTACATATTTATAATGAGTTATAATATATAAAAGAACTATATATAAATTAAAGAAAACATTTTAATATCATTTATTATTTTTGAATATATATGTTATTTTTATTATTTATACTATATATACATTTATATATTTATAAACGATTATAATAGAAGTGTAATATTCTTATATATATATATATATATATATATATATATATATATATATAGATCATCATCATCATCATCATCATCAAATATATATATTCAAAGATTCATAGTCTTATATTTAAACCAGTTACAATAATTTTTAACATTAGATTTGGTAGTGTCGGTATCTTCATCCCTCCGTCAGTGATCAAATTCTCTTGTTGCATTGCATGTTAGGTGTCTCACCCGATCAGCTACATTCCATTAGGATCATGGATCATTTGATGGTAGTGGTTTATTATACATTTTCCATCATGTGCTGGCCCATTTTCATTCATCTAGATCATCTGCAGTCAATTTTTGTCTTTAAATCAGTAAAAGTCATTTTTAGGGTTTTAATAGGTCTAGGGTTTTCGTAAATAAGGTCTCAAAATGCTCAGTGATGGTCAGTGGGCACATGGGGAGGTCAAATAAAGTTCTAGCAACAATAATTTCCATAACCACTCATTCAGTGATTGATTTTTCCTCAAAACCTTGTTTTGAGGATTTTGAGGAAAAACAGAGTATTTTATGTTTTTATGTATAAATTTGATGTATTTCAGTTCTTTCATATGTAAACAACTTCAATGGCAACCCTGGTCACCTTGCCAAGCTTCAGCAACCCTATCACCTGCAAGGCAAACAAAAAAAATCAAATCATTCAGTTCATCAAAAGCAAAAATGAAGTAAACTACCCAAAAACAGAGTTTAAAAAGTAAGTCACAATGCAAACATTATAAAAGTGGGTTTTATGAGTGAAAAAATCAAAATCTTTTGTATATAACTTATTGGTCATGTTCAAAGAGCTCATTTGCATTCAAAGGAGAAAGATTGAGCAAGAGGAGGCCGCGTTGGAGAAAGGGAGCAAGATTGCAGCAGAAACTGTGCAAGTTGAGGTGCGCGGTGTATTGGGCATGGGCGCGGTGCATAGGGCTAGCGCGGCGCATTGGGCCGCCCTCCACAGTGCAGAAAATACACTGGTGCGACGCATATAGAAGGTGCGGCGCATTGGGTTTGTGGTGTAGCGCATAAAGCTACAAGCCCGTTTTCACCCATAAAATTTCTCAAATTTCCAAATTTGCTCAATCCTATGGTGTACAAGTAAGTCAAGCCTTCTTCCCTTGCTAGTGAAAGAGTTTTTCTTAAAATTTATGGTGGTTAAATGAGATAAAACTCAAACTCTACCTCCTTACAATTTTTGCTCAAAAACAATTGCCTAGGGTTTGCATTTGTGTTTTCACTACCAAGTCCACTCCATCACCCTTTCACTCCTCCATTTATTTTTCAGTTTCATCTACTGATTCCCTAATTCCCATATCCCAAACTCCCACTATCCCAAACCCTAGTTACAAATTCCTAAACCCTAATTGTTGTCCCTAAGCCTACATACTATTCCCTAAACCCCCTATTTCCCAAAAAACTTGTCAATAACATTCCCAAAACCCCTCATACCCTCTCCCTCCACAGTCCCTCATACATTCTCATCCTTGGTAGCAGAAAACTAAAAACACCATAAATCTCTTCATACTCATCAAGAAAACTCACACATTAGCAAACATGGAGTCTGATCCTTCCTATGACCGAGATGAGGAGACACACAGTGATTCTCCTAGAGAAATGCATGCACCAAGAAGACCTCACAAGGGTGGCAAACATATACGAGAGGAACCTACTTCACTTGCCGAGCTGCAATACTGTCCTCTTGCTGTCACATGTTTTCAACACCAATCCTGTTATCAGTTCTGTGAGATGGTAGAGAGAGTCCAGTACCATCATGAATTGGCTAGGTTGTTTGTCCTCCATCTTCAAAATGGCCAAGTCACTCTAGCAGGTGTGACATGCACCTTGACACCGGAGTCTATTTCTCTAGCAACTGACATTCCCAATATTGGTGAGCAGTGGAATAAGAGGCAGCAGATTGACAAAGAACATTATGATACTTACATCAAGGCTGGCTATTTGAGACATCTCAGCAGAGTTTTTCCCTTTCGGTATCTGAAAGACTCATATGATCCCTTGATGAAACTCATAATTAAGTATTTCAGCTGTGAGGGTCGGTTTTCTCGCTTGTATGCCTACCATATCAGATTGTTGATGCACTTCACTAGGGTGAGAATGATGAACCTCCCCTACTTTATTTGCAGGAACATTGAAAGTATGACCACCTTAGTGCACAAGAATACTCCTTAGCAGCAATATAACAACATATATCATTTTGCACTAATCAAGATTGTGGTCATGCATCAGCTTGGTTTACAGAACATCTCATGGGAGGATTTCATTTCACATGAGGTCTTCACCACTCCTCAAGTACCTCTAGTAGCTTTTCATGAGATAGGTGGACCTTCACATCAGCAGGAGCTTCATGAGACACAAACCGCTAGTGTGCCAGTATATGTCACCTACCAAAAGGGCACTAGAAGGTTGTTTGCAGCAGCAAAGCGAGTATTATCTCCACCCGGGGTGGAAGGGGTCTCGCTTCCTCCATCAGCAGAGTAGGTACAGGACAAGGGCAAGTGGCCATTACAGGATGAGGGGCCTTCAGGAGGGCAGGAGATAGATTTTATTCTTATTCAGGATGATGACACCGATTTGGGCTCACAAAGCTCAAAGCTTAGAGAGATCATCCAGGAGCAACAAGCTGACATTCAGCATTTGTCTCTCAACCTACAAAGAGCCAAGTGGATAGTCAAATATTTGGAGCAAAGAAACAAACAGCTAGAGGATCAACAAACCATAATGGAGCTAAGAAACATACGAGAAAACCGGCAAGCTGCCAAAAGGAGGAAGGTCAAGTTCACAACACTTGAACAAGAAATCAATGCTGATCGTGAGTCTTGGTTGGAGAGGACAAATATCCACTTGGAGAGGATGCTGGAGAAGGCCATCAATGAGAAAAATATGTTGAGAAACATGGCATATCACTACTTGTCAAGAAATATGGTGTGCCAAGCAAGAATCAGGAACTTGAAGGCCAAGTTGAAGAAGGCATCAAGGAGGCAAAAAGAGCAAGATAAACTTCAGATCTTGGCTGAGGCTTCCTTGGCCTAGCATAGCACTTAATGGAGGACACTCAGCCCAAATTTCAAAAAATTTGGGACACTTTTTGTAATTTTTGAATTTTTGCCTTAAAAAACAGACTTTTCTGCCCAATGCGCCGCGCCACCTGGCGCTCGCTTTTGATGGAGACATCCTTTTGAGGAAAACTCAGCATATTTGGATTTTTCATGAAAAAATATGCATTCTCACAAATTTCCAAGAAATTTTGACAGGTTTTGGGCTTCTAAAAAGGTTAAAAACACCCCCAAAATGCCCTTTCTGCCCCTTTTTTGACACACAGGAAGCAGTCCTGGGAGGTGCAAATGGATGCCAAATTCAAAAATTCTACTTATTCAGGAAAGTAGACAGACAGACCTTTTCAACAAGCCCACTTGAAGCAAATTTGGACACCGGAAAGGCCTCCAAAATCAGCTGCAAAAAGGCGCTACGCATAGGGAAATCAGCGCGGCGCATTGGAGGAATTTTGCTCATTTTGGCCAAAAAAACTCTGTCTTTCGCCTAGTTTTTTCACAGTTTGACTTTTTTTCCTTCTAATTGTCAAACTCATGATGTTATTTAATATTACATGATGGATTTTGATGTAACTATGCTAAATTTTCACTCATAGAGGTAGATTCATCCATCAAAAGGTAGTTTGCAACTAAATGAATCAGTTTCCTAGTTTTTAGAGGCAAGTTGTTCCACTGCCTACTTTTTAGTTCTCAGTTTAGATTTTGTTGGAACAGCTCCTACTCTTATGAGCTCAACCCCTAATGGCTAGGATGAGTTGTTGGTTGCCTATATCTTGTAATTTTCCAATCATTAGCATGGTTGGACTTTTGGGAAAGCTTGGAGCTTATTGTATACTCATTTTAGCAGTTTGGCTAAGGAATAGACCAGTGGTTTGCAGCACTTTATGGGATTCATGTGGCATCTTGCTTTGGTATTGTGTTTTCTTCTGTAATTGTAAGTCTACATGTGTTTTATGTATGCCATATCTCTCTTTATTTCATCTTAACTAAATCAAACAAGGATAAAGGTAGAATACATTGAAAGTGCAGTGCTCTACCTAGGGTTTGCTTAGTTATCTATGTTTTCAGCTGTTTGAAAAGGATCCCTGAGTTTTTCATGCCCTTTTCAACTCCTCATCTGTCTAAAACCTCTCCATATCACTCAATTTGAAGTACCAAATCACTTGCCTACCTTGCCCCATAGAGATCTCTGCAAAACTGAGCCTCATTCCCCAGGCCCAAATCTGCCTTTCACATTTGAGCCAACAAAACATCATCAAATTCAATCAAACACCTCTGTACACATACCTAGCCTAAAATCAGTCATTACATTAGTCATCTCAAGCTTTCATTGGCTATCTTTTTTGAGATTGACAAAGAGAGAGCCCTCTCTCGACCTTGTAGGGCTAGCTACCAGGTTAAGCGTGGTTTGATGTTACCTTCGATCCTACCTTTCTCAGCCTGAGGTAGATTTAGGCACTAACAATATTATAATTTGAAAAACAAAGATTATAGCAATCAATTTATCTTTGACCAATTCATCATCAATTTTATATTAGTTATCCTTTGATTTTAAATATTTATTTATTTTCTAATGTAAAATATTAAGAAACTATTTTTTATTTTAATTTTTGTAATATATTAAAATTTATTTTTGTATTATTGTATTTAATGAAAAAAATTGAAATCTTGTTGTGTAAGAAAAAAAGAGAAAAATCAAATATTATAGCAATGAATTCATATTTGATCCATTCATCATTAACTTTATATTATTTATTCTTTGATTTTAAATATTTACCTTTTTTTTTCTAATGTAAAATATTTAGAAACTATTTTTTTATTTTAATTTTTGTGATATATTAAAAATTATTTTTTATTATTTTATTATTTTAATTTTTGTGATATATTAAAATTTATTTTTATATTATTGTATTTGATGAAAAGAATTGAAATCTTGATGGGCAAGGAAAATGACAAAAAACAAAAATTATAGAATCAATTCATCTTTCATCATTGACTTTATATTAGTTATTCTTTGATTTGCAATATTTACTTTCTTTTTTATTTTAATTTTTGTGATATATTAAAATTTATTTTTGTCTTATTGTATTTGGTGAAAAGCATTGACTTTATATTAGTGATTCTTTGATTTGCAATATTTACTTTCTTTTTTATTTTAATTTTTGTGATATATTAAAATTTATTTTTGTATTATTGTATTTGGTGAAAAGCATTGAAATTTTGTGGTGTAAGAAAGAAGACAAAAAAAAATGTAATTTATTTTTAGAAAAGTCAAAATTGAAAGGGAATAAATTGAGGAGAAAAAAATATTTATGGCTAATATAAAAAGTTAAAAATTGTGGCAAATGATTTTTAGCTACTTGAAACTCCTAATTTAACCATTTGAATAATTTTTTAAGATTATATACATTAATGTATATAATACGAATATAATAATATTCACATGAGGGTTTCCTTGGAACCATGGTGGCACCTTTAAGTAGTGGCCAAACATGTGGTTGCATTCAAAGAAACTATATTTAATGGTTTCATAACTCGTGTGTGCTTTGAAAATTCAAAGGATCTTAACTTGAGTAATTTGGTCTACAATTTGCTTTCTCAACTTAGTCAATTTAAGTGTGAGAGACATGATTATCATTTATGAAATATTTGTATATGTTATATTTATTATTAACATAGTATAATATATATATATTTATTTTATTTTCAAAACAATATTTTATTAAAATAAATCAATATCTCAATTATTTGACTACTTAATATAGATTTGACAAATAAAATGTAAAAAAAATACTATTCATAGTATATAATTTAGGAGACATCAATATATATATATATATATATATATATATATATATATATATATATATATATATATATATATATATATATGTCTGTGTGTATGTTTAATCTTTTTTTAAATATATGAGTGTATGCTATTTTTATTATTTATACCATATAGACTTAGATTATCTAGAGAGTTTTGGAGAAATATTGAGACGATCTAAAAGCAATTCATAACCTACAACCTCAAGATCAAGGGAAATACCTCCTATCCTCTCCTCCTCGTCAAAGCTGGCATCTCCCCTATTGAAAGCAGGGCTATGTTTAAATATCTAATGTATAAGAAGAAACTTTACAACATGGAATCCAAGAGGCTTCCTAAAATTGCTTCTAACTTTAGTCCAAACCCCCACCTTTGCCTCAAGTGTGGGTGGCAAAGGATGCATAGTCTTCGCTCACCTACTGGGGGATAAATGACAAGATCATCCTGGGAAGCATGGATAGTGTCAAAGATACTATCACCTCCAAATTTAAGGATAAGTTATAGGATGATAAAGAGATGGAGGGTAAAAGGAAGCTAAGATATTATATGGAGGTGATCAACCCCACCCTAAGAACCAGAATTATCTTTCTATTTTGACCAACTTGAAGAGAAAAATAAACATTGCTAAGATTAGAACTAACTCTCATGAACTTCAGAGTGAAAATGGGCAATGGTCTACTCTGAAGACTCCTTGGGATGATAGAATTTGCGAGCTTTGCTATACTAAGAAAGTGGAGGATGAAAATATTTATTTTAGATTGTTCAGCCCTTACTCACATCCGCTCACATTTCTCTAACATATGTCACACTTCAAATATTCTTGACTTACTTAGTCAACCCAACTATATAGTAGTGTATAGTGATCTAGGTGCTCTTCTTTCCCTTCTTTTTGAGGAGAGAAATAAGGTTCTAAAAAATTACAATTAGATTCTCATTCTTAAGGTCCAATAGACCGCGTTGATCTTAATGGACGTTTTCTTTTTTAGCAGAGAAATAAGATTCTAAAGAATTACAATTAGATTCTCCTTCTTAAAGTTTGATAGACCGCATTGCTCTTAGCGGAAGTTTGGTTTTAGTGGATGTTCTTCTTCTTCCTCATCATCATCAAATTAAATATTTATAATAAATTATCAACATCATCATCATCAATTTAAATATTTATAATAAATCATCATCATCATCATTATTATCATCATTATAATAGAAGTAAATATATATATTCAAAAATTCTTTGTCTTATATTTAAAAGAGTTACAATAATTTTTAACATTATATTATAATTTGAAAAATCAAATATTATAGCAATCAATTCATCTTTGACAATTCATCATGGATTTTATATTAGTTATTCTTTGATTTTAAATATTTATTTATTTTTTAATGTAAAATATTAAGAAACTATTTTTTATTTTAATTTTAGTGATATATTAAAATTTATTTTTGTATTATTGTATTTAATGGAAAAAATTAAAATCCTAGTGTAAGAAAAAAAAGACAAAAATCAAACATTATAGCAATCAATTCATATTTGATCCATTCGTCATTAACTTTATATTAGTTATTCTTTGATTTTAAATATTTTTTTTCCTAATGTAAAATATTAAGAAACTATTTTTTTTTTAATTTTAATTTTGTGATATATTAAAATTTATTTTTATATTATTGTATTTGATGAAAAGAATTGAAATCTTGTTGGGTAAGGAAAATGACAAAAATCAAAGATTATAGGAATCAATTCATCTTTGACTTTACATTAGTTATTTTTCGATTTTAAATATTTACTTTCTTTTTTATTTTATTTTTTTGTCATATATTAAAAGTTATTTTTGTATTATTGTATTTGATGAAAAGGATCGAAATTTTGTAGTGTAAGAAAAAAGACAAAAATAAAATGTAATTTATTTTTAGAAAAGTCAAAATTAAAAAGGAATAAATTGAGGAGAAATTTTTTTTTATGGCTAATATAAAAAGTTAAAAATTGTGGCAAATGATTTTTCGCTACTTGAAACTCCTAATTTAACCATTTGAATATTTTTTTAAGATTATATATATTAATGTATATAATACAAATATAATAATATTCACATGAGAGCTTCCTTGGAGCCATGGTGGCACCTTTAAGTAGTGGCGAGACATGTGATTGCATTCAAAGAGACTATATTTAATGGTTTCATAACTCGCGTGTCCTTTGAAATTTCTAAGGATCTTAGCTTGACTAGTTTGGTCTATAATTTGCTTTTTCAACTTAGTCAATTTAAGTCTGAGAGACATGATTAGCATTTACGATGTTATAGCTCTGATACCACTTGTTATATATCTGATCCAAAAATATAAGATAATGCAAATATACCTAGAAATAATAAGATAGAAATAGATAGAAATGCTTCACTTTATTGATATCAAAACCCTTAAGGTAGGGCAACACCATACATTCACTCCTTAAGGAAGGAGAACACTCCACAAGCCATATGCCTGTTCATACAATAAGTCCTTGACACCTCTCAATGGGGAGTCTCTATCCTCTATATAAGCCTCATACATACAATACCATGGGTCATTACCATGGTTCCCTCAATACCATCTATCTAATACCATGGGCCCATTACATTATTACTAACTACTTGTGGTCCCTTACATGATATGGGTTAACCACCTTATTTATTACTATGGCCCATCCCATTATTGCATTATTCCCTTGGGTACCTCCCTGTGTACCCCATATTATCCCCCCTAGGTATACTACATTCCACCCCGCTTAACATGTTTCGTCCCCGAAACATGGAAAGAACACAAATAATAAGATCTACTCAAAAGAGTAGTCCACTTGTACCATGCACGTGCATCTAGCCATCCAAGAGAAAGGTGAACCCTCGATCTTGCTGGTGCCTCGCTCGCTTGAGATGGAAGTTGACCTTGGCAGCTCTTCTGTGTTAATGTGTAGTAGGTGGATCTTTTCTCCTCCCTATCTATCATGCAGGGGTTGTTATCCTTGTGGCTAATTCTTTGCCATCTTGTTGGTTGTTTTCTTGCAAGGTGATGTGGGTGGTGATATGCTGAAGTGTTAACCAACGATGTATCTTTCTTTAATTCACCACCTAATGGAGCCTGATTGATATCTGATACATGTTGTGGTGCCTACTATTGTTTCTTATCTTCCAATATTACTTCAACCACTAAGTCCTCCTCTGATGTATCAGTGCCTATAACCTTTTCTGCTTCAAACTCTGTTTCTGTTTGATTATCAACCATCAAAGGCTTATCATTTGATGTGTAAATGTCATTAGAGCTTTGTGCTTCTGCCTCCGTAGTCTCTGCTTGGGTTTTAATGGAAATATCCTGTAATGTAATTTTCTTCTTTTTATACGAGAGCTTCAGGAATTTCTTTTGCACATTAATATTAACGGTACCCACAAATTCCATTCAAGGATATCCTAAAACAACATCCATGTTATCCATATCTGAAGTATAAAAGTCACAATGCAACACATACTTATCCATAGAAAGCTTCAAATCTTTATAAACTTGAACATCCTCATTATCAACCTGTATGTTTTCAATGTATTTTGTTGGAACTTGCAATTTTTTTGCCAAATTAACATTGATAAACTTATGCTTGCAACTAGGATTTATAGACACAACGATCTTCTCCTTCTGAATCAATCCATGAACCTGCAATAAGGAGATACTAGCAGAAAATAACCCTTTAGGTTTCTTGGTTTCCTTCTTTCTTGTACCAATAAAATTCTTGCTAAGTTGTGTGTCTGTCCGTCTGAACTTAGTAAGAGGTCCCAAAAAATTAGATTTAGGGTTAAAGTGGTCACAAATGGATTTTTCAAACATCTGCCAAGTAATTGTCCTTGGATAGCATTTAGAATGCCCTTGCCACCATTGCCATGTTTCTTAGTTCAAGTAAAGGTTTCCCAAACTTAGTTTAGTTCCATCATCTACGATGCGCTCCAGAGAGAAATATTCTTCCATTAGTGCTACCCATATTTATGGATTAGAGCCATCAAATTTGTATATCTTCCTCAAATTCTGATCTAGGCTCGCCATCACAAAAAATTTCGGTGAAAATTTGAAATTGTCACAATTTAGTCAATATTTTTTAGAATCCCTATTATGACCAGTTTTCGGAAATGGAACAACCATTCTGCATCTTCCCATGTGATAGAAATCCCGATCTAGACACTGGAATTTCAGATCCATGCTGCAACTATCCCGCCGTCACAAAAAAATTCTGAAAAAAGAGCTGATTTTAAATCAGCGATATCTCCCTCACCCGCACTCCGATTCGACTGATTTTTTTTTGAACTTGGGTATTTTTTCACAAACAATTTATATCTGCAATTAGATTCTTCAGATTGTGCACCAGAACGTACAGATCTGCGCTGCAAACTCGCTGCCCCAACATCCGGACTCCGATTCGACTTTTTTTTTTTTCAACTTGGGTATTTTTCCACAAAAAATCTAGATATACGATTAGATTTTGCATATTTTGCCCCAAATCATATAGATCTGATCTGCAAATTCGCCGCCTCGAAAAATGTCTGCAACACCACTGATTTTTAGATCAGTGATATCTCCTTCATCCGGACTCCGATTTGGCCATTTTTTTGTTTGAACTTGGGTATTTTTTCACAAAGAATCTAGATCTGCAATTAGATTTTGCAGATTTTGCCCCGAAACGTATAGATCTGATCTGAAAACTCGCCGCCCCAGAAAGTTCCTGCGAAAAAAAAAAAAAAAATTCTCCACTTTTGCCAAGAAAGTGCTCTGATACCACTTGTTATAGCTCTAATCCAAAAATATATGATAATAGAAATAACAAGATCTGACTATAATAGAAATGCTTCACTTTATTAATATCAAAACCCTTAAGGTAGGGCAACACCATACATTCACTCCTTAAGGAAGGAGAACACTCCACAAACCATATGCCTGTTCATACAATAATTCCTTGACACCTCTCAATGGGGAGTCTCTAGCCTCTATATAAGCCTCATACATACAATACCATGGGTCATTACCATGGTTCCCTCAATGCCATCTATCTAATACTATGGGCCCATTACATTATTACTAACTACCTGTGGTCCCTTACATGATACGGGTTAACCACCTTAGTTATGGTGGCTACTCTGATGGTCGTTTGAGGTGGCTTGTAAAAAGGAGGTCGCAAGTTCGATCAACGACAAGAAAAGGTGAAATAATAAGATAGAAATAGATAGAAATGCTTCACTTTATTGATATCAAAACCCTAAAGTTAGGTCAACACCATACATTCATTCCTTAAGGAAGGAGAACACTCCACAAGCCATATGCTTGTTCATACAATAATTCCTTGACACCTCTCAATGGGGAGTCTTTAGCCTCTATATAAGCCTCATACATACAATACCATGGGTCATTACCATGGTTCCCTCAATACCATCTATCTAATACCATGGGCCCATTACATTATTACTAACTACTTGTGGTCCCTTACATGATATGGGTTAACCACCTTATTTATTACTATGGCCCATCAGGTTATTATTACATTATTCCCTTGGGTACCTCCCTTTGTACCCCATATTATCCCCCCTATGTATATTACATACGAAATATTTGTATATGTTATATTTATTATTAACATAGTATAAAATATATATATTTATCTTATTTTCAAAACAATATTCTATTAAAATAAATCAATATCTCAATTATTTCACTACTTAATATAGATTTGACAAATAAAATGTAAAAAAGATACTATTCATCGTATATAATTTAGGAGACATCAACTATATGTGTGTGTGTGTGTGTGCGTGTGCGTGCGTGTGTTTAACCTTTTTTAAAATATATGAATGTATGTTATTTTTATTATTTATACCATATAGACTTAGATTATCTAGAGAGTTTTGCAGAAAGATTGAGATGATCTAAAAGCAATTCATAACTTATAACCTCAAGATCAAGGGAAATACCTCCTATCCTCTCCTCCTAGTCAAAGCTCGCATCTCCCCTATTGAATGTAGGGCTATGTTTAAATATCTAATGTATAATAATAAACTTTACAACATGGAATCCAAGAGGCTTCCTAAAATTTCTTTTAACTTTAGTCCAAACCTCCACCTTTGCCTCAAGTGTGGTTGGCATAAGGATGCCTAGTATTCGCTCAACTGTTGGGGGATAAATGACGAGATCATCCTCGGAAGCATGGATAGTGTCAAAGATACTATCAGCTCCAAATTTAAGGATACGTTATAGGATGATAAAGAGATGGAGGGTAAAAGGAAGCTAAGATATTATATGGAGGTGATCAACCCCACCCTGGAGAACAAAAATTATCTTTCTATTTTGACCAACCTGAAGAAAAAAATAAACATTGCTAAGATTAGAACTAACTCTCATGAATTTCGGAGTGAAACTTGGCAGTGTTCTACTCCGAAGACTCCTTAGGATGATAGAATTTGTCAGCTTTGCGATACTAAGAAAGTGGAAGATGAAAAGAACTTTATTTTAGATTGTTCATCCCTTACTCACATCCGCTCACATTTCTCTAACATATGTCACACTTCAAATCTTCTTGACTTACTTAGTCAACCCAACTATAGTGATCTTGGTAAGCTTCTTTCCCTTCTTTTTGAGTAGAGAAAGAAGATTCTAAAAAAATACAATTAGATTCTCATTCTTAAGGTCCGATAGACCGCATTGGTCTTAGTGACATAGAAATAAGATTCTAAAGAATTACAATTAGATTCTCCTTCTTAAGGTTTGATAGACCTCACTGGTCTTAGTGGACGTTTGGTCTTAGTGGATGTTCTTCTTATTCTTCATCATCATTAATTTAAATATTTATAATAAATTATCATCATCATCATCGTCAATTTAAATATTTATAATAAATCATGAGCATCATCATCATCATCATTATCATCATCATTAGAATAAAAGTAAATATATATATTCAAATATTCTTAGTCTTATATTTAAAAGAGTTACAATAATTTTTAACATTATATTATAATTTGAAAAATCAAAGATTATAGCAATCAATTCATCTTTGAACAATTCATCATCGATTTTACATTAGTTATTCTTTGATTTTAAATATTTATTTGTTTTGTAATGTAAAATATTAAGAAACTATTTTTTATTTTAATTTTTGTGATATATTAAAATTTATTTTTGTATTATTGTATTTAATGAAAAAAATTGAAATCTTGTTGTGTAAGAAAAAAGACAAAAATATAAAATTATAGCAATCAATTCATATTTGATCCATTCATCATTAACTTTATATTAGTTATTCTTTGATTTTAAATATTTATTTTTTCGTCTAATGTAAAATATTAAGAAACTATTTTTTTTTTTTTAATTTTTGTGATATATTAAGATTTATCTTTATATTATTGTATTTGATGAAAAGAATTGAAATCTTGTTGTGTAAGGAAAATGACAAAAATCAAAGATTATAGGAATCAATTCATCTTTGATCAATTCATCATTGACTTTATATTAGTTATTCTTTGATTTTAAATATTTACTTTATTTTTTATTTTTATTTTTGTGATATATTAAAATTTATTTTTGTATTATTGTATTTGATGAAAAGAATTGAAATTTTGTGGGGTAAGAAAAAAGACAAAATAAAATGTACTTTTTCTTAGAAAAGTCAAAATTAAAACAGAATAAATTGAGGAGAAAAAAATCTTTATGGCTAATATAAAAAGTTAAAAATTGTGGCAAATGATTTTTCTCTACTTGAAACTCCTAATCTAACCATTTGAATATTCTTTTAAGATTATATACATTAATGTATATAATACAAATATAATAATATTCACATGAGGGCTTCCTTGGAGCCATGGTGGCACCTTTAAGTAGTGGCCAAACATGTGGTTGCATTCAAAGAGACTATTTTTAATGGTTTCATAACTGGTGTGTCCTTTTAAAATTCAAAGGATCTTAACTTGAGTAGTTTAGTGTTGGGTAGCGGATCCCCTGCATAACGGTTTTGGGGCTTAAAGCCCACAATTTAGAGTAATGATATTGTAAAAGTTCCGTGAAGTGCACGAAGCGTGAATTGTAATGGGTCAAGTCAAAAGGTTGTCCGCCCGAAAATAATGTAAAATAATAGAAAGCGAATCAGCCTTCCCATGGTCTGCGAACCATGGGAAGGTATAAATAGAGCAGAGTTCTAAGGATAGAAGATAGATTTTGATGAATATCTAATGTATTATGGGTTTGTGAATGTAATATTCACTCCAAATCTGTAAGTCCGAGTCGAGGGTGGTAGTTGTTAGAGTAGGCTCTGCAGCTGTGTGCGCAGAGGCCTGGTAGAGTCCGCAGTTGTGTGCGCGGACCCCTGCAGCTGAGTGCATAGGGTGGAACAGATTGTACTAAACAAACGATTAATAAAGATAAGAGTTTCTGATTTATTGTGCATTTGATCATAGATCTCTATGTTTATGCTTATGTTCTGAGTTAATGCTTATCTGTAAGATTTATGGTTGCGCGCACTAGTTATAACTGTTGAATGTTTGATTAAATACCTTAAGAGTTAGATCAGATCTATAATAAACACATTACTAATAAGAAATCTAAGAAGTGTCTTGTCTCCGAGCTACGCGAAGGCCAGACAGTTGTGCAGAGTAGCACAAGTGTGCAAATCGAGTTTCGACCCTTCCAGTCCTCATCAAGACATCCCTAGGGTGCAGAAACCTGGTTCTAGCACCCTCCCATACTACCTCAGGTGAGACTTCAGTTCGCGCTCCGCGGATTGTTGCCGAAAGGGCCGGTAGTATGGGACTTGTTTGGACAAAACACTTTCGAACCTGGGTTAGGTGCCATCAAGCCAACAAATGGTTCCATTGTTGGGACTTGGATCTACCTAAGGGATGTCTGATGTAGGAACGCTAGAACCCTATGAAGAAAGAGTTCGAAGATTGGTTGGGTTAGAAGCTTTACGAGTTCGTGGTGCAAGAAAAAAAAACCCCACAGATATCTAAGAAGAGGTGGCTGGATCGCTACATATACATGGAAATCCACGAGATCTTCTTCGTGTCCTCCTCGTTAGAACTATATGAGTGGATCATGAGGTTAGCTGACAGTTAAGGAAGGTGCAAACTCGATCAATAGTTAGTGTGGTCCCCAGAGTTGGTGTGTAGGCTAGAGGCATCTGAAGATAAAATTGCATGAGCAATAGATCATTGGCTGGATTGGATAATAGGAAGGCTTATCACCGAGTTCGCGATAGACACAACTGTGAGCAATAGTGAAGCGGAGCGGTGTTTCCTCAAAGGACCGCGAGGTAGGTACATCAAATCCCTGAATACCTGGATTAAGATGCTGTTATGTGAAAAACGAGTGATGCGAATCCATTAATGAGTGGAACGACGCAGAGAGGGAGGGTCTACAAGGGTATCGAAGAGTTAGGACGAGAGGACGAGGAAGAGCGCGCTTGGGCTTCTCCAGGGAGTGCAGTCAGTTTGATTAGGCAACGCATTCCACAGCTATCATCCTCGCTAACACCACCACTTGCGTCACCTCCTTCACCCCCATCTTCGCCCACACTGCCTCCGCCATCCCAGAAGTTTAACAAGGTGAACATGATCAAGTTGCTTGTATTCAGAGGAGTAGGAAGCGAAGATCCAGATCAGTTTTGGTTCGTAGTACGAGCAATATGGGAAGTGCACAGAGTTACAAATGATAACATTAAAAAGGCCACCCTAGTTAGTGTGCTACAGGATCACACGCTGACTTAGTACATCAAGCACTTAGTACATCAAGCACTCGAATGATCATCTGAATGCCGAGATAGCGGAAATCCAGATTACATTAAATATAGAATTTAGTCGACCGAAATCAAAAACGCAGTTGATTATTGGATTCAAGGATATCACAATGCTTCCAGGAGAAACCCCTGGGATCTAGATCAGAGACTAAAGAGTACGATCTAGGAGGCTAACATGACGCTGACGGATGCGCAGCACCGCGAGTGGTTTGTGGCGTCTTTGATGCCACATCTAAGAACAATGCTGTCACAGCAAAAGATCTCAACCCAGGTTGAAGCATTAGAGATAGCGATGAGGTTGCATGAAACTCCAATACAAGATCCTGGGTTGGGAGTTTAGCAAATGCACACGCAACTACAAAACCTATGCTTGAAGATGTAGAGTTTGAAACAGGATAGTGTGCCCCGGCCAGAAGTATGAGAAGAACTATGGTGCATGAAATGTAGAAGCCAGGGCTATGACAAGGATCATTGTCAGGTATTCGCAAACTATTTGGTAGGGGGGGCGATGCCGTTAAGACCAGAGGCGCAGGCAGGACCAAGTGTAGCGGCCGCGCTCTGGTGCGGGATCTGTCAGGTAGGAGGAAAGCACACGACAGACAACTGTCATCTATTACAGAAGTATACACAAACCCCCCAGCAGCTATTTTGCAATTTTTGTAGATCGGTGGGCCATGATGAACGAAACCATCGGAGTTATGAATTGTTGATGGATCAAACGCTTGCCTACAGGATGCAGACTGAGGCACGAGGTTAGGATCCAGCCGCCGCAATAACGCGTGGTGGGTTCCAGGGACGAGGACGGGGATGAGGAGGAATGGGACCCGGAAGAGGCCGTGGATAGTTAATTTGTTACAATTGTGGGGGACGTGGGCACTACGCGCGTGACTATATGAACACGTCCAAAACGTGTTGTCCGTACTATTATCAGTTTGATCATGAAGTGGTAGATTACCCCACACTAATTGCATAGATGCGTGAGAAAGGAGTGCTTCAATCTACTTCAGCATAGAACATCCAAATGATGAGGTCTGAACCATGCGAAGAAGACCCCAATGTGAACATGGTGCTCAGAAGCGGTGCAACCATAGGAGAAGATAAGGGGAAGCAACCTGAGGAGAATACATGGGTTCACAAGGCTCCTACAAAGCAACCGGAGTTTGACTTGGTACGCGCAAAGGAGACATTTATGGAAGCTAAGAGGAGCTTTGCGAAGGCCTCTACTTTAGGTAGTAAGGATCAAACTAAGCTAGAAATGGATCCTTCTATGCTAACTACCTTTTTAGAGACATGCATGAAGCTACTATGGGACAATAAAGTAGTTAAGGATTACAAGAGCTAATAACTAGGTGCGCAAGATTGGGCGAACCACGCGTGGTCTGAAAACTAGGAAAGCATGCTTTGCGCACTAGGTGGGAAATGCGAATGACAACACAGATTGGTGAATTTGAGATGGATCAGGTCATCCTGGACTTAGGTTCAGATGTGAATGTGCTACCTAAACAGACATGGGAACGCATGGGTAGGCCCGCATTAAAATGGTCTCCTATTCAATTACGGATGGCGAACCAACAGAAGATCTTGCCCATGGGGAGTTTGCAAGGAGTCACAATGGACATCGAAGGCGCAAGCACACAAACAAATTTTGATGTAATAGAAATTGTGGATGACAGTAACCCTTACCCCACATTGTTAGGGATAGACTGGGCCATGGACATGAATGGAATCATCAACCTGAAGAGACGAAAAATGATAGCCGAGAAAAAGTCTCTACGTGTAGTAGTTCCATTGGACCCAGCCGAAGGAGTGTGCTACATTGAACATATGCACGATGAGGATAGTGACAATGAACTGGACTACATCTACCAGATCACAGCGCAAGACTAGGATTTGGTGAATTCGACAGCGGATGGGAGACTCTCATTTGAATGCGACAGTTCTTGCACGTCGGATTCAGATGAAGAGATAGAGAGATGGCAGAACCAATTGCATGAAGTAACAATGCTAAATTGTAATATGATGGTTAGATCACTGCGACACATGACTGAAGCAAGGGAACTGCCAACCAATGAGGGTGCAACGAACGTGGAGGAATCCGTAGACCATTGTGAAAAGATGATACTGGAACGGAAGCGGCTTGGTGCGCAAACAAGGGCACTATGCGTGACAACTGCACTGGGGTGGAATACACATCAGAAGAATAGGTGGACCTAGAGCGAATGTAGAAAGCGGGTGTGTGTACAGCTTGGACGAAAAAGTGGCTTGAGTGTCCACCAGTGGCATAGGATGCAGATGTATGTTGTGAAACCACCTACCTGACTAACAATCAAAAATCAGAATCCACCACGACAGCAGGAAAAGTGACGCATTCCATTAGCTGTTCGCGACAAAGCAATCAAAAAAACAGGTGGGAGCATGAATAGGATTCGCCAGATGAAACAAACCAATAAGAATATGCATATACCAAGGGTTCGATGGGCATATAGGACCATAAGTAAAAAGAGGAGTGTGAAGCTGATCCTATCATTGATAAGACAAGATGAAATTAGGAGGACAACAAAAGCTCCCCAGACCATAGGCCCCGCAGTTCGGACAGGACGCGAGGACTGAAGTAAAGGAATTCGGCAGTTATAGGAAGCCATTCGGTGTGAGAGCTTGAAACTTCGCAAACTTGATGAAGAATGGGCATGGCTGAGGAGGAAAAGCATGAGATTGGATGAAGAAGTCAGCAAACTAAGCACTGGAGTCGCACAAGTGGGCCACGTGGAATTAAGCATAAGGGGACTAGGCCTGGTCGGCCCTACTACTACATTGGAACAAGTTGTGACCCTGATATCATGGCTACAATCACACCGTACTGAACAAGGAAGTGTAGAATGTGATGCGCTACTGAATAAAAAGGTACTCGAAGGGTGCCCGTAGCCCGGGCTAGCAGGGAAGTGGAAGTCTCGCACGTGGGGCGCGACCACCTGACTATATGTGGAAAGCATAGTCTCAACGCTCCAAGTAGTTGGAAGGAGGCGCGGGACTATAAACAAGTATACAGGAAAGCTGCGCAGAAAGGAGGTTTCGCGCAGGACCAGCCGGTCATCAAAATTGCAGTCATGCAGAAGAGGCTGCGCTGCCGCGTGGAAAGGATGGGAGGTCAAAGTTGACGTCACTGTTCATGACAAGAAGTCCGATTTACGACAGAGAGGAGCGGGCGGTGGGCCATTAAGACAAGAATTCCGAGCTAGATATGAAAAGATCTGCTGCCAAGAAGATATTAATGACTCAGAAGTGGAAGGAAGGGTCAAATTCAAATTCACACGTTCCTATAAAACCCTTGGGGTAGCCCCACAACAACACTTGCATATTTGAGATTCGATCCAGTGCAGAACAGCAAACACCGAGCTACCTGGCCACCCATGAGTATGTAACCGAGCGGATCCAAGATAGAAACCATGTCTCGAACTAGAGTAAGATGCGCGGAAGAGCCGTATCTAACCCAGGAGGAGCCGGGAGAGGCAGCCGCTACCCCAAAGGTTCCAAAGTCCCCATGCATGCCACAACCCCAAAAAGACAAGTAGACTATGGGGCTAGTCCAGGTATCACCACGATTCAGTAAACCGTCAATGGCAGAAAAGGGCAAAGCAATCACCACTGAACTCGAGGAGGAAGAGGAAGATCTACAAGACCTGATCGCTCAGATTGAAGCACAGGATGAGGAAGAGGAAAATGGTTCCCAAGTACCTTCCGCAATAGTGCTACCACCATATATCTCTCCATGGAAAGGGACAGCCAAGATACCAAAGGACCTGAAGACCATGAAGAGTACGCTCCAGACTCCGCTTCTTCTGGGTGAAATAAGGTTTGACAGTCTGCTGCTGGGTCAGGTATCGAATATCAAGTTTGAAGATTGGGATCTTGTGGATGGTGAGAAGTTCCCTCAATTGGTCGCGGAGAAATTACTACCGCAGAAGTGGTTATGGGGTGTGGAGAAGGCGGGATTACTCAATATGAGGTGGATACCCCACTATCACCGCGCGACCATCACAATTTTTGTTATTCGCCAGTTACTATGTCTAGTACATGATGGATATCTCTGGCTGGAGGAATTGATTTCCATCACGGCTGATTTAATACACCGAATTTCCCAGCTGCCTACTAAGGGAAATGATCATGCAGCCATAGCCGGAACGAGTAGTGATGTGGGCCTCGCAGAAGCCATGAAGGCTAAATATAAGTTGGAAAAGCGGAAGCGAGGGTATGTAATAGCAAGCATCAAAGACTGAGGGGTACGTGTCGCCACCCAGTTACTGGCCACTAAGCTCATGAGCAAATGCCGTGCAGACGAGGTGCTCGCCTCTATCATTGTGCTTGCAGTATAATGTGCAGAAGGGGTTCAGTTCAACTGGGCACAATTTCTATGTGACAAATTTTTGACGAATTGTCGAGAAGCACAGGAGAAAGGTAAGAATTTCCATTACGCACTATTTCTCATAACAATCCTACTGGTTGCAGGGAGCTCGAAGACCATCACTGCACTCAGAAACGAGATTTGGAGGCTCAGGAAATGTCCATGGAGTAGGAATTACAGGGGAAAGTGGAGACACAGGAACGCACGAACCTGAGCACCGCATCGACTCAAATTAAGAGACCATGCATCCAACAGTAGCCACCTGCATGCAAAAAGATGAAGATAACAAGAACTTTGGAGGGAGATCTTCTTGCCAGTAGTGTACAAGTGCGTGATCTCACTAAGGGTGCTCTGGAGGAATTAATGACAGAGCAGACAACTTTGTTAGGGGTGCTCAGAGTGCAGCTAAAGGCATTATAGGTGCGACCCCCAGGAGGGATGATACCGAACCTAGCGAATGATACATCTGCAGCTGAGAAAATGGTGCACACCCACACAATGAACACTTTAGTGTTGCCAACAGGTGTCGTCATAGCAGAAGCCGAAGGTGACATGAGGAGTTGGGGGTTGAATTTGGTCGCCTTTCCCAGAGAGACCCTATACTAGCTGCAGGATGGGGTAACTGCTGAGCTTCGCGTGAGGGAAGGCCGCGCCCTCGAGGTATTGACAGAGTAAAAGGGAAACTTGGAGCATGTCAGTCTCTAGCGTGATGACTTGGTCACACACAACCATGAATTGGAACAAGCAATGGCAGAGGTCTGTAGCAGTGTAACAGAATTGGCTGTGCTAACAGAGCTCCCAGCAGCTGAAAAGATTCATCACATGGCCGCAGGATTTCGTAAGGCCCAAGAGGAAGCTGCCAAAGCTCAGTGGGAATTGAACTTGCATATCGCAGAGCTAAGGCTGAAAGCACAGCCCCCTACACCACTGGAAGTTAGAGAGCAGCGCCGCTGCGCCCTTCAAGCAGGATTGGAAGTAATAGAGCGCGCTATACAGGATTGCATGGGATTGTTGGATCAGTCCCTTCTTACACTCACATCACTACAAGAAGACCCAACGTTGCAGCAGGTAGAAACAGAAGTACAGGAGTTACAGAAAGCTTACAACAATGTTAGGGGGATTGTGCAAATAGTCGCTCTCACTCAGCTCTTAGCCAAGATGAGGGAGGCCCAAGCCATGAAGGAACTGGTGGATGCCACGTGCCAGAAAGAAGCCAGGCTTAAAGCATGCATCCAGCCTTGGCTGGAGGAAGCGTTCATGATCACCACTATGATTGAGGGGAAGCTGACTCAGCTGCAGGACACATATGCCCTAGGACAGGAAGGTGCCTCCGACAATGCATCAGAAAGTTGCGCACAAGTGATACAATGGATAGCGGAAGAATGTGTGGTAGATATCAACACAGTGTGGACGTTGTTGGATGGACTCTGAGCCAAGATCACCGCACCAGCCGAGTGACTTGGGACAAGTCACGATGATTGTGTTGGGGGCCTGTTGGGTAGCGGATCCCCGCGTAACGGTTTTTGGGCTTAAATCCCACAATTTAGGGTAATGATATTGTAAAAGTTCCACGAAGTGCGAGGAGAACGAATTGTAATGGGTCGAGTCAAAGGGTTGTCCGCCCGAAAATAATATAACATAATAGAAAGAGAGTCAACCTGCCCATGGTCCACGGACGATGGGAAGGTATAAATAGAGAAAAGTTCTAAGGATAGAAGGTAGCTTTTGATGAAGATCTGATGTAATATAGGTTTGTGAATGCAATATTCGCTCCGAGTCTATAAGTCCAAGTCGATGGTGGTAGTAGTTAGAGTAGGCTCTGCAGCTATGTGCACAGAGGCCTAGTAGAGTCTGCAACTGTGTGTGTGGACCCCTGCAGCTAAGTGCGCAGGGTGAAACAGATTGTACTGAACAGAATATTAATAAAGATAAGAGTTTCTGATTTATTGTGAATTTGATTGCAGATCTGTATGTTTATGCTTATGTTATGAGTTTATGCTTATCTGTAAGATTTATGGTTGCGTGCGTTGGTTATAACTGTTGAATGTTTGATTAAATACCTTAAGAGTTAGATCAAATCTATAATAAACACATTACTAATAAGAAATCTAAGAAGTGCCTCGTCACCAAGCTACGCAAAGGCCAGGCAGTTGTGCAGAGTAGCGCAAGTGCACATATTGAGTTGTGACCCTTCTAGTCCTCATCAAGACATCCCTAGGGTGCGGAAACCTAGTTCCAACACCCTCCCATAATACCTCGGGTGAGACTTCAGTTCGTATTCCAAGGATTATTGCCGAAAGGGCCGGTAGTATGGGAATTGTTTGGCTAAAACACTTCTGGACCTGGGTTAGGCCCCATCAAGCCAACATTTGGTCTACAATTTGCTTCCTCAACTTAGTTAATTTAATTCTGAGAGACATGATTAGCATTTATGAAATATTTGTATCTGTTATATTTATTATTAACATAGTATAAAATATATATTTATTTTATTTTCAAAACAATATTCTATTAAAATAAATCAATATCTCAATTATTTCACTACTTAATATAGATTTGACAAATAAAATGTAAAAAAAATACTATTCATCGTATATAATTTAGGAGACATCAAAAATAAAATAAAAAAATATGTGTGTATGTTTAACCTTTTTAAAATATATGAATATATGTTATTTTTATTATTTATACCATATAGACTTAGATTATCTAGAGAATTTTGGAGAAATATTGAGACGATCTAAAAGCAATTCATAACCTACAACCTCAAGATCAAGGGAAATAATTCTGATCCTCTCCTCCTCGTCAAAGTTGACATCTCGCCTATTGAAAGCAGGGCTATGTTTAAATATCTAATGTATAAGAAGAAAATTTACAACATGGAATCCAAGAGGCTTCCTAAAATTGCTTCTAACTTTAGTCCAAACCCCCACCTTTGCTCAAGTGTGGGTGACATAAGGATGCCTAGTGTTCGCTCAGTCGCTGGGGGATAAATGACGAGATCATCCTCAGAAGCATGGATAGTGTCAAAGATACCATCACCTCCAAATTTAAGTATAAGTTATGGGATGATAAAGAGATTGAGGGTAAAAGGAAGTTAAGATATTATATGGAGGTGATCAACCCCACCGTGGAGAACCATAATTATCTTTCCATTTTGACCAACTTAAAGAAAAAAATAAACATTGCTAAGATTAGAACTAACTATCATGAACTTAAGAGTGAAACTAGGCAGTGGTCTACTCCGAAGACTCGTTGGGATGATAGAATTTGTCAGCTTTGCGATACTAAGAAAGTGGAGGATGAAAAGAACTTTATTTTAGATTGTTCAGCCCTTACTCACATCCACTCACATTTCTTTAACATATGTCACACTTCAAATCTTCTTGCCTTACTTAGTCAACCCAACTATAGTGATCTTGGTGCGCTTCTTTCCCTTCTTTTAGAGGAGAGAAATAAGATCCTAAAAAACTACAATTAGATTCTCATTCTTAAGGTTCGATAGACCACTTTGGTCTTAGTGGACGCTTTCTTTTTTAGCAGAGAAATAAGATTCTAAAGAATTACAATGAGATTCTCCTTCTTAAGGTCTGATATATTGCATTGGTCTTAGTGGACATTTGGTCTTAGTGGATGTTCTTCTTCTTCTTCATCATCATCATCAATTTAAATATTTATAATAAATTATCAACATCATCATCATCATCATCATCATCATCATCATCATCAATAAATATATATATATCAAGGATTCTTAGTCTTATATTTAAAAGAGTTACAATAATTTTTGACATTATATTATAATTTGAAAAATCAAAGATTATAGCAATCAATTCATCTTTGACCAATTCATCATCGATTTTATATTAGTTATTCTTTGATTTTAAATATTTATTTATTTTCTAATGTAAAATATTAAGAAACTATTTTTTTATTTTAATTTTTGTGATAAATTAAAATTTATTTTTATATTATTGTATTTGATGAAAAGAATTGAAATCTTGTTGTGTAAGGAAAATGACAAAAATCAAAGATTATAGGAATCAATTCATCTTTGATCAATTCATCATTGACTTTATATTAGTTAATTTTTTTTTTTTAAACATTTACTTTCTTTTTCATTTTAATTTTTGTGATATATTAAAATTTATTTTTGTATTATTGTATTTGATGAAAGAGTTGAAATTTTGTGGTGTAAGAAAAAAGACAAAATAAAATGTAATTTTTTTTTTAGAAAAGTCAAAATTAAAATGGAATAAATTGAGGAGAAAAAAATCTTTATGGCTAATATAAAAAGCTAAAAATTATGGCAAATGATTTTTCGCTACTTGAAACTCCTAATCTAACCATTTGAATATTTTTTAAGATTATGTACGTTAATGTATATAATAAAAATATAATAATATTCACATTAGGGCTTCCTTGGAGCCATGATGAAACCTTTAAGTAGTGGCGAGACATGTGGTTGCATTCAAAGAGACTATATTTAATGGTTTCATAACTCGTGTGTCCTTTTAAAATTCAAAGGATCTTAACTTGAGTACTTTGGCCTACAATTTGCTTCCTCAGCTTAGTCAATTTAAGTCTAAGAGACATGATTAGCATTTATGAAATATTTGTATATGTTATATTTATTATTAACATAGTATAAAAAATATATTTATTTTATTTTCAAAACAATATTCTATTAAAATAAATCATTATCTCAATTATTTGACTACTTAATATAGATTTGACAAATAAAATGTAAAAAAAAATACTATTCATAGTATATAATTTAGGAGACATCACTCAATTATAGAACATCTTGTTACTCTTAGGGTCATTGCGGAGGAATACAACAATTATAACACTAATATCATATGTTGTTTTGTTGACTTTAGAAAAAATTTCGACATTGTTCTTCACAATAAGGTATGGAAGAGATTATAAGAAATAAGTCCCTCCCAAGTCGAGCTTTGTTGTGACTATGCATTGCCAAGCTCAGGACCATCGAGGCTTGGTGAGAAGAAATTCCTTGTAATATCAAAGTTAAGCAACAATGTCCCTTATCCCCTAATATTTTTGGCATTTACATTGATAGGCTAGAAGAGTGAAAGATGTGATGGCCCTGGGCTCACTTGTATGGTCATTACTCTTCTCTTTTATGCTCACTATATCATTATTTTAGCTAGTAAGCATAGCAATATTGACAAATAACTAAAAATCCTCCATGGTTACTAGTCCAAGGTGGGTATGTTTGTTAATACCAGCAAGAATAAAGTCATGATAAGAAAATCCAAAAAGATCAACTATGATAATTTCATTTATGATAATAACTACTTGTAGAAATCCTTTTATATACATATTTGGGAATTGACATTGATCATCAGCTCAATTGGAATTACAGTATTGAGAAAAGGATAATTGTACATTGGAAAACCTATTATGGGCTTGAAGTGTTAATAGATCTCTAGGTATGTAGAAAAAATAGTACCTCTTTGAGACTTTCGCCAGATATGTTACTTTATATGGATGTGAGGCTTGGGGTTGTAGTATATCTAAATAATCGTGGAGGAAGATTGAGGTGATCCAAAAGCAATTTATAACCTACAATCTCAAGATTAAATGGAATAGTCCCTACCTTATCCTCCTTATCCTCTTGACTAAAGATAGACTTTCCCCCATTAAAGGCATAGCTATGATTAGGTATCTCATGTACAAGAAAATGTTATACAACATGGAATCAAAACGATACCATAAAATTACTTCTAACTCAAGCCAAAACCCACACCTCTGGCTCAAGTGAAGGTGGCATAAGAATGTCCAATATTTACTAGACTATTGGGGGGTAAAGGAGGAGATCATATTAAAGAATAAGGATAATATTAAAAATATTATTATTTCAGATTGAATGATAATTTGTGGGAAGATAAGGAGTTAGAGAGAAAAAGGAAAATAAGGTATTAGGACGAGGTGACCAACCTCAATCTTGAAAACCATAATTATATTTTTATCTTGACTAGTGCTAATAAGAAAATGAACATTCCTAAGATAAGAAATAATTCTCATGAGCTTCATAATGAAATCGGAATTTTGTCAATCCCTAAGAGCCCTTGGTATGAGAGAGTTTTTCAACTTTGTGATGTTAAGAGGGTTGAATATGAGAAACATTTTCTCTTCAATTTCTTGGCTCTTACTCACATGCGCTCTAATTTTCCAAATCTTTTCCACAATACTAACCTTCTTGAATTGCTAACTCAACAAAATTAAGGTGATTTAGGAATGCTTCACTCCCTTATTTTCGATCATAAAAATAAAATTTTAAAGCATATCAATTAATCTCTTACTTTTTTGAGGTTTGATAGACCATATTGGTCTTAGTGGACATTAATCATCATAATCATGATAAATTTAAAACTAGTTAAAACTAGTACAACCACATTAAAGATATTAATGTGGATGATATAGCGGAAGGCTTTATAAATATAACCAAAAATACTATTGCAACACCAAAAATGCCTTACTAATGCACACATTTACGTGATTAACCATGTATAAAAAGGTTATGGGTCAACTTTAATGTCAGGAAAAAAAGAAGAAGAAGAAGAAGAAGAAGGAATTATAAGTGAATGTTATAAATAATAATGAGGAACTTATCATGGAGGAACTTATTGGAATTGGAATAATCTCAAATCCCTAGGAAATTGGTGGGTGGGGAGCCACCTCACACAAATCTAATTTTTTAAATTTATTAAAAGTAATGCACCATTTTTCTATGTAAAATTTGTTTTTATATAAATGAATGTTATAAATAATAATGAGGAACTTATTATGGATGAAATTATTAGAATTGGAATAATCTCAAATCCCTATGAAATTTGTGGGCGGGAGCGAGGTGGTACGACTCTAATTTTTCAATTTATTAAAATTCAATGCAACATAACAAACTCTTTAATACACTACAGTCGTTGATAAGCATTAAGACTAAGCATATTCTTAGCATATTCCATTGAAAATAAATCTAGGCCCTCAATTAAAAAAATTATCAAAAAGTCAACAGATCCTCATCCACCTTAAGTTGAAATAAGAAGCCTTCGACAATTATATTAAAAAATAAAACAAAATAATAAAATAAAATTGATAATTGTGACATAACATCAAGGAGTGTATTAACATAGCACCCCATCATTGTCTATCCAAGACCCAATGGACATTAATTAAAACATTTTGACTTAGTCAAATTACATAAAATAAAAATAAAAGTAAATAAAATAAAATAAATAATTATAGTTACAATTAATAATTAAACCACCCTAGATCCATCTTAGTTCTAGTTCTATCTATGTTGGGAGGGATGAGATCTCTTGAGATGAAAATCTCTTTTGGAGTGAAAAGAGATTTGATCCAGCTTCATAGATTCAACTTTAATTGGAGCTAGGCTCATTGCACCTATATGTTCCCAATATGGAAGAGATAAGATGTCATCCTATCCTATTGTGTCTTGTTATGTTATGTAAACATTTTGACTCAATTAAATTACATAAAAATTAAATTAAAAAATAAAATAAAATAATTAAAATTAATTATTAATTAAAACATTTTGATTCACTCAAAATCCACCTGTGAGATAAACACAAAATATGTGCAGGATCATCATTAGAACCATCATAGAGGAGGTTTCTCAAAACATCTATGCCAAGGCTTGTAAGGCCTTGCAGTTTTCCATGTTATGAGTATTTCCCTAGTAGAAGTCACAGAACAAGGTCACTAGGGTAGGTGATGGTGGCATTACCAATGCAGTTTACTCTAGGTCTAGATAACACTTTACAAGCTTAAAAGGTGACTCCAATGGAGGTCATTAGACAATATGGTATAGATTTAGCAATTCATGTGTTAGTGATAGTGACAACGGATATGCATATTGGGTAGCTAGAACTATAGTTATCTAGCCTAAGGGAGCAAGTCACATATTTTATAAATCCCATTGGTGGTGGGGGAAAGAAAAAAAATATTCAGGAAAATTTACTTAGGTCTGCCTTTGCATCTGTGATAGCTCATTGGTATGAAAAAAACCATTCTCTTTTGATGTCATGAATCAACTGTAGCAATAGATCGAGATGCGATCCCACTTTCTATTATCCCTTCATATACCTATAATGACCTTAATGCCCTTCCTTCACAAATTGTTGACGTTAATATGTTCACGATCAATTGGATTGAAACTATACCATCATCATTGGCTGGAATTGGGATATCCACGAGATCTGGATCACAATCTGTATCAACCAAGCAAATTGTCGGAATACCCAAAGTTCTACATTCCCAAAGAGCAATGGATTCTTCTAGTTGATTGGTAATTATTGTGATATCGCGTAAGCTCATCATGCATCTAATCCCACCTAGATATTTCTGCAATTGGTCTAATTGCCTCTTGAGCATAAATACTTCTCTTTTGGAAGTTGATTGAATCGTCCCATATCTTGTTCTTTTTTTAAATCCTTAAACTTCTGAAGTCTTGTCTATGTAGTAGACTAATAGTTAACATACCACCAAGCCATTTTCTATTTACATAATAATATCGAGCTTCTGTAGAAGATGATGCTACTAAATTAGTTGCTTGATATTTCGTATCAACTATTAGGAATTGTTTTCCTCTATTTTCTATATCAAACACCAGATCACAAGCTTCTGATAAAGAATGAGCAATTTTAGCCAGATTTATAATATGAGTATCTTTATGCTCTGTAAAAATGGAAGGTGCCATCTTAGGTTTCCATTTCCTAGTTTTATGCCCTAAATGAACTCTTTCTTCCATCATCTCTTCCAAATCAATGTTCCAATATCTTTTGCTCATTCTCATTTGCTTTCCTCCTCAAAATAGTGAAATAACATGTAGCGTAATATCTAATTATTCCAATGGAATAAATTACATCTCAAAGATTGCCTATATGTCTAGTACGTGGTAGAAATGTTCTCACTCATAGAATATTTTATATTCTTCCTATTATAGAAGAGATATTCATGAACATAATAAGAAGTCTCTTTCTCAAGACTATTTTTCAAATATATATTAATAATTTTATTTATTATATATTTTTATAAAAACAATTTTTTTTTTTAATTAATAAATTAATAAATTCTATTATAAAATATATAAAGTTAGATACAACGGTCCCAGGTTCACTGGTATGGTCATTACTCTTCTCCTTTATGTTAACGATATCTTTCTTTTAGCTAGGAACCAAGACGATGTCGACAAACAATTTATAATCCTCCAATATTATTACTTTGAGATGGCTATGACTCTTAATACCGACAAGATCAAATTCATGATAATAAATCCAAAAATCTCAACTATGACAATTTCATTTATGATAATAACTATTTTGAGAAATGTTCTTCATACAAATATGTGGGAATCGTCATTCATCATTAACTCAATTAGAATTATAACATTAAGTAAAAGATAATTTGAGGTTGGTGAGATTATTATGGGCTTAAAAACAATTGTAAGTCAACAAATTTTTAGGCATGGAGTAAAAAAAGTACTTCTTTGGGACTTTAGCCACCCCTGTTATTTTATATGGATGTGAGGTTTGAGGTTTTTGTATATCTAGAGAATCATGGAGGAAGATTGAGTTGATCCAAAAGAAATTTGTAACCTTTAGACTAAAGATTAAAAGAAATACCCCGAACCTTTCCTCTTGATTAAAGCTAACATTTCCCCTATTCAAAGCAATACTATGATAAGATATTTCATGTATGAGAAGAAGCTATACAACATGGAAGCCAAGAGGTATCCTAAGATTTTTTCTAACTCTAGAAAAAACTTGCACCTCCAGCTCAAGTGAGGTTGGCATAAGGATGTACAATCTTGGCTTGACCACTGGGGGCTAAAGGAGGAGATAATCTTGAAGAATAAGGATAATATTAAAAATATTGTTACTTCCAAATTTAAATATAAGTTGTGGGAGGATAAGGACTTAGTGGGAAAAAGGAAGCTAAGGTATTATAATAAGGTGATCAACCCCAATCTCAAAAACTAGAATTATCCTTATGTCTTAACAAGTGCTCAAAAGAAAATCAACATTTCCATGATAAGAACTTATTCTCATGAGCTTCGAAGTGAAAGCAAGTGTTGGTCTATTCCAAAACACTTTGGGAAGAAAGAGTTTGTCACCTTTACAATACTAAGATGGTTGAAGATGAAAATAACTTTCTCTTGGATTTCCCAGCTCTTACTCACATCTGTTCTAATTTTCAAAATATTTTCCACACTAGAAACCTTCTTGACTTGTCAAGTCAAAAAAACTACAATGATCTAGGAACGCTTCTCTCTCTTCTTTTCAATCATAGAAATAAAATGTTAAAGAATCTCAATTAATTTCCTACATTCTTAAGGTCCAATATACCATATTGGTATTAGTGGATGTTAATCACGAACACCATCTTAAAATTCCTTATGAACAAGGTATCTTACATCTTTTTTGAGAAAAATAAATAAATTTTCTTATGAATATTTTTATAATGTATACAAACACATACTAGTTTTGAGAATATTGTTGCATAGACTTTAGCGGTTAAATATTTATGGGGAGGTGGGTACATTGTCTTACAAGAAAGGAGATATGATATACCAATTTAGTGTCTAGATTGGTCGTGACTTTATTATTATTATTATTATTATTACATATAAATGGAAAATTTAGCAACAAAAAAAAGGGTGGTGGGCATATATTTATGAATGAATGTCATCATCATAGTTGTATTGATAATGATGAATTTTGCTCACCAATATTAATTTTGATTTACAAAATTTATAATATACATTAGTTATATTGATTTATAATGTTATTTTTATGAAAATACTTGATTTTTGTTTACTTTTTGTTAATTAATATGTTATTGAGTTTGCCTATTTTCCAAATATTTTGAAAGCTACATTTAATATCTTTGTAGATTAAACACTCAATGGGAGTGTTTCATCCTCTACACGATTCATGATGTAGGAGCATCACTAGTGTAGAAGTAATCCTGCATCTTCAATTCTACTTGAAATTATAAATTTTGTTGCTTTATGTGTTGTAATATCTCTAGAATTTAGAGAAATTAGATGAAGCAAAGATTGTTTCCAAGTAGTTTGATCATGGAAAAAACATAACAAATCAAACCAATTAATTTAATTATATAGGTTTAGCATACCAAAGTCAACCTTAATGGACAATGATCTTCCTCTCCATAGTTAATAATGAGAATTAGGAATATCCCTTTGATAAGTAATCACAAGGTTGTTCTAGTCTTTCTATTAGGAGAGAATTGTCTATGATTATTGGGAAGCCAAAGTCTATCTTCGGGCATTGTCCCTCCTCTAATGTGACAAAGCATGTGTTAATTTATTCCTTTAAGGATTCGTAGATTCAATCTAAATTAAAAGGGAATGGATCTTCTTGTGGTGCAATGTTGGTGACCTCTTCTTTCTCTACTACAACATTAACCTTTTAACTGGAGAGGGAAAATATTCCTAATATTTTGTTGGACATATAATAGGTTGAATTGGATCTTTTCCATTTCAAGGATCCCAACAAGATATGAAATATTAAGGCTTTTTGGCCTTCGCTGCAGAAGCTACAAGTGAATCCATTGACTCATGCCATGATTTTTGACAAGGTAGGAATGTGAAAATAATGTATGTAATCATTGAATATAAGTAATATTCATAACACCTTTTAGCACTGAAGACCTTGATTTGGAATTTAAACAATCCCTCAATTGAGTTCCTTTTTTGGATCTAATAATAATTTTTTTTTTGTATCTAGAGGAATCAACAATTGGGACTAGCTCATACTCGTGTGACATGGGATTGATTTTGACCACTACAACTATAACATTTAGGTGAATTATGTGTGCCCCCACACATATCCCACACGGTATATCCGGGGGATTTGAACCTTGAAAAACATACTTTACATAAGACTTAATATCATGGCCATCACCAATCGAGTTTCCCCTAGGGGTTGGATCCAATAACCCCTTAATTGAGGTGTTATACAAGGTGTTGGGGTCTTAGAGTCACACTATGTTATGCTATAATCTAGATCCTGGGAACATCTAAATTTTATTTTAGTTTTCTAGTTTTAAAAGATTTTGTGCCTCTTGAAAATCTATGAAAGAGCAAAGTTTAGCTTTAATTATGCTATGTATATCTCTGCATATTTCCAAGTTTGAGTGTTCATGCACATTGGTTTTAACATAAAATTTTAATAAGGAAAAAAGTATGAAGAGCATATCTCTGCAATCCAAATCATATTTTCAATTTTTGTTTTATGATCTTTGTTTCTTTTGAGAATTTTAGGTATGGAAGTGTCAATAATTGAAAGTGTGTTGTTGGGTATAATTTCCACATGTTTTCAGGTTAGAGTATTCATGTTTCTTAGGTTTGAAAAAATGATAAGGAGGGTTGTATTGAGAAAAGAAAATATGAACAATAGATTTCAACAAACTGAGACGAGAAATTAAGAATTCATTTCATCCTACTGATATCAAGTGAACAATTGAGAAATTATGAGTTCAACTGTAAGAAATCGCAATAAGTTGAATTATACATTTTCATTTCAACCCATGTAAAAGTTTACCAAAATAATAAATATAATCTTCATAATCTTGATAAATCCCACAAAAATTAAAGAAAACAACCTTACAAATTCAGAATTATCTTTAATTCATAATCACATTTAGATTGCATGAAAAATCAAGTTTACAACATTATCTTCAATGAAAGACTACTGTAATTGTATTGATATTGAGCAAAATTCAAATTACAACATGGGTTTTTAAAATTATATGGAACACATTGATAACCCATGACATACTTCAGAATTCCTCCCTTTGCAAGAGCTTCAAAATATCCCAACATTTTCCAAAAACAATTGACATAGTTTCCATACATTAGAAATTTCTCTCCCTTTATTACATCAAAATGAGGCCTATATATAGGCTCTCAAGACCCAACACCCTAACCCTAAACCACTAGTGGTATTTAGTAACCACTAGGAATATCTACAAAAGATGATAGATTTTCTATAACTAACTTCTTCTAGAAGTTTCCATAGATTTGCCAGTCTTAGGGTGGGTCCCACCTGCTTTAGCTATAGTGGAATTTTCTATCTCTTTCTTTCTCATGTGCAAGTTTATTTATCTCTCTTGCTTAGGTGTTGGCTGTAAGGCTGCACATTACCTTGGATGGGTCACTGGTGGGGGCTACCTTTTCTAAGCTAACACTTGCGGTGACGGTTGTGGTTGTGCCTGTTATTGTGTACTGGCCTAGAACTAGAGCTTGTTTCTAGTGGAGACACTTATGGCATTTATCCCCCATAATCAGACTATATAGGTCCCCTTTGGTTGGAAAATTTATATAAATCCATCAAATGCTTCCACTCCTTTCCAAAAGGAGAATCACATGCTCGAGCATCTGTTACACAACATTTTGGCACTGTCCCTGTACTCCCCATTCCTTGATCCTGGAGGACCTCTACAGTGACCCTCATGTGTTTTCCTATCATGAAGAACATGTCCTCACACCACTCTTCATCTGCAGAACATTTCCCTCTTACATCATTTCCCAAGAATATTCCTTCAAACTCAGTTTTCAAGACCAGCTGTATCACTCAATTTCTTCCCTGCACTGATTTGCAGAGTCTAACACTGGGCCTAGCGCTGAAAAATGCTGGTAATCCATTCATGACCCACGCTAACCCTCTTTTGGAAAGCTTTAAAAATGGAGTCGAAGCTTCTAGGTCTAGAAGCTTCGTGAATGGAAGTCTGGTAAATGGTTAGTCGAGATAGAGATTAGAGAGACTGTTTGGGCTCCTTTCCCCTATTAAAATGGAACAAACCAAAAGGGATAAGGCCTTTCCCATCATAATAGGATCCATTTCCTCTCGCTTAAGCTATATAAACTTCTCCTTTTCCAACCTCAACTAGCTAATGAAAGCGTTGGAATAATCTGCAAAATCTTGATAGCCAAAACAACTCTTAAGAGCTTTAGTATTCTAGTCTTGTGCTTGTAAAGTGAGAATAAATGTGTAGTTTGTTTGGTTTGGAGAAAAAAGGAAGAAGCCTTGAACTTCCATTTTTTTGAGCTGAACCATGAGATGCTAACAGTGGTGCTGGAACCCGGACATGTCGAAGGAAACCTGCAATGCTAAGGCGAATGTTGTACTTTCATTTTTGTCATAATAATACAACTGATATTTTGTTTCCTATATCAATTGCATATGCTATTTGGTAGCTTAAGACTCCTTAGCCTCTTAAGTAGGTTGAATATATATTGTATGCTATCATGTGTGCTTTTATTTCTTGTCTATTTGTTTCAGTGCTTGATTGACATTAAGGAACTAATTGCTCGAGCAAAGACACAAGGACTTCATCAAACAAGGATTAGTGATACAAGAGGTAGGATCTTATCCATTCTCAATCTAAGCGAACTTATATTAGATTGTCTTGTTTGTGGCTAGAACCTCTCCCCTGGGATAGAGGGATTGTCTCTGTTTGCAGAGAGAATATTCCTACTCCACAGCATCCAAGATGGATCCATCTAAATTTGTGGCTGCACCATAATCCAATTTTCCTTATTCTTTGAAGAGGTTATGTAGCATGAACACGACTTCAGAATGATATCCATACAGGTTTACAATGTATCTTATTTTTAGGGCACAATCATCTTCACCAAATCCTTTATGATCATTTCTGATCTCAATCAAGATCTTTGTGAGGGACTCCTTGGAATACAAATCCCCATTACCATCAAATAATGTTGGGAATTTCCTCTTGTACAACACCTCACATTTATCCTTAAAGCCTTGTGATTCATTTTCCAATCCCTCTACTTTCTTCTCAACCAATGTCACATGTTTTTTGTTTACTTCTCATCTGATTGACCCTCACTACAAATCTATATCTATCAATATTTTCCTTCAATACATCCTCCTTGGGCATATTATTAAGGAAATATATTATCACTCCAACCTTAGCGGGGAATTCACTGATATTGTTCTTAATTACATTCATCTATCTATTGGCTCTCTTGATAGTGTCTATTTTCTCTTCAATCAACTCCATATAATCCCAATGCTTGTCCATTGTCTTTATTATCCTCTCCCATATGATTCCTCTTCCAGAATTAAGAGATGATTTACTCGGATTTTTCCTCCTTAAAACCTCTAGTTCATCTTCAATCTTCTCACCATCTTCATGTGTCTGATACAATTTTATCTTTTTGGATTCTAGCTCCTCTTCCTTTTTCTTCAACTACTCCTCCCCATTGGAGAGTAAAACTTGTTGTTTCTTGGCATCCTTTGATACTGTCATTAAACATTAGGCATTTGGTGGGGATTAGAAGTCCCACTTGTCTTTTCCTTCATCCCTTACACTTGTTCCCCCAATAACACAATTTGATCTTTGTATTATTTATTCTTAATTAGTGCATCATGGAGCTTCTTCTTTAACTCCTAGTGCTCTTTCTCTACCTTTTCCAACTCATCTATTTTCATGGGGTGTGCATCTGGGATATTTAGTTTCTTCTTTATGGATGCTATCTCCCTTTCCCTGTCCTCCAACATGGTTTTATATTGCTTAAAATCACGAGGATATGTAGCTGGGTGGGTGATTATATCCTCTAGGTTTTTAATCTTCATTTTCCTAGATTTGCATACCAATGCCATCCTTTCATACTTTAATTGGTTGCTCACCTTATTATATAATTCCTGCAACTTCCTGGAAGTGGCATTAGTTATATGCATATGTCTATGCCCTATATGAGTCACTTCCATATTGAGTTTTATGATATATGAGGATGGAATATGATCTACTTGCAGGGACATTTGATGAACTTCATAATATACCATGGATTTAACTATATCCTCCTTAGACTACAACACCACCAATTCAAAGATTCCCCTCTCATGATCCAATGCACTCTTAACCTGCATCCAGGGAAGTGGTTGGTTTTCTTCTATCCTTATTTCTCTCTTCCTTTCTTTGACTATTTGCATAGACATCTCATAGGGGCTTCACTAGGGGAGAAACACCATACAATGTGAGTTCATATTGGGGGATATATAGTGAAGAAAAAATGACAGAATATATTTAACATATAGTATGGGTAAAGGCTATTTATATGTTTTTATTAAAAATGGAGCTCAAGTTAATAAAAAAATATAAATGGGTATAAAAAATTTTAATGCAATAATGGATACCTACAATATCTAGTGAAAGAAGGGGTTTTTAAATGGGGAAGGTGCATTGGGTTCGTATTGGCAGGGGGTTAAATAAAGTTAGTTTTAGAGGTGTTTTCCAATATGTAGTCAAATTAAGAGTATGTTTTAGTATGCCACAAATGCACGTGATATGTCAGAGGTTCATTGAGTAAATCCCTCATGAGAAATCTCTTGAAATTGTTCTACCAATGACACCTGTCCAGGCTTGGAGACCTTGACTAAGTCTGTTGCTTGGAATATTTACATAGCAGAGTGCATATGCTAAATGGTGAATGATTTTATTGAATGGGCTACTAGTTGGCTATTATATAGCATTAATTCATGTGACTCTTTCTCTTTGTCATCCTCCTCCCCATCGTCATCTCCTTCCACTTCTTCTTCCACTGTGATCTACTGTGATAATCAGAGTTTCTTCAAGCTCTCCAAAAATCCTATTTTTCATGATCGATCCAAGAATATAGATATCCAATATCACAATTTACGAGATTGTGTGTAGAGGCATATAATGTTGTTGCAGTACATTCCAATAGAGGAACAATATGCTGATATTTTGACAAAGGTCTATTCAAAAGGGAAGTTCAAGTTCCATAGGTGCAGGATAGGGGCGGTTTATAATTCCTTTCTTATTGAGAGGGAGTGTTGAAAATGCAACAAGGAAATATCAGTTTGACTTTGCCTTGGTCAAACTAGAGAAAATTCGAATTTCTATTTCAACAAAAATCTTGGAGGTATTTAACTCAGGTGACATGGCACTTGTCACCCAGCTAACTTAGTTAATTCGAGTTGGGGAAGCTTGAGTTTAGTACAACATGATTGATTTCTAATTTGTAGCAATCTCTTTCATTTAAATTGATTTATTGTCAGTTAAACTAGTTATGACTATCAAAAGAACTAGTGGAGGTCAAGTTGTGCAAGTGGAACTTCAAACACACTTAGTGATGAACCAGTTAATTGATCAATCAACCCAAAATAATTGTTGCATGGGAAGAATTCGAGTAACCTAATTGAGATGGAGATTCCAAGGCAGTGTACTATCAATTGTAGACTATTCTCATGTGTACAAGAGGTGCATGCAATCAGAGGAAGGACCTATAGGAATTGTGCAATTCAATAGAGGAAATTTCCTAAATAATAGGGTCTAATTTCCTCAAGGATCAATGCAATGAAATAGGAGTTTGTAGGGCTTGAAAATTGGCTAAGTGTTGGCTAGAGTCTGTTACTCAGGAAGAGGGATAAAATTTATACTTGTACGTTTTTCTCAAGCTTGAGTAAGCATATGTATTCATCTCTATTCTCTGATTAATGCAATACATATAGGAAGGGTTTTGAATAGTGGCTTTCCCCTAGATAAATCGTTGTGCATGTGTGATTTTTCCTGTATCATGTCTATGATTTGTGTTCTAGATTGTGACTTAACTTCCACAGATCAATAGAGTAACTTCGAGTCTTGTGATTTAGTAAATTTCATGAGTAGTTTCAAATCTACATCCTAATTTCTACAGTCCTATGATGGTTGGTTAGATTCTATCCCCACATGGTTGAATCATTTTTGTTTATGTGTTACATACAAAAAGAATGTGATATAATACAAAAAAAGCTATGTAAATTATAAATAAAAACTATGAGCATAATATCCAATTAATTAATATGGTTAAAATTTAATTTTATTTCCCTAAATATAATGCCCTAAAGTCTCTCCAATTAGATATATTAAGGGTTCGGAAACGGTTTACCTAGATGTTGACCTAAATTTTATCCTACATGGTATTATCATGTTCTCTCAATTGTTCTTTTCCTTTGTTGATCCTCTCTTTAAGCTTCTCTTTTACATCATGTCCTCAGGTCATTGGAGATAATATTTTGTTTTCAACTTTATCCTATTCCCCATCTTTATTTTTTTATTATAAATGTAGATTACTATTTTCTTTCACACTAATTTTTTTTTTTTTCTCTCTTAATGATGATAAACCATGTGTGAGTTGGCTCACATTTATGTTTATTCTATGCTTCTTTTTCATGTGGTATTTTGTTTGTTTTTTTATTTTTTCATTTTGGTTATAGAAAAATCTTAGTTGATACTAATACCTTAATTAAGTCTTTGTGTTAATATAGCAAGATATCAATTGAGGGTTTATAAAACCCTCCATTAAGATCCTTCAAAATTGTAACAAAAGTGCTTCATCGGTGTTTCAATAAACCCTTGATGTAGGTATATTATTTAGCTGAGGGCTTGTTGCTTCCCAACAACTCCCTTTCCATTTTCTCTAAGTCAAATGGACCTCCTCTTGCTTATATTTAATTTTTAGATTATATGATTGTCTTATTGATCTTGAACATCATTTTTCCTTCTTATTGGTTATTTAATCCTTCGATAAATTATATGTCTTCATTTCTCCATGATTGTTTGTTTGACCCTTGGTATGAGCTTTGGAAAACTTGTAATTCCCTACTTAATCTTATCATGCAAATTTTACTAGTGTTTAAATTACCTTAAAATATTGACTTATAATTATCAAGAAATATTGGTACATATCTACATTGGTGAAACTATAAATATGGTTTCCTTCCATTTATTCCAATTTAAATATCCACGTCCCCAAAATGTCCTCTCAAATTTACTTAGGAGAAGACATGGTCCTCTCCAATTAATTACCAAATTATATATTCATATCTTATCCCCAAAATGTCCTCTCAAATTTACTTGGGAGAAGACATGGTCCTCTCCAATTGATTACCAAATTAAATATTCATATCTCATCCCCAAAATGTCCTCTCAAATTTACTTGGGAGAAGACATGGTCCTCTCCAATTAATTACCAAATTATATATTCATATCTCATCCCCAAAATGTCGTCTCAAATTTATTTAGGAGAAGACATGGTCCTGTCCAATTAATTACCAAATTAAATATTCATATCTCATCCCCAAAATGTCCTCTCAAATTTACAAGGGAGAATATAAGTCCAATGTAAGGATGAGGGGGTAGTGATGACATTAATGATCAGTGGTTGAGGTGGAGAAGAGAAGGAGGCATAAAAGGGGAAGGATGATGGGAGGAGGGGGGATACTTGGTCTTGGTTTTGGTTTTGGCTTGGTTGTGGTTTTGGAGGATTTGTTTTGAGAGGAAGGTGGAGAAGAGAGAAGGGAGAGAAGGTGAGTATTGTTTATCTTGGACACACTACATCTGGTTGGACTTGGGCTCAGAGGGCTAGGGAACTTGTGGAGGTTTCCTGGGCTAGGAAATACTTCCTAGTTGGTTGGGAGGTAAATCCAGTCGGTAGTCAACAGGAACATCCCAGCAGGATCAAGAGCTTAGGGGCATCTCAACCAGGCTACCGGAACAGGTATTCCTCTGTTTATAGATTACTCATTTAAGTGATTGAAATGAAATGCTTACTATTTAATTGTGGGAAATAAATTTTAAATGGTAAATTATCGTCGATTAAATGTTTAGTTAGAAATAAGTTATTTACCATTTTATTATATTTAAAATTAGAGAAATTTAGTTTTGTTGGAGGACCCTAGGATGGAGCCTCACACGTGGTATCAAAGCTAGTTTCAAAATCTGGACCCAAAACCCACTAGACCCAAATCTCTGCTAAAAGAGTTTATAACCCTCA
The DNA here is from genome assembly GCA_031772625.1 of Pinus tabuliformis. Lineage (NCBI taxonomy): Eukaryota > Viridiplantae > Streptophyta > Pinopsida > Pinales > Pinaceae > Pinus > Pinus tabuliformis. The sequence continues at coordinate 289,534,388 of CM062807.1, read as the reverse complement.
AAGTTACTTGTAAGAATTTTATTGTAAAATTATGCGGAACTGATTTGATCATCGAAGACTAAATTAATGATTTTTTTTTTCTATTTCTACCAGCAATTTAGAACTTATTTTATCACTGCCATGTGTGTCCTTAACTGCATCGCCCCTTCCAACATCGCCATGCTGAGACCCATAAGCCCCAAGCTCAGGTGCACTCCATACGACCCTACCGATCCAAGCGGGCTTTGAACAAATTGTGAAAATGAAGCCACTTGTGACAACAAAGATGGATTGAATGATGATACCAAGGCAGGATTAACAGATGTAAAAAGCGAGTGATCCAGCCCAAGAAAGTTCTGGTTCTGACCAGCCAAAATAGCATTAAAACACCTGACTGAACTCGGAAGCACCGCCCTGATTAAAAGGCAATGTGCTGCCAAGAACACGGTGTGCTTCCACGGCCGATCCGAGAATCGAAACCGCACCATGGGTCAGAGCAAGGTCATTGGGGTCCAGAGAGCCGGTAACAGGGGTATGCATGTTCCTTTGCTTGCTACCTTCTGCTGCCCGCTTGCAGTTCATGGCATGACCTTCTACAGTTTTGTTCGGCTCCTCCAAAGCCTTCTTAGCACCCTCAACAGTCTTGTAAATGAAAGCGCAAAGCCTCTGGACATTCCTGTCAGTTTATCAAACCCTAAGGGCCCTTCCTCGATTACGTCGTAATTCAAAAAAAAGGTTCAACAATTTCTCCGCCGGCATATTGGCCGGAACATTGCTCACATAGATTTTCCGCCTAGTGGTCTCGGTGGGAGGGTGCACTGGCACCGGGCCAACGGAAACCATCTGGCAAGCAGTCATCCTGCTATCAATTTTCTTGCTAGGATCCTTCATGGATTTCTGCGTGCCTTCCATGTGTTTAAAGGTCACGAATTCGTAACCCTTGGATTTCCCAGTTCCCTTGTCCACGATGACAGTGCATTCTTCTAGCTCGTTGTATTGGGAGAAAACGAACTTCAAAGCCTCCGACGTAGTGTCCCAGCTGAGACTGCTGAAAAATATTTTTCTGTGCGTCAGATCCTTGTTGACATGTTTTCAAATATTTTCTACAAGTTGAGGGTCTTTCTTGGCATTCTTAGAAATGATGTCCATCAGTTGCTCTTTGCTGAGAGGCTCCAATAGCTTCTTCATGTATTCTTTGTCTTCCTTGACTTCAGCTTCAGTGCTACAATCGGCTTCAGAGTAATACCACGACTTTCTGCAAGCTTCTGTAATGACCCAATTACTCATAGAAGTGTCTCTGAACAGACATAAATAATGTCATACATGCCTGCTTCTAGCTCATCCAGAGAGGAGAATCAACTTCACTGCACTACCATCAACGCAATGGCTAGTTAAGGAAAACATTTATGCAACTGACTTTTTCAAATATGTATTATCTTGATCAATGGTTTCAAGTATCCAGTTACGCTCAAATGTATCAAATGCATGATTCTCCAACCGTAGAATTTGCTTGTGATAATTGCATAGAATTATTCTATGTCCGACGCTTATATATGTTATTCCCATAGCTGCAATTTATTTGTACAGACTAACCTCATTAGCTTCAGCTAGCGCACTTGTAGAATCATCCAACAGAGCAATTTCTGGTTGTGCAAGTAGCAACCGAGAAAATGTGAGTCATTGGAGTCCAAACCATTGTAGCGTGTGATTAGATGATCAAGACATACAACCTTCAATACCCCAACAAGCTCATCTTCATTTGGCATGGGTTTAAGTTCACATCGTGTGTTTTTCAATCTCAAAATTTTCAATGAAAATGGTAGAGAATATGATTCTGACACGGCAATAATATCTTCAATCCACGTAGGATAAAGCGGCTGCTGGCACAGTGTTCCTAAAACCATGTAAGGCATTGGAGGAAGGAAAAATATTTCCCTAGAACTTCCTTCTGTTCCATCTACAAGTTGGTGTTATTCGTCTTCTGTACGATAGTTTGTTCCATTCACTAGGCCATCATTGTTAATTGCTCCTTGTAAAATAGGTCTATCACATCCTTTATTGCTCTGTTTTATATGGAATCTAATAGTGCCTTTAACAGAACACCATATACTAGCAATAGCTCTCAACAGTGACGTTTTTCCACTTCCACTTGGACCCATTATCAGTAAGTGATCTCCTTTAGTGACCACCAATGACAAGTCTTCAATAATAGTCATGGTGTACTGTGGTGTTTGTAATGTTAAATGCTCAATTTCCAAACGTTTTGGACAAACTTCATAAGCATCTTCTCCATTACATTCCGAAGTAGTTCCATAAAACTGATCAACCTTCAAGAAAGCTATCTTTGGTTTGGAGTCTTCTATTAATAAACTATTGCTTTGACCCAAAATATCACTGAACTCACCTAAATGATCAATGATAGCTGAGAAAGCACTGATAGACTGAAACTGGTATACAATTAGTGAGAAGTCACCCAAGACATGATTGAAAGCGAAGTAAGACTGATTGATCACTCCAAATTCGATTTTTCCAGAGAAATACATGGGAGCCACAACAGTTGCAAGTAAAATTTGAATTAGGTATCGGTATCCACTAGTGAAGAAGTCCAAGTTCCGTGATGAAATCAAAAATTGAGTTAAATTTTCAAAAGCTTGTTTGAAGCATTGGAGAAGCAACGGCATCTCATTCTCTTCACCTCCATAGAAAGCAATTGACTCTACATTTTCTCGGATGTGCACTAGCCCATAACGAAAATCTGCCTCTCTTTTTTTTTTTTCCTTGCATGAAGTTTAGGTTTACAAGTTCCTTCCTGCAAGGATATTGATGGTTGTTTCTCTGAGTGAATAAACAATGAGCACCACAAACAAAGGTGGATAAATTCTAAACATTATGTTGCTGAATGATATCAAGTATACTGCTGTCGTAAACAATGTTAATGAAAATGGAAGAGAAGTCCCTGTGAAAAAACTGAGGTCATCAAAAATCCTCTGATCTGGGTTATCGATGATTGATTGTGATTGGGTCTTATAGAAAGTTTGGTTCTCAAAATAGCTTCCCAAATAGTATCTTTCCATCCATGTCTTCCATCTCAGTCCAAGTGTTTCCCTTCCATAATCTCTTAGTACAAAGACCTAGAAGGGTGAAACAATTTTCTCACTGGAACTCCTCCAGCAAAAGCTCCGAGGTAATACAGAAGTTTTTTTGTGAACTGATCCTGATCTTTGCTTGCAAGGGCATTATAAAAATCACGCCCAAGAAAATTGAATCCCACAATGATTCCTGTAGTGGCTAGGGTGAGAGAAAATACACCAGTGAGTGGTAATCTAGCCTGAACTTTATCCTCTAAGGTCCAATATGGAATGGAAACCTTCCAAAACCTATCGATAAGCAATGATGGGCTCAACATTCTCTGCCTCCACAAACATTCGCCTCAACATTCTCCACTTCAACAAGAAATGCACCAAAATAGAAAATGGATGGTTGCTTTGAGTCAATTTCCACCCATTTGGTTGAACCACAAAATTTCTTAAAAGTTGAATAATCCTCTCCTAATTTGCATGAGTGAAAATGCATCTAGTAATCCATTCAATTACAGGTTCCATCAAGTGGACATACATCCATTTTTCATGATAAGACTTCATCATTTTTGGTACCTAGATTGCCTGAAAGAACCCTTTGAAATAGTGTGATATAATCACTAAGTCCAGTGATGAGAAAATCCTTTTTCGTAAGGAATCAATGCTTGTGCACAATGAGGCAAGTACAAATGATCAAATGCAGAGGCTAAGGGATCTGCTAACCCTCTAATCATCGAACTTAATCATTGGAAAACATTCAATGGATTCTCATCCAAAAATGTTGAGAACGGAAAATAGCCACTTCCAAGTATATTCGAGGAAGTAGTTCTCGAATAGAACCAATCTTGTAAAACCAATTGCTACATGTTTCTTTAGCCTCATGTGGAACATCGATGCATGTAAATCCCTCAGGTAAAATTCGTATGATATTTCCCTCATCATCAAATTCTGCCTTTCTCTTGATACACTTCTTGAAAAAGAGTGGAAACAAACTGAAAAATATGGACACTGTATGTGCTGAGCACAGACACAATCCTGGAGACAGTGAAGGAAGTGAGAATGAAGATAACAGTATAGATGGTGCAGATGAGGACTTCTTACGAAAGGTTACAAATGTAGAGTCAAAACAAGTAAAACAATGCTCCAAATTATATCATCACTCTAGCAATAAGGAAACCAGTGTTCTATCTCGAGATTATAAGAAATTGAGATCCAAGAATGAGGATGAAGGGGATGATGCATTTCTGACCAAAAAGAGGCCAATTGAAGATGGGGACACTGAAGCTACAAGTTGGAAACAAGAATTTTGAAAAAGAAGGGGGGGAAACTTAAGATCAATATCAATAAGCCTGTTGGCCAGTATTTTGTCTCTGATGAGGAAGAACAGACAACAGGTACATGTTTATTTCTTTATAATAGAAATTGGAGAATTTATATTATATAGGGCTGCAACATTGTTGAACAGCAAAGTGTACATATAGATAGCTTTCATGAATTTCCAACAAAACTAAATAGATATAATATGCCAAAAGCAGAGTTTTTGAGTACCTTCGTAGTTATAGCCTTCCAAAAACATTTTGGTTGGTATATATCCTATAAAAAAAGAAAAGAAAAAAAAGGACGTTTAATATTATTATTGAATGACAAATCCATATTGATAAATGAACAACTCAGTTACTCACAAAACATTAACTACAAAGACATTGACTGAATTGAATTAGGCTTTAGTGTGGTCTTAGGATCGTGATAGCGCTAAAGCAAAGTCATCATTGTATTTTCTCCTTGGCCTCTTTCATATTTTTGTTAAAATGTATTATATATACTCTTCCAATTACTACAACATCAGCATCACATTCAACTGTAAATAGATTTTCAGTGTTCACCTCCTCTTGTGTTTGAGGCAACCCCAAAATAGAGTCCATGGTAACATCAACCCATGGTTTATTCAACACAGGCAAAGGATTATGCAAACTAGTGCTTGACTATCCTCTGCAATTTAACAAATCTTGCGAGCAACAATAAGTTACTCACATATCTCATTGTGGCCAATGAAACCTTAACCTCACTTAAATGAATGATTTATTTTGCCGAAAACTTCCTCTCAAACCACTTGAATCCAATTTTTGGATCAATTTCTCTCTCATTGACCTAGTGAGAATACATAATTGTTTATCTTTAGACAAAAATCCATCCACCAACAAATATTCTTCAAAACTGCTTCTAGTGTTTAATTGGTTAGTAAGATTCGAAACCCTTTTTCCAAAATATGCATAATTCACGTAATCCTTTTCTATTACATTCAAGCCAATTGTCTAGCATAAGGCAAAATCCATCTATCAACAGATATTCTCCAAAAGTTCTTATAGTTGTGCCTCTTCAATTACATTAAAGCTCATGGTTCAATTTGCATAGTTATAATTAAATGGCAGCCCTACTTAAAGTTTCCATAACAACATTGCATTGCTTATTATATGTTGAATAACAAAAGTGACAATTTGAAATAATGGGAACCAATTTCCATGTCCATGTTATAATTTTTCTTGGGAATTTATATACCGTAGTGCTTGATGATCTGGGCAAAACAAATTATTTACGTAGGAAATAATGCTGCCAATATAAGGTTTTGAATGACAACATATATTTCTTTACCATAAGTGTTATATTTTCTTTTGGAATCACTTTTGTTAAAATGTGCTACAAGCCTACATGTCTGAGTCTGACTCAATACTAATCCAACTGCTACAGAAGAAGCATCACAGAACATCAAATGCTATATAAGTGGGGATATACACCATTTAAGTCCAATATTGTATATCCCAACCTATACAGCATTTAATGCATTGCTGCATGGGGCATATTGTTTTCCCTTTTTGGGTAGCTAAATATCTTTTTCCAGTGTTACTTCATCTAAATGTTGACATTTGGTGCAATCTGTTAAGGCTGCAGCTATGTCAGAAATGTTTAATAAACCTCTTCTAAATATTTACTACCAAAAGAACTTCTAAAACCACCTCACCAAAGGAAGTCACTAATCAAGGCAAGTCATGAAAGCCAAACAAGAGGAGGAAATGAAAATTTGATCCAGTTCCTTTGTTCAAATCATTTCTTCTCTGAGAACAACTTCTTTTAACTAAGGTTGCCTGGCCTTTTCACTAGCTAGGTGGTCTTCCATAGTTGTTCATTGCAAGATTCTTGCCAAAATAGGCATGCAAGCTATGCCCAGTACATGTTACATTAAAATGTATCAGTTGGTAGATTTGCTTCCCACTTAAACTGCATTTTGGGAGATTGTTTCTTGAGCTAAATGCTTGCAGTCTTATTGAATTGCCGAAAGAAAAACAACGTTACAATTTGTATTTTTTTAAATTTTTATTATCACAACAGAAAAACATATTGTTATAAGCTCTGGAATGTTCAAAAAGGATAACTAGAAGTATAGACTATTTAGTTTTGCTATTTGTGATCATCATTCATCATCGGAGTAAACTAGATAATGTCAAATTCTGGATCTAAGTAGGAACCAAATGTGGAATGTTGTCATTTGTTTCCATGGTTATTTTTTATCTGACCAACCTTTGGCTGACCTTGCAGCCATTACAAGTGTTCAAAGGGATTTATTGAACCTTCCTTAGAACTTTTATAAATTATACTCATTTCGAAATGACCAATGCAATGAATATTTTTAACGAAGACCCTCTTTTGCAAATTGTTTTGGAATTGTACTTTCTTTCCAGGATGTGTTAGGGTAATATGCAATATCCTTTAGAGAGCTTAAACATTTTTGTTGATGGTTTAGTTGGGCAGTACTACCTGTGGAAGTATTCAAGTTTTATTGTGCAAGCATTATACAAATAATGATAGAGATGACTGCTAATATCTTTTGGAGAAGTCTTACTAATGTTTCTTTTCTCAAGCACAAAGATACAAAAGCTAGCGAATATATGTTTATCTATTTATTCTGAGTGAAGGACACTAGTAACATAAGTAATCCATATTTTAATTTATAGGTATGGGAATATTATTTAGTTGCATTTGCAACAAAATATTGTCAGTGGTTTTGAAATGTCGTTTATATGAGGTCTTTATAGTAAAGATTGGACTTTTTTTAGTACCCATGTTTTATACTAGCTAGTATCTATTTAGAAGAAGTATGGAAGAACCTGTTATTGTTTTGAAACCAACATTTCGGACTAACTAGGTGAGTCCATCATCAGGGTTGTTAATTGCAAGTTTAAGAAGAGAGAGCATGGATGCATGGAGCTATTAATAGTTGATAGTTGATGGTTTAATGATAAGAATATAAATGTCGACTGTTTATTTGTTTTAATTGTTAATATGTTTAAATTAAGACTGTTTAATATCCTAATTTAATTAATCAGAACTAGATGTAAGGGTTTGGTATATTTTAATGTTATAATATGTGTGTTGTTTAATGATTTTTAAATTATTATATATTTATTTTATTTTATTTTATTTATTTATTTTTATTTTATTTTTTGTATTTTAATGTTATAATATGTGTGTTGTTTAATGATTTTTAAATTATTGTTTATTTATTTTTATTTTTTATTTTTAATTATTAATGTTAATTATAGGTTATTGATCTTAACTATATAAATGATTGGTATTTGATGTTATTTGTTAATGATTAATGTAGATTATCCTAATGTTAATTATTAATGTTATTTATAGGTTAATTAATTAATGTTTTTAATCTAGGTTTATACATATATGTTACATTTTATTCTAATGTATTGTGTAGGTTAATTTGTGTAGTTTATTTTCATGTAGTGTATATTTTATGTTATTTGTTAATGTTCAATGTAGATTATCTTAATGTTAATTATTAATGTTATTTATAGGTTAATTAATTAATGTTTTTAATCTAAGTTTATACATGTATGTTACATTTTATTTTAATGTATTGTGTAGGTTAATTTATGTAGTTTATTTTTAGGTATTAATATTAATTATATCTTATTTAATTCTTAGTAAGGGTTTCCATGAACTACTTAGTTTAAGACCATCATCTTTATTCATGTTGTCTAATGATTTTTCTATTTCAATGGCTTCCTTCACCCTTCTTTTTAGATAAAGGTTTTTCCATAGATCAAAGTGCAGGGTTGATGAGAGATGGAGGTGTAGGTTCAAAATGATTTCAGATGTCTTGATTAATTGAAAGCTTGAATAATTAATTTCATTTCTGACAAGTGTTTCACTTAACTTATTGAAAATTGAGATGTTTCAGCCACGTTTGAGAGGATGGTTGCACATAGCAAAGTTTGGAGTTAGGTTTTCATCCCTACAGTGTTTCAGAAAAATGAGGATGGAAAGGTGTTTTGCTCTTGAGATTCTCATCTTCTCAAATTTTTGTGAAATGTTCATTATGTCTCTTCCATGGTGAGACCTAATGGTGTTAAAGAGTGATTCCATACAGGTTGGTTGAATTGAGAAGAAGTATGGAAGAACCTGTTATTGTTTTGAAACCAACGTTTCGGACTAAATAGGTGAGTCCATCATCAGGGTTGTAAATTGCAAGTTTAAGAAGAGAGAGTGTGGATGCATGGAGCTATTAATTGTTGATAGTTGATGGTTTAATGATAAGAATATAAATGTCGGCTGTTTATTTGTTTTAATTGTTAGTATGCTTAATTGCTAATATGTTTAAATTAAGACTCTTTAATATCCTAATTTAATTAATTAGAACTAGATGTAAGGGTTTGGTATATTTTAATGTTATAATATGTGTGTTGTTTAATGATTTTAAATTATTATTTATTTATTTAATTTAATTAATTAATTAAATTTTTTTTTTTTAATGTTATAATATTTGTGTTGTTTAATGATTTTTAAATTATTGTTTTTTTTTTTTTTTTTTTAATTATTAATGTTAATTATAGGTTATTGATCTTAACTATATAAATGATTGGTATTTGATGTTATTTGGTAATGATTAAAGTAGATTATCCTAATGTTAATTATCAATGTTATTTAGAGGTTAATAAATTAATGTTTTTAATCTAGGTTTATACATATATGTTACGTTTTATTCTAATGTATTGTGTAGGTTAATTTGTGTAGTTTATTTTAATGTAGAGTATATTTTATGTTATTTGTTAATGTTCAATGTAGATTATCTTAATGTTAATTATTAATGTTATTTATAGGTTAATTAATTAATGTTTTTAACCTAATTTTATACGTGTATGTTACATTTTATTTTAATGTATTGTGTAGGTTAATTTATGTAGTTTATTTTTAGGTATTAATATTAATTATATCTTATTTAATTCTTAGTAAGGGTTTCCATGAACTACTTAGTTTAAGACCATCATCTCTATTCATGTTGTGTGATGATTTTTATATTTCAATGGCTTCCTTCACCCTTCTTTTTAGATAAAGGTTTTGCCATAGATCAAAGCACAGGGTTAATGAGAGATGGAGGTGTAGGTTTAAAAGCATTTCAGATGTCTTGATTAATTGAAAGCTAGAATAATTAATTTCATTTCTGACTAGAGTTTCACTTAACAAATAACATAAACATTAACAAATAATATACATTGAAGAAGATGAGTAATATAAGCAATCTATATTTTGTTTTGTAAAGGTGGGAAGATTATTTAGGTGCATATCCAACTTGAAGTTTTTAAATATTGTCAGTAGTTTTGAAATGTTGTTTCTATGAGGCCTTACAAATAAAATTTGTTTTTTTTCCCCTTTTCTGTCTATGAACTGGTAAATGCATAGATTGTATTTACTTATCAAATGAAACTTCTTAACTCTGCTTTACTTTCTAGAACAGGCCATTCAAGTATGGCCTTGATCTTCTTGGATCCATGCTTAGGGTATATACTGAAATTGAATTTCAAAGTACTAAAGGTTCGTCTTTTCTTTGCAAGACTCGCTCTTTTCAAGATTGATTATGAATTTTTTTTTATACAAGTGCTCTAAATATTAATTCATGTTTATCCTAACAATTATTATTATGAAATTAGACAAAAAAAATCAATGTGTAGTATAAGTACCTAGTTTATTGTTCTTATAAATGTATTGGGGGTGTTTATCAACACAAACAATGTGACCAACTATTCATACAAACCCTTCTTGGTTTTGAATGTCGTATTTCACTCTTCTCCTTCTCGAATTCAGATTCGGTAATATCCACTCCTTGGATTTTGATCTCTTTCGAGTACAAAGCAAGGGCATAAACTAAAAACAAGAGACCATGATCAGGGCTGAATTACATTGACCTTTAACACAATCTAATTATGCTTACTGAGAAGCTATAAGAGATTAAAAATGCATGAGTTCGAATATCTGATATTCTCCTCACCTTAAGGACTAACATAAATCAGTAAACAGAATATAGGTTTGATAAATATGCACTGGTCTTTACGTCTCTGGATATCATGGTTTATAATTTTGATGAGCATTGATTAGAGATTAATATGCATCAGTTTAAATGTCAAATATTTTCATTTCTTAGAACACTGATATAAGTATGTGTATTGAAACCTATGGATCATAAAAGTACTAGCATGAATGGTATGAGCACTTAAAAGGTTTACAAAATGCACATATGTTTTCTGCTTGGACTTGGTTGCCTATTTTTGGTTGATGTAACAGTCCGAAGAGCACCTGGTAGGTGTGTGCAACTATTTTATTTTGTTTACAACTTTAGTTTGTATAATGTGGTTGTCAAGTAAGAATATTTTGGCCAGATGAGGCAACTCACACATCTTGTCATCCATGGAAAATATACAACTAATTGTGGCATTCTGAGTTCTAATTCATGGTTATAAATATGCAAATAATGGACATCACTGTAAATGAGTGCTATAATTATGTATTGGGCCTGTTACTAGTTTAGATTCATTTTGCGAATTATTTCTTTTCTTATAAAGAAATTGGTCTTGCTCTCAACTTGAAGGTAAGAGTGAGGTTGTTGGTACCAGGCCAGCCTACAGAGTCATCAACTGTACATGTCTTGCCAATAACATTGGCATCCGATTTCCCCAAGACCTCTATTCATCAGGCTATCATGCATGGATAAAGAAATGGTGAAACAATTTGAATGGTTTAATATTGAAATTTAAAAGAAACACATAGTTAGGCGCCTGGGCAGTGATATGACCATAAATTCTGTTTGGAATACAAACATCATAAGAATAAAGTGATAAAGTATAGAAGCAAGTAATAAAATACTTGAAATACAGACGATGCAAAATATTCGTTAAATACAAATTTATGATGACCTGAATTCCATACTACTTAGAGAGGCTGAAAGAAGTGTCAAACATAAAAGACATCGTAACATAGGGTTTGATAGTTTAGGCATCACTTGGTGGACCAAGTTAAGATACAATGGGACAAGATTAACCCAATATCTGCTACCCAAGAGGATGCAAAGACTATATGTCGCAATTACCCCTCATTTTTGACCATTTATGATGTACAATTTGAATTAGATAGCTACCTATGCTAAGGCTTTATTTTGCAGTTCCATGTTATTTATTTATGAACGCTATGTAATATTGATGCATTTAGTTGGACAGGTGAAACTACTTATGTAAATCATTAGATGGATTAGGTATTGATGATTGAAATGTTCGATGTACGACCTAATGTATGACTTACTTGGTTATGATTTATCTAGTAAATTACTTATCATAGTTATTGTTGTTTCATGTATGGCTTAAGTGGATATGATTTATCTCTTGAATGACTTAGTGAAATTATGATTATCTAATGTAAGATTTATTTCCAGCATGAACTACAAAATTGATACATGGATACTAGACTTAATAATATGATGTTTAAAATCATGTATCTATATCTATTTTGTTGTTATATATATGCATGGATGAGAACTAATCCACCGATTGGAAAGAACTATATGATAACCAAGATCTACTCTTCCATTGGGGAAGGTTGAGACATCCAATAAGGAAAGGTATGATGTACATTGTTCTATTACATTTGGTATCCACTTGATATGCACTCTTATGACATGGGTAAAATGTAAATGACAGGTGGCAAGACTACCTGACTAGATTATCCGATCACGAGTATCCAACCAACGCTATAGTGTGGTCCATATTAGGGCATTGACCCTAGTTGTGAGGAGGTGTGGAGGTATTTCCCACCGTGTTACCTCAAAACTTGGAATTGTGGGAGGGAAATGGTGGACATGCTCCCCTAGACGTGTGATGACAATTTCCAGTTTCCCGTTGGGGAATTTAGGTCGATATAGTCGATGCTTCTACCATATTGGTTTTATCAGTGGTTAGATTGGTATAGCTGATGCCACCGTATATAGAAGCAGAGGATGGATAGGGTGGGAACAGAAGTAGGTCAGGAAGGATAGGAGGACATAGATTAGTTGGAGACTCTTGATGGGACGTGATGTCATTGTCTGACTTATCAAATTTTACTACTATAACTCTCTCTCTATTTTGTTATGCCTTATTTCCAAACTGCTTCAAACTCCTTGTATCTTTTACACTCTAACTGCGAGACGAAGTTTTCTGAAGGAGGAGTTTATGTAATGCCCTACTTAATCTTATCATAAAAATTTTACTAGTGTTTAAATTACCTTAAAATATTGACTTATAATTATCAAGAAATATTGGTACATACCTACATTGGTGAAACTGTAAATTTATTACTGGTATAAATTTTGTTATTATTCAATTCCCAACTTACCTCCTCAAATTTAAATTTTGATAGGATATATTTTCCTTCCATTTATTCCAATTTAAATATCCACATCCCCAAAATGTCCTCTCAAATTTACTTAGGAGAATACATGGTCCTCTTAAATTTACTTGGGAGAAGAGATGGTCCTCTCCAATTGATTACCAAATTAAATATTCATATCTCATCCCCAAAATGTCCTCTCAAATTTACTTGGGAGAAGACGTGGTCCTCTCCAATTAATTACCAAAGTAAATATTCATATATCATCCCCAAAATGTCCTCTCAAATTTACTAGGGAGAAGATAAGTCCAATGTAAGGATGAGGGAGTAGTTATGACATTAATTATAGGTGGTTGAGGTGGAGAAGAGAAGGAGGCATAAAAGGGGAAGGATTATGGGAGGAGGGGGGATCCTTGGTCTTGGTTTTGGTTTGGTTGTAGTTTTGGAGGATTTGTTTTGAGAGGAAGGTGGAGAAGAGAGAAGGCAGAGAAGGTGAGTATTATTTATCTTGGACACACTACATCTGGTTAGACTTGGGCTCAGAGGGTTAGGGAACTTTTGGAGGTTTCCTAGGCTAGGAAATACTTCCTAGTTGGTTGGGAGGTAAATCCAGTCGATAGTCAAGAGGAGCATCCCAGCAGGATCAAGAGCTCAGGGGCATCTCAACCAGGCTACCGAAACAGGTATTCCTCTGTTTATAGATTACTCATGTAAGTGATTGAAATGAAATGCTTACTATTTAATTGTGGTAAATAATTTTTAAATGGTAAATTATCATTGATTAAATGTTTAGTTAGAAATAAGTTATTTATCATTTTAATGTATTTAAAATTAGAGAAATTTAGTTTTGTTGGAGGACCCTAGGATGGAACCTCATAAAACGTTTCTTTACATTAGCTCCATGGTTTAATTTCATGATGATTATCTTTAATAAATTGATGAACTCTTAATGTTATTATAAATTATATATGGGTTAGGGATTGTCCTTATATTTTCTTGAAAGATCGAAACAATTTTTTCTTTCATTACCTTATATCATATGGACACCACTATTGCATAGTTCCAACACCATTAGGGATTGATCCCTTATTAAATGACTTTTACAATTTATATGACATATGGTATTTTTGGATCAATTGAACATATGAAATTCAAACCTATGTGATTAATGGCTTATACTATTTTAATATGGGTTGATGGAATTTTAATATTTTATTCACACTAATTCCTTGTAATAGCCATGGTCAAAAATCCATGTAATAAAGTTAATAAAGGAAAAATAATAACCATGGTCATGGGCACGTATTCCAAGCTGAATGATGGGAAAAAACACAATGATGGGGATCACTTGTGATTAATTAATGGCTATGTAAATTGGCAAAGACAATGGAAAAGGCTTTGGAAAGCCAAAGTGGCATTAATTGGCATTTTATTTATGAAAATAATGGATAATGGGAGAAAAGGAAGGTGAAAGGTCACATGTTGCATGTGAGGAGGAAAATAATGGAAAATTGAAGGAATTAGAGGCGTCATTAATAAAAAGGCTTCCGAGGATTAGTTGATAGACTTTTGTCAATTTTAGCTTAGAGCTCTCTATTCTACTCTCTCTCTCATACTCTTGGACATATAGATTTTTTTTGGAGCACTCTTGGAGGAGTGTAGCATACTTGTGATTTGGAAAAAGAAGGCAAAGGAAGAGCAGGAAATCGCAAAATGACATCGGGAGAGACAATTACAACAGGTTTCACTTGCAAGTACCAAGTTGCATGTATGATTTCCTTGTTAGTTTTGGAATGCATGGGACATGCATGTGGTTTCTTGGTTATGATATGTCATTGGCAAGGAGGATTGCTTGGATTGATGGTGGATTTGCCTATCCTTTCCATTTCATGGATAACCATGGTGTTGTGGGTGTCTTTCCTTTTGTTTTCCTATTGATTCTCACGTTCCTTATGGAAGTCACTTGAGTTACTAGTTCCTGGAAGGCTTGGTTGGATAAACACTTTAGAAACCGTGTAATAACTTGGGTTGAGTTACTAGTCCTAGAATCCTTGGTTTGAAAAACACTCTAGAAGCCCTTGGTGGGTTGAGTTACTAGTCCTAGAAGCCTTCATTAGCCAAACACTCTGGAAGCCTGAAAACAACTGTGGTTTGAGTTACTATTCCTCGAAGCCCTAGTTGGAACAAACGCTCTAGAGCCCTGGACAACTTGGGTAGAGAATGATTTGATGATGGTTAGAGATTTCTGACCATGAGGTGGAATCACTGGTTGAGGGTTGAGGAGCTTTGGCCTCTAGAATCCTTGGTTTGGTTTTGTTTGTTTTGTTCCATGGGATCCCACATTCATGCTTGGAATATGGCACAGGGATGACTGGCTAAAAGAAATATTTGGTTCAACCAATCTATGGTTAGGTGGTACGTGGAAGTCCTAGACCTAGTTGAATTTTACATATATTAATAAGAGGTCCTTTTCTCTTGCATTTGATGGGTAAATATACTTTTTCATATGTGGTCTTTATGTCTGTTATATCTTTGTTATTTCTGTTGAATATATGTTGGATAAGAGGAATCTGTTTTATGACAATCTTGATGTATGGTTCTCATCATGTTTTGATTAGCACATAAATGAACAATGAATATATGACCTAATAGATGATAATGCAGCTATTGTGATAAGGCATTATTTCTTCCTTATGAATATCAAATAAGTATGAGACACGTATGCTTCGATCTGTTATTATCACCTATAGATTACATATTCGTGACATGTTTGATGAAATTCCTATCATGGCTAGTAGGGGTCAGATCAATTAATTGTACCAATGATTGCATTAGTAACCTTATTGTATTGTTATTTATCATCTCTGAAAGTTTCATGAAGTTATGGGCAGTGGCCTGAGCCCAAGCCTTGAAAACGTGGCACAAAATTCGGGGTCAGTAGCTCAGAACTAGCTGAAAAAGTCCATACTCGCTAGCAAGCCTTGATGTGGAAGTGATTGGAAGGCCTTAGTCGCATGCATGGCTATTCATGGGAGCAGTTGAGGGTCGCGATCTATGAAATGTCAAGTTATCTAAGGGTTGGTCACCTAGAAGGGTGGGTTGGCTCCTGAAGATTCTGTAGCATGTGTGAAGGTTAGCATGGTTTTGTTTTGTTAGTTCCAGTTCCTTAACTGTACATGGGGAGTTGAATCACATCATAGTAGCCTCTCGTCACATGTTTATCCCAACAAACCGATTAAGTTGGGTAAATGTGGGAGCAGGGTGGTTACATTCCTATGTCATACAATCTAATAATGCACAGTCATGTCATGAAATGAAAGTTCAATAACTGATAAGGTTGGTAATCAATGTTTGATCAGTCTCGACGATTATGTGACCTTGTCAATTTTAGTGGCGTATTCCTCACCCAACATGTGAATTAGGGTTACTATGAACAATCTCAAGGTTTGATTCGTTTGATTATGTTTCATAACCACCATTACTTCAACCTTGTACTATTGGTACCCAACCCTTGTTGTCATTTCAAATAGGTTCCTACCCAAAACCTAAGATAATGATATGTCACTATTTTTTCACTCCATTCTAAACCCTACTTTGATCATTTTGCAAAGGTATATGGTATGTTGTTTTGTTGAATTCCATTTTGTCAAAACCTTAGCCTAATGCTTTTTTGCTCTATTGTGAAAGACTCAATCGAACACTATATTATCCTCATATTAATAATCTTGGTACATTTTAAATGGATATAGTTATAATAATTGAACCCCTTGGTTGTGAAATGGTAGGTACCTATGAGGAATATTTGGCCCTTTTCAAACAAGAAAAATAGTGGGAATTTATTCAAGTTTTCAAGGGAATAATGTCGAAGTGGCTAAAGCATTTGCATAGACCTACAATGACAAGGTCATGTGAGTGTGAGATGTGTAAATTCCTATGATCAAAGCCTTCATTGTGAAATATACGTGGATTCCTGTAGAAGGCAAAAGATGGTCTAAGAAATTTATATTTAAAAAAAAAATTGGGAGAATCTCCTCATTACTAAGGAAGCACCTTACAATGTGAAATACATGTCCATAACCCTGCTAAAGAGAAAATGACGTGACCTAGTTTTAATTGTTAGATGATATATTACATGGGAAGGCCACTACGTCTTTGTTTTCTATTACCATTTTCAATTCCTCATGGTTTTTTTGGGTTACAAGTTGAATATCGCTTACTATTTACATAAGAGTCTTACATGAAAGTCTAAATTATACCAAAGTGGTTTTAAGAATCCTTATAGGAGTTTATTACATTATTTATTAATTCATATTTTCGTACAATTTTGATTGACCCAATTGGGGGTTGTTGGGATTTTTTTTATAGCAATAAGTTTGTGAAACCTTCAGAAAATGGTGAGATAAAAAACCATGTCAAAGGTTGAAGAAATGGATGAGGGTTTTCACAAAAAATCTTCAAAAACCCTTGCTTCCCTGACTCGTCAAAATTCAATACCTGAAAACCCTAGCTTTGAGTCTTAGTTGGATATGCCAAATGACATAAAGGAAGAGCCCAAAGATTCATATTTCACCCAAATTACTCGTAGTATGGCCAAAATAATTAACATTAGTTTTGTTCAGCAAAATCTTGATTCCACTCTCACAGGAAATGCCGAGTTTAAGCTAAATGATTCTTTATATTTTAACCAGCGTGAACCTACAAAGAAGGTAGTTGAATGTGAGAAAAATTTACTCACATCATCCCAGGTTAGAAAAAACAACTTGCTTAAAAGATTTCCTGAGCTAAGAGAAATAAGTATAAAAATAACTCAGCCCCCTATGTCCATATAGATAATTTTTGAGGGACCTTTGCTTGAACAGGGAAAGCTAGAAGTTGATCACGTCTAAGATTATGAGGATAGTTTTGTCTTTAGTAAATCTCACAACATTGTTGGATTTGGATAAAATAATGTTCGCAAAGATACAAGCGATTCTCATAAATGCTTGAAGGGGTTTGGTTCTGGCAAGAGAAGTATATAATTGTAGTTACCTACCTCAAAAATAAAGTTCATGAATTACAAGAAGAGAATAAACAACTAAGGCTAAAAAAAAGCCCTCACAAAACAACATGAAAAACATATTATTGAACTCATGGAGAAATTATAGTAGGATGAGAAACAAGTTGTGATTAAATCTTTTGGTGTTAAGTGATAATTAATTATCATCTACATAGTGTTATTGCATCCAAATGAGTAATGTTAAGGTCTGTTATGCCCATAGTAATGATAAAAATAATAATAATAAATAATATAATATAATATAATATTAAAATATAAGTAAATAAAGAAAAAATAATAAAGAAAAGATAATATAAATAAATAAATAGTAAATAATAAAGAAAAAAATAATAGTAAATAGATAATAAATAATGAAGAGAATATAATAATAATAAATAAATAAAATAATAAATAATAAACTAGAGTTCTCAATAACTATATATAAAAGTAAGCCCCAAAGGTTACCTCAACTCATCGAGTCCCAGTTGTTAAGTACCTCGCCGATCAGGAGGAGGTCACAAGGTTGGTCACAGGGTCAATTCTCCTCGATGCCCTTGGGGTTAGGCCCTGCTAGTTTGGATGACGGGCTTTAAAAGATTTCCTTCAAGGTTGATCTGCCCAGATTTTCTGTGGATGTAGCGGCTATCCATTGTCGGTGAACCACCCCTAAAAAAAACTATATATAGAAGTACACTATAAAAAAAAGTAAGAATAAGTAAAGTTAATAAAAAGTGAATAGGAATAAAATAAAAAAGCGTTAAATTAAGGGAGATATTAAATTAACTAAAACTTAAAATAAAGAAATAAAAGTTGCATGTTGACACATGGAATGTGTGTATGCGGACCCCTTTCTTTTTTTGGTTAATTTAATGGATGATGGTGAAGATGAGCTTCATCCATTCCTTAATCCATTCTCCTGGGCGAAAAGTGTTGTGAGACAAAGGATTTTCTAGCAGTAGTATGTTGATTGAGGGCTCGGGGGTGGCCAGTTGTAAAAATATTATGTGTAGCTAAGCCTAAAGTTGGGTGGAGAATTCTTCCCAAAACTTTGATGCGGTTAGTGGGATTCAAATAACGTTCAACTTCGAAGTCACACGTAAGGAATATCATCGCTACATGTAAGTCGTTTATGGTCATGTTTTTCGAAATTCTATGTTAATTAGTTGAATAATTGTGCGTTGATTATTAATTGTATAAATTGATGTAATTAGTAGTAAATTTTAGTTTTGGTTTGTTACATATGGTATGAGAGAGGGAATCGTCCCCAAAACTTTGTTGCAGTTAGTATCATTCAAATAGCGTTCAACTCTGAAGTCACAAGTAAGGAATATCGTCGCTACAAGTAAGTCGTCTATGCTCATGTTTTTTGAAATTTTATGTTAACTAGTTGAATAATCGTGTGTTGGTTCTTGATTGCATAAATTGATGTAATTAGTTATAAATTTTAGTTTCGGGTTGTTATAAGGTGAATGTTTTCATATTTTCATATATTTTGAAAGGTATCAATCATTGTTTGTTAGATTGTTAATTTCATTAATAGTAGCCATAGAATCACATATTCTATAACCACTATTTAAAAGAGATAATTATTTGTTGGTTTCTTATATGTGTTATCCTATAGGTAATGTATGCAGCTGTGCAGTTGAATATGAGTTTCCTCATTCAATCTTTCTAGTTGGTTTTTCCCGCTGACATGGCATATTAATTGTGACACTTTTTTATTTTGATGTATTGTCTACATTACCAATGAAGGTCAAATATGTGAGATGAACATTGATACTAAGATTTTGGGGAATCGTCATCTTTATTTTTGAATTGTAATATTTTTCATAGTATATTTTTATATAAATATATCATGAAACATTGAGTGTGGGGGGAAGTGGAGTAAATGAAGTTGTACATTTGGTGACATTGAAACTAGATATGTATCTATATATATATATATATATATATATATATATATATATATATATATATATATATATATAGATATATATATAATTGTTTAGATATTTCTATGAAATTACCAGACATGGAAAATACCTAGAAAGTCGTTACATTTCAACAATTATAGAGGGTCCTTTGGGAGAGGAAATACCATCAAGGCTAAGTAACTATGAACCAAAATGACTACAATATCGCTTCGACATACATAGATTCTACATAATTGAGATAACAAAATCAAATTACAAAAGGCTCCCATCGTAGAGGAAACTAGGGTTCATCATCTGTTGGTTGATTCAGATTAATGTTATGTGGACCCTGAGATGGTCTTGTAGCTTCATTTGACTACATTTGATTTTCTACATTGTTTCCCTTGAGGCACAGATCCTCAAGCTATCTATATAGAGCATCAACCTTGTCCTCCTGACGAGTAGAATTATGCTTTAGGGCTTTAATTTCATCAGAGACACATATTAGGAATTTGTATTTCTAGAGGATACACCACTTAATATCCATAATTTCCACATGGAGGGGTTAATTGAGGTTGTTTTTTATAGAGATGGGAAAGTCCGAGGACCTGAGGAATTTTGGATGGAAGGCATTATTATTGGGATGGCGACACAGATGAGAGAAGCAAAGTGGAAGGACAAATATAGGCATTGGTAAATGTGGGTGCAAAGATGGAGATCTCAGAAGACTGTTGTGAATTTGCAAGGATCAAGAGGAGAAGAATAAATCGAAGAGATATTGAAGGATTCAGAGGGGAAATCTAAGGGAGTAAAAAAGGGGAAGTGATGAGAGGAACTCAAATTAAACTAGAAAAGACTAAGACTTGAGATATTCAAGCAAAGATCTAGAGAAAAATTCACCACTTGAGAGAATGAAAACTAGATAAGAGTGGAATATTGACTACCAGAAATGTCCTCATACCCAATTGCATCAAACCACAGAGGGTTGGAGATGACCCACTTACTGGCCACATTTCTAATCTCCGTAGAGAGGGATCCTAAGGGAGGAAATATTTTGAATAGAGTGTTGTCACCAAATTGGATGCCTTTGCTCAACATATTGCAGATCCAACTAGAGTGGGGTATAAAGATGTCAATTGAATATGGTTGGTGGAATCAAAGTCCCAAGTCTTGAAAAAGAGTCATAGGAGAGAGGAGAAAAACTGACACCACACTTCCAAAGGAGAGGAAGAGGGAAGGATATCCATAGGAGAAAGATCTACTTGCTAGATATAGAGAAACAAAATAGTGAGAGAAGCCATGCCTAGCCATAGATTTAACCTTGAGAAGGTATCAATCGCACATGAGAAATATTGCATTGCCATTAAGTATTTGGGGAATAATTCACACCATCATAATCAATTCGCGAAGTGGAGGAGCATTGGGATATACTTCACAACACTGAATATGTGGGGATAGAATGGCCTCCCATGCATGGGAGCCGCCAACAGTAGGTGCCATGCCATCAAAATTCAAGGCTTCAAGTACTTTGGCTATAATAGTTACAATTATGTTTAGGGTTATGTTAATTCGAAGGTATGGAGGGGAGGAATTAGAGTAGGTGAGAAAGCATGAGTAACTAGGGGATAGGAAATAGATCCTTGGATTCATTGATCTCCCTTTACCCTTTAGACACCTTTAGCTAAAAGGAAGGATATGTTTTCTTGATAATATTTCTTGACATTTTCTTGTGGAGGATGTGAGCATTGAATATACCAGGATGATGAGGTCAAGAATTACCTTATTAGGGGCTATGATCAGTTCCTAAAGAAGACCATATAACTTGGCTTCATTATTTGTTTTCTTACCTAGACCCCATGCATCATTGGTTACCATTTTTCCATCAAGATTAGTGAGAATCCCTCCTCATCCCGGCCTCTGACATTCAAAATTTATATAATCTGTTATAAGTTTTTATATTAAATTTATTTAATATAAGACTTAGTTTTGTTACTTTAATATTTCATTGTTACACTTTTGGAATTTAGGTGGTTTCCTTGAATTTGATTAAGGAAGTCCTAAAGTTTAAACAACATCACTCGATTGAATGTGCTTTAGAGAGCTAGTGTTAATAATAATTATTTGTATATTCATCTTTAACTCATTATGTTTGTCTGGATTTCAAAATCAGGTTATCTTCTTATGATTTTCATCTATAGGAATTATTTTGGTTTACATATCATGTGTTTTCTTGATTAATGATATGTCTTGTTAATTAAAAAATTGTTACATATATGTTTATTTATGCGAAAGAATTAGTAACAAACTATTTTACTTTCTTGATATGTTCTTTTGTCTTTCATTTCTCATGAACAAATTTCTCTAGTTGATATGAGATGAATGATTATTTTTGTTAACGAGAAAGTAGGATAAGTCCTTCATTAATTAAATAACCTTTTCCAACATACAATAATAGATTATATTTATGTATTTTATTTTCCTTATGATTTTCAACGTAAAATTCATTAAAGCGAATTGAAACTTATTTTAGTTTGTTTAAAAACAATGATTATAATTGTTTTCCTTTTGTTGTTTTTTAATCTACTGTTGCATTAAAAGACAATTCTGTTTATTCAAAACTATTATTCTGTACATAATTTAAATCATTCTTTAAATATTTTATCACTTCACACAAGTTAGAGTTTCTATTCTAGTGATTCTATAAGCGTATATTTATATATACATGTTAATCTCTAACTAGTTGTAAATATTCACGTAGGATACCTAGGAGATATTTAACAATTTCTTTCTTGAAAGAGAAGGGAATATCTAGCTAAAGGAGCCCTAAAACCAATCAAGAATAGCCACATGAAATGGATTGGGTTAATAATGAACCTTAGTCCAGGTTGTCTCCCCTTATTGGTGAGTGGTCATTTCTACCCATAAACATATGGCTCTAGAAGTAAGACCTCTTAGGATTTAAATGGCTAAAGAGAGCTACAAGAAAGCTCCTACTAGTCATTCTACAATAGTTTCTTTTAGTAACTCTGTAGGTGAAAATGTTCTAACCTCCAACCAAGATCATAATTCCACATTTCCCTCTCATCCTAAGCACACCAATGAACATCTTAAGTTTCTTGCACCTTCACCAGACACCTCTCACATTGAAGACTTGCTATAAAATTATTGCATAGTATTGACCATAGCTTAAGACATATTAGTGAGAAACAGAAAGTTTGAGAGACAATTGTCCCAATGTCTTCTGACACCAATTGAATTACTGCTAGAAGAACCCATTATTTTTTATCCCTAGCCATGAAATCCCCAAACTTCTAGTACTTTTAACGATAGACTACTTGACATTTTGACTGGTCGAATTGATCCTAATCAACTTGAGCTAGAATTAACTACTGGTGAATCTACACAATCAAAAGCTATTGTTGTAGGAGGATTTGGTCCACCAACCACACCACTGGGCCCATCTTCCTCGTCTTCTACTAAGCATTCATTTGGTGAAGAAAGTTCCTTATCAATAGAATCAATTAATTCACAACGTTTTCCCTATATGGAACAAACCAGGGAAATAATTAAGATAATAATTAGTTGAATAACCCTGCTACCCTATGGGATGATAGAATCATCAATTAAAAGTATGACTTGGTTGTCTTAGACAAATAGTTACAGATAATGCTCAATATTTTAGTATCACAAAGATGATAGAATTCTGTCAAAAATATCAAATTACTTTACATCATTCTACACCTTATTATCCACAGGGTAATGGGATGGCAGAATCATCAACTAAAAGTATGATTAAAGTTGTTAAGAATGTGTTAGGAGATCACAAAAGGAGATGGGACAATCATCTTAGATATGCGGTGTGGGAAAACAGGGTTTAACCTAAAATATCTACTAGTAAATCTCCTTTTCAACATGTTTATGGAATAGAAGTTACCTTCCCTACACAATTAGCATTTCCAGTCATGAAGTTTTTGCAGGAGTCATATGAAGAAGCAAATGATTTTTCAAGAAGGATCAATTAGATCATTGAGCTAAATCAAGACAGAGATGAAGTTCAACATAAACTTCGACAATATCAAGACAAGATGATGAGTTTGTATGTCATGAAGGCCAAGGAAGAGATTTTAGACAAGGAGATTTAGGTCTCAGATGGGATGTAATAAGAGAAGAAAAACGCAAACGTAGAAAGTTCAATAACTTATGGTTGAGACCTTTCAACATTTCAGAAGTTAAAGGAAATAATATATTCATCCTACGCAATCTCGAAGGGTAGTATTTCTCATTGCCAGTGAATTCGAAATACCTCAAACATTATATTCAGTTTTGAGTGTTTTTAATCATCATCATTGTAAATTTCCAGTTTTTCTTTAAAATTCCAAAGCAAGTGTGATTTTCATAGCAAATAATCCATAGCCCAACGAGAAGGCACATGGATCTGTAGGTTCTATACATTCCATAGGGGAAAGAAGTCCCCAGATGGACCTGATGTTGTAACTTATTTTTACCCTTGTAGTTTTTCCTTCATTTTCAAAAAAAAAAAGAGAAAAAGAAAATTAAGAAAAAGGAATAGAAAAGAAAAGAGAAATAAAAAAAAAAAATCAAAGAAAGAAATGAAAATAAAAGGAAGAAAAGAATAAAAGAATAAAAATATGTTTAAAATATCCCTAGCAGTAGCGTGCACATTTCAATTCTACATTTGTATTTTTGTTATCCTTATCATATTTTTTAAGAAATTATTTTATTGTAATAAGTTGGATGTGATTGATCATCATCGAGAAATTAAAGTTTATGCAACTTTGAGTGGAAAAGATTAGTCCCATCGAGATCAATGATCCCTGACACATTGCGGGATGAGGGGGGGTCTCCAAAGTTGTTTTTCTTGACCCTGCCTTTGGTATGTGGCATCTTCCCAATCATTTTGGTACCCCTCCACTTCAAACCACAAACTACTTCCAACCCTCCCCTGCCTTCAAACCATCGTTCCTCCCACTCATTTCTCCCACCAATTCTCCCGCTCGTTCCTCCTTCCAAACCTTCTGTCGTTTTCACCCACTCCTAAATTTCCGTTACAGTTAGTCATCACTAGTCCTTTCGATAAATGTAGTAGGCACCCATTAACCATTAAATTGTCCCACCAATGTTCAAAGAAATTAATTTCTCCGCGCCAATAATGGTTAGTTTAATTGAAAGCCATTAAAATCACATGAATAAAATTTTCTCCCCCAACTAAAATGTCTTTTTTCACCATTTCTTCCTGCAACTAAATCTCTAGCACAACACTGCAAGTGAATTTTGATGATTTCCAGCTCCTGTTCATCTCTATCTCCGGGTAATTATTTAATTGTCCTTAGCCATTCTATTTTTCCTTAATAGCTTCCCACAAAGGAAAATCTAAGATATCTGGATACAATCCTGTGTTGCCCCCTGTAGTTAATTTAGATGAATTTCCCTAGATTGATACCCATTCTAAAATTATCAAGACCAATTGTGAATTCGAATTGTTCGAACTTCACAACTGGGCATTTTAGAATTATCAAGATATCACTAAAAAAATTTCCTTAAGGGAATCCCTATTACCCTAGTTTAGTTTCCCTCAGACATATCATTTTCCCAGATTTTTCACTTGTTGTGGAGCCAGATATATTTCTAGTCAGAGAGTTGTTATTTCTCATAATAATGAAACCATGTTTTATATAACCCCCGATTCAATCTACCAGACCCTCCAATTAAATTCTAAGGAATCCCTTCACCCTTTTTCCACTGATGTTTTAATGGAAATTTATCAAAGACTTTCTTTTTCACAAAGAGTGCATATTTATTAGTCATTTTTACTAGAAAACTCAAAATTACCTAGAACAAACCCACCTTACCCCTCTACAATGTTCCCTGAGATGTCTAGGTAGGTCATTTCCATAGTTTCTTATCTATTTGGATATCCCAATGATTAATGGGTAGATGGGGTTATTTTGGGGTTTTTGTCATTCTTTTTTTTCTGGTAAAAAACCATCCATCTTGTTAAATTACAGTTAGTTTCTGTCTGATGCAATTCATGATCAGTTTTAAAAGTTCAGTGTTGAAGATTCATTCAAACGCCAATAAATTTTGACTTACTTATTCCTCTATCACCAGTTAGAAAGGTTCAATTTTCCTTTGCAGAAATTGGATGTTGAAGGTAAACAATAGTTAGTGATTCATTGGACCTCATAAGTGAGGAAAACCTTTGAAGATTTTTCTTTTAGTGATTTTGTAAATCAATTTTTGTATATGGAAACATGTTTGTTAAGTAGTGATGCAGTTCCTAGAGTTTCAACAGAGATCAAAAGGAATTTTCCTTTGAGTGAGCAGTCTAAAGTTGGAGACTCGTATTTGTATCATAAT
The DNA here is from genome assembly GCA_031772625.1 of Pinus tabuliformis. Classification (NCBI taxonomy): domain Eukaryota; kingdom Viridiplantae; phylum Streptophyta; class Pinopsida; order Pinales; family Pinaceae; genus Pinus; species Pinus tabuliformis. The sequence continues at coordinate 289,508,307 of CM062807.1, read as the reverse complement.
TTCATAGAAATTGGTATTTATGGGTGCACGATTCTACCTTACAAATCACTGGTGTTCCTCCCCATGAGGATTTTTTCACTTGAATATATCAGGAAGATGATCAACATGGATGATGTTCATTTTGTTTATAGAAAAAAAAAGGCTTAATTCAAACTAAAAGCATTGGCTGGCCCAGTCATAGTCAACACCATAAGTGAATAAAAATAAGTGAATGAGTTATTGAGGCAAATGAAGTTTAGATTAAGTTTCAGGTGGTGATATGATCCATTAGGACTAATATCATCAGTGAGAGTTGGTCAGAAGTCTGCACCATATGTGAACATTGCAAAACTTGATATTGAACAATACGCCAACAAAGAAGATTAGGAAGAGAAACAAAACTAGATTAGAATACACTACACGAATATTAGGAAGATACGCCAGCAAAGAAGATTAGGAAGATTATAATACACTACACGAAGTTGAGGTGCTAGTTTCCAGTGAAACAAAACTCCAAGAATGACAAAAAATGAATTGAAAATACCAAGAGACAGTGTTTCTCCAACTGGATCAAAGTTACAGAAGGAAACATTAAGGGTTTTCAAGAGGAGAAAAAACATAAATGTTGAAGAAGAATCCTCGGAAGCTCAAACTTCTGAGGAACCTACTACAGTTATAATTTTAGGAGAATCTGCATTTTCATTGCAATAGATTGAAGAATCAATAATAGATTCTCCTTCTTCTCCAAGGAAGCAGAGTATTTTTACAAGGTTCTTAAAGGTGAAGAAGAAAAATGAAGTGCTAAAAACTTCTACATATGCAGATTTCTGGAAGCATTCTTCAACAACTCAGACTACGTTACTTTCTACCTTATACAGTGAAAGAGGACAATTCCAATTAGCATTTTTTGAACCAAAAGTCCATGTTCAGAAGAGCGCTAAGGATTAAAAATCCTTTGTGTTCTAATTTGACACCAAACATATACAACCTATTGATCAATTCGATCTTCACAAGCAAGTAGGAGAAATGATATACACATCTTTGACAAGTTCGTCCATGAAAGCTTCTAAGATACAAGCATCTTTGAATAATATTCATTCTCAATTGAAGCTCGAAAAGATGTCTTCTCTAGCAAAGGAAACAAAAATTAAGGGTTGGAGGATCTAATTTTAAAAATAGGATTGAATCCTAAAGATGTAAAGGAAGATGAGGAAATAATTAAAAGCAAAAATGAAAATATACAGGCACTAAGGAAGTAGCTAAAATTACCAACTAATGAACATCATCAATCATAAGAAGTAATTCAGCTCGAGAAGGAAAAATAAAACATGCTTTAGATTATTGTAGAGAAAAATATACAGATTCAAAAAATGGTGGCAGAGATGGAAAAATTGACTAAGGAAAGAGAACTCCAAATTAGCACTGGAGTAGGAACATCTGCAAGAGCAACATCTATAGCAGTAGTGTCCATACCTGAAACAGAGTCTACCAGTCAAAATGAAATAGAACAATTATGTAAACCTATCGGATACTTATCATTAAAGGATATGGAGATTGAAAAACTCAGAGTTCAGTTTGAGAAGACTCAAGATAATAAGATAGAAGCTGATAATGCATATATGGCCGACGTACAAAAAAAAAATCAGATTAATTAAGCAACTGGAGAAATATGAAAATGAATCAGTGATTTCACAAACATTATCAGAAGTCAAAGAAAAGATATGGATTGATATAAATTAAACCATAACTGAACTTTGGACATCCATTGAAATCATTTTTGAACATGAGGGGTTAGTGCAAAAGTCAAAGGCAACCATTATAGAGATTAAAAAAGATGTAGATCACAAGCCATGGGAATCTACCAGAATAATCGAAGTGTTGAATTCTAAAACAAAAGAATAACTAGAGGAGTTTGGAATTGAAGATAGGATTGATATATTGTTATAAGTAAGAAGGGTTTTGAAAAAAAGAAACTTTATGTTAAAATTAGAAAAAAATGTCAAAACTTGGAAGTATAGGTTAAAAAGTTTCATAAAAAGTTTAATGTTTTGCACTAGAAAGGGTTCCAGCTCTACGAGATTCTAGTGGCCAATTGATTACACTAGAAAATTACCAGCACAGATTGCATGAGATAGCAGAATATAGAACCAAGTTTGAAAAAGCCAAATGGATTATCAGTGGTAAAGCATTCCTTGATGGCCTTGAATTTGCTCTTTTTATTCAACATGAAATTCAACACTTATTTATTACTAGGCCAACATTTGAGAAATACGTAGAAGTCGATGAGGCATATAGAAAAGTATCAAATTTTTTTCTCATAGATGATTAAAGATGGGATAAATTACTTGAACTAATCGATTAAAATAGAATTCACAGACTCCGTAACCAATTGCAGAAAAAAGAGCAGAAAACAAAAAATTTAGTTTCCAGCAACAGTCATCAAACAAAAGCCTCGAATTGTGCGTTGATTATTCAAATAAGTTTATAATAGCTATTTTTGCGTTATATTTTGTAATATCCAAATCAATTTTTGATAATATTTCATAGTGTAATAAATTTTATTTCAGATCTAGATATTTTTGAAGTACACTCTATAAGTATTTTTTATTTCAAAGGAGGGGTTGAACCCTTGTGATGATCCAATGACACCATTGTAATACACTGAAATATTTCTGAAGATAATCAAAGGATAATGGCTTCATTCTTTACAACTTTTGTGTCAATGAGAGTTTTTCCAGTTATTCATTTATGTTTTCCATAACTCAATTATTCTTATGTTCAAGGTAACATAGGAGTTAGGGTAAGGCTAGATTTACTATCAATCTCCCTGACACCCCACTGCAAAGTTATAATCATTAAAGATATTAATTAACTAAACAGTCTATTTAAGTTAGTTCCTCCATATCTTTTAATTGTTGCCTTCTGTCATCTCTTGAACATGTATTGTTTGACTGTAGAATTTTTCTGCATGCATCAACTGTATTTGATTGGTTAAATATTCAATATGGATGTTGCATCAAGGATATGTTTAAGTAATACAATGTTACTCCATTTACACCACTGCAAGGGATATTAGTTCAAGGCCCCATTTTCATATGTTTTTATTTGGCTATTAAAAATATGGTAGCCAATGTTCCATCCTTTAGAGAAGGAAACACACTTTGGATCCAATATTTGAGTACCCTTGATAGTATATACCATCTTCCTAGATTAACGACATTAAGTTTTTTGGCTACTTTTGAGCTAAACATGCAACAGGGTTTAGAAAGAATTGATTTGACAAAGGAAACAATATATTACAATGATCTCATTGGCATAAATCAAATGGGGATAGATTACATATTTGAGCGGGAGGAGGAATTCATGATTTCTTGTAATAGTGTACAGGTCGACGAGAGTCCAAGTGATATATTTCTTAGAGGCAATAAAACAATCGACGATTCACATGCTTCATGCTCCAGATCATAAAATTGCAACATGCCTAATCAATCAAAGTTTAAATGATAAGAGGGTGAAACAAAATGGTATTGTAAAAACCTCCCAAGCACAGATCTACGATCATGATTATTTGCACCACCCCTACCTTATTTTTCCAAAACTACTGTATTGGGGTTATGCAAAGTAGTTTATGGTTTTCTAAAAACACCTATGGTTTTATGTTGACTTATGCATAATATAGGTAGAACCCATGCATTATTTACCACCATAGAAGCTAATTCAAGCCCACCTCAGCTCCAACGTGGATGTGACAAACAATCAGGGACCCACATTTTCCATTTACATTCGAATCTTATTAATGTGTTGCGACTTTAATTAGAACTCTAATGTATTAAATAAAATTGTAAAGTCTTGTAAATGGTTGGGCGTAATATTAATATAATATATGCATACACATATAATATTAAACATTTTTTATATTTTATGATTGAGCTACGAGAGCTTATTTTAAAAATGTATTGTAATTTAAAAAAAGGAGAAATATGAAAAATAAATTATAACTATTTCAACTGAGTAGTTCTGTAACTAATCAAGGAATAGTTATGCTAGGAGCAGAAGATAAAAGTGAGAAATCAGTAGTTGGTGAGGGTTATCAGTTTGCTAATTATGAGATTATGTAATGAATAAATTTTCTCTAAAAACTGAAGAACAAAGACATGTCTGATTCAAGTTCTTGGGGTAATTGCAAAATTATTTTTCTTTTCATGTGCTATCATTCATTGATATTTGTCTTCCACTAATATGAGTGTAATGTAGGAGTAGATTTATTTAAGTCAAATTCATGAATTTACCTGGAATTTATGGTACTCATGCGTTTTTTTTTAATCCTTTAATGAGCACTCCATCATACAAGGCATTCACCCATATTTCTTGTTATTTGTATTATTTCCTCTGTAAGGAAAAATAATAATATTCTTAAGTGCCTCAATGATTAAAGCTTGTTTTCTTCATTTGCTTCTAATCATCTCTTGAAACCGTAAGCCCTGCAACCCTCAGTTATCTTGTCTAGCCTAGTTTTAAAGATAGGATTCAAAATTAGAAGATTCATTGCGAGCTCTCATGGTCTATCCATCCAGCCACATATTCTAAATTTTTTATCAATATTTTGGATGTCTTGGGCAATGGTTCCTTTGCAGCTGAGAATTGTCTCCACAATGACAGCATGACACATGATTTTCAAAATGAATATGCATAGGAATTGTTGAATATCGCAAAAGCAGGTATGCTAACAATCATCTATATTTATTGAAAAGACTTCAGCTAGGAATTCTTGTGATGATAACTGAGTAAGTCAAGCAAGAAAAGGTAAAATGATAAAATAAAGGAATTTATTAGGATTCCTTACAGCTTAATTTGATATGTTTTGTTTCAAATTTAATAAATGTATCTTATGGATGCCCAATAAAGGGTATGGTTAAGGTAGGTAGCTTTTAATATGAAAATATTATAGTGATGTTTTGTAATACTTAGAGAACTAAGCTTCTCATGAATTTAAACATATAAATTTCTCATTTATAACTCATAGGTATGTTGGAATAAATCTTTGATTGCATTATGAAATTATTGGAATTAATGCAACACACACATATGATGTTATGGTAGTTTCATTTCAATGTAATCAGAACCAAATGGATTGATAGAGTTGTCACATGTGCAATAATTTTGAGATCACTTAAGGATATTTTAAATCCTTTAAATGAAAATAATGCTTGAATATTAATAGTTGTTTGGTCAATTGAAAGATCATATTGCGATTATACTACCTAGAATGGTGGTTTCCTCGGCCAAGATGTCTGAGTAGATGATGGGATCCCACACAAAAAAAAACCTTGGATAGGCAGACTTCCCAAAATCGGGGTTTCTTGGGCCTTGAGGGCTGAGTAAGTAGTGGGAGAACAAATATGCCCCATGAGCATGAGCGATTATTTAGTAAATACGAAGTTGGACTAAATACTTCAACGCTGGTTGGAGACTATATAGAGATATGGATAATATACACCACTAAGTGATTGTTTTTTCTATGAAACCACTTAGTTCTTACAATTTGACTATTACACCATTAAGTACTTTCTTTGTCTATGAAATGACTTAGTGCCTTTTGAAAAATTAATTATGTCATCGAGTGTTTGATTTGTTTGTGAAACCACTTAATGTTTATGGTTTGGTTGTTACATAACTAAATTATTGCTTGGTTTGTGAAACCACTTAGTGCATGTCGAACAATTAATTGCACCACTAAGTGCTTCCTTTGTCTGCGAAACCACTCAATGTTTGAAGTTTGGTTGTTACATCACTATGTTTTAGCTTGGTCTATCAAACCACTTAGTTCTTGCCAAACAATTAACTACACCATTGAGTGCTTTCGTTGTCTTTGAAACCACTCAATGCTCATGGTTTTCTTATTACAACACTAAGTGTTTGCTTTATATGTGAAACCACTAAGGGAATTTCGAACAATTAATCAAACCATTAAGTGTTTGATTTTTATGTTAAGGAAATCACTGATTGTTGCACCAAAGGAAGCAAAAAATAATTGTAAATATATGTAGCTATTGAAGAATTTTTTTGTTGAAATCATGATTTAAGTTGATTTAAAATTTTATGATGAAAACCTATGATAATTAGATATTTGTGATATAAGCGAACTACTTAGCTAACAATAAAATTTATATGAGGTTGATTTCAAAGCAATGTCAATAGTGTAGTGGAAGCATAGTAGAGATGAGGAACTTTGGGACTAGGCCATTTCAATGACATTGGAACCCTATGATATGCATTTATCACCATGATATATGCCATGAAAAATGTGTTGTGTTATTAGATAAAGCTATAGGGATTCCTTGGCTATGAGACTCTATCATGACTCTTCATGTGTGAGGAAGTATTTCCAAGGAATCGATCACTTGAGGGAATATGGAGGCAAAGAAGGGGACACTTCAGCTTGGAAGGTTTGTGATTACAAGGTAGAGATAACCTAAGGAAATTTATTTTCAAGGAGTCATGTGCATACTCATTTGGATTAGAAATGCATTTCTAGGAAGCAATATGTTGAATATGTTCCCTATCAAATCATTATGAATATTGAATGACATGTTTAGACATGAAAATTCAAGACATGTAGCATGTTGCTAATGTAAATAGTTGTGGCTATATGGCTTGATTATTTATATTATCTCTTATATAACACCAAGGATAGTGTTCCTTTAATGGTGCAGGGTTTGTAAGATCCCCCTGTGCTATCCCTACTTATTGGAATGATATTGTGACTTCTGCACTAGTGTCTAGAGAGCCACAACTGGATGAACCTGTTGGATACCTATACCAATAGGTTTCATATTTCATGATTGGCAAGAGAAAGTCCAAATATGCTCTGCTTTGAGTTCACAAAGATCCCATATTTCCTAAAGAGAAAGAAGGTGTGTAAAGTGTTTCAAATGTTGATGACCTTATTTCAAATTTTGATGGATGATCCAACAGTCTAATCTGGATCATGCCATGTGTTCAATTTTGTGTTGTAGACTAGAGAAAGAAGTCTGTCCAAACTGTTTAATCTTGGCAGACAACTAGTTTAGGTAGAGAAGAAAAGGATCCCAACAGCTTAATCTGGGACCTTGGAAGAGATAAGGGTAGAAGTAGATAGAAAGAGCAAAAGAAAAAGCCAAGGAAAAGAAAAGGCAAGTAAGGGTCTGCAAGTCCAAATGCACCCTCCAAGAAGAAATAAAATGCTAGGCAAGTAGCTGGGTAGGTAGCTGGGGTTGCAGAAAGGTTATCCCTATCATTGCAAGATTGGTGATGGTGGGCAGCAAGGCAAAAGATTACAGCTGGGAGCATGACTAATTTCCCTCACTCCCCTCCAATTTCATTTCTAACATTCCCTCACTAGCCTGAGATTCATGGAAAAGACTAAGTTTTCATGGTGGTTCTTAATCTTTAAAAGCCACATTTCTTGTCTAAAAATCTTTTCATTTTGATCTACTCTTGAAACAAAGCTTGTTTCACATAAACTCAATGGTTTCCACATCCACTTACCCCTTCCTCCATAACTAACACTAACCCTACTATATAAATCCCTTATATCACCTTTTTTTCCTAATATTACTAACACCAAGGTGTATAAATCCCAGCATTATCTACATATTCTCCTTTTGGTATTATAGCCAAGTAAATGGTCTAAGGGGACTTCAGTTCACCTGGGACTGTGGTCAACCTTGTCTTGGATGTGCTCTGACCTCTGGTTATGAGCAGAAATCCTGTCCCTCAACCCTCACCGTCTCTCTGCTGAAAACGCACAAAAACCCCATTTTCCTATATAAACCCTTGAAAAAACCCAAAAAACCCAAAATTTGCGAAAAAACCCACTTTTTCTATAGTCCTCCGCCCAATCATTAAATTGAATATTTTATTACGCTGGCGGGACCCCTCCCCAACATGCTCGACCAGTCGGAAGGCCCGCCAGTCGTCAGATCTCCGTCGCCCGGATCTAAAGGTGGGCGGTCATTTTCACTCCCCGACCTGCCGACCTTTAGCGTCCGGGGAAAATGGTTTTGGCCATCCCGTACAGGGGACGCGTGGCAGGCGGCGGGGTTGTTCGGAGCCCCCCTCCCCATTACCGCCTTTGCCCAAAGGTGGTGCGGGGAACCCGCTTACCGCCACCCCTAATACCACTTTCCTCCCACGTCAGTTGCACGTCACCCTGACGTCACCTCGCCGGTACCCGCCCCAGCGTCCTGTGGACCTCCATGCGGACCCACCACTGTACCCGCCCGCTACCGTGTCCTGCCACCCTGGCGAACACCTCAGCCGCCACGTCACCTCCGTACCTGGGCCCCGCCATGACGTCATGCTGACGTCATCGGCGGAAAAGCGCCAAATGCACACTTTTGCCAAATTTAACGATTTAAACGACTAAATGAGTCATTTTCGTTCATTTTCATGCGAAAGAGAAACTAGCCGTTGCCAACAGCTGCTGCGAAACCTCTCACTCAGCCATCAAATTCGACAATCCGACCATTCAAAGTTCAGAATTCGACGGCACCAAGTCGCCACAACCCGGCCAGCGAGCTTCCAAGTCGATTTCCCAGGTATTTTGCCATTTCCTTCCACTTTGCCCATGAATTCCAATTCTCTGTAGAATTCACCATTAAAGACTGGTAAATTCACTTAATTCAGCTCCACCTGAGCACCTAAACCAAACCCAAGCAACTTGCCCCATCCCTAAGCCACAATTTGACATTGGAGAAATCAGTTCGCGGGTTAAAACTGCAAAATTTGCCCCCGAGGTACTTGGCATTGTTCCCTTTTGCCAAGTACAGGCCACCTGCACTCTTCCTAATAAATTATCATTGTCCCTGCAGCGTCCCCTTAGGCAATCCACATCCCTGAGATTTTACAGCATTTTACCGACTTGCTTACAATTTGACACTAGAAGAGGGCATCACACGGTGTACAGTTTTCCTGCTGCTTAAGTCTTCAAAGACTTATCAAACTTTTACCTCTCCCTGCACACATACAGATTAAATCATGGCAGCCTCTGCATCCTCTTCCCTCAGTGTTACTCCACTGAATCAGACCAATAAGGAACTGGAGGCCTTGCCATTTATTGACAAGGATTGTCTCATCAATGAATTTGAGGGGGACAGGGACTTTTTGAAGACCTTCACTACACTGAGGGAAGACCATAAGGAGGGATTTGGTACAGATGGAATGTGGGAGTCAAACCTGCCCTATTACTGTCTCCCAGCTGTGAATGTTTTCCCTGAAATCATTCACTTATGTGCTCAAAACTATGATCTGGAGCACAGAGCTGTCAATACTCCATCAGGGAGGATCCTTTTTTATATAAATGCTGAGTCCATCAACAAGATGTTGCAGTTTGATCAAACGGAGTTGCTAGTCCCATTCTCCATGAGGTACTTGCTGGAAGCTGGTGACAAGATGACCAGTGAGGAGCTGCAAAAGGTCACCAGGAACTACATGAGAGCTGAGTGCCAGCCTACAGGGCCACCCCCTTATCTGCATGAACATTTCAATGACTCAGGCAGGCTGCTACTAGACATGATAGCCTATGTGTTAGGTTACCAAAACAGTAAGCATGTGGATCAAGCCATGCTCGTATTGCTGTCTGCTTACAGCCCACGTCAACCCCCTGCCCGAAAGTATAACTTTGCTAAGTTCATAGCCAATAGGATTCATGATCAATTGAGCAAAATGGACAGACAGGGGGTCTTCAGATACTCAGCTTACATCTACCACCTGTTCATGTTTTATCATTCTGAAGCTTTCCCATGCTACATCAGAAGGCTGGATAACAAAGGAGAGAGGAGATCTGTCATTTTCTGGACCTCAGTCTATCATGAAATCACAAATTCACCCTATACCTACTGTGAATTTGTTGACCAGTTTGTATACCCAGTCTCCTGCATGCTTATGAAGTCCCCTCCACCCAGAGTATCTAATGAGATCAAGAAAGCTTTGCAGCTGTCTAAGAAGTACAAAATAGGTGATTGGTACCTATATGAAAACCATACTGTGTTCAGAGTATATGGCTGTGAGCTCTGTCCATACAGGCTACCCAAGTATGTTCCTATGAGATTATTTGCCTTGGAGTATTACAGGCAATTGATTCAGTCAGACCTTACCCATTTCCACAGCTCCAAGAAAAAGGCACACCTTAACTTCAAAAATGAGTTGGGTCCTTTCATCATGAACAAGAAGGAAGGATGGGAATCTGCAGACCTGATCCTCAAGGACAAATATAAATTGTCATACAGTTTTCGATGGGTCCCTTATGACCCTCAAGGTTTCATCACTGCTAGGAGAACTAAGTACAGACTCCTAGGGATTAAACACTGCCACTACCCACACATAGAAAAGTATGCCAACTTACAAGAATGGCAGCTGGACACTCTAGTTGAGAGCTTAACTGAAGAAGAAAGAATGCTTAAAAATATGAAAGAACTTGAGAAGACTATTGACCTGGACTATGTGCTCCAGGTACCTTTCAGATTGCCTCAATCAGTGGGAGGAGGGACCTCAGTTACCAGGACAGCGCCGCAGACACTCTCTACACCAGCACCAGGCTTAGATAAAGGAAAAGGAAAAATGGATGCAGAGGATGAAGCAAAAAAGGAACAGTCAGAACAACAATCACAGTAAAAAGATCAACAAACAGAGCAGCAACAAGGACAAACTGTTCTGCCACAAACTGGGCTGCCAGAAACCCCCCTAATGCAAACACCGCCACCTCAAATTGAGCCACTAACTACCTCAATTTTGCAGACCCCAGCACATGAAGAGAGGGGTACTAAAAGGCAAAGAGAAGAGTCCACTCCCCTCAGTGGATCCTCCCACCAGCCAGAGGCCAAAAGGCAAAGGGCAGATTCCCCAGAGGTGGAAGACATCACTGAAGATGTCTTGAACGATACAGCAAAGGACAGGGAAGGCAGCCAACATACAGGGACAAGCTCCTTTCAGCAGGAGCAGAATTTACAGCTTGGTTTGGAGGTGTCATCCTCTTCTCAGCAAAGCCAGAAGCTTAAAAGTGCTAAGGCTACCTTCAAAGAAATCAAGGCAGCAAATGAGTTATTGAGGGCTGAGGTTTACAAACAGTTTATAGATGCCACTCCAGCCCAGCAGGAAAGGTTGATGTCGGTCTACGACTTCAAAGAGGAAAAAATGATATTCAGCCATTTCAAACCCAAGGGGCCGCACCCAATGACAACTACAGATTTCATCAAAACAAGGGTGGAGGTCCTGGCCAAAGACATACATCCTATGGACCAAATCGAGCTCCACAAGCAGACCAGGGAGATGGTCTATGCCACCTTGGTAGAGAAGGCCACATTAGCTCATGAGCTGAAAGAATCTTTGAAGAACACAAACACTCAACTAGACTTTGAGAGGTTGTCCTCTAAGGCCAAGGACAATAGGATAAAATCTCTTGAGGAGATTATTGTTGATCTAGGACATGACCCTAGTGATCCAACCGGGGTAAAAGCCCTCATAAAGAAAAAGGATGATGATCTAAATGCCATGAAGAAGAGGTTGAAGCTGTTACCTACAGAACACCCTCAGACAGCTGAATTACAAAAGGAAAAGCAAGTTAATGAACAACTTGACCTCTTATTACAGCAAGATCAAAGGATCCAAGAACTAGAGAAAGAGCTGGAAGGAGCATTGCAAGACAAACAGGGAAGATCTACACTCCAAGTTCCTCCAACAGATTCCACAACAGCAACAACTTCTGGGGCAGCAGTGGCCCCCACAACAGAAGCAGCAGGTACAACAGCAGCTACAGATGCCCACCCCAGTGTAGAAGAATTAACCAAAGCTGTCAAGGCAATGGAGCTACAGGCGGATGAAATAAGGAAAGCAAAAGAAAAACTGGCAGAGATAGATGCCAAATATGACCAATCAAAGATAACGGTAGCAGAACAGAGCAGACAGATTAAGGCTCAAAAAGATAAAATAAAGGCCCTGGAGAAGGAGCTCAATCTGGAAAATATTATGGCAGAAATTAAAAGAATCCTGTGGAATAAAATTACCCAAGCTATTATCAAACAGTGGAAATCCATTAAAACAATGCATGAGCATATGGATTTAATTGTACAAGCCCAGACAGATGTCCAGAGAGCCAAGACAGTGTTAGGAAACAGACCTGAGCAAGCTAGCCAATTGATAGAATTTTTGAACAGGCAAGACAAAGAGGAGCTGGCAGCCGTTGGAATCACCAACAGAACAGAGGCCATCCTCATGGCTAAAAAGGTGCTAACTCTCAGAGGTTATGTACAGACGGCAGAAAGAAAAAATTATGAGATACAGACTGAAGTTGAAGATTATAAACTCAGAATGGGAATGCTACAAGCAAGAGGACTGCCTAGCCTGTTGAGCAGCACAGGGAAATTGATCAGCAGAGATCAATTTACAAACAGGGTGGCCGCTTACATTGAAAATCAAATCACTGCATCCAGCAGTACTTCTGAGGAAACAGTTCCTCCAACAGGACAGAGCTTGTACACTAAGCTCGAAGGCTCATTTTTTGTTGAAAATGAGGTAAATCATTTATTTGAAACTCCTCCTAGTTTTTTCAGATATACAGAGCTTGATGAGACTCTAATTAAAATTCGGAGGCATCAAATGCCTAAGTAGGACTGGTGGCAGGCCATGCTCCAAATTTTGCCACGGTAGTTTCAAGACATTCGGCCACTGCCAGATCAGGTCACCAGAAGACAAGTGTAAAAGGATTAATGTTTGAAAAGCATCCATAAAGTGATTCATCACTAACGATGACAGCTTGCCACATTTTGAACAGCACATCCCCAACCGACTCAGCAGCTCCCAAAGGCCAAAGTATCTTCTGACAAAACATCAAGATGCCTTTATTTTGTATTCAATGCTGTAATAAATTTCTGATAAAAATATCTCAAAAGTTGGTGAGAATATTAAGTCTGAGATAACTTAGAACTCAGATATTTTTGTAAAAATCAAAGTATATATTCACCCCGCACATAAGCTGAAGGGGTTGTTGTTATTTTCATTTCGGAGATCTCACTTGCTGTAAAATTTCTCAGAGAAATAATACAAAGGGTGAATGGAACTTCCAAAGCTTGGCGTACCTTGATGCATTGTGATGAATGGTGAATGTTGCAGGATTCCAGAGTGTTTCATAAAACAATAAGTCTTTCTTAAATCTCTGTGTTACATGTTTTCGAGTCTTTTGTTCTCTTTTATTGTTTAAATGTTTTACACTTAATAGCAAAGTAGAAGAATAGTTCCAGGATTTAATCACTGATTACCCTGAACTCAATCTGAGCTATTATCCATGTTTTCTTCAGATACAGTGAATGAAGTGTAATTCTTAACTGCTGCACTTTAAAACTATATCTTTTACAGTGATAGACATTCCCAGGAATTCAAGTTTGCTCCTGAGACATCTATCCGTTTCTCATATCTAGTTTGGTGGAAATACTTAAATACTTTAGTGAAAATTCTTAATTGCTTTCACTGGTTTTTTCACCTGTTTGTGTTATAAATCAAAAATTTTGTTGTATGAAGTATCCAAATGGCCCTGTAAGTTTCACCAATTCACCTCAAGGTTTCTAGACACCTACAGCTATAGACTCCATTGCCCAATGATATTTGACTCTTTGAACATTATATCACAAGACCTGAAAGAAAATCTTCAACCAAAACATAAACAAAACCTGTGCATAATACCTAGCCTAAAACTATCATAACGGATACAAATCATAAAGAGAGAGCCCTCTCTGATCACAATTTGGCTAGAAACGGTGATCAAAAGATTGGTTAGTGGTTACCCCGGCCGTATTCCCTTGGGAGTCATAGGGAACAACCTGGGTGTTAACATAATTGGCGACTCCACTGGGGACTTCTTAAGATTTTTCAATTACTATCTATCTTCCAAAGCTACCATCAAGCCTGAAACTAGCCAAGAGGCCTTAGAACTGTTTCTGTAATACAGGGACAGCTTTAGGGAAGAGCTAATTAGGGAATCTTCATCCCAGCTTTGGAACATATATAGCCATTCCAAAATTCACATCCAGTCCTTGCATATATAAACTTCTTGTACAAATTCAAAAGAAATTAGAAGCTGGCTCCCAAAAGAAACCCAAGGCACACTAGGGCAAACCCTGACCCTAATCAACCTATCATTGTTGATAATCCAAATATCATTCCAAAGAACATTAGGAGACAGCAAAAGCAGGAGAAGCCTGCTGAGTCAGATATAATTTCAGATCAGCCTATCTGCATTCCCACACCCTGCAAAGTTCTTTTCCGGTCCACTCCTAGTTCCCCTAGTTCATCATCAACACCTCAAAGTTCTCCTCTTTCATCTTCACCCACTGCACATACTCTTTCAACCAGTTCCCCATTTGTTACCCATCCCATTAACCCTGTTACACCAGTAACCCCTGCTGTCCCATTTATTCCTGTCAACCCTGTAAATCCCATAAACATGGCCAACAGGTATGCACCTCTGCAGATACCAGCTAATGCTCCAGCTCTACCCCAAGACTACCAAACCAAAATCTCATTTTTTGACTCCCATGGCCCTTTGACAGCTGTCCAGCATGCTAAGAAGATGCAAGACCACTTTGAGACCTATGAAATAGATGATAACAGTGTCAGGATGAGAATTTTTGTTCAAAGCTTAACTGGGGATGTTAGAACTTGGTTCAGATCCCTCAATGCAAACTCCATTGCAACACCTGATCAGCTTTACGAAGCCTTTACTGAGAGATGGGAGAAGAAGAAAGATCCTCTCCACATACTTGGTGAATACAACACTATTAAAAGAGGTCCCCAAGAAACAGTTTTGGAATATTGTGCTAGGTTTAACAATGTATATAATGCTATCCCACAGAACTTAAGGCCCCCTCCTGATTTGGCCCTGTATAACTTCCCTGACGGTTTTGATTCTGATATGGCCTATCAATTGAAAGAAAGAGACCCCCCCACCCTTGCAGAAGCTCAAAGGGTTGCAGTCACTGTAGAGGCTAACCTAATTGCCAAAAGAAACAGGGCAAAGTTGGAAAAGAAGACTGGCTTCAGAGAAGAACCCTCAGGTTTTGATCAAAAGCTGGATGCAATACTAAACAGCATGAAAAGATTGGGTGAAAGAGTGGAATCAGTTGAAAGAAAATCATCATGGGAGGCATCACAAAGCAACCCTCCTAGAAACCCGAATTTTAGGAGACCTCAGAACCCAAACATAGGAAAGACAAGTGCTGACCAAGACATTAGACCCCCTTTTCAAGAAAACTATGCAGAAACTTCCACAGCCAATCAGCTCAATGAAGATCCTGAAATCAACTTAATGGGTCTGGATGGTAAAAGCCATGTTTTCCTAACACAAGAAGACCATGAGGAGGATGAAAGCAAAACATTCCAAACTAAATCAGGAGAATCCTTTGACTTTAAACAAGGATATGATACTGCTGTCTATGAAGTCCATAAACAGTATAAACTGAGGAGTAGGATTGTGAATGTAAACCAGCCCGACAAGATAAAGGATAAACAGAGGTCTAAAGAAACCATGATCACAGAACCCAATGACAAAATAAACTTTCCTGCAGAAGAAATTGTAGTTGAGGAGGTTACTGAACTGCTGTCCCCACTACAACAGCCCATGGCAACTTCGTCCTCTCACCCTGATTCAAATTTTACCCCTCAAGACATGAGTAAAAGGGGCAGGTCTCAAAATCAAGATGAAATCCAACAAGAAGATTTAATGAACAAAGAAAAGACTGGTATCCGTGACTCTAAAACCCAAGTTGACAAACCTTTTGACCTAGGCACAGAGATTGGCAAGCTAAAAATAGCAATTCCTCTCTCAGAGCTAGCCAACCATGACATATACAAACAACAGATCAAAAAATCCCTTCAACTCACTACTAGCAAAGATGATGTAAATGTGCTAGATGACACTCCAGAATTACTGTTTGGCCCAGAGGTAGATGGAAAAACAATAGTCACAGGGGTCTTACCTTTTTATGTCAGCCTGCATGTTCATGATAAAATACTGCATAATGCAATGTTCGACTCAGGCGCCTCTCACAACCTTATGCCAAAAGCAGTCATGGAAAGATTGAACTTGGATATAACAAGACCATACAAAGACCTGTTTTCTTTTGATTCTAGCCAAGTCAAATGTTTAGGCCTAATAAAAGATTTATGTGTGTCTCTGGTTCAATATCCCAACAAAACCATTCTAATGGATGTTGTAGTTGCTGATATCCCACCCAAATATGGGATGCTGTTATCAAGATCATGGGGAGCCAAGCTCCAAGGCTCCCTGCAATTAGATATGTCATATGCCACTATCTCTGTCTTTGGGCAACCAAAAAGACTGTACAGGGAAACACTCATGAAGTATATGGTCAGCAGTGAAGAAAAGCCTCAAAACTTTCCAATATATGCTGTCCATTCGGACATAGACTCCTTCATCCTCTTTAATGACAGCACAAGCCTCTCAAACAATGACATTAGGACCGAAACACTCATACAAGAACAAAACATTGATCAAACAAGTATTACCTGCCAAACATCAACCAGCCCAACAATACACAATATCCCTCCTCTAGTTGTCAAAGATTGTCAAAAAAGTGATGAAATTGTCCTAGAAAACAAATGGGAAAAGAAACCCCAACTCATGCTCACATTGCCACCCCATGAACAGAATTTTAAATCTCCTGTTCAGCAAGACATCCTGTGGGTCCTAGAATTTGATGGCTCAGTTAACAAGTTAGGGGCAGGAGCTGGAGTGTGGATACATAACAAAGAGAAAGACTATGCAGAAGGCAGGGCTTATAGATTGAATTTTAGATGCACTAACAATATGGCAGAATACGAAGCTCTGTTGCTGGGCCTAAAGCTAGCAAAATCACTACAAGCTCCTAAACTCTCCATCATGGGAGACTCTGATCTAGTAATTCAACAAGTAAAAGGAAATTTTGTCACCAATGACAAAAGATTGAGGTCCTACAAGTCTGCTGTAATTGAAATATTGGAGAATTTCTCTGAGTTCTTTATCACAAAAATTTCAAGGGGCCACAATCTCCACGCACACAGTTTGGCAACATTTGCCAGCACCTTCAGATTCCCACTAGAACCCAATAACTGTTTCACAGCCGAGGTCAAATACAGACCCTCTATTCCAAACAATGTCAAAGAATGGCAAGTATTTGAGGATGACATGCAAATAAACAATTTTTTAACCTTGCAACAAGAGTTCACAGGATTAAATATTGATATTGATGGAGCAAGTCAATCACAAATACTTGAGTCAGCAAGTCAATCACAAATACTTGAGTCAGCAAGTCAATCACAAATACTTGATGGAGCAAGTCCATCACAAATACAGTTTCAACAGTCTGCTCACCCAATGTCACCTAGAACAGCAAAACAATTACTGACTCCAACCATTTTCAGCAATGAAAACATTCAGCAAATTCACCAAATTGACTGTGAAGAGATGAGCAACGCCGAAGCTGAAATCATACAACTCAAAGACAATTTCCTTCCAGTAGGCCTTAGCCCATTAGAAGACATTTTTGATTCAAATGATGTCCCCAGGAAACCAAAAATGCAGCCATTAGATGCAGCAATTGAAGAATGCAACATTGGTACCACTGACAAGCCTAAAATAATAAAGCTATCTGCCTCTTTGCCCCCTGATCAAAAGCCCAAATACATTGATCTCTTTAAAGAATTTCAAGATGTTTTTGCTTGGGGATATGAGGATCTAAAGTCTTATGATACCTCTGTCATCCAGCACACCATTCCCCTCAAGCCTAATCAAAAACCATTCAAACAGAAATTGAGAAGGATCAATCCTGTGCTCCTTCCTTCCATTGAAAAGGAATTACAGAAAATGTTCAAAGCCGGTATCATAGCACCAATCAGGTTCTCTGAGTGGATTTCAAATTTGGTCCCTACAAGAAAGAAAACTGGTGAGATTAGACTTTGTGTAGACTTAAGGAATTTGAATCAAGTATCACTCAAAGATAACTACCCTTTACCCAAAATGGATCACATTCTTCAAAGAGTAGTAGGGGCTTTAAGGATATCATTGCTTGATGGATTCTCAGGCTTCAATCAAATCCTAGTGCATCTTGATGATCAAGACAAAACTGCATTTACAACCCCATGGGGAACTTTCAAGTATGTGAAAATGCCCTTTGGATTGAAAAACGCAGGGGCAACGTTTCAAAGAGCAATGGACATTGCTTTTGCAAAAGAGATTCATGACTTCTTGGTCATTTACTTAGATGATCTTACACCCTTTTCAAAATCTGACCAAGAACACTTGAAACATTTGAGACAGATTTTCATAACATGCAGGAAATATGGTATTTCCTTAAACCCCAAGAAGTCATTATTTGGCTTGGAAGAAGGGAAACTTTTAGGGCACATTATTTCAAAAGATGGCATAAGAATTGATCCGGACAGGATACAAGCTATCCTACAAATGCCTCACCCAAGGAATGTCAAGGAGTTGCAAGGATTCTTAGGGAAAATCAACTTTTTAAGAAGGTTTATCCCTAATTTAGCAGAATTAATCAGATTACTAAACAATATGCTAAAGAAAGATTCAAAGGTCAAATGGACTGTCGAAGCAAAACAAGCCTTTGAAAGTATAAAATTGGCCTTGACTCAAACCCCAGTGTTAACCAATCCTCAGTTTGACAGAGACTTTATCATTTTCTCCTTTGCCTCCCAACATACTATTGCTGCTGTTTTATTACAGAAAGATGACCAAGGGAGTGAGAAGCCTATTGCCTTTTTCAGCAGAGCTCTCAGAGATGCCCCTCTAAAGTACCAAATAATGGAGAAACAAGCCTATGCTTTGATCAAAGCTATTAAAGACTTTAGGATTTACATCCTTTACTCCCATGTTGTGGCTTATGTACCAAGTCCTATTGTCAAAGACATTCTTACCCAAGAAAACTTAGAGGGTAGGAGAGGAAAATGGATTGCCAATATACTAGAATTTGACATTGAAATAAAACCTACAAAGCTGATAAAAGGGCAAGGTTTGGCCAAATTAATGACAGAAGCAAATTTCCAAGCCTTAGATATCAACCAACTGGACAGTGAAACAGAGCTGGCGACTCCAAAGATCAATGTAGCCTTTGAACAATCTCCTTGGTACTCTAATATCTGCTATGTGTTACAAAACCTGTGTGCTCCCCCAGGACTGTCCAGAACTAAGTGTAGGTTCCTAAAAATGAAAACATCTAGATTTTGTGTGATAGATGGAAATTTACTTTGGAAAAACCATGAAGGTATATTGCTACACTGTCTAATAGAGAATGAAACTAACAAAATCATGCAAGATTTCCATGCTGGAGACTGTGGTGGACATTTGTACTGGAAGTCCACTGTGGACAAGATATTGAGGGCTGGTTATTACTGGCCCACCATGTTCTCTGATGTGAAGAAATTCACAGCCTCATGCCACAAATGCCAACTGTTTGAAGGCAAAAGACAGTTGCTGCCACTTCCCTTAAGACCCATTGCAACGGAGAGACCTTTTCAACAATGGGGCTTGGATTTCATTGGGGAAATTCATCCCTCATCTTCAGGACAACACAGATGGATTTTAACAGCAACAGACTACTTCACCAAGTGGATTGAAGCTGCCCCATGCAGACAAGCAAATGATTCAGTAATCATTCAGTTTTTGGAAAACAATATACTGGCTAGATTTGGCTGTCCAGACAAGATAATAACAGACAATGCTGCTGCCTTCAGATCCAAGAAAATGGTGAACTTCTGCCACAAATTTCACATTACTTTGGGTCATTCTACTGCTTACTATCCTCAAGGAAATGGCCTTGCTGAATCATCAAACAAAAGTTTAATAAATATTATAAAGAAGGTGCTGGAAGAGAACAAAAAGAACTGGCATAAGAAACTAGTAAATGCTTTATGGGCAGATAGACTAACAACAAAAAGATCAATTGGGACCAGCCCATATGAGTTAGTCTATGGATTAGAAGCCAGATTTCCTTCATCACTAGGAGTACCGGTTATGAAGCTTCTGCAAGAAAGTCAAGCAGAGCCAAATGATATGCAAAGGAGGATTAACCAGATAATTTGTTTACAGCAGACCAGAGAACAAGTTTTCAGCAGAGTGCAGACATTACAAGAGAAACTGAAAAAGGCCTTTGATAGAAGAACCAAAGCAGAAGATTTCAATGTGGGGGACAAAGTCTTAAAGTGGGATGCAAGAAGAGAAGAGAAAGGAAAACATGGAAAGTTTGACTCTTTATGGAGAGGACCATTTGCTGTCCAAGCAGTACAAGGTAACAACACCTACTTCCTCAAAAGTCTGACTGAAACTGACTTGGATGAAGGTCCTGTCAATGGCAGGATGCTGAAGCATTATTTTGACTATTTCCCATGACTGCAACATCAGGTTCCCTTGTATATATGCAGATGTACATATTATTTCTATTTTAGATTGTAAAAATGCAGTTTCCTAAGTGATTCACCAAACAACAAGAGGCAAATAGAATCAGAGGTCTTCCAAGAAAGAAGCACACAATTTTGACACATTAATGCAGTAAAGTTCAAAGATTTGGTATGGGCAGCTAAAGAGCAAGGCAATCTGACCTGCTGTTCTTGGTCTTTCAAAAGAAAAACCATCCCCATGTGGAGCCACTGTTGGATACCTATACCAATAGGTTTCATATTTCATGATTGGCAAGAGAAAGTCCAAATATGCTCTGCTTTGAGTTCACAAAGATCCCATATTTCCTAAAGAGAAAGAAGGTGTGTAAAGTGTTTCAAATGTTGATGACCTTATTTCAAATTTTGATGGATGATCCAACAGTCCAATCTGGATCATGCCATGTGTTCAATTTTGTGTTGTAGACAAGAGAAAGAAGTCTGTCCAAACTGTTTAATCTTGGCAGACAACTAGTTTAGGTAGAGAAGAAAAGGATCCCAACAGCTTAATCTGGGACCTTGGAAGAGATAAGGGTAGAAGTAGATAGAAAGAGCAAAAGAAAAAGCCAAGGAAAAGAAAAGGCAAGTAAGGGTCTGCAAGTCCAAATGCACCCTCCAAGAAGAAATAAAATGCTAGGCAAGTAGCTGGGTAGGTAGCTGGGGTTGCAGAAAGGTTATCCCTATCATTGCAAGATTGGTGATGGTGGGCAGCAAGGCAAAAGATTACAGCTGGGAGCATGACTAATTTCCCTCACTCCCCTCCAATTTCATTTCTAACATTCCCTCACTAGCCTGAGATTCATGGAAAAGACTAAGTTTTCATGGTGGTTCTTAATCTTTAAAAGCCACATTTCTTGTCTAAAAATCTTTTCATTTTGATCTACTCTTGAAACCAAGCTTGTTTCACATAAACTCAATGGTTTCCACATCCACTTACCCCTTCCTCCATAACTAACACTAACCCTACTATATAAATCCCTTATATCACCTTTTTTCCTAATATTACTAACACCAAGGTGTATAAATCCCAGCATTATCTACATATTCTCCTTTTGGTATTATAGCCAAGTAAATGGTCTAAGGGGACTTCAGTTCACCTGGGACTGTGGTCAACCTTGTCTTGGATGTGCTCTGACCTCTGGTTATGAGCAGAAATCCTGTCCCTCAACCCTCACCGTCTCTCTGCTGAAAACGCACAAAAACCCCATTTTCCTATATAAACCCTTGAAAAAACCCAAAAAACCCAAAATTTGCGAAAAAACCCACTTTTTCTATAGTCCTCCGCCCAATCTTTAAATTGAATATTTTATTACGCTGGCGGGACCCCTCCCCAATGTTATCACAAAACCAGTACTAGGGACTGCAACCAAGCAAGGTCTCATGTAACTGTTTCAGACCATACTTTAGATTAGGAATTAGCCTTCCTAATCAGAGAGGGCTCTCTCACAACTCTTGACAAAATCCTTCAAACACTAGATGGCTAACTCTTTATTTACTTATGAAAGCATAACTGGTTGGAAACACATCAAACTAGCTCTCATTGGGCTATGGAGTCTATAATATCAAGTAAACAAGGAAAACACAGTGACCTCATAGAAATCAAGGCTCTTAGCATTACATGTCAAACATATTTCACCAAAACATAGCTTGCTGTATACACAGGAAGTCAGAGCATATATTTATGAATTCTGAGTGATTGCATACAACAAAACCATAAAATAACATAAAGTACCACACATCATCACTACATTTGATCATGACAATCCTTCGAGAATCTTGAGAAGAGAATAACTCTGTTTTACTATTACTGTCAAAAAAGGTCTTACAATGGCCCAAAACAACACTGTTTTTCTATTAAGTATCCAACCTTTTTTACATCTAAGTTATTCCTATATATAGCCTATCAAAACACTGCTGTACGAGACTCCTCATCAAGCATGAAGGGAGCTCGGGCTTTTGACATAAATGACCTTAACAATAACATAAACAAACTAATTGATTACAAGAGATATGATGCTACGAAAACAGAGGATTCCATCATATTGGCACTTTAAGTCTTCTTCCTTGTATACCCTGCTGTGTCCTTGGAGCTTGCCACCTGTAGTATTGCAATAATAACCATATCCAAACTTAAAACAGATTCAATGTATATACAGCTCCGGATACTTGATGCATAGATGATTCAACAACCGAAAAGAAAATGAAGCCTATATTCTTGGTTGCTGCCTCCCCTCGGTGTTCATATATTAATGATCCATCTTTAAGCCATTTAAACCTTGGATAGTCCCGTGTGACTGAAGAGAACTCATAACCCAGCCATCCCACAACTGGACAAGTGTATCATTTAACACCTCAGCAGCTCTATCCAAACCCTAAAATTTCGGAGATAAAGTGACTTTTAGGCAAAAGACAAAACTTCGGCTTTTTCTTTGAATATTTACACCTGGCCTCCTTTTCAAAATATCTGACTGATCTTCTATAATCTCCATGCTGATATTAAACCATCTCTTTAAATATATGCTGACCTCAGCATTCCAACTCAAGCTTTAAACCTAACCAGTCATCTACAGCAGTTTCGTAGCGCGCTACGAAACTGCTGTAGGTCATCAAAATTAAATATATGAACCTCAAAACAGCAATATTTCAAATCTATGATTCCTTTAGTCTTTCCATACAGGTGTGAAGACACAAAAAAGTCTCAAAAACTTTTAAAAAGACAATGGCCCAAAATATATCAAAATTTGAGAAAACACATTCCTCCTTGAATCATTTAGCTAGCTTGTCTAGCTTTTCTTTCAGGCTGATGACTTCCTCCTTCAACTTCTTGTTCTCTGCTATTAGACTTGCATTCATTTGTTTCATAGTTTTTGCCTGTTTTAGAGCTGGTACTGTCCATACATAGGCGTCAGATACCGAACTAGCTTGACTGATCAAACTTGTTTTACCTTTCATCACAGCTTTCTTATAACTAGTATATCTCACTGCCTTCTCTTTAAAAATATTATGAACCTGAGGTATCTCCTTACTTGCTCCAGCTTGTTTTTTAATGGCAATCACATTTCCACTTTGACTAATAACCACCTTATTGTCCTTATTCTTGTTTTTAACTGCTTGGACTATTTCAGAGAAGATTTCAAGTGCCTCTGTCCTAGGCATGTCTGAAGGGACTTTCTCTTTTTGAGCCTTTTCTGCTTCCTTCATTTGCCTCCTAGTCATTGGTCTGCGAGGTTTAAAGGCATACTCTTCACCTGGTTCTTCAAACTTTAACCTTTTGGAAGCCTTTGACTTCTTAGAACTCTCAGGTGAAGATTGTGTTAGATCAATATGCATAGGTGATACCAATTGATCTTGTTCTATTTCAAGTGGTTCAACTTGAATTGGATGTTCTTGTTCTAATTCAATGGCTTCCAACAAATCATTTAGACTACCCTTAGAAACAGGACTCTCTTCCACATGAGCTGATTTTCCTTTTTCTTTGTTCAGCTGGCCTCTAGTTCTTACTCTTGAAACTCTTTCAACTTCACTAGACTTAATTTCATCTTTTCTTTTGTGAGTCTTCTGTTTAGATGATTCTGGTGTTTCTTTAAGAGGCAACTTAGAAGCTTCTTTTTCAGATACTTTAGATGATTTTGAAGTTTTGACTACTGATGCTTCAGGAGTTTCTTTAACTGCTAACTTAGGAGTCTTCTTTGTTGATGCTTCAGGTGTTTCTTTGACTGTTACAGACCTCTCTGGCTTCTTTGTTTTAGCTTTGGGCTTCTTATGGTCTGTTATTTCTTTCCTAATCTCAGCCAAAGTAGTATCCTCACTCCTATCTTCTCTTTCTCTTACAGGTAATGGAGTGAGGCCCGTTTTACTAGGGAAACCGGCCATGAATACAAACGAATCCCAGTCCTTACCAATTTTATGTAGGCTATCCAACACCAATAATTTAACCAGACCATGATGAAAAAGAGATGTTTCATAAGCTTCCTTCTTCAACTGAATCTTGTCACACATCTTAGTAATACTCCTGAATAAGTAAAAAGGGATGTCTATTGAGCTCTTACCAGTGAAGTGTAGTAGCAGCTTGAAATGATATGAGTAGACTTTGTTGTACCGACCTTCACATGTCAGGTACTTCTGGATGCATGTCAATAATGTAGCATAATTCTCCTTAAGATAGCTCCTTGGGACAGCTTTAGTAAGATCTTCGTCTACATATGGTGCCTTTAAGAACTCCTTACACGGACCCATATCAAACTTGAAATTCTTGAACCATTCTTGGCCACCTCTTGGGATTTCTGTGACTGTAGAAATGACTTCAGGGGAAACCGGAAACTCCAGCATGGCCACTTTTGAATTTAATCCCGTGAAGTTCACTGCAAATACCTTGGTCACTTCTGCATGTCCACCTTTGAGTTTTTCACAAAACCGCCAACAACCAGCACCTCTGAACGCCTTTGCTACTTCCTCATCCCTGAGGGTTACATCTAATCCCTCCGGCTCTGTTCTCACACATCTACCCGAACGGTGCTCCTTTCTTTCCATGTTTCTTTGCACAATTCTACACAAGGAAATGACGGTGGTTTGCAGCACGAAAACACTCTTTGGCTGTAGAAATCAGGCTCGCTTGCAGTAGTCTGTTTAGAATAAAGCTCACGCTTTTCATAGAGCAGAAGACATTCATATGTTATGAAAAACACATTATGGAATGACCACTTCCTATAACGTCCTCCAAACTGACACCTAACTCAATGAAATCAGACCTGATGGCAAAGTAATGGCTAATCATGACACATAAATGGTGTGAGGAAACAATCATAACCAGACTCGTGACTCACTACTTCTCGGATTAGACATTCAAGGAAAAATGCTGCACAACAGCCCGAAACCCCGATTTCGTAGCGCGGGCAGTTCAAATTTAAAGGAATGCGCTACGAAATCGCTGACAAACGGGCCGCTACGAAAACACGCAAACATTATTTAGCAGCAGAACTGACCAATCACACTCGCGCTACGAAACTGCGCAAGTACCTAAGAGATCATACCCGCGTTGCGAAACTGCGCAAGTACCAATGACATGACATGACATAACTAACCATGATGGAAGATGACTAATGCCCTTGCCTTTACACGAATTTCATTCATAACTCTTGAATTTCAAAATTTGAAATTGACATAAGTTAACAAACCTATTTACAAGACCTCAAGACTTTATAAAAACTTATGGACAATTAACATATACATGAACTATAGATTCTAGTGATAACACCCAACATGCTCGACCAGTCGGAAGGCCCGCCAGTCGTCAGATCTCCGTCGCCCGGATCTAAAGGTGGGCGGTCATTTTCACTCCCCGACCTGCCGACCTTTAGCGTCCGGGGAAAATGGTTTTGGCCATCCCGTACAGGGGACGCGTGGCAGGCGGCGGGGTTGTTCGGAGCCCCCCTCCCCATTACCGCCTTTGCCCAAAGGTGGTGCGGGGAACCCGCTTACCGCCACCCCTAATACCACTTTCCTCCCACGTCAGTTGCACGTCACCCTGACGTCACCTCGCCGGTACCCGCCCCAGCGTCCCGTGGCCCTCCACGCGGACCCACCACTGTACCCGCCCGCTACCGTGTCCTGCCACCCTGGCGAACACCTCAGCCGCCACGTCACCTCCGTACCTGGGCCCCGCCATGACGTCATGCTGACGTCATCGGCGGAAAAGCGCCAAATGCACACTTTTGCCAAATTTAACGATTTAAACGACTAAATGAGTCATTTTCGTTCATTTTCATGCGAAAGAGAAACTAGCCGTTGCCAACAGCTGCTGCGAAACCTCTCACTCAGCCATCAAATTCGACAATCCGACCATTCAAAGTTCAGAATTCGACGGCACCAAGTCGCCACAACCCGGCCAACGAGCTTCCAAGTCGATTTCCCAGGTATTTTGCCATTTCCTTCCACTTTGCCCATGAATTCCAATTCTCTGTAGAATTCACCATTAAAGACTGGTAAATTCACTTAATTCAGCTCCACCTGAGCACCTAAACCAAACCCAAGCAACTTGCCCCATCCCTAAGCCACAATTTGACATTGGAGAAATCAGTTCGCGGGTTAAAACTGCAAAATTTGCCCCCGAGGTACTTGGCATTGTTCCCTTTTGCCAAGTACAGGCCACCTGCACTCTTCCTAATAAATTATCATTGTCCCTGCAGCGTCCCCTTAGGCAATCCACATCCCTGAGATTTTACAGCATTTTACCGACCTGCTTACAATTTGACACTAGAAGAGGGCATCAGACGGTGTACAGTTTTCCTGCTGCTTAAGTCTTCAAAGACTTATCAAACTTTTACCTCTCCCTGCACACATACAGATTAAATCATGGCAGCCTCTACATCCTCTTCCCTCAGTGTTACTCCACTGAATCAGACCAATAAGGAACTGGAGGCCTTGCCATTTATTGACAAGGATTGTCTCATCAATGACTTTGAGGGGGACAGGGACTTTTTGAAGACCTTCACTACACTGAGGGAAGACCATAAGGAGGGATTTGGTACAGATGGAATGTGGGAGTCAAACCTGCCCTATTACTTTCTCCCAGCTGTGAATGTTTTCCCTGAAATCATTCACTTATGTGCTCAAAACTATGATCTGGAGCACAGAGCTGTCAATACTCCATCAGGGAGGATCCTTTTTTATATAAATGCTGAGTCCATCAACAAGATGTTGCAGTTTGATCAAACGGAGTTGCTAGTCCCATTCTCCATGAGGTACTTGCTGGAAGCTGGTGACAAGATGACCAGTGAGGAGCTGCAAAAGGTCACCAGGAACTACATGAGAGCTGAGTGCCAGCCTACAGGGCCACCCCCTTATCTGCATGAACATTTCAATGACTCAGGCAGGCTGCTACTAGACATGATAGCCTATGTGTTAGGTTACCAAAACAGTAAGCATGTGGATCAAGCCATGCTCGTATTGCTGTCTGCTTACAGCCCACGTCAACCCCCTGCCCGAAAGTATAACTTTGCTAAGTTCATAGCCAATAGGATTCATGATCAATTGAGCAAAATGGACAGACAGGGGGTCTTCAGATACTCAGCTTACATCTACCACCTGTTCATGTTTTATCATTCTGAAGCTTTCCCATGCTACATCAGAAGGCTGGATAACAAAGGAGAGAGGAGATCTGTCATTTTCTGGACCTCAGTCTATCATGAAATCACAAATTCACCCTATACCTACTGTGAATTTGTTGACCAGTTTGTATACCCAGTCTCCTGCATGCTTATGAAGTCCCCTCCACCCAGAGTATCTAATGAGATCAAGAAAGCTTTGCAGCTGTCTAAGAAGTACAAAATAGGTGATTGGTACCTATATGAAAACCATACTGTGTTCAGAGTATATGGCTGTGAGCTCTGTCCATACAGGCTACCCAAGTATGTTCCTATGAGATTATTTGCCTTGGAGTATTACAGGCAATTGATTCAGTCAGACCTTACCCATTTCCACAGCTCCAAGAAAAAGGCACACCTTAACTTCAAAAATGAGTTGGGTCCTTTCATCATGAACAAGAAGGAAGGATGGGAATTTGCAGACCTGATCCTCAAGGACAAATATAAATTGTCATACAGTTTTCGATGGGTCCCTTATGACCCTCAAGGTTTCATCACTGCTAGGAGAACTAAGTACAGACTCCTATGGATTAAACACTGCCACTACCCACACATAGAAAAGTATGCCAACTTACAAGAATGGCAGCTGGACACTCTAGTTGAGAGCTTAACTGAAGAAGAAAGAATGCTTAAAAATATGAAAGAACTTGAGAAGACTATTGACCTGGACTATGTGCTCCAGGTACCTTTCAGATTGCCTCAATCAGTGGGAGGAGGGACCTCAGTTACCAGGACAGCGCCGCAGACACTCTCTACACCAGCACCAGGCTTAGATAAAGGAAAAGGAAAAATGGATGCAGAGGATGAAGCAAAAAAGGAACAGTCAGAACAACAATCACAGCAAAAAGATCAACAAACAGAGCAGCAACAAGGACAAACTGTTCTGCCACAAACTGGGCTGCCAGAAACCCCCCTAATGCAAACACCGCCACCTCAAATTGAGCCACTAACTACCTCAGTTTTGCAGACCCCAGCACATGAAGAGAGGGGTACTAAAAGGCAAAGAGAAGAGTCCACTCCCCTCAGTGGATCCTCCCACCAGCCAGAGGCCAAAAGGCAAAGGGCAGATTCCCCAGAGGTGGAAGACATCACTGAAGATGTCTTGAACGATACAGCAAAGGACAGGGAAGGCAGCCAACATACAGGGACAAGCTCCTTTCAGCAGGAGCAGAATTTACAGCTTGGTTTGGAGGTGTCATCCTCTTCTTAGCAAAGCCAGAAGCTTAAAAGTGCTAAGGCTACCTTCAAAGAAATCAAGGCAGCAAATGAGTTATTGAGGGCTGAGGTTTACAAACAGTTTATAGATGCCACTCCAGCCCAGCAGGAAAGGTTGATGTCGGTCTACGACTTCAAAGAGGAAAAAATGATATTCAGCCATTTCAAACCCAAGGGGCCGCACCCAATGACAACTGCAGATTTCATCAAAACAAGGGTGGAGGTCCTGGCCAAAGACATACATCCTATGGACCAAATCGAGCTCCACAAGCAGACCGGGGAGATGGTCTATGCCACCTTGGTAGAGAAGGCCACATTAGCTCATGAGCTGAAAGAATCTTTGAAGAACACAAACACTCAACTAGACTTTGAGAGGTTGTCCTCTAAGGCCAAGGACAATAGGATAAAATCTCTTGAGGAGATTATTGTTGATCTAGGACATGACCCTAGTGATCCAACCGGGGTAAAAGCCCTCATAAAGAAAAAGGATGATGATCTAAATGCCATGAAGAAGAGGTTGAAGCTGTTACCTACAGAACACCCTCAGACAGCTGAATTGCAAAAGGAAAAGCAAGTTAATGAACAACTTGACCTCTTATTACAGCAAGATCAAAGGATCCAAGAACTAGAGAAAGAGCTGGAAGGAGCATTGCAAGACAAACAGGGAAGATCTACACTCCAAGTTCCTCCAACAGATTCCACAACAGCAACAACTTCTGGGGCAGCAGTGGCCCCCACAACAGAAGCAGCAGGTACAACAGCAGCTACAGATGCCCACCCCAGTGTAGAAGAATTAACCAAAGCTGTCAAGGCAATGGAGCTACAGGCGGATGAAATAAGGAAAGCAAAAGAAAAACTGGCAGAGATAGATGCCAAATATGACCAATCAAAGATAACGGTAGCAGAACAGAGCAGACAGATTAAGGCTCAAAAAGATAAAATAAAGGCCCTGGAGAAGGAGCTCAATCTGGAAAATACTATGGCAGAAATTAAAAGAATCCTGTGGAATAAAATTACCCAAGCTATTATCAAACAGTGGAAATCCATTAAAACAATGCATGAGCATATGGATTTAATTGTACAAGCCCAGACAGATGTCCAGAGAGCCAAGACAGTGTTAGGAAACAGACCTGAGCAAGCTAGCCAATTGATAGAATTTTTGAACAGGCAAGACAAAGAGGAGCTGGCAGCCGTTGGAATCACCAACAGAACAGAGGCCATCCTCATGGCTAAAAAGGTGCTAACTCTCAGAGGTTATGTACAGACGGCAGAAAGAAAAAGTTATGAGATACAGACTGAAGTTGAAGATTATAAACTCAGAATGGGAATGCTACAAGCAAGAGGACTGCCTAGCCTGTTGAGCAGCACAGGGAAATTGATCAGCAGAGATCAATTTACAAACAGGGTGGCCGCTTACATTGAAAATCAAATCACTGCATCCAGCAGTACTTCTGAGGAAACAGTTCCTCCAACAGGACAGAGCTTGTACACTAAGCTCGAAGGCTCATTTTTTGTTGAAAATGAGGTAAATCATTTATTTGAAACTCCTCCTAGTTTTTTCAGATATACAGAGCTTGATGAGACTCTAATTAAAATTCGGAGGCATCAAATGCCTAAGGAGGACTGGTGGCAGGCCATGCTCCAAATTTTGCCACGGTAGTTTCAAGACATTCGGCCACTGCCAGCTCAGGTCACCAGAAGACAAGTGTAAAAGGATTAATGTTTGAAAAGCATCCATAAAGTGATTCATCACTAACGATGACAGCTTGCCACATTTTGAACAGCACATCCCCAACCGACTCAGCAGCTCCCAAAGGCCAAAGTATCTTCTGACAAAACATCAAGATGCCTTTATTTTGTATTCAATGCTGTAATAAATTTCTGATAAAAATATCTCAAAAGTTGGTGAGAATATTAAGTCTGAGATAACTTAGAACTCAGATATTTTTGTAAAAATCAAAGTATATATTCACCCCGCACATAAGCTGAAGGGGTTGTTGTTATTTTCATTTCGGAGATCTCACTTGCTGTAAAATTTCTCAGAGAAATAATACAAAGGGTGAATGGAACTTCCAAAGATTGGCATACCTTGATGCATTGTGATGAATGGTGAATGTTGCAGGATTCCAGAGTGTTTCATAAAACAATAAGTCTTTCTTAAATATCTGTGTTACATGTTTTCGAGTCTTTTGTTCTCTTTTATTGTTTAAATGTTTTACACTTAATAGCAAAGTAGAAGAATAGTTCCAGGATTTAATCACTGATTACCCTGAACTCAATCTGAGCTATTATCCATGTTTTCTTCAGATACAGTGAATGAAGCGTAATTCTTAACTGCTGCACTTTAAAACTATATCTTTTACAGTGATAGACATTCCCAGGAATTCAAGTTTGCTCCTGAGACATCTATCCGTTTCTCATATCTAGTTTGGTGGAAATACTTAAATACTTTAGTGAAAATTCTTAATTGCTTTCACTGGTTTTTTCACCTGTTTGTGTTATAAATCAAAAATTTTGTTGTATGAAGTATCCAAATGGCCCTGTAAGTTTCACCAATTCACCTCAAGGTTTCTAGACACCTACAGCTATAGACTCCATTGCCCAATGATATTTGACTCTTTGAACATTATATCACAAGACCTGAAAGAAAATCTTCAACCAAAACATAAACAAAACCTGTGCATAATACCTAGCCTAAAACTATCATAACGGATACAAATCATAAAGAGAGAGCCCTCTCTGATCACAATTTGGCTAGAAACGGTGATCAAAAGATTGGTTAGTGTTTACCCCGGCCGTATTCCCTTGGGAGTCATAGGGAACAACCTGGGTGTTAACAGAACCTATGATTAAACATAAAAAAATGATATATTAAAATTAATTAACTAACAAAAATCAAGGTGGGATAGCCTTACGAATACTTGGTTTGAGGGAATATTTATTGCTCATTTTTTTTTCCTAAAGCCTCCTTGATGCCTAAAGCTACTTGATTTCCCACCTAGTTTGAAAAGTCATGACCCATATCCCACTAAATTAATGTCACACTTTCTTGGAGCTGAGAGAAGCCATTGTATGATAAGTTTAACATGATGCAATTTGGGATGGATTGAGTTGGAAGAGCCACAACAAACTATTATGTGATTGGATTGGGGTAGGGGAAGGGAAAGTAGTTCCCATTCCGTTTCTTCCTCTCACAAATTGAGGAAAAAACCCTTAATAAGTTGGTGTCTAAGATACAAAATTCACTTTGGAGAACACTCAAGAGAGCCAAGAGAAAATTTGGAGAAACACACAAAGAAGAGAGAAGGTGGTACCCTATTAGCTATGGCAAGGGATGTAGAAGGAGGTCTATATATATGTACCTCAATAGTGAATTTATGGGTTCTTCTCTCTATTGTGGAGTTTCTTGTTGGAGTTCTCAGATCGATGGAGGTGAATCCTCTAATAATTTCTCACGCACCATCTATCACTCATGCTAGTTCATTTGACATCATCGGTCACACTATCTCTTGTACTAATTCTATCAGCATTTTACCTTCATTTCAGTAACCTTATTCATTGGGAGGAACATAGTGCAGTCAAGGTAGAATTGTTAGGCATCGTGGCAGCACTGGAATCAATGTTGAGGATATACTTTGTGATCTTAGGTGATGATCTTTGTGGTCATATTTAAAACCATTAATACATTACCTAAGCCTATGAGTCTTTTTTGACACTTAGAGAATGAATGGATAGCTAATTTCTTACAGCTGAGATGATGAACCACCAGAATAATGGATTCAATATCCTGAATTCTTGATCACTCCAGTGGTGTGAAATTATCCCTTGTGCAAGCGCCTTCTTAGCTTTTGGATTTGGCTTGGGGATGGTTATCTACAAGAGAGATTATAGTGTAGATGGCCTATGGTTGGGTGGAGAGTTCAAGTCCCTCCTTTAGTTTCAATTTAAATACACTTAGATAAGGATATTGATTGATGCATATTTGATTTATCAACATTGACAATGCATATACATTGATTGGATGATGTAGGGTCTTATTTTAGTCATGAAAGAATGCCTAAATCACTGTATAGTCATGTTTGACCAATTATCATGGTTTTACATGGTGTTACTAAATGCTTTGGTCATGTGGTTATTGTCTTCTTAGTTAATTATAGGTTTCTCGATATGCTTGTGATTGGTGGTCTGAAATTCACTCAGAATTACTTGGTTTCTTTCTTATAAGGTCTTTGTTATTTGATATGTTTAAGAATTTGGGAAACTCACTATCATAACCTTGATTGTAGGTCATTTTATAGGTTATGAGTTAAATTTATATATCTATGGTTAAATGGAATATTTTGTATTGTTGACAACCTTGAATTCTTGAGCTATGGTGTTAGTTGTCATACTCATGATTGAAGATAACTTACATGTTTTAAGCGGAATAAACACTTGGGTTCTACTGATAATTTCTTGGATCATAAATAATATCATAAAATATATATTTTTGTTTAATAATGTTTCTATGGATGAAAATTTTAATAGAATTAAAGTTTAGAGATGTTATATTATTTAATGAATGGACTATAACTCTATTTTAGCAGGCATAAAGCCCCACGTTTTTATTTATGAATAGCTATGTAATAAACCCACTACTATTCCTAACCCATACTAAGGGTAGAAGGAGGTAGTTACTCTATTGAACTGACCTCCAAACTCTAGTTATAGAAATTGAGTCTAAATTTTTCAATCTTTTTCAACTTGCTCAAAACTTAAAATGGATATCATCGATATGTTCGTCTCGTTGAGAAATTTCCAATGATGTAACAATTTTGTCAATCCAACTCTTAGATAAAAATATATGGTGGATTAAAGACTGACTTATTACGTCTTTCCATGTCATATGACCTTTCATATGGCACCTCCGTGGTCCCCACATGGTACACACATGGGCATCCATGTCATTTCCCACATGGTAATTGTCGACCCATTCATGTCCGGTGTCATGTTGTATAGGAAAATCCACTTTTTGGCAGTAAAGAATATGCATGGGCCCCTCGGCTACCACATCATTCTATAAATAAAATCCTGGGAATTCCCATTGCAGTCCCCGATAGAATCTATTGGGGAAGAATTGTAGGGGTTACATGGAACTCCCACCTTCCATACTTCCACATCAGTCCACTAGGGAAAAACTCAAGCAATCACATTGGGCCATACCTTCTTCATGGACCCCTCCTAATCACATTATATTTCTTTTACTCATGGTCTCATGCATGGGATCCACCTATGCCACATCACCCCAGGAATAAAATCCTGGTAGGATTGCACCAAACATCACAAGAAATCAGTGAGGAAGATGTGTCACGGTGATGTCATCGAATTTTATCATTGGGGTGATGTCACACCCTCCATGTGGATCCCTTGTTGTTGCAAATCCACTCTCATGAAAGGATGAGGATGTGGAAGCATTTCTCTATGCCATTTATATTATCCAACCAAAATGGATAACTGAAGTAATGGAGGAATTGAAGAATGACGAAGAGGTGTGGACATTCATTCAAAAGTTGCAGCAAGGACCCACTACATCTGATGCATTTATCTAGAGGAATGACTCATTACGGTACACAGATTGGTCATATCTATGTAAAACTTCCCAGCTCAAACAAAATATTCTTTTGGAATTGCACACCTTTCCTATAGGAGGGCACTCAGGATTTTTAAAAGCTTACCATACGGTCAAGAAGGAATCTTTTGTGATGGACTTAAATTTCATATTTAGAATTTTGTGGCAGAGTGTTTGGTTTGCCAACAAAATAAAGTTGAGACATTTAAGATTGCACGTATGTTACAACCTTTAACCATTCCAAGTCAGCATTGGGAGGAGGTCTCAATGGATTTTATCACAGGTTTACCCAAGTTCGAAGGAAATATTGTCATCATGGTGGTAGTTGATAAACTTACCAAGTATGTACACGGTTGTGCATTATCTCATTATTTTAAAGCCAATACATTTTATATTCAATTTATGGAAATAATTCAAACGATACATGGAAACCCAAAGATTATTGTAAGTGATAGAGATCCTATTTTCTTTCCTAGGTACTCAATTAGCTCATAGCTCATCTTACCATCCTCAATCCGACAGGAAAACTGAGACAGTGAAAAAATGTTTGGAAGGATATCTTTGGTGATTTATAGCTAATAAATAAACACAATAGGTCAAGTGGTTACCTCTAGCTGAATGGTAGTATAACCCTTCCTTCCATACTACAGCAAAATGACTCCATTTATGGCACTTTATGGATATCATTCATTGCCAATCACATCATCTTTAAGAGAAAATTATGAGGTTCAAGTAGTGGAAGATCACATCAATCATCAACAAAAAGTTCTCCAACTCTAAAATGATAACCTCACTCTTGGACAAAATCAAAGGAAACAACAGGAATATTAGCATCACTGTGAAAGAAGTTTTCATGTATGTGACTGGGTATTTTTATGACTACAACCATACAAACTAATGTACCTTAGGCAAGCTAAGAAGGATAATAAATTGTCAGCCAAGTACTATGGTCCTTACAAGGTGTTGCAAAAGATTAGTACTATGGCATACAAATTGAATTTGCCTGCATCTTCCCGAGTACACCGAGTTTTCCATGTTTCATGCTTAAAGAAGGTTATCAGTGACAAGCTCTTAGTTTAAACAATATTGTGAGAACTTGACGAGGAAGGAATAATCCTATTTGAGCCTGAAGAAGTCACATAAATAATAACCTAACAGTTACATAATCGATCAATTATAGAGTATCTCATTAGGTGGAAGAACTTACCTGTTGAATATTCCACATGGGAGGATGAGAACTTTATATAGAAGCATCTAGAACTACTCAAGAATTGAGGACGACGCTTTTTTGGAAGGAGAAGGGAATGTTAGGATCCTATAATACTAGTGTAACCCCCTTATTGTTATCTTTAGTGTATCCCGCTTACTGTTATTGTTGTGCCCATGTAGCCCCCATATTATTATTTTTGTGCCCCATAGAAGCCCACTATTGTTATTGTTGTCCCCTTACATTATTATTGTTATGTAGGCTCTGATTATATTGTCACCCTTTAGACTCCTATATATACCAAGGATGTCTTTTCATTCCAAATATCCAAGAATTTTTTATTTATGTGATATAAAGGAGGTTTCCCCCTCAAAGAGGATAATTTTTCAAGTCATTGATCTATCTTTTCTTATGTTTTGTGATATAGTTGCATAACAATGTATCCTATCAAATCTATTAGAGAGTTGTGAGAGGACTTGTAGAGATAATGATCTCTTAATAATAGCATATTAGTTATACCTACTTGAGAGAAAAGTGGATATGAATTTGTTAGTTGGTTAACCTCTTCTCAAAGAAACTCATGTATAAATAGGAGTGCTTTCTCCATTGATCATGAAAGAAGGGAGGACAAATTTAGATTTTTTAATAAAAATACTTGAAGAGATATTTGTAGCTAATATTCAACATTTTGGAGCTTGCTCCAAGATTAATTCACTAAATATATGATGATGTTCCAATTTTCAACTTCTAGTGTTCTTGTTGAGCATTGTTAATTTATGCAACTAGAGTAAAATTCCACATTGGACATATCATATGATAGATATTATTATTCATTGTATTCTTATTTTTTGGAGGACCAAAATAAACATAAAGGTCACCTCATTTAGACATGCATAAGTTGGTTTTTGAATTTATGAACCCTCACGCACATACAATTGGATAGGTCAGCCTCAACATCAGGTGGACCCTTATTTTGACCTATAAATACAAGAAACCTCAATCTAATTTACACATCATGATCAAGCATTCTCTTCTCTTATTCTATTTCTTCTATTCACACAGTTATGACGGAGGAAGTTAGCATAAATGTCTAAAATTACAGGTATTAGGCTCGCACATGTTAAGGAGTTTTGTTCGTTGGTCACACGCACGTCACAAGGCACATTTGACTGTAGTCACATGCTCACAATGCTTAAAAGAGAGACCTGGAGCTGCAATCACTCACATAACAACCTAAAGGGAGTGAATGAGGCTCTGAGATAGTTCGATGAGGATTAAATCCCAGTCGCTTGTTTGCCATGCTTCAGGGAGATCGAGCAGCCATAATCACTCGCATACAGTGCCTTACGTAGTGACTAAGAATTCACACTCACTCGTAGAATATGCTGATGAGTGTGACTACGGTCCTGAGCCAGGGTTTTAAAGTTGACCAAAGTTGATCATAGTTGACCGTAGATGTCTAAAGGCTAGAAGTTTTCTCTCTACTGTACAGTAATTCTGTAAATATGCTTATGATTTGTATTGGGTAAATATTTATTGATGATTATGTATTGGGATCATTGTACTCTTTGCTGAAACATTTTATGAGAATCTAATAAGAAGAATATTTGAAAGGGTTTCCCCCATAGTGGGTTTTTCCTTGGTCTTTGAACAATCCAATGTCTCTTGTGGTTGTGTTATTGTCTCCTTTGTGATTGCATACATTTTTCTCTTCAATTATTGTTTTTGACTGTAAACATTGTTAATACTTGGATGCATTTCTAAATGAAGAATTGATTTGGGATGGAGTAATTGAAACAACATAGAAAAATCTGAAAAATTAACATGGTATTAGAACTAAGGTGAAGGAAAAGCCCAAAAGGAGATAAAATTTGAAGCAATCATCTTGGAAAGTTGAAAGAGTCTACCTAGTCAAAGTCAAGATGAGTTCCTTCTTTAAGAGTGATGATAAGTTTGGTGACTCGTCCAATTTTTCTTCATGGAAAGTTAGGTTGGAGATCATAGATGATAACAAGGATGTTTTGGACTATATTAAAGGAAGAGTAAATGAGCCTCCATAGAATGCTTCCGTTGCTTCCAAAAACAAGCACAATAAAGGTGAGTTAAAAGAAAAGAAAAATATAGTTGATGGTTTACAAGATAATTTACTTGCATATGTTGGAAACTTGAGAAGGTCTAAAGACATGTATGATAAGATATCTGGAATGTATGAAGTCAACAATTTGAATGAGATCATCTCCCTGAAATATCAACTCAAAGACACGAAGATGAAAAAAGGAGAGTATGTGCAATCCTACATAATGAGGATATCTCGTCTTAGACATCAATTGCAAAGAGTTGGAGAATATGTGTCTGACGGGGAATTGGTGATCGTGACTCTAAGAGGTCTCCTTCCTATCTGGGAAATCTTCATTACTTCCATAAGCAACAACAATGTCCTCCCATCATTTGATGAAATTGTTGGAAAGCTTAAAAAAGAAGAATCAAGGATGATATCAAGAGGAAGGATTCAAAAACATGAAGAAGGAGAGCTTGCTACATATATCTCTCATGACAAAAGGAAGAAGAAAGGAAAATGAGGTACATCAAGAAATCCTCCTCCTCAAAATTTTAAAAATAATAATGATATAACATCGTCTCATATTGAATGCTATAATTGTCACAAGAAGGGTCACTATGCACGAGATTGTCCCGAGAAGATCAAAGGGCCAAGTTACAACACTAGAAACATCAACACCAAATACAATAATCAAAGAAGAAAAGATGATCGAAGAAATAACCATAATAAAATATATGAAAGTAGAAGAAGAGATACCTCAAGCAACCATTAGAAAGATAATCGTCATGAAAAGAAGTAAAGATTTCATAGGTATGAAAGTAATGTTCTAAATCAATCTGAATACATTCTCGTTTCTGCATTTATTAGTTCCTCTCCTCGTGATTCATGGGATAGTTGACTGGTTGATTGATCCAACTTTAAACAGGAATGCAACAAATTACAGAGATAACCATAAATACAGAGATGCAACAAAAATAATACTTTAT
Source organism: Pinus tabuliformis (assembly GCA_031772625.1). Lineage (NCBI taxonomy): Eukaryota > Viridiplantae > Streptophyta > Pinopsida > Pinales > Pinaceae > Pinus > Pinus tabuliformis. Next base: position 289,469,639 of record CM062807.1, on the reverse strand, counting down.
TTCATTAATGTAAAATACCAAAATATGCTTACAAACAGAAATGGAAATAAACTAGCTCGAGCGATGGTAGCTTATCTTTGAGGAGAGATGTGGCGGCTACATGCCTTTGAACTGTCTTACAATGAGGCTCAAAGGCCTATTTATTGTTGAGAAACAATGGAAAACCCTAAACATCCAAAAAACTAACCCTAGGAGATGAAGCACCAAACTATGGGCCCTATTTTGGGTAAATTGGTACATCAACTTCCCGGGGTCGTAACTTTGGCATACAATCATCGTTTGATGTGAAAAATACCTTGTTAGAAAGATCTATCCATGGAATACAACCTTGGGATGAGTAGCATCAATCTATGGGCCCATGTTGCTCCCATTTTTCCCAAAAAATGTCGTTTAGGGCCTCAAAATAGCTTCGTAAGTTCAGGACCCGAAAAACTGCTAAAAATAGTAAATTGTGCTACAATTAAGGAAACTGAAAAACTGAAAGAAACAATGGTGGGGGTCCAAGTGTAATTGGTGGGTAGCCACCAATATCCACCTGGATCATTCCTCCTCCCTTAGGAAGCAATGGTCCCCATTGCTTTGAGTCCCTCCATGAGGTGAGAAAACTTCTCCTGAACCTCGTCCCCGGTGAGATGTTCTGCAATCTCTGATGTGTCCAGTAATGGTGGGAAGCATGGTCGAGGGCAGTCCACATTGAACACTTAGTGCAAGCCAAGGAATGGAGGAATGCTATGCTCCAAAGCATTGTTTCCCACAGCCTTGGTAATGGTGTAAGGACCACATTGGAGTGGTCTGAGTTTCTGATGGGCTCCTCTAAGGCATTATTTCTGCAAATGTAACCAACCTTTGTCTCCCACCTGAAAGTTATGTGGAACCCAATGTCAATCATGTCGCTGCGTGTACTTGGTATTTTCCACAATGGAGCGACGATATATCATTCTGCTGGGTACAGGTGCTCGGGAGTCAGATCGAATGAATGCTTGACCTAACAATGCAACGATATCCCTGTGGGTGAGGAGAAGATGTCCTTGTATTCTTTCATGACCGTATCCACCTGCTTCTGTTGTATGGAGTAACCATTCCTCAGGCCCATGGATATGGCTATGATCTTCTCCTTACTTTGAGAGAGGACCAAAAAGAAAATAAATTTCCTAGTTTGGGAGATCATCTTACTACCTTTCTTAGCAGAGATCAAAGAAGTGGTGGCAGGTGGGACTACCTCCGGTATTCTGTATAATGTATTACATAAAGAAATAATAATAGTGTGAGGCCTTGACTCATACACAACATGTCGCTTCCATAAGTATGGTTGGCCTAATAATACATCACAAACATCAAGAGGTGCAACATCACACAATACCTCATCTATGAAGGGCTTGATGTTGTAGGGAAGGCGGCACTGCGAGCAGACTCAGAGATCTTGTCCTTGGTGAAGCCACCCAATGCCGTACGGTTGCAGGTGTGGTATGGTTGGTAGTCCCAGCCTCTTCACAACCTCTGCTGAAATGAGGTTCTTTTGGCTGCCACTATCGACAATGAATTGCAGCGGCGAACCCTTGACCCATGTTTGTGAGTGGAAAAGATTCTCCCCCTCCTCTGTAATGTTGGGCTCATTCTTCTAGATCTTGGTGGTGGAAACAATGGCACTGGGATTCAAATCAATAATCTACTTCCCTTTGTCATTACTCTTGTCAAGTTCTGACTCAAGGTTGGAACATGCATCTCATTCTGAAGCCTTCAACTCGGCCACCAACGATTGTTTGGTCTTACACTCACTTGTGTTGTGAGTGGGGCTCTTATGGAACTCACACCACTTTCCTGTGTCCTTCTTTGACTTCATGGTGGTGTTTTTTTCTTGAAGCTTCGATGATTTGTCTTCTGTCACCCCGCCTTGGCTTTGTCCTTTGTTCTTCGGATTCACATATCCGAAGTCTTTCTTCTTTTGTTTAAACTTCTGCTCGATCTTGACAGTGTATTGGTAAGTTGTGCCAAGCGAGGAGATGTCTAGGAAATCCATCTCATCCTAGATGTACTTGTGTAGGCAGTTGTGATATTTGAGTACCAAATTTTGTTCTGAATCCTCGATACCCAACTTTGTGCGAAGGGTATGAAAAATATTAGTAAACTCGGGCAAGTATTGGTCCCTTCCCTGCCACAGTGTGGTCCACTTTATGAATTTATCCTCATAGCTTCCGACAGGGTATTACTACTCCTTGATGGCGTCTCGGAATGAATTCCAAGTGGGAGCAGCTGAAAAAAATGAGTTCGTACTTTCATCCTTCTACTAGCACTAGGTTTCCCACCAGTCCTTAACGTGGGGGGCTGCTTTGACAAGAGCAAAAGTAATATTTTCTTGGCTATAGAAATCATGAACAGAAAAATACCCTTCTAGCAAATTTAGCCATTTATCTACGACATCTACATCTATCTAACCCTCAAATATGGGGATTTCAAAGTTAACTTGTACCTTAAAGGGTGTGGCATTTCCAGAGTATCTATTAGATGCATCGCCCCTGGGTAGCCACTTAAGGATCTGGGCAAAGTTGTCTATCATCGCATTCCTTTGTCACTCGAGGGCTTCTTCGATCAAGATTTTGATAGGATCTCTTACCCCCTCATATTTATTTTCATCCACCATGGGAGGTCGTCGCGATTTGCAAGGCTGGTCTTTGTAAAGGTTTGACTAGTTCAAGCCTTAACTCCTTATATCCTGACCTCGTTGGGGACATGCAAAGGAAGAATAGAGTAAGAGTAGACCCCTCTTATACCATTGATCCGAATTTAAATAGGAACGCAACAAATTACATAGATAACTATAAATACAGAGATGCAACAGAAATAATACTTCATTTCATTAATGTAAAATACTGAAATATGCTTCCAAACAGAGATGGAAATAAACTAGCTCGAGCGATGGTAGCTTATCTATGAGGAGAGATGTGGTAGCTACATGCCTCTGAAATGTCTTAAAATGAGGCTCAAAAGCATATTTATTGTTGAGAAATAATGGAAAACCCTAAACATCCAAAAAACCAACCCTAGGAGATGAAACACCAAACTATGGGCCCCGTTTTGGGTAAACTGGTACATAAACTTCCCGGGGTCATAACTTTGGCATATGATCTCCATTTGACATGCAAAATACCTCGTTAGAAATATCTATCCGAGGATTACAAATTTGGGATGAGCAAGATTAGTCCATGGACCCATGTTGCTCCCAGGTTTCCCTAGAAACGTCGTTTAGGGCCTCAAAATGACACTAGAAGTTCAGGTCCCAAAAAACTGCTAAAAATAGTAAATTGTGCTATAATTAAGGAAACTGAAAAACTAACAGAAACAATGGTGGGGGTCCAAGTGGAATTGGTTGGTAGCCATGAATATCCTCCTGCATCATTGATAGTGGGGCCACTCACCATTTCTCTGGATATAAGGAAGTTCTCTCTAATATAGTAGAGAGGGATACTAAGCCGAAGATTATTCTTGGAGACAACTCCACTCATTCCGTAAAAGGTTTCGGGTCCATGAAATTTCATTTGAATTCTTGGGAATCGGTTTCGATGCATGATGTTATGTATTTTCTAGGATTAACGAAGAATTTGGTATCTATATCCATTTTGGAAGATAAAGGGATGAAGGTTGCCTTCATCAAAGGAAAAGTTTTGGCTTTGTCTATTGGTTGACCTATGAGAGATGCATTCACTAGAAGACCAATTCTAGCATTAGTTCATAATATTAATCAACTAAGAAATTCATGGCACCGAAGATTGGCCCATCTACATTATGATTCTCTTTCAAAATTAAGGAAATTGGTCTTTGGTATTCCCGATGTTCAAGCCCATCATGATGATGTCCAAGTTATGCAAGTCGAAAGAATATAAGGGGACCATTCCCCTCTATCGAAAACAAGACAACTGACATCCTCCATCTCATCCATTCTGATATATGTGGTCCAATGCTCATGTAGCCTATTGGTGGCCATCTCTATATCACCTTCATTGATGACTTCTCTAGAAAGACATGGATATATTGTTTGAAGCACAAGGATGAATCCTCTGAAATATTCAAAGAATTCAAAGATTTGATCAAAAATCAAATAGGGAATAGAATAAAATATTTAGGTCCTACAATGGTGGGGAATACATGTCAAATGAATTCATAGAATTTTGCAAGAAATAAGGAATCAAGAAGGAAACAATTGTGCCATATACACCTGAATATAATGCATTAGTGGGAAGAAAGAACAGGTCTATATTAGAAGTTGTTTATGTCATCCTCCATGATAAAAAATTGCCAAATTTCCTTTGGGGAGAAGTAACACACACTGTTGTATATGTTCAAAATAAAGTGTGTCAGCAAGCACTGGAAAACAAGACCCCCGAAGAAGTGTTCACAGGTATGAAGCTCGACATAAGCCATCTCCACATATTTGGATGCCCCATATATTTTCATTTGCTGAAGGACAAAAGGAAAACTTTGGAGGCAACTAGAAGGAAAGTTACATTTGTGGGTTATTGTGAAAACTCTAAATATTATAGAATATATATTCCTCGTCAAAAGAAGTTTGAAATTAGTAAGGATGTAACATTTGATGAAGATGCTACTCTTGGAAAAGAAAAAGATCTTCCCCCATCTCTTCCTCCTGAGAAGGGGAATTATGAAAAGGATATTCTAGATGGTCCTTTCATTCCCGAGTCCAAGGATGAAATTGTTGATGATCCCATGGAGCCTATGGATCCCTTAGGTCCTCCTCTAAGTGATCCTCCTACTAGGAGGTGACCACTTTGGCTTCGTGACACTCTACAAGATGCAGAGAGACAAGTTCCCGTCTGAAGATCATTTAGAGAAAGGAAGAAGCCATGTAAGTATGAGGGATATGTTGCAGCCATGAGCACTATGATTCAAGCCAAACCTTCAACATTTGAAGAATTCGTAAAGGAAAAAGTTTGGAAAGATGCGATGACCGAGGAATATCAATCGATTATGAAGAGTGGTGTATGGGATGTTGTGCCGAGACCGAAGGGGGATTCTATGGTGACTTCAAAGTGGCTATTCAAGATCAAGCATGGAATTTATGGTAGCATTTAGAAATACAAGGAAAGGTTCTTGGCTCGAGGATTCTCACAGAAAGAGGGAGAGGATTATGATGATATATTTTCACCTGTGGCTCAATACACATTTGATAATAGCCCTTTTCGCTAGTCAAGGATGGACTCTTCATGAGATGGACATAAAGACTCTATTCCTCCATGGAATATTACAATAAAAGGTGTATGTTGATAAGCCATAGGGATTTGAGGTAGAGAATCGAAAGACACATGTTTGCAGATTGAAAAAGGCATTTTATGTGTTATCACTTACTGCAAAATTTTTCGAATGGTACGAAGCGATGTCAAAGGAATGCAAAAGATAAGAGGATATTCTAGTCATTTCCCAAGTAGCATAAGTAATTAAAGCATACATTTGACCCTCTCCATTGGAAAGGGCTAAAAACAAGATTTCCAACGATATGTAGAAGCCCAAAAATGGACACCTGGATTAAAAGATACGGTCTACCAAATTTTGAAGGATTTGAAGCCCTAGTAAAGAAGGAATATCAAAGATCGCAATATCGGAGGTCCAGAGTATCGGAAATCGCATATCAGAGGTCCAAAGTATTAGAAATCACATACCAGAGGTTCAAAGTATCGGTGATGGTATATCAGAGGTCGATCATACTGGCACATCACAACATCAGAGACATTACAAATCAGCAGTCACAATAATGGGGATCCATTGCATCGAACCAGGTAATATCACAGCTCGGAGGAGATCGACACACTGTAATATCGTAACATCAGAACTTTTGTAGGTGAAAACCTTTTAAAATTTGAGACAAGGGTAATGTGTCGATAGTGTAAAAAATATCGGGGGGCTTAAATAAAGATTAACAAAGGATTCTATCGTAAAACATAAGGTGGGTGGGCCCTTTTCTCTCTCCTATAGTGGGACACGTGGTGAGATATGATTGGTTTCGATAAGATACACGTGGCGACATATGATTGGTTCCGATAAAGCTACAGTGGCATTTAATGTTAGCACAACGTGGCGGTATGGAAGGACATTTGGTAGGTAGTTTTAGCATTTTGAGGGGACCTATGGGGGAAAGTCTAGGTTACATGTGTCACCACTCAAGAGGTGGCACGTGGAGGTGATGACTTCATATTGGAGATCGTATATCAGAGGTTGAGGATGTCGACACTTTCTAACACTCGATAATTGAAGAAATGCTAATAAGGAGGCTCTAATATAGGGATGACACACAGTTGCAAGAGGAATTCAAAGAACCAAACGCGTAAAGGTTTGGATTGATCACCAAGGGCTATCGATGACTAGGGAATTGAAATATCACAACTCCCATGTTATTTCCCCAATTGGAAACCTTTGATTGGAGAGGTTCTACTTTTGTGCTAACGCATGGTCAAGAGGAAGTTAAAGAAACTCGGTCACAAAGCACTTTACAAAGGAAAAATGACCGCCGAGTAGGAACAAAAGGCCCTAGTACCTTAAGGCTAATCCTTGGATCATAGCCCTCGGTCCCATGGAGGAAAATAGAAAGTGGCTAAACAAAAGGGGCCAAGGACATCAAAACTCTCTATTTTTGTAATGTCTTTAAGAATAAAAGTCCCGATGAGTAAAGTTATGATAGTGTGGTACAGAGCTTTAAAGGCATAATGAGTCATTAGTTGCAGTGGTAATTGAAATGCATTAATCCTATGGAAGCCTCTGTAACAAGAAACCAAGGGCAACATTTGGAGTAGAAATGACTTTGACTGATTCATGTGCACATCTTCAGTGAGTTAATTGGAGATAAGGGACTCAGGAAGTAGTGTGCAAGTCACCTAAGAATTAATTTCTCAGCGTGGAGCTCCACAAAGTCAGAAAATGAAATATTTCCAGGTCAATCTTTGTTGATGTATTGTGGCAAGCAACTGACAGTCGATCGCTCCCAACTCTAGAGAACGAGAAATTCAAGAAGTTAAGAGGAAAGTGACAGGTGAACCTGGTGAGTAATAAAGGAGGAATATCATGGCAAGGGCATGAACTGATCGAAGGTGATCATAACAATCAGCATGGAGATATTTTTCTAGGGTCATTATTCAGCTTTCCCATATTTTGTATTTTGTACTTTGTTACATGTTAAAGAAGAAATCAATCTGTTGTAATCATTTTGGGCCGTAGATCCATCGCACATTGAGACAGCTAGTCGATCAGACAACTGGAGCTTGGTTGAGATATTTTGTAGTTGTTGTTCAAATCTCCCTTCTCCTTATAAATAGAGGGAAGAAACACTTAAAGAAGGTTTATAATTTTTGGAAAGAAACTCTTGGAAAGGACCTTTTCCTATTTTCATGAAAGAAGTGTTATGAATCTTGATGTATACACATTTCTCAAAAGATTAATACAAGATTTGTGGTGATTCCAACTTATTTGGTTGCAGTATGTTCTTCTCCCTCTATGTTTTCATATATGCTAAATACTCTTCTCAGATTTCATGTAAGTAGCTTATAGATATATTTCCCATTAGATGAAAATTCATTTAGATCAAGCTATTGATGGAAAATGCATGTATTGACATGTCTTTAAAAATCATTCCATGTATCTTGTCATTTCATAAGCATTTCCTTACTCCCACTTCTCTCTCTAAATCCAGATACATAGAATCCTTAAAGTCTAAGCTCTATATGATGGATTTATCCTCCACCGTCTTCTACCATTACACCTATCTTAACAATTGATTTGATGCAATCTCTCAATCTTCTTTGGCCACCACTGAATGATGATTATTTCTTGTGCATTCTTGTGTGTATGTTGGTTCATACATTGTGTCTTTATGAATGGTTTTGAATCAATATTATTTGAATTACTTTTGAGAAACTATGGTGATGTAAGCCTTTAAGATAAATTTGATTGCACTAATTAAGATGTCCTAGGCACTGGTATCCAAACAACCTAGAGGCTACCTCTAGGAGGCTTCTCTATATTCTAAAGCACTTGTATGAAAGGGGAAAGAAAAAGTGACAACATCTTTCTAGTTCTATTGTCGGGGACGCATTAGAGAATCTTTCCCCTAGGTAAAGCATTCATACACTCTTTGATAAGGTGAGAAAAGATGTGTGGGTTTTAGATTTATCACCTTGGTGACTCCATTGTCAAATCATAAGTTCATCACCCTAGCTTCTGAGAGGCCCCATACTCGCTCAAATACCTCTCAACAAAGAATGCAAAATATATCTAATCCAGAAAAAATAATATCGAGAAGAACTAGGAAGGAAAAAATCCCCAATGTTGATGGTACTATGTCCTCGTTGCCTAAAACATCCTCATCCATCTCACAGAATGCCATAATTCACGGCTCTGATTTTCCTCCTAGAGTCCTGGTATATCTTTCAGAAAATGATTAACTACTCAGTACCGCCTCCCTAGAGGGAAAGTAAGAATAAGTTTTAGTCAACACCCCTTCTCTCTCATTTCCTCCCCTCCCCAGAGTTGAGCAGGTAAAAAATATCCTCCAGAGTAGCCCTACCCTCAGTGTGAACAATTTCTCATTCCACAATCAGTTAGTTGTCTATCAATTGGTCATAGGTTAGAGAACCCTAATAAATCAAGCACCACCACCTCTGCTCCAAATGATTGTCCCAAGTTTCTTGTTAAATAAATATGCTACGTTGGGCCTGCCTCAACCTTTAAATTCCATGCCACAAGACTATCTCAAGTCTCTCCCCAGGTTTAATGGAGAAGATGACACATCAACACAGAGACACATATAAGCTTTTTGTTCCTTTGCATAAAATTTTATTGTAGATCACTTGGATGTAGTGCTTAGGCTCTTCATCAAATCTCTGGAGGGGGGAGCTAGGAAATGGTTCAAATCCTTGTTGAATGCTTCCATCACCACTTGGGAAGAGATGGAGAATTATTTTATGCAAAAATGGGGAGATAAGAGAGATCATGGGTATATTCTTACTGATTTCAATGCTATAATGAAGAAACTTGATGAGGGTATCTCTACGTTTAAAAAAAGGTTTAATAATTTGTACAAAAGTCTATCTACTGGGATTAAACCTCCATAAGATGCTTTCGAGTGGTTTTTGTAGGGGCCTTTGAATTAGAGTTCGGCTTCACACTCAGAGAGAGGAATTTTCCTACTTTGGACCAGATTAAAACTAATGCTCTCAAGGTAGAACCAAATTTTTCATCAACATGGAAGTCAAAAAGTAGAGCGACCCTCGAAAGAAGAGAAAAGGGAAAGAGGAGGCTGCTTCCTCAAGTCATAGAAGAGAATCCAAAGAACAGAAGATAAAGTATATGGATAAGTTGATGAAGAACTTATGAAATAAATAGATAAAACTGGAGCTATAAAATAAAAACCTTCAACAATAGAATTTCTCAGCTATTAATAGAGGTTTCAATCCTCAATACAGAAGACATCCCCTAAAAATATTGCAAAGGGAGAGGAAAGAACAACAAGACCACATCCATCCTCCATTATACATAGAATATGATCCAGAGGAGCAGATACTAGATGCCAACGAAGTTCAGGGGAATATGTATTCCTCTTTCTATGATGAAGAACAAGAAGTCAAAATGTATGAAGAAGAGGGGGATGATCTTGATGAAACACTAGACGAGGGTGAGATTGATGATTACTGCAGACAGTTTATTGATTTCATGTAGGCTCAGCTGCATAAGAAATATGATCTTCGGTCATCTAAAAATAGATCGAGGGGATAATACCAAAATGAAGGCACCTCCTCCAAGGAGCCTCCTAAGTCAGCTGACAAGGGAAAGGGGCCCTTAGATCTAATTGTTGAAATAAAGAAGGAGTATTCAGATCCAAACCACTTTAAGTTTGAAGTTCTCAAAGAAGAGAAGTTACCTCCCCCCTCTAGGCCCATCTGTGAAAACGAAAAAGAGCCGGTAGAGGTTAGGACTCCAGAAAATGGCACTGCTATCTATAATCTTCAAAAAGAGCTTGAGAAAGTCAAAATCTCGGTCTTGTTATCTGAGCTCTTGAAACAAACCACCTATAAGTCCCAATTTTCCCAGTTCATGTTTCCATCTATTTCAATCCCATCACATGAGAGTTTAAACCTCCAAGAAGAAAGGCCAATGGTTGTCTTTGGACCCCATTTTGAAGAACGAGATCCCTCCATGACACCTTTTTACGTTACTCTAGTAGTACATGACCTCTTGGTCCATAACTGCATGTTGGACTCGGCCACTTCTCATAATTTGATGTCACTATCAATGATGGAGCAACTAGGTCTATAGGTAACCAAACCATACAAAGATCTCTAGTCTTTTGAATCTAAGAGAGTAAAGTGCTTGGGAATGATAAAGGACTTAGTGGTTAATTTGGCCCAAATCCCAGTAAAAAGTGTAGTGCTGGACATTATAGTAGTTGATACCCCTGCAAGGTTTGGTATGCTTTTGTCCAGATCTTGGGGGTCAAATATTTGAGGTTCCATCAAGCTGGATCTTACCTATGCTACCATCCCTATCTTTGGTGGAGAAGAAATGCGACTATATAAGGAATCAAGGTTCATTAAAACAACTAGGAAAGTTTGTTTCCCAAATAATGCTCCTGTGTATGGGAAATAAAGGGATCTCTCTTGCTTACTGCTAGAAGAATATAATTTCATTTTATAAAAAACACAAGTACAAAATGTAGCCAAATTAGATTAGCAACTCCGAGATTGTAGTAAAATCGAGAAGTTGTATTTCGATGATGAAAATTCTAAGGAAATGGAGCAAGAGTGTTGTTGGTATCTCCATAGGGTAGTGTTTATGGTACTGGACCCACCGACATGTCAGGGGATCTCCCCGTAAGAAGTCCCAACTAGGCCTTAGACCATTTGGTGTAGGAGTCCCAGCAGTGGGGTAGTACGGTATCGCCTTGACTACGGTTGCACACAGAGGTGAGTAAGATGTCCTTGTTGGTAGCAAGGGTGTGACATGCACAACAAGTCAAGGAAGGCGCATGAATGGGTCTAACACATGTAACGACGGTATGAGTGTGCACCTTAGATACTTGTGATAGCACGCAACTTGAAAGGGAACACATGAGAGAGACACATCAAAAAATGGAAAGAAAGTTAGCCAACGATCTGAAGGGATGGTTAAACCAACAACACATCTTGATAAGATTCATACAAACATATATAGAAAATTGCATACATACATGCATAAACATCAAATACATATATCATTAGAGTAACCAAGATCATTGAAATACAATAAAAACATATGCATGAAATGTGTTGGCTCTATTATATTAAGAAATTGAAAGTTGGAATCATACATACAACCATGTCCAACTATTAGTCCCGACAACGGAACATTATAGTCACTACCGCCTACTCTTCCAAAGAGATATACTAGCTCTTCACTGTGGAGAATCCAATGCTCATTACAATACACTCCAAGCTTTTTCTAAGATACACTTATAGGAAGCTTGGCTCCCAAAAGCTTATGCAACAAGTTATCAGGTTCTATAAATAGAAAAGGGTGGGGTGACCCTTGAAATTCCCCTTTGTGACTCTTCACCTACCCTCATCACTCTTTAACTACTACATGACTGTTAAATTCTACTATCGACACTTACTCTTTCACTTTTACAAGATGTTACATTACAATCTGTACATGTACCCATGTGAGAAAAAATAGGTTTGAGAAAGCCATGCAAGCTATCACTAAGACTTTACCAGTTGTGGGAAGACCAACTCTTCGACATCCTCACAATGATCGATGATGGCGAACTGATGCCAAGCTTGGTAGTCTGTGATGGAGTCTATGTTGTCAATCGTGACATCCTGCTGAAAGCAAACTCTTACCTCCATTGCATCCGCGTACACTGATTTGGAACCTCTGTCCAACTCATCTAATAATGTGCGCATCATAGTCTTGAGTGCAACCAGACTAACAACATACTGATGCATAGTGTCTTCGATGATCTCCCAGTCTATGCTAGTGGCTACGCACATCAACTCATCAAAGTACATGTCAAGCTCCATTTAGACTTGGTTCTTTGTCTTTTCTTCGGTGATTGTGCCAATAGATGGGATTGAGTGCGCATGTACAATGACATCCATGCTTATAAACACCTGTGCATGTGAATCCTACAAACCGGTGATGAGATGTAGGAGTTCCTCATAGTTCTAGATATGACTTCGGATGCATACCTTCAACTATATCACGTTGAGCTTCATCATCTTCGGCAAGTGCAATGGGGCTCCTTTGTACCTCATTGGCCATGTTTGCATGCAATCGACAATAGTGTGTAGATTTGACAAGATATGTGCTCTCCTAGCACAACGATGCTACTAGCCATTGAGATGGAAAACTAATTTATGCACGGTGATGAATCTAGAATACAACATACACATGATTGCCTTGAGGGATGATACTTCATCCAATATCGCTCTCTTCAACTCTAGTATGGTGCATTATGTAACATGTTCTCCTCCTTTCTTTGCCACTTATAACTCCTTAGCCATTCGCTCGTTCTCAGCTATCAAGAATTGAACACTTGAGTTGGTGGCTTCGACATATGATCTTGTAGCATCAACTAATGTCGTTGGATGTTTGCGTACATCGAATATGATCACTCGTTTTTCAAACTGTGCAGGAGATATGTGAACATTCAGAGTGGGCACTTTGCATGACTGCACAACTCTATGTTGTGACTTGTCGAAAGATATGTTGTGAATCTCCGCCTTTGGATTGTCTTCAAGGATCTCTGTGTCTCCTTGATCGCTTGGGACCCGCTCTGCTTCCAAATGTGGTGAAGCCAGTGGGGTGACCTCTTGGTTTTGAGGCATGAGGTCACTGTCCTGATCTGACTCTAGCGGGACCATATTCGTGTCCATCTATTCTAGCATATGTTCAATATATTGATCTAAGTCCTTCTCCTATGACTTACCACCCTATCTGCTTTGTGTCAACTGCTCATATGAGTCTATAACCTATATTGGCGCAGTTTCATCAATCTGTGCATGATACGCCCACTGCTACACCTGTTCATGTTTCACTTCCTTCTCTCTTCTGTGCAACTACTATTCTTCCTAGAGTTGCTGCTTCAACTCTTGTAACTCCTTTTCTGTTTCCTCCATCATCTGTTTATCTCTTATCCTTTGCACAATCCTGTTGTTGCGTTGTTGCCTCTTCACCTCAATCTCCATGGTTGGTTTCAATACAAGTGGATTTTCTTTAAACTTGTATCTTTTATCTTCCTCTACGCTGTCAATAACCTTTCTCATTCCTTTGTCACATGCAAGTATGTTACCCTCTGAAACTGCTGATGATGGTGCTCTCTAAGGTGCTACTTCTTTCTGCCTTGCCAAGCACTCTACAACTATGTCGACTGGTTCATTGAGCATGAAGAATTGATAGAAATATCTCCATCTGTCTTCCTCAGGCTAATGACATGCCTCGTGGATCCAAGGAAACCACACTTTCGAACTATGATCCTTCACCAAGCAATGTGGGTCATAAGGATTAAAACTTCTGGTGCTGGAGGTGAATCTTTTAAACTCCTTTGTCTCGGTGTGGTGAAGTAAAATTATAAGTGTGGACACAAACAAATTCCTCTAGCCTGATAATGGGTCTAGCCACAACACATACATTCTATGGAAGATTTCCTTAGGTTAGAATCAATCACGAGGGCCTACCTCTTGGTCGCTTATCCTATTTGATGATGTCCTCACTTGCTCGCTCCAGAAATTTCTCGCTTCCTTCTTCAAACTCCTGAAACAAGTAAACAACAACAGACAACAAACATGATAATAGACAGATTGCAATTCAACCTACTTAACAAGTCCAGAAACATTAAGCCATGAATATGTAATATTACAAAACATGTAGGAAATCAATTGATAGTTGCATATATTAATATCAAAGTGAGATTACAACCATTTGTCTTGACGTTGCAGTCTTCCTCTGATAAGACTAGGTTCTGACACACTTCTGCTATAATTCCATGATTCCTTCAAACAAAAATAGTTTTAAATCTCTTCCCTTTAGGCTTCAATCCAAATCAAAACACACTTCGCCCTCACACAACTAGATAGCTACAACTAGTAATAGCTTGCTTGTCTACTCCAAACCAAAATAGCATCAACACTCAACCAAAACTCTGCAACTATAACACTCACACTAGCTTGTGCTTGGGAAGAAGGGAGGTTTATATAGGAAATATGCATGGGAGATGGATCCTCTTCTCATGGGAGAATGATTTATCCCTTGAGGTAGTTCCATCGTTATAGGGGAAAGGATCCCAAACTATCATCCTCGACCCCATCCGGCCAAACCATTTACTAGACTTCTGTTACTAAGCTTCTAGAGCTGGAAGCTTCAACTCTAATTTAAAAAACTTTCCATAACAAGATCGGCACAACTGAATCACAACTCAGTCACTGCGATTGGTGCGAGGAGTAGTGCTAATCTCTATACATCGGCGCGGGGGGACAAAGGCCATGAGCGCCAGTCTTATAAATTGGGCAAAACAAAAGTTTCAGGGGAAATGATGCAAAAGGGAAATGATCTGCTCATGAAGAGGGACACAATGGGAGTTTCTTCATGAAGGAAAAGCATGCAGGGTTCATTGTAGAGGTCCTCCAAGATCAAGGAATGGGGAGTATAGGGATAGTGACAAAATGTTGTGTAATAGTTGCCCCCTAAAGCGTGAAGGTCGAACTAGAATGAGGGATGAAATGCTTTATAATTTAGTGCAGGAACTGGTCTATCATCAGAAAACCTGCAAGCAAGTACAGATACATATACATAAACTGAGATCACTGTCAAATGATACATGAATTATGGCATGGATGCAGCCATCTAGATATTGATCATGTAAATGGATCCAGGTATGGGTGCATCCATTCGTCAAAGAGGATCATAACGAAACCAAGGTATGGTCACAACCATCCAATAATGAGAAGGATCACATATGATAACTCATGGTCTGGTCATAGCCAACCATCCGATAGAGATATGTATATGATCACAACCATGTAACATCACTTCGCAACCTGGACTTTTGTGATCTGAGTCTAGGGTCTTGCGCTCCAACACGACCCGATCAAAGTACAGATCCTAGCATGCGAATAGATGTGTTGATGTCGAACATGCTAGAAAGTCACTTGATTACCAGTCAATGATGTAAACTGTTAACAAGTGCGAGAGAAACCACCAATAATGACAATGGTCCTTAAGGTACTATCAGCACAATCCATTGAATGTGAATACAGGAACTGAAATCGAATACCAGTGAAATCACTCGATCGGAAGCCAATGATGTAAACTTGTCATTGAGTGTGAAGAGTTACTTGCCATTAGGGCATGCAAGCTCTAAGTTACTGGAAGGGAGTCTCTTGGTAAACCTCCCGGATAATGAGTCGAAGTCGACAGAAAGTGACTATGTCAAAGGAGTGCCATAATGAATCCCACATCATCAACGCGAGACGAGAGGATGCAAAATGATTTTGGATGATACAGAGAATCAGAGGTAAGTGTAACTACAGAAGGACAACTCTTGAACATATCAACGACACAACTGGAAGTTTGGCAGTTTTTGGATCCATGGGATCAGTGGTCATGATGACGTGGCAGAGATAAAATGGAAGGCAAAAACAAATGGCCCAAACCCAGGAAGGTCAATGATGCAAAGGAGGATGTCCCAACCCGAAAAGAAGAGAGTGTCAGGTTCAAGAGTGAGCTGCCGACATGACTTATGGATTTCCAAATTTCCCCCCACCATTTCTGGTAGGTACCCCAATTAGTTTTTAATTGCAAGCTTGAAGGGGATAGCATATTCTTGCACTGTAAGTTCGTCCTTCGAATGAATCCAACCTAGTAAGTTTAACGAGCCCTAGGAAGGAGAAGCTCATGTTCATCATGGTGACGAATCCGATGTTGTTTAATATTTTAACGAGTCTGACAAAGATGTAACTCGGTATCTTTTTCATGTTTAGAGATTTTGAAAAATACACGTAAAAGAAAATTCCACATGGTCCCTTTTCGTACATTTGTGTCTCTCGAGCTCGAAAAGGTAGAAAACAATACTTGAGAGAACCACTTGACCATTTCAGTAAAGGAGTACCTTTTTCATAAATAGTGCCTCCCAGCATGAAAAAGGGGTAAACTTGTACTAGGCGCATGACGTTTCACATCCATTAATGAGTTAAAAATGACAAGGGCTCGGCCATCTTTTCGGTTTTAAAGGTTTGGAAAAGAGTTGAAAGTGGACCCCCTGTTTTTATTCTCTTTAACAAGTCAAAAAGGGAAAAAATACTCGACAATATGTTCATATGATTTTAACGAGTCGACAAAATAGCTGAAACATGACTCATCCTAGAGGAACAAGTGGTATAAAGGGTAGCAACTGGTTTCGGCAATGGAGGAACTAATCAAAACATGTAATGGTCAAGAGGCTGGCTAACAAAACCACTCATCGTTGCGGTCCCTCAGGAAAGGAAAAATAACCAAGTGAAAGAATATTATCAGCCAAAGAGATGGTGGCGATGGAATGAAACAACCAAGGCTCATATAACATAAATTAGCTGATAAAAAGAGCAATCACAAGATGTTAATTGGGCATGGGTTCATTTTTACACAAGCGTGAACCATGGAGAACTCTGATTGGATTTGGTTTCATGTTTACACAAGCTTGAAATGAAAAAATATGCTTGCTATAAGTTTGCATGCCCCCAGCATAACGACTCAATCAAGGTACATGCCCCCCAATCTTCATTTCAGTCGACTAGGCAGATGAGATGAGGGTTCACTTTTGAGATCTAGGAAAGACTCGACTGGGATTTTACGAGATCTTAATCAAAGACTCGATTTGGAAATGGGAGTGGTTTCATTTTTTCACGAGATTGACACAGTAGAAAAAACTATCCTCAAAACCCTTGTTTCATTTTTTAATGAGCTTGACACGAGACAAGGAACTATGCTCAGACCCTTTGTGGTGAAGTCGCCAATTTGTGGTGAAGTAAAATTATAAGTGCAGACACAAACAAATTCCTCCAGCCCGATAATGGGTATAGCCACAATAGATACATTCTATGGAATATTTCCTTAGGGTAGAATCAATCAAGAGGGCCTACCTCTTGGTTGCTTATCATGTTTGATGATGTCCTCGCTTGCTCGCTCCAACAATTTCTCACTTACTTCTTCAAGCTCCTGAAACAAGTAAACTACAATAGACAACAAACATGATAATAGACATATTGCAATTCAACCTACTTAACAAGTCAAGAAACATTAAGCCATGAATATGTAATATTACAAAACATGTAGGAAATCAATCGATAGTTGCATATATTAATATCGAAGAGAGATTACAACTATTCATCTTGACGTTGCAGTGTTCCTCTGACGAGACCAGGTTCCCACACACTTATGCTAACATTCCATGATGGGTTGAAACAACAATAGTTTTAAAGCTCTTACCTTTAGGCTTCACTCCAAACCAAAACACACTTCTCCCTCACACAACTAGATAGCTACAATTAGTAATAGCTTGCTTGTCTACTCCAAACCAAAATAGCATCAACACTCAACCAAAACTCTGCAACTATAACACTCACACTAGCTTGTGCTTGGGAAGAAGGGAGGTTTATATAGGAAATATGGATGGGAGATGGATCCTCTTCTCATGGGAGAGGGAATTATGCCTTGAGGTAGTTCCATCATTATAAGGGAAAGGAGCCCAGACTGTCATCCTTGACCCCATCTGGCCAAACCATTTACTAGACTTCCGTTATGGAGCTTCTAGAGTTGGAAGCGTCCACTCTAATTTAAAAAACTTTCCATAATAGGACCGGTGCGACTAAAACATAGCTCAGTCACTCTGGTCGGCGAGAGGAGTAGTGCTAATCTCTACACATCAGTGTGGGGGAGACAAAGGCCATTAGTGTCGGTCTTGAAAACTGGGAAAAATAGAAGTTTCAAGGGAAATGGTGAAAAAGGGAAATGATCTGCTCATGAAGAGGGACATAATGGGAGTTTCTTCATGAAGGCAAAGCATGTGGGGTTCACTATAGAGGTCCTCCAGGATCAAAGAATGGGGAGTACAGGGAGAGTGAAAAAATGATGCGTAACACTCGGCCTCAGCATGCTTGAGATTTCGTATCTCATACAACCCAATTTGCAAAGGAAGAGAGGGTCAATGTACCTTCTTCTTATTTTGCAGTCTTGTTGAAAACCCTGTCGAGATGTGATATGACACCTCTTACATGATGAGCTTGTCCATGGCAAACTTAGGTAAAACACGTGGAGCCTTCTCCGCGTTGTACATCCGTATGAAGGTTCTAAGGGGTGAGGCTAATAATATTCTATGTCGATCAATTCCTCCATCGCTTCCCAAGGTGGATCTTACTCAAATATAATTTTGTACATTGGGGTGACAAAGTGGTCTGACAACTGTGTGATAACTTTGTGGAAGTTTCATTCGAAGAACAATCTTTAATAAGTGTGCCTAGAGGTTTCCGAAGGTGTCCATGTCCAACTTGAGCCTAGGAATTGTTGACAGGAACAGACTGCATCAAGTATGTAGGCAGACATGTATATCTCCACTTTCTAACATTTGGGTAGATGTCGGGCTTCTGTCACTTGTTCCTTCAACCTGGGGATCAACATGTCGGATCAATTGCATGGCATTCCTTCACTGGCCAGTTGGTCCAACGCAATCACCCAACTCTGCGAGAAGTTCTTTGTGCTCTCTTGGCCATATAAGAGGCATTCAAATATGACCAAGTACTAATATGCCTTTCACAATATCTTAGTTTTCTAAACTTGGTCTGGTGTTGTCCTGAACTTGGCTGGCTCTTTCACACGGATGTTCATGATAACTCTTGAGTTTGCATTGATGTTGGGTCTGTTGAAGGGTTTCTCCATTATAATCACTAGTTGTGGCGATTGATACATCTGCTGAAAGTCTTCACCTTGAAGGTAGCAAGCTATGTCCCACTGGCACTGCTCAATGTCATTGTCTGAGGAGTAGTGTGCGAGACAATCTAGTGGATCATGTCCACACATGGAAACGTGATATACCTGCATGCAATCTGGTATAAGGCAGACTTATGGATGTTGACATACACCCTATGGTGTTCCAAATCTTCCTCAAATGTGATTAAGAATGTGTCATTGATGTCTTTCCATTTTATATTGATGTCCTTATCTATGAACAACTTGGTGTCTTCGTAGATAGGCAAGCTCATGGATAGTTGTTGAACTGCATCTCCAGTTGTGCTTCCAATGGTGTCCTTTGACCCTTCTCTCTTGGAGGACATTGCACCTGTACTGCTGAGAGATGGACGAACACCTACTATACCTGGAGACATAGCAACACTCATGGCAAGAAATATTTCAGTTGAAAACCAAAACTAATTTGAGGACTCACATGCAACATACTTGGGTGACTCACAGTGAAGATTGCGCAATTTTCACCGGTAGGTTGGGAGAGTGACTACCAAAACTGCACAAAGCATAGTATGGGTTGTCAGGAGGCTGATTGGCTATTGAAAATGCGCAATGCACATTCTAGCCTAGCCTGCAGAGGACTAAAACTGCACAATGTGCAGTTTCAGTCAGCAAGGACATGCAAACCCAGCAAACGACATTGCACAATTTCAGGGCCTTGTAGGGCACTACCTCCCAGAATTGCGCAATGCAAGCTTGGAGGCTAGTGCTGGCCATATTTGTGCATTTTCTGGGAGGAAGGTAGAGGCTTCACTCTCAAAAATGTGCACTTTTGTTTGGGCAAGGCAAGGTCTAGGCCGAGGCAACCCAGACCTGCTGATGGGCGACTGAAAACATGAAAAGGTTATAATGCATGGAGAGACTAAGTGTAAGAAAGATTGAATGATCATGCATGCAAATAGTGAGTGCAAGATTCAAAAAATGGGAAACCAAGCATGTGTGTGAAGTGAGTTTCCACAACGATGACCATCAATGCATAAATAGTGTCATGCATGTGACAACAGTGAGATGCAAAGGAAAACTAAAACAATGCTTCTACGAGCTAACATACATTGAAACGACAAAAAGCATTCATTAAAACCAAGCAGATAACATTCATACAAAGTGAAATACAAAAAGTGACATAAAAGCAGCAAATGACATGAAAATCATACTTACCCGGAAAAATCTAAGCTAAATGTTCCGAAGACTCCTAGATGCGATGTGGGATTTCAGAGCTCCAATATCGATGTGAGGAATGAGCTCTGTAGTGTTGAATAAATAAGTTTTGATAAGGTTGAGGCTTATGACGCACATGCCACAAATATAAGAAAAAGTGACACTTGGAGGGAAGTTTCTAAAACGATCTTTGCATGTAACCTCCAGCTGCCAAAAATAGATCCCTAAATTCTAGGTATGCCTTTTTGTAATTTTCTTTTTTCTTTTTCAGGAAAAGTAGAGCATGCATGCAAATCATGATTGCTTAGTTATGGGGGGAACCGGTCAAGCTGAAAGAACATGGAACAGTTTGCAAGCCTGGGGATGAGATTTGCGTAGTTTTTGGGCTGAGAAAGACTGGTTTTCCCTCATGCATTGCACAATTTATGGACTGAAGCCTTGGCTATCAGTCATAATTGCGCAATTTCTGAGTTGAAGCCCAGTATTGGGCTAGATTGCGTAGTTTTCAGAGGGAAAGCGGCTTGGATGGATTGTGCATTTCTGGAGCTCAGCAGGCAGCCTAGCAATATTGTGCAATTTCTGGAGGGAAGGTTGGTTCCCCTCGAGAATTTCACAATTTTTAGGGCGAGCATCTCAGCAAAAAAATTGCCTAAGTCCGGAATGAAAACCTATGGTGGGAGACACACAAGTTGACATGCATATGTTAGTAGGCCACTAAAACTCAGCTAAAGCCTATGTACTTACTCAGTGCAAGACATGATGCTAAGGATGGTTGTTAGGGAGGCTCCAAAATGAACCTAAGGAAAAATTTTGGAGGGTGGTTGTAGCCCCTACAAAAATTGGCGACACACTGGTAGAACTCCAGTTATCTAAATGGGCCCTGTTTCATGAAAATCAAGTCTAACTCCTCCGAAAGTATTGTTTAGTTCTCTGATCATCTAGGTTCGCACAATAGCTTGATTGAAAGATGTAGCACATGTCATACTCTTGGTCGGTCGATGCACATTCCAAGCCAGGTCAACATAGTTGTTTTGATTAGGATGAGGGGTATATTGGTGCACAAGCAATATGATAGTCAGAGTTTAAGTTTCATCTCTGGTGTTGCTCCGCTACCAACAGGCCTGGATAGTATCTCGACGGAGTCACGTAGGAAGACAAGCATCGCTCCATTTCCAGCGAGCCTGGTCAGTAGCCCAATAGGGTTACTTGCATCACCTCTCTGCGCAGGAAGAATTTCTCTTCTTTTGCCTTATTCATTTTTCATTTTTTCAAAATTTTTCACATTTTCATTTTTTCCATTTTTCATTGTTTCAAAATTGTGCATAAGAACTTTTTTATTTCAGAGACGAAAGAGAGATCCTGACTTATTGAGAGCAGAAGAGGTTGTTCCTTTAGAGAATTATTTTTTATATACCTCTGACATACTTGCTAAGGTATTCCCCCCACCTTACTCTACTTGACTGAGCTGACAAGGGTTAAGCCAAAACAACTGACTAGAGTAGGTGATACTAGTTAGCGCATAAGCATTGTTTTCACCAAGGTTCACCTCGAACATAACGTATTTTCCATTGGAGTATCATGGAATGAGGACAAAAAATTATAAATAAAGAGATATGATAGTAGATAACCAAGTATTGATAGTTGTACAAGTCCTCTTTTTACTTTACCTTGTTCATTTCAAGAGTCCTGCATGGTTTCATGCAAAAATAACCTACGAACATAAACAAGAAAACAGGAAAACAAACAAAGAGTAGAAGCAAGTACGAAAGCAAGGCGAGTAAGAAAATAAAGAAAGAAAGTAGGCAAACACACAAATCAAGAAGCAAACATGCATGAAAGCAAACAAGTCATAAAGAAAACACTACTCCTACTCCAAAGCTAACAGTGCATGGGTCTACTCATGTGAAGTGATATTTCCAATGTAGTCACCAGTGCATTGGTCAACCCATGTTGGTGAAGGCATGGTTCACGAAAAAAACATTCGCATGAACCAATGAACATGAAAGATATAACAATGAAGACACTCACACTCCGAGTTTAAATGTGTCCACAGAAAATACATGAGTGAAAGTGCATGACATTCAATTTGCGGACTTACCATGGTGTTGTGCTACACCAGGTGCAGATATTAAGCATATGCATTCTCTTAACTATGACATGCAAGAAAACAAGAGAAACATAGACAACTTGCATCATGCACATGTGCTTTCTGTGTAGATTCCTCCAATGCATGAGCGATGGAATCATGTAGTTCGAGTGGAGGAAGTGAAATCTGTGTGTGGGATTGATCTTCAATGCATACAGATGAGTGATGAGGATCAGTGGGTATTTCAACAATTTTTTTATCAGAAGTGAAACCAACCTTAGGATAGCGAGGGCCTGACATAACCATCAACTCGGGCTTATGTGCCTTGACAGTCTGCGGGGTTTTGACATCGTTGACAAATAGATCATCATAAACAGATGGCTTTGAAAGATAAACAATGATAGAATCAACATCATGATCGAATACATGAGTAAACAGATCATGACAGCTACGATTAGAAAAATCGATGATTTCATCGGCATCCTCATGATCAAATAAATCATATAGAGGGGTAGATGAGAAGCAAGAATGTTCACCCTCTACGTTTCTGAAAAAAGTAGATGAAAAATCAAGTGGATTTTCAATGAATAATTTGTCCTCTCCGTTGTTGAATAATGGAATGACATCCGCTGTGTTCTGTGAATTATCAACAGTGGATGCATCCATGGATGGATTTACACAAGGGAAATTATAGATAGAAGAATCACCAAAGATGTTAGGAAAAAGCGGAGGAGGTGTGGACAGAAGGAGATCACCCTTCATCGTGGGTTGATGTTAAGGTTCCTAGTCATACTCATCATGAATCACAGCGCAGGTTGGTTGTGCACCACGAACTCCGTCGATGTCTTGATCCTCATTCACAACAGGTGTAGAGTCTAGAATGGAAGAACACGAGATAGTGAAATCTAGAGGATCAG
Organism: Pinus tabuliformis; assembly: GCA_031772625.1. Taxonomy (NCBI): domain Eukaryota; kingdom Viridiplantae; phylum Streptophyta; class Pinopsida; order Pinales; family Pinaceae; genus Pinus; species Pinus tabuliformis. Next base: position 289,446,455 of record CM062807.1, on the reverse strand, counting down.
CACAAAACAAATACAAAGGTTGATGTAAAAAAAGCATGTGACAACCCATCGGCTTCACAACCAAATCTACGTGAAAATTGATAGAAGTGATTCTGGGAGGATATGACAGTTGAACAAACATGTGTGCATGTTCTCACACATCACTCTGCGGTGGTGAAGCTGTTTGATGAGGGGAAGGTGGATAGTCACCTGTGATAGTGACTATGTCCTCTTGTGATTGCGCAACTCCATCACCAAAGTATGCTCAGTGGAGTTTGAGCTTCAACTTCATCATGGGATTGAAGAGTTTGTTAAGGCAATATTTGAATTTGTCCCAAAGATATTGGAAGTTCATATGGTTTTTCGGAGCTTCAAACTGAAGTACATGGAAGCATTGCCAAAAATCCATAGGCGATTCTTGCAGAGACTTCCATTATTTTAACATTTTTTTGTCAAGAGGTTTAGTGTCAAAATGATGGAAAGTAGATTCAATTAGATCACAGAACTGCTTAAGTGAGTGCACGCAACCATGTGGAAGGTTGCTGCACCATCACTATGGGGATTTGAGAAGTGTGTGTGAAATCAACAACCTGACCTCCTCTGCATAGAACTCATCTGCATCGTAAAGGAATGCAAAGAATTCTTGTAAGTACTCATGCTAGGCCACTTCGCCTTGACCATCATATATGAATTCCAACAAGAGATAAAAAAATCCCTCGTGATGTCGAGAGGTTTGGAATTAGATAGACATCGTAGAGGGATGAGCCTAATGGTCTCCATGACAGATATGTGAAGATTCAAAATAGGATGTGAGGACTCAACTTGTCATCTAGCCCTCCTTCTAGTGCCAGAAATGTTGATAGTGCTGAACCCGCCAACATGTCACGGGATCTCAGCGATAAGAAGTCCCAACTAGATGTTAGACCGTCTATTGTAGGAGTCCCAGTAGTGGGGTAGTATGGTATCGCCTTGACCATGGTTGCGCGCAGAGGTGTGTAAGATGTCCCTATTGGTAGCAAGGGTGTGACATGCGCAACAAGTCAAGGAAGGTGCATGAATGGGTCTAACACACGTAACGGGGGTATGAGTGCACCCCTTAGAAACTTGTGACAACACACAACTTGAAAGGGAACACACGAGAGAGATACATCACAAACTAGAAAGAAAGTTAGCCAATGATCCAAAGTGATGGTTAAACCAATAGCAGATCTCAATAAGATTTATACAAACATATATAGAAAAGTCCATACGTACATGCGTAAACAACAAATATATATATCATTAGACTAACAAAGATACAATAACAACATATTAATGAAATGTGTTGGCTCTGTTATATTAAGAAAGTGAAAGTTCCAATCATACATACAACCATGTCCAAGTACTAGTCTGGACAACCAAACATTATAGTCAATGTCGCCTGCTCCTCCAAAGAGATATACTAGCTCTGCATTATGGAGAAGCCAAGGCTCGTTACAATACACTCCAAGATTTCTCTAAGATACACCTATAGGAAGCTTGGCTCCCAAAATCTTGTACAATGAGTTATGAGGTTCTATAAATAGAAAAGGGTGGGGTGACCCTTGAAATTCCCCTTTGTGACTCTCCACCTACCCTCATGACTCTTCAACTACTACATGACTGTTACATTCTACTATCGACAATTGGTCTTTCACTTTTACAAGATGTTACATTACAATCTGCACATGTACCCATGTGAGACAAAATAGGCTTAAGCAAGCCATGCAAGCTATCACTAAGACTCGAACAACTATGGGAAGACCAACGCTTCAACATCCTCATGATGATAGACAGTGGCAAACTGATGCCAAGCTTGGTAGTTCATGATTATGCCTGCATGCTCAATGGTGACATCCTACTGAAAGAGAACTCTTGCCTTCATTGAATTCGGGTACACTGATTTGGAACCTTTCTCCAACTCATCTGATAACATGCACATCATAGTCTTGAGTGCAGCTAGACTAACAACATATTTATGCATAGTGTCTGCGTTGATCTCCAAGTCTGTGTTGGTGGCTACACGCATCAACTCATCAAAGTACATGTCAAGCTCTAGTCAGACTTGGTTCTTTGTCTTCGCTTCGGTGAGTGTGCCAATATATGGGATCACATGTGTGCGCATAATGACATCCATGCTTCTGAACACTCGTGCATGTGAAGCCTGCAAAATGGTGATGAGTTGCGGGAGTTTCTCATAGTTCCGGATCTGACTTCGAATGCATGCCTTCAACTCTACCACCTTGGGCTTCATCATCTTTGGAAAGTGTAATGGGGCTCCTTTGTACCTCATTTTCCATGTTTTCATGTGATTGACAACAGTGTGTAGATTTGACAAGATGAATTCTCTCCTAGCACAACGTTGCTGCCAACCATTGAGATGGACAACTGACTTATGCACAGTGATGGATTTGGAATACAACATCTGCATGACTGCCTCGAGGGATGATACTTTATCTAGTATTGCTCTCTTGAACTCTGCTCTAGCAAATGATGTAACCTTTTCTCCTCCTTGCTTGGCTGCTTGTAACTCCTTAGCCATGTGCTTGTTCTCATCTATCAATAATCGAACACTCGAGATGGTGGTTTCGGCATATGCTCTGGTAGCATCGGCCAATGTCGCTGGATGCTTGCGCACATCGAATACGATCACTCGTTCTTCAAACTACGCAAGAGATATGTGAACATATGAAGTGGGCACTTTGCGTGACTCCACAACTCTGTGTTGTGACTTGTCGAAAGATATGTTGTGCATCTCTACCTCCAGATTGTCTTCAAGGATCTTTGTGTCTCTTTGATCGCTTGGGACCTTCTCTGCTTCTGGATGTGGTGAAGCTGGTGGGGTGACCTCTTGGTTTTGGGGCATGAGATCAATATCCTAATATCACTCTGGCTGGACCATATCCATTTCGATCCATTATAGCATCTATTCAATCTCTTCGGCTAAGTTCTACTACTGTGACTACTCACCCTCTCTTCTTTGTGCCAGTTTCTAAGAGGAGTCTATAACCTGTATGGGTGCAGTTTCATCAATCTGTGCATTCTGCGCCTCTTGTTGTACCTATTCCTTCTGAGCTTTGGTGGGTTCCAGTATTGCAGCAATAATGTTGCAACTCCTGGGACTCCCTTCTTCACTTTTATCAACCCGGTAGTTCGTAACAAACTTGGAAGCGACGGTGCTATATGCACAAGTACTAGCTCTTGCCGTAGCTGTCACTGGATCAGCTGGCACAAGTCCGCTAGGAGCTTAAGCCAACTTCTATGAGCTCTCAAAAGAAGCTTTTAACGGTGATGGATGAAAGCTAACTCAACCAGAGGCTAATCTACTTGCAGAAAGAATTTGAAAGCTAGAAAGGAATGCAAACCCTAACAAACCCTAGTTTTACCAACTAACCCTACTGGTGTAAGTAAAAGGATGAAGCTACAAGAATGGATGCCATTGAATTCTAGAAAGGTAAAATGCATGTGACTAAGCTACTTCTGAAGAGAAATATGAAGAAAACATCTTTTTGCATTTTTGAGTACTTCGTCAAGATTATTTTTCATTTGCTTTAACTGTTTTTTACTGTGCAGAGGTTAATTGGCGAAAGGAAATGGAGTAGGTGCTTGCAAGAGGTTTGAAATGTTAGAAGAGGGCCTAAGGGGTACCTGGCACCCTTATAGAGAGTTTCACAGTGATCGGATTCCGATAAACCGCTTTTGTGAGCTTCTATAGGAAGTCTGCACGGGTTCTACAGGATGTTCTGTGGCTTCTACAGGATGTTCTGAAAGGATATTTTTGAAGGGTTGATGGTGGAAAAGAGGTGAAGAAGTGGGTATGGAGGTTTATGATGATGAGGAATGGTCCAGGACCTGGCGAATGAAGTGGGTGAGTGACAAGGATGGCTGGATTTGTTCAAGGAGGGGTAGATCAATGTTGCACAAAAATATGGAAATTAGGTCAAAGTGAGGGAACGTAGCAAATGCGAGGCAAGAATCAGAGTTGGAGGGCGGAGCAGGCGGTATTGGTGGAGTAGAGGTAGGAAAAGAGGTTTTATAGGTGCTCTGCAAGTTATTTTCCAAACTATTCAAACAAAGACTCGAAAAAACCAAAGACCTAGCTACTTTAACCTAATCTGACTTGCATATCAGCAAAGCAAATGAACAGAAGTTTATTGCAAGAAAATAATGTGAAATAGCTATGAAAACTAAGCAATCATGAACCTGAACATGTAACCTCAACTAGTATCAACTTCTGCAGGTGAGAATCTACACTAACAATTGCATGATGAAGCAAAGACAATGTTTTTGGTAGTGGCAAGGACACCTTGGTCTCAACTCATGGTCCCACAGAGGGAGAGGTGAGATCAGGGGTGCTTGATGGCCTTTTTTCTGAAGATATTCTCTGTTATTAACCTATCAAAACAATCTGAACCTAAAAAGCCTTTTTAATCATCAACAATGACCTATGTAATCAAGCAAATTTGTAATCTACCTAACAGAAATTATTTGATAAAGACATTCAAAACATGTAACAGTACAAGAAGGAAGCCTTGGCACTTGGGTTGGGCCCAACCCCAAGAGTTGCAGGCTCCTAAGAAAAAAAACTCAGGACTGATGCCAAATGAAACTGCTTTTCATTATTCAAAAACAACCATGTCACCAGAAAGTTGTACAGCAGAAACTACAAAGATGAGCTGAGAAACTAGCAGCACTATAGTGAAAAATACAATTGTTCAAAGAGTAAAAATACAAAGGCTGGAAGCCTTCCTATTTATGCACTACGAGGGTCTCCAATAGCCCTCCTTAACTCGAGGGGCTCGGCTGCTCAAACTTCCAGTGATCAGTCAGTTTACACAAAACTGCTCGGCTACCCTTTGGAATCCTTTTCGGTGGTTTGCTGAACTCCGAGCTGAGGGTGGAGATTTCGAGGAAGGGGCCATTTAGTGCAGGAGACACCCTTCCTATGAATCCTCACCCTTGTTCCTTCATGCTTGGTTGTCATCTGGCTCATAACTGCTTTTCTTTGGTCCAAAATTTTTCCAAAAATATACAATAACCACGTGTTAGCCTTCTTGGTCAAGTGACTATCCTCATTCGTTCAACTAACATAAATATACTCAAAAAACATGCATAAACTATGAAAAATGGTGGATTGATGAAGAACAATAGGCAAAATGAGCCCAATAAGTTACCCATTTTTGGGGCTCATCAAGCTTCCTTCTCTCTTTGTTGTGTAGCTCCTATTCTTCACAGAGTTTCTGCTTCAACTCCTTTTATGTTTCCTCCATCCTCTATTTCTCTCTTAGCCTTTGCGTGATCCTCTTGTCACGCTGTCGCCTCTTAGCCTCAATCTCCAAAGATTCTTTCAATACAAGTGGATCTACTTTGAACTTGCAGCTTTTCTCTACCTCTGCATTGTTAATAACCTTTCTCTTTCCTTTGTCATGCACAGGTACGTTACCCTCTACTGCTGCTGATGATGGTGCTCTCTGAGATGTTGCTTCTTTCTTCTTTGCCAACCACTCTATAACTATGCTGACTGGTTCATTGAGCCTGGAGAAGTGATAGAAGTATCTCCATGGGTCTTCTTGGGTCTTCCTCCGGCCAATGATACGCCCCATGGATCCAAGGAAACCACACTCTTGAACAATGGTCCTTCACCAAGAAATGTGGGTGATAAGAATTGAAACTTCTGGTTCTGAAGGTGAATATTTTGAACTCCTCCATCTTGGCCTCAACATGGTTGAGATTCCATATCTCATACAACCCAATTCGCAAAGGAAGAGCGAGCCAAGGTTCCTTCTTCTTCTTGTGCAGTCTTGCTGACAACCCTATCAAGATGTGATATGACACCTCTTGCATGACGAGTTTGTCCATGGAAAACTTCGGTAAAACATGCGAAGACTTCTCCGTGATGTATATCCATATGAAGGTGCCAAGGGGTGAGGCATACCAATCTACTATGTTGATCAATGCCTCCATCACTACCTGCGACATGGAAGGTGGATCCCTCTCGAATATCATTTTGTACGCAGGGTGACAAAGTGGTATGACAACTATGTGATAAATTTGAAGAAGCTACATTCAAAGAAAAGTCTGCAATAAGTGTGCACAAAGGTTTCTGAAGGTGTACATGACCAACTCAAGCTTGGGAACCGTTGATGGGCACAAACTGCATTAAGTATGTAGGCATACATTTATATCTCCGCTTTCTGACCTTTGGGTGGATGTCGAGCTTCTCTGACCTGTTCCTTCAACCTGAGAGACAACATGTCAGACTAGTTGCATGGACTTCCTTCACTGGCCAGTTGGTCCAACGCAATCACCCAACTCTGTGGAAAGGTCTCTATGCTCTCTTGGCCATATAAGTGGCATGCAAAGATGACCAGGCACTGATATGCCTTTTACAGTATCTTCATTTTGTAAACCTGGTTGGGTGTTGTCCTAAACTTGGCTAGCTCTTTCACCCAGCTCTTTAAGATATCTCTTGAGTTTGCACTACTGTTGGGTCTATTGAAGGGTTTATCCATTGTAATCACCGGTTGTGGCAAGTGATACATTTGTTGAAATTCCTCCACCCTGAAGGTAGAAATATCTATCCCATTGTTAGTACTCAATGTCATTCTCTCAGGATTAGTGTGCGAGACAATCCATTAGGTCATGTCTATGCATGGAAACTGCAATACCTGCATGCATTCGGGTACAAGTGAGACTTATGGATGTTGACATAGACACTACGGTCTTCCAGATCTTCCTCAAATGTGCCTGAGAATGTGTCATTGATGTCCTACCATTTCAACTTGATGTCCTTGTCTATGAAAAACTTTGTGTTTTTGTAGATAGGCAAGCTCATAGGCAGTTGCTCAACTGCATCTCCAGTTCTGCTTCCAATAGTGTCCTTTGACCCTGCTCTCTTGGAGGCCATTGTACCTGTAATGTTGAGAGATGGAAGAAAAATTTCTATACCTGGAGATATAGCAACACTCATCACAAGCAATCTGTCAGTTGAAAACCAAAAATAAATTGAGGAATGACATGCAACATACCTGGGTGATTGACAATGAAGATTGTGAAATTTTCACTGGGAGCCTAGGAGACTGACTCCCAAAATTACACAAGGCACATTCTGGGTTGTCAAGAGGTTGTCTGACTGCTAAAACTATGTAATGCATAGCCTAGTCTGGCTTACTGAGGACTGAAACTGCGTTATGCATAGTTTCAGTCAGTAAGGACATGCAAATCGAGCAAACTGCATTGTGCAATTCCTGGGGCCAGTAGGGAACTACCTCCCAGAATTGTGCAATGAAAGCTTGGAGGTTAGTTTTGGCTAGATTTGTGCATTTTTTGGGAGGAAGGCAGAGCCTTCACTCTCATAAATGCGCATTGTTTCCCAGGCAAGGCAAGGTCGGGCCAAGGCAACCCAGACCTGTCGACGGGTGACTAAAAACATGAAAAGGTTTGAATGCATGGTGAGAATGGGTGTAAGCAAGAGTGAGTGATCATGCATGCAAACAGTGAGTGCAAGATTCAAAAAATGAGAAAGCAAGCACATGTGTGAAGCAATTTGACGCAACGGTGATCGTCAGTGTGGAAACAATGTCATTCATGCGACAACAATGAAATGCAAAGGAAAAGTGAAACAATGGTTCTACAAGCTAACATACATCGAAACAACAACAAGCATTCATTGAAAGCAAACAAACAACATTGATACAAAGCGAAATACAAGAAGTGGCAGAAAAGTAGCAAATGACATGAAAATCAGACTTACCTGAAGAAAGTTGAACTAAATGTGCCAAAGACTCCTAGATGTGATGTGGGATGTCAAAGCTCTAAGATCAATGTGAGGAATGAACTCTGCGGCATTGAATAAAGAAGTTTTGGTAAGGGTGAGGCTTATGATGCGCATGCCACAAATCTAGGAAAAGGCGACACTTGGAGGGAAGTTTCTAAAATGATCTTTGCATGTAACCTCCAGCTGCTAAAAATATATCCCTAAATTATAGGGATGCTTTTTCACTTTTGCTTTTTGATTTTCCGAGAAAAGAATCCCATGCATGTAAATCAGGACTTCTTAGTTATGCGAGGAATCGATCAACCTAAAAGCACATGCTACAGTCTGCAAGCCTATGGATGAGATTTGTGCAATTTCTAGGTTGAGCAAGACTGGCCATCCTGCATGCATTTTGCAATTTCTAGACTGAAGCCCTGGCTGTCTGTCAGAATTGCGTAATTTCTAAGCTGAAGCCTAGTGTTGGGCTGGATTGCGCAGTTTTCAGAGGGAAGGTTGCCTAGATGGATTGCACATTTCTGCAGCCCATCAGGAAGCCTAGCATAATTGTGCAATTTTTGGAGGGAAGGCTGGTTCCCCTCCAAAATTGCACAATTTTTAGGGGGAGCATCTTAGCTAGAAAATTGCCTAAGTCTGGAGTGACATCCTGTGGTGGGAGACAAACAATTTGACATGCAAAGGTTGGCAGGCCATTGAAACTCAACTGAAGCCTATGTACTTACTCAGTACAAGACATTCTACTAAGGATGGTTGGTAGGGAGGCTCCAAAACAAAGCTAAGGCAAAATTTTGGAGGGTGGTTGTAGCCGCTACAATAGGTACCTTGATTCCCCTCTTATTCAAATTGGAATTTGAGGCAACCAATAACGTGGTAGATTATGAGGCCTTACTATTAAGCCTGCAAGTAAGGAATTTGAACATTGAATGTCTGGCTCTGTTTGGAGACACGAAAGTCATGGTAAAGAAAATCAAGAACCAATGTCAAACTAAGCGCCCAATCTAAGGGCTTATAGAAATGAGGTTTGGGATTTAATGGACAACTTATTCCTAGATTTTAATGTCCAATTCTTACCCAGGGAAGGAAATCAAATTTTAAATTCCTTGTCTATAGTTTCTAGTAATTTTAAACCACTACACAATCCACTTCTTAGATATGAAGTCCAAGTTAGGTATAGACCCTCAGTGCGTGACAATGTGAGACACTAGTAGGTGTTCGAAGATGATGAACAAATCAAATGTTTTATGGAAGTCATTGGGGAATTCTCGAATTATGTGATTGACCAAGAAGAAGTGACTGAGGAACAACCAAATGCTTGGGAGGAAACTGTCATCGAACATAGACTTCTCTAGCTAAAGGGAAACACCATTCCCCGTGACCTGGTTCCTTTGGATAAAATATTCAAATCCAATGACGTGGCCTCAAAACTTGCTGAATATGAAGTCAGTGAACAAGTCGAGGATTACAACATTGGCTCAAAGAATGAATCCCAGATGATCAAGTTTCAAAAGGGATGCTCTATCGATATAAGTGAAGGTACTTAAATCCCTCTAAAACCTATAAAGATGTATTTTCTTAGTCGTATGATGATTTAAAGACCTTTGATACAAATTTTATTCAGCATAATATTCCCTTAAAGAATGGAATGAAGCCTTGTAAGCAGAAACTCAGTTAGATCAATCCCCTTTTACTACCTTCCATTGAGAAGGAAGGGAGGAAGTTACTTCAGGCCAAGATCATTGTACCCTTGAGGTACTCAAAGTGGGTGGAAAACTTGGTTCCTATCAAGAAAAAGAATGGAGAGATAAGGTTGTGTGTGGACTTTAAAAACCTCAAAAGAGCTTCATTAAAAGATGATGAGCCTCATCATTGGGTAACTATATGGACCTTAATACACCTCCAATATTATGAAAATCAAATCTTCTCATAATTCCTTACATGTTTTAATTATATTTTGCTTAATGAGATGAGTAAAAGTAAGATGTATGTCTAGTGGTCCAATGTGCATTGATTGTAGGTTTTTGAGAGAAAATCATGGAAATTTTGGCTAATTAAGGCCAAAAACTCGAATGAGACAAGGAGGAGATATTATAGGAGATAGATCCTCCTCATTGTATCATCACTCATTCGAATATTCCTCAATCAAGTCACACTAGCTCGGAGTTGCAAGCTGTTGAGTCATGGAGATCATGGGCAGCTGAGCCAGTGATAGTTAAGAGCCAGTTCATCTTGAGTTTTGGAGCCAAGCCTCCCTAGATTTAAGGAATTTGTTGGAGACTTCAGTTGTATAAATAAGGAGGCCTAGAGCCTCATTAGGATTCAGATTTTTTATGTAAGAGCACTAAGCATTTTCGAGTTCAAGCTTTGTGGCAAAACATTGTTATGTAATTTTTCTGATATGATAATGAGAATGAGCATTTCCTTAATCCAACACTAAGTTGACTCAGAGGGTTGAAGCTCTTGGGTTAGGACCCAACCCTAGCAGCAAAGGCTCCTCTTCTTTTACTTGTATGTTTAGGTTATTTCATAGATCAAGTGTTGAATTGATTTTAGCATTGTTTCATTGCAAGTAGTGGTAAATTTGATTAGTTTGCTTCCATTTGTGCATAGCTTTAGCAGTAGTTTAGAGAGGTAAAGGAATACCAAAAAGGCTAATAGAAAGTGGATTTGGCCTCACTCCTCCCTTGAGGGACCATGGTTTGAGGAAAAACTCCTATTCATCCCCAAAAAGACAGAATCCTGATTTCTTCTGGAATGTAGGGTTTTCTATTACTTAGGCTAGGATCTTTTCAGTTTTCAAAGATAGGTTTCAATTTTCATTTCTGGTATCTTCAGCTTTGTATTGGACCTCATTGTGTTTCTCAATCTTTTGAAAGTATTTCCATGCATGAGCTAGGCAACTAAATAATGAAATTATGTTTTCTTAAGTTTATTGGAAATCTTCCTTGTTTGATATGATTCATGGATAAATTCCAGTAACGTCTCTATTGCAAGAGTTTCAATAGTGCAGGAAGATCTCATGCCAGCAACCCCAACCTAATCCCATTCATCCGTGACCACCAAAAGCCACCAATTCCCTCAACTAATTCATCATTCCATAACAACAACCTTCCAGGTTTGTTGAGCAAATCCAACGAACTCACAAACTCTGTTTTGAGCTCTGAAGAAGTCCTAGCCATTCCCTTGGCCTATTTATTCCATCATTCACCTTCCCTAAGCCCTATACCACCATCCAAATCACTCTTATTTCTCTCATCTAGATTCTATAGGAATACAAGGGATCTTGTATGAGTATTAGGACATTCTGTAGGAAGCATTAGGACATCCTGTAGGATGACCTGTAGTGGCCAGTTTTGAGGCTGCTTTGTGGAAAAAGTATCCAAGAAAATAGGAGAAGACCCCTACTTGCCTCCCAAACCATCTGATCTTCCATCACCATCTCTAACCCACCTGCCACATCACCAAGAAGATTTAGCATTCACATTTTCACAAAAAAGGACAGAAGGGAAAAAAGTGTTATTGTGTTCATTCATATGAACAAGAATAGAATGTTTTGTTATTTTAGATTGCATGCCTAGGAAAGTTAGGATTACACACATTTTAGCTTAGAATTCTTCTTAAGCAAGATCTCTCTTAGCAATTATTTAGATGAGTGGTTTGTTTAAAGTATTGATTTTAATCTTTCCTTACTATAATAGACAATATTGCAATTCCCCCAATTAGTGTAAAATTCCCCTTCCTTCATTGGTAATCAAACTTCTTATGAATCAATAGAAGGCTGGTTTGAGAAACCATAGTGGTCTATATCCATCTCAGCAATGACAAAGAGTGGACCTATCGCATCGACTTGTGTATACAACACTACCACCTCCAAGTTTGTATGAACCGCAGGTTGATAACATAAAGTTGGTAGCCCCAAGAGTTGCAACATTCTTGCTACAATATTGGTGCTCATCATTTTTTGCCGCCTTTCCGAGGTGGTGTCTGAGTAAGATGTGATTTCTGATTTCTTTCTTCCATTTCTTATCTCTTTCATTCTACTATTAGCTTCATTTTTTCAAGAGTAATTGTAAGTTGGTTTGCTTTATTTTCATTTCTGCAAGTGATATTTAGTTGAGCAGTTAGTATCCATTTTGTTTGTTATTTCAATTATGTAATTAGTCTCCAAAACTGAAAAAACACAAAACAAAACAAAAACACTTATTTCATGCCTTGTAGGAATAGGGATAACAAGGAAAATTTCTGCCAAATACCCCCACCACTTCAAACAGCCACCCTTCCCTCTTGTTCGATGGTTGTGAATTGGAAGACCCCTTAGGCGAACAACCAAAGATTTTTGAAGAGCCTACATGGGGAGAAGAAGAAGGAGAACCCATTCCAACTGACCTAATGGTTGTAAATAAGAATGATAGAGGAGACAAAGAAAGAATTGAGGGAGCTTTTCCCATCAGAGAAACCAATGGGGATGCCAAAATGAAAAACATAAGCCCCTCTGAGCTTCCTCACTTCAATGGCCTAACCTCAACATACTTTCTTGTTTGAGTTCGTTGTCATATGTAGAATTTATGATTACACCACTGATGATCAGAAGTTGAAATTATTCCCATCCACTCTCAAGGATGCAACTTTACGCTGGTTCTCGGGTTTACCTGGGGATAGAATCACAACCTAGGCTCATATGCAGCAAGCCTTCAACAATAAGTATCGGCACTACTGCAGGTCCAAAGACACTAAAGAGGAAATTTTTAGAATGACCTTGGGGCGTGAAGAATCCTTGGAGGATTATGAGGAATGATTCCAGTCTAGCTACAAAAGGGCCAGGTGCACACTTGACCCTGAGTCACTGAAGCTACTCCTGCTCAGAGGCATAAGGGAAGATCTTTTGGATACCCTAAACCTGCTAGGAGGTGGGGACATCTACCAGGTACCCTATGAATATATCAAGACTGTCTTTAAGAATCATTCTAGGGAAGTTAGGAGAAAGGGTATGGGTAGTCAACCAATGGCCATCTCATCCTCTTCCAACACATCCATAAAAGGTGAAATTAGAATTATGCTGGAATATTTCGAGAGTGAAATGTTGCAAACACTCTCCCTATAGATGGACACTATTCACATCAAGAGAAAGCAGGAGGAAGTAGAGAGAGCATTAGCTATCTTTTTCCCTAGATGCACAAGGAGGTATCCAATGAATGTCCATTAAACCTTTTTTAAATCTTCTTGGTCTGTGAAGAAAACCACTCCACAGACAATTTCCCTTCTCCACCTGGACTAAAAGCTCTGTACCAAGGAACTGAAGGGGTGACTAAGCAGTTCTACTACATAAATCAAAGGAGACCTCACGGGCCTTGACCATACCTGCAAGGCATGCAAGGGTCATCCTATGCATATTACAACCCTAACAAAAACACATCCATTCCCTCCTGGAGACCCCCTGCTCATCCCTCCTGGTCTACACGTTCTCCTGGGTCTTTTGCACCTCAATACCATTCCCAGTTCTGATCTGACGAACCAGTCATTTCATCCATATACTCCTCCAGATCCTAAGTGGAATGCACCACCCCAAGGGTGGAGGCCTCGATACAAAAATGCTCCAGATTTATTACCTTCACCTTCTACTCAACCACAACGTTTACACCCTGATCCAACTAAACATCCTCATATGCCTGCCCAGCCAAATCCAAACCCGAAAAATAGACATTCACAACAGGTATATAGTGGAGAGACATCCTACCCTGCTTATGCTGTGGAAATTTAGGAAATCAACCTAAGGTCTAGGAGAGTGCTCCCGGACAACCAACCTCCATCTCCATGTAGGGAGAGTAAGGAGGAAAGAGAGGAAAGTATTCCTAGAGTGAATACAGCGCCCGTTTGTGAAATATTAACTCGTCCAGTCCAGCCTACCCCTAAAGAGACTGAACTTTTGGGTGAATTGAAAAACCTATGTGTCAAAATTCCACTTCTCCAAGCTATTAAGGATGTACTTATTTACAACAAATTGATTAAAGAGAAGTGTTTCAAACATCCATGGACGCGAAAAAGAGACACCACTACCATTAATTTTATTGGACAATTGTCCGACTTAATGTTGGGGCAGGTAATTTGCCCAAAGTATTTAGACCCTATAAGCCCTATACTAGATGTGCACATCAATGGCATCAATGTCCCCCACACCTTGATTGATGTTAGGGCTGCCATTAACGTGATGACTAAGGACACCATGCTCAAGCTAAATTTCCAAGGTTCATTAAGGAATACCACAACAGTCTTGTAGCTTGCACATCATTCCACAGTAGCTCCTAAGGGGATTGTTGGGGATGCGATGGTCTCCATTGACTCCTGGGAGTACCCAACAGACTTCCTAGCTCTCCAACCTAAGGCCAAGCTTAGTGGTCATCCTCTCATACTTGGGAGGCCTTGCTTAGCCACTGTCGATGCCTACATCAGCTGCAGGGCTGGAAATATGACTATAAAAAATGGGCATCTGTCAAAGCAGTTGGTCTTGTACCCTCCTTCTCAGCCATATTTAGAACATGATTTACCTTTATGGCTAGAAGAGGAGGAAGAATATGAAGTCTACTCAGCCCAACTCTATACCCTAGAAGCTGCCATGGGAGGAGGACAACCAAATGAAGATGATTTGATTGAACACATACTCCAAAATTCAACTCCCAACACCTTGTCCTTAGAGGAAGTAGTAAAGGAAACCAAGAGAAACCATCATATTGATCTATTCTTAGCTGATTCAAACCCTACTTGTGTCAAGACAATAGAATTCTGCACTAAAAGAACTTTGAAAATCAACCCCTCTTTCTATACACCAAGAAGAAGAGTTGTGCAACATGTTAAGGTAACATCTGGATGCCTTTGCTTGGAGTTACAAAGAAGTGAAGGGAGTGCACCACTCGGTGTGTACTCACCACATTTATATCAAAGAAGGTTGCAAACCAGTCCGAAAATCCCAAAGGATAATTAATCTAGCTCTCAAGGATATAGTTAAAGAAGAACTACAAAAGATGCTAGATGTAGGATTCATTTACTCTATCTCAGACAATGAGTGGGTTTCTCCTTTGGTGGTGCTTCCAAAGAAAAATGGGAAGTGGAGGATTTGTGTCGATTACAAAGAGTTAAACAAATCAACAAAGAAGGACCATTTACCTCTACCTTCCATTGACCAAGTGTTAGATGGCCTGGAAGGGAAAAGGTTTTTCTCTTTCTTAGATGGGTTCAGCGGGTACAATCAAATGAAAATTAGCCTAGAGGACCATGATAAAACCACCTTCACATGTCCTTGGGTTAGTTTCTCTTATAGGGTCCTTCTTTTTGGCCTATGCAATTCCCCTGCCACTTTCCAAAGGGCAGCCCTGAGTATCTTTGCCAAGCTAGTCCATGATGCAATGGAAATTTATATGGATGATTTTACACCCTATGGGTGTGATTTCTAGGAGGCTCTCTCCAACTTGGGTAAGGTGCTGAACAAATGCATTGAAATGAACTTGTCCCTTAGCCCTGAAAAATGTGAGTTCTTGATGACTGTAGGGACTGTTCTAGGTCATTCAATATCCTATAAAGGATTGTAGGTGGACCCGAATAAGACAGCCATCATCCAAAGGGTCCCACCTCTGAAAAAATAGAGGGATGTCAGAAGTTTTCTAGGCTTAAATGGATACTCTAGGATATTTATAAAAGACTTCAACAAATTAGCTTCTCCTTTATTTGGGTTATTGGTGAAAGACTCTGAATTTTTATGGTCAGAAAGCTATCAAGAGTCTTTGGACGCCCTAAAGGACAGGTTGACTACTATGCCTATTCTTTGAGGCCCAAATTGGGCTCTTCCTTTCCACACACATGATGATGCCTCTCACAAAGCCATAGGAGCAGCTCTAGGCTAGAGAGATAACAAGCTACCTTATGCCATTTACTTCATCAATAAGAATTTGTCAAAAGCTGAACTGAACTACAAAGTAACAGAAAAAGATTTCCTATATGTTTTGCATTCATTGAAAAAATTTAGGCATTACATTACAGGTTACCAAAAATTTGTATATACTGACCATGCTCCAATTAAATACTTGATGAATAAACTTGATGTAAATTCTTGGATTATTAGATGGTTACTTTTCTTCCAACAGTTTGATTTAACTATTATTAATAAGCCTGGCAAGTAGAATGTTGTTGCATATTTTTTTCTCCAGATTGACTTTGTCTGCAGGGGAGAAAATAATGGTTGATGATCAGTTACCGAATGAACACTTATTCGCCATTTCAGTTCTCTCTCCATGGTTTGCTAACATAGCAAATTATTTGGTGTCTGCACAGTTTCCACCAAATTTTTCCTCAAAGGAAAAGAGAAATATTGTGAGGAAGAGTTCCCCATTCACTTGGATTGGGGGCAACCTCTTCAAACTAGGCCCGGATCAAATTTTGAGAAGATGTGTCAAGGAGGAGGAAGTCTTTGACATCCTTCTAACCTGTCATGATGGGCCTTGTGGAGGTCACTTTGCAGCCAAAAGGAAAACATTCAAGGTGTTACAAGCTGGTTATTACTGGCCTACTCTTCACCAGGATATGAGGAGGTATACTAGTCAGTGTGATCGGTGCCAAAGGATGGTGAAACCTACCCCAAGGGATGAAATGACTCTGCAACCTCAAGTGACTTTCGAGCCATTTGACAAGTGGGGCATGGATTTCATTGGACCCATTGACCCTCCATCTTGGAAAAAGTAGTACATCGTTGTGTGCACTGACTATTTAACCAAGTGTGCTGAAGCCGAGGCCATCAAAGCATAAATGTAAGAGAAAGTGGCTGAGTTCTTAAGGAAAAATGTATTTTATAAGTTTGAGTACCCTAGAGAATTGGTCACTGATCAAGGCAAACAATTTACATCTCAAATGATTGAATATTTGTTGAGCCATTTGTTGGGAATGGGTGCCTTAGGGGTCAATTTTGGGGTTAAAAACCCAAGTTTTGGGGCAGAAGGCCCAAATTTTGTATAAAGAAATGTAAATTTTGCACATTTTGTGGTCACAGAGCGTGAAGATATCAAGAGTAAAAAATGGTTTTCCACCCTTAGTCTAGATAAGTTGTGTAGGTTGTAGAGATCTGCCCTTGGTCTGCGGACCATGGGATTGTATAAAAAGAAGGTCTTAGAGGAGTCTAAGAAAAGAAGGTAGGAAATTAGAAGTGCTTGATGAGTTTTTAAAGAGCTAAGAGTGGGAGTCTTAGTGTAGGAAGAGGTTTTGCAGCTGAGTGCACAGAGGTCTAGGGTATAAGTCCGCTGCTGAGTGCGCGGACCCCTTCAACTGTGTCCATAGAGTCTGTATTGAAAATATGAATCATCGATAAAGAGAAGTATTCTAAAATTACTATGTATTTTTCCTCTATGGATCACATGTGATTATGTTATGTTAAGTTCCAAGTTTATGTTATAATGCTAATTTGATGTGCGAATATATCTGTTTCTATTTGTTATTTGAACGCAAGTAAGAATATATGTTTACATGAAGACAATATTAATTGTATAATAAAGTTGGTGAACACTTGAGATAATTTGGGGACTTATACAGTAGCATATTTACAAAGATGTGTAAATGCCTAAATCATCCTTTAGGGTTGCACGAAGGACGATTGTATGCCTTCACGAGGGTTCTAAGAGACAGAAGAGAAAATACATCGATAAGCCCTAAAGGCTTATCTATTTGCATGAAGGAAGGGTTTAAGGTATAAATTCGACATCACGACCATCTTAGGGTGTGGAAACTTGGTTCCTACATCCCCCCATACTTCTTCAGGTGAGACTTTGGTCTGCGCTCCACAGACTGATGCCGAAAGGGCCAATAGTGTAGGGATTTGCTTGGCTGACTAACCCTGAACCTGGGTAAGGGCCCATCAAGCCGATAAATGGTTCTATTGTGGTCAATACTTTTGTCAGTTACAGCAAAGCTAAGCGCCGCTTCTTCAAAGGACCATGAGGTAATTATTTGAAATCAGTAGTTTGTGATAGAGTTTGTGGTCGATAGTTTTGTTAGTTACAGCGAAGTAGAGTGCTGCTTCTTCAAAGGACCGTGAGGTAAGTATTGGAAATCACTAAATACTTGGATTAAGATTCTCTTGTGTGAAAAGAGGGTCATGCAGTTACCTTGATGTTTGGAGCTACATGAAGTGGAAGGTCTTTTAGGGACGGAGGAAGAAAAGGTGCTGAGTATAGCCCGCTGATTGAGCCTCCTTTGAGTGATGATGAAGGAGTAGCGTAGGCTTCTCCAATGAGTGCTATTCAGTTGATAAGACAAGGGTTCCCGCGAATACCTACACTACCTCCATCCTCATCCCATCCATCCACACTTCTCCTCACCTCCACCACTTACCCCATCCCCCACACCACCGCCACCTCCATCACTGTTCAACATGGTGAACTCTGTAAAGCTACCTGTATTCAAGGGCATAGGAAATGAAGATCCAAACCAGTTTTGGTTCATTGTGAAGGTTGTATGGGAAGCTCAAGATATCACGGACAACCAAATGAATAAATCCACATTGGTTAATGCTTTGCAGGTTCGCGCACTAACGTGGTACATTAAGTACAATACTAATAACCCAATGTCCGCATTGGTAGATATCCATGTTACACAAAAATATCATCACCATGATTATTTGCAGTCAGTATGGGTCTATCATCACTTGTACTGTCCTCCTAAGCAAGTCTCAGGCCTCAGCTCTTCAAATCAAGCTTTGGAAATGAGAGAAAGACATTAAAAATCAATGTAACTCTGGTTCCGCACTTTGTCTCATGGTCACCTGCGGTCCCGCACCTTCTGTGTACAAAAACTGCGGACCTGCCCGCTCTGTCCCTAACGGTGTAGGTGCGGACCCCTGTGAAAGTCAAAAGGCGCAAGTTTTATCTTAAAAAACTCACTTTGGGTTAATTCTAGAGGTTTCTAGAAGGAATTTTGACGTGGATTGTTCGCTCTGAGGTGGTTCATGCATCCCAAAAGAGAAGGAGCTAATCCCTTGATGAGAGGAGCTATCCCTTTGAAGGAGGGCTTTATCCCTTTGAAGGAGGACCTAGTAACCTCCCTCCATTGCACTATAAATACAGGCATTGGGCTGGTTGCTAGAGAGGTTAGAAGCTGAACATTTTTGAGGGTAAATGTTGGTGAAATCAAGACTTCCTAGTTGAGCTTAAGAGGAGAGATCACACATCTTTTTGGCTTCATTGGGGAGTGAGTGAAACTTGTCAAAGTAGAGGAGACTTCTTGCTGGACCCTGGGAGGAGCTTGTACAGCGTCAAGGCAAAGGTTGTAAAGTTCTTCTTCTTTTGAATTAATACAATCAAACTCATTTTTCTCAACAAGTATCTTATGTTATTTGTTTCATGGACTCCTTGACTTTCATGTTGAATATGTTTTATGCAATTGGCTTTTCAGGTGCTATTTAATTTGTTTGCCTTGTTTGTGTTTGCAGGTTCGCGAAAAGGAGCTCATTTGGATCGAAGGAGCGAGGGCATCCACAAGCTAGCGTTGGACCTAAGGTAGGCCCTAAAAACACTTGTTTGCTATTGTTTATCAAAGCATATTTAGAGAAAGATAGTGTCTGGTTGGTTTTCTTGTCATTAGGTCTTATTTAGATTCTAGGAAGGTCTATCTTGTCCGCAAGATCGACTTATTCCACATGACAAAATGGCGACTCCACTGGGGAATTGATTGTTTTCCTTGTTTTTACTTTGACCTGAGAAACTCTATTTTTGTTTCTGTTTTTGGCTTGTTGTGTGTAAAATTGGGTAGAGTTTGTAGATCCAGGGTTATTTTTCATTTTTCATAGCTTTGGGAGAGGACCGCACCCTAGCCGTTTGACACAGTGCGTACTTACCCGTATCTTGGCTTTTAGCACAGAGCGGGACCGCACCTGTGCCAACTGTGGGCCTGCGGACCCTGTCAAAATTTTGAAAACCCTAAAATTTCCTCTGTTAGTCAGCTTAGTTTGTCTTTAGAAATTGTTATCCACTACCCAGACCTACATATAACTTGTCAGAAGCTTTCCTTGGATTGATTTTGTTAGTGTTAGGGTTTTAGGTGAAATTCCTAGGAGTTTTGCTTGTTGGGTTTGTTTTTCATTGTGGTTGTGTAGTGGCTCTGAGCTTAGAAGCTGTAGGGACTTCAGATCACCTTAGTGTCTACCAGCCTTCTTATGAGTCTGACCATTGATGAAATCTCCCCTTGTTTGAGGAATCCGCTTTGAGTTTTCTCTTTACAAAACTTCGAAAAGCTTGTATTTGAAAGTTTGGATTTTCATTTTCAAAAAGAAAACAAAACTGGTTGTTCTTGAATGATTTGTGATTCTACATAAATTAGTCCTTAGCTTGCATATAGCTGAGTAAAACATCCTTAAAAAAGACTTTTAGTAGGCTTTGACTTCAAATAGGTTTTTATAGTTTGTAGATCTCAAAGTGAGTCATTTTCATTAGTTTTGAGTGTTTTATTAAAAAAATATAAAAAATCTCTTTTGAAAAAAAAAAGTTTGTTTTTTTAGTGATTGAGTGCTTTGAAAAGAAAAAGGGAATTTTTTTTGAAATAACTAGTTGTCTCATTTTGAGTGCTTTGGAAAGGAAAAGCTCTTATTTTAATTTGTTTAATTAAGAAAGATTTGTGTTTACAGAGTATTTGCATTCTCGAACTCTTTCTTAGTTTAGAAGTTCATCGAAGAGAAAAAGATTGTTTAGATCATCTTAGGTGCATTTTTAGTGATTTTGAGTCGAGTCTTCATACCACGAGTTTCATCTCCGCACCTTTGGACTTAAACAAAAAACCACTAAAATTAACGCTTAAAGTAAAATTCACCTAGTGACATTTTTATTTCTAGGGCTCTGATACACCAACTTAGCTTAGGCTAGTGTCTTGGAGTAGGAGAGTAATTAACTCTCCAAGACAGTAAAAACAAACAAGTAGCTGTATCTTGTGGTAGGGAAGAAATCTAATTGTTGCATTTATGCTCTGGGAAAGCTCCTATTAAAGGAGAAGCACGAGATCGTGTCCGAACCAGTGTGGGAATCAATCCTTCCTCATTGGGAACAACGCCAGATATTCACGTATTAAAAACGGTAAACCTCGGATTAACCATTGTCGAGGAGCCTGGGGTCACTTGTTGGTAAACCTTGGATTATGTCAAGGAGCCTTCAAGGGGATTGAGCTTGCTACTCTGCCCTTGCGTGCGTATCGGATCGTAGACTGTTCCCCCAGGTGTATTTATCTCAGTTGGTAACCTTAGTGGTCATATTCTTTAGGACTCTTCCTAAGGTGACAGTGGTGGGAAGATCCCACTGTACCTGGAGCAGACGTCGGCTAGACTCACTTGGATTTTCTGGGGGGTTCACTTCACTCGAGACGGTTAAGTGGAGGAACTTGTGCCAGTCTATTCATTAAGCAGGTTGCCGGGGTAACTGTTCCAACCACCATTTCTGTATTGAACTCTGCGACGTTGGATTTCATCACCAACTAGTGTTTTTAGTCCGGAAAGTTACTGTTTGTGTGTGTTTGATCTCCTAGATTCTTTAGGCGTGTGATTCAAATTTGTTTGGTTCTTTAGAGACTTTAGGTGCTTTTCATTGAGATTTTACTTTGTTTGCGTGTGAAGTAGTTAAAAGTTTTTAACTGTGGCTGAATTACCAAGATAGTCCCGTAGACTTCGGGGCCAGTCTCCTGAGTTAGTAAACGTGGCTGAGTTACTGAGGAGGTCTCGTAGACTTCGGGGCCAACCTCCTGAGGAAGTACCGAGCCAACTTGAAGGCTTAAAAGTCCTCGTAACTCCTAGAGACAGTAGAGTTGGGTCACCTGAGGAAGGAGAATCTTCTTTGATAGTACATCCTGATTTTCAAACGCCAGTAGCAGAGTATAATCCGCAATCAGTGTCTGTTTCCGAAATTGTTGGTAGCTTTTCATCTACTAGTGATATAGGTGAAGAACCTGAAATATCCGAGCCTGAAAGTGAATTTGCTGCTACTCCGACATCGGGGTTTGTTTCTCCAACTTTTAGTGGTCCTGGTTCACCTAGGGTAGAAAGGGTAATCACCCAAGATCTTCCTTCTGGACTTATTGCTATTGAAGAACTTGCTCTAGAAGAAGAAGTAGGCATCCCTATCCTTGAAAATCAACCTGTTATTGATCTAAGAGAGTGTGAATCAATTTTTTACAGTCCACCAAGGAGCACTACTTGGTATCTTTCTTTAACTAATTATTTGGAAAACCCAGGGTTAAGTTTTTCTCCACCTCGTGCTCCTTATCATCCTAGAGGTCTTTATACTCCTGTAAATATGTCTGGTCAGTCGTCCATGTTTACTCAATCGCCTGAATCCTTTTTGTACGGCGGTCCTTCTGTTCCCTCTGGGTATCAGTCACTTTCTGGTACTTTTGCGGGAGCATCTCCTCAACCCATTAAACATGGGTTATTAACTGGAAACAATGGTAATAAACCATTGAGCGTAGAAGACATTCTCATGATGTCAGGTTCTATTCCCAATTCTCAACCTCAAGGTGGCCAGTTACCGCTTGGGGGTCAACCTCAATTAACGCCTGGGGGGCAACATCAAGGTACACAAATTGTGTCTGGGGGGCAACCTCAAGGACAGTATGTACCCATGGTGCAATACATTCCTCAAGGTCAACCCCAGCCTCAATATGTACCCCAAGGTCAACCTCAGTATCAATTTATATCTCAAGGTCAACCCCAGTATCAGTATGTGCCTCAAGGGTATCAACCCCAAGGTCAGTACTCGAACCAAGGTTTCCAACCACCCCAAGGTCAATCTTATGTTCAAGGAACGGGAAATGTACCTTTCAATTATCAATCCTACCCTCAACCTGGTTATGGTCCCCCATATCCTCAACCTGTAATGGGTCCGTACCCCGGAATGAACTTAGTGTGGGATCCATCGCAAACTCAACAGGTGTTGCAGCCAAGTGTACAGTTGTCATCTCAAATTGGACAGCCCTTAGTTTCTGGTTCACCCCAGCAACCAGTCCAGTCTAACATTCAAACTTCTGTACCTTCAGTAGTTTCTCAGTCTGGGCCTACTGCGCCTCGTACTCCATCGCAAACAACTGCTGCAACTACCGCAACATCTGTTCAATCTACCCCACCTACTTCTGGAGTATCGACAGCTCCGGTTTCTACTGTTCCTGTATCTACTCCTCAGACATCTTTACCACCGTCTGGATCTACGATTCAAACTTCAGTTCAGATGCTTGTAGGACAACCTGGTTTAAGTACGGTTGTCACAAGTCAACCACAATTCACCTATCAACCGTACCAGGGACAGTACCAATTCGGTCCTGCTGTCCAGCAGCCAGTCTATCAGTATCAACCGTATCCTGGGTACACTTATCAACAACCTCAACAACCCTAGTACGGTCCGGTTAATCCTGGTTTTCCGGGAGGATACAATATCCCGAACGTGATTCCCATTCCTAGTTATCCTGGATATCCTCCTCCTGGGGATGGTCTCATGACCCAGAGTTTTAGGGACCCTAATCGGCAGTTACCGTTTATCGCAACTTTGGACTTACCTGACTTGTCACGCCTAACGAACGATCCCATTAATTATCTTCTGTTTTGGCCGCCAATGCCGAATAAGTTGCCCAGTGACATTCCCAAGTTCGAAGGTAAATCAGGAGAGGACCCGTCGAACCATGTGATGACTTACCACCTCTGGTGCACGTCTAACTCCATTTCAGATGATTCAATCCATCTTAGACTTTTCCAGCGCACTCTAATTGGTCTCACGGCCAAGTGGTACATTGAGTTACCGCGAGGCACTTTTTATAATTTTAGTCAGTTAGCCACCTCGTTTTTAACTCATTTTCAGGTGCCAGTCCGATATGACAATGGCACGGAATTGTTAACTTCGATAAAACAATCGACATCCACTTACATTTCAGATCATATTCATGAGTGGAGACGTCGACGTCATTTAGTGAAGGTATTTATTCCGGATCAAATCTTGGCTGAGTGGTTTGTAAAATCTTTGTTGCCAAAGATCACTGAAGATGTTGATAAAGCCGGAGTTGTTACTGAGGAGCAAGTAATTGCTCAAGCACAGTATCTTGACTTGGTTTATACTCAGTCGGGTACGTTACACGAAAAAATCCCCGATCTTCCCAAGCAAAATCAAATCGCTGCAACTCCTTCGGGATCTCATGTCGCCGATGGTATGATTGGTACGGTTAACACTAAAAGTAAGAAGAAGTCTTCCAAGAATTCTTCTCCCATTATAACCTTGCCTGATTCCCCATCAGGAGATTCTTCTACAGAGATTTCCGCCGATATTCACGTTGTAGAGTCATCTACATACAAATCAAAATCTGGTGGGAAGAAGAAAGGAAAGAAGAAGAATAAAACGGACAAAAGTTCAAAGGAGAAACCTGAAAAGGTGGAATCCAATGACGAAAAGCGCAAACCTCATTATCCTTGTCTCATTTGTGACGATGAACATTTTACAAGAGACTACCCTCATCGTGCAGAGGTTGCGAAAATTGTCAAGGGTTCCCAAACTCCTGCTGTTTTGAAGGATCCTTTTCCGGCTCAAGACAGTAAGATGATAGGTTCATCCTCGAGTGCCAATGAAGAACCCATACTGATGATGTCCCATCTTAGGATTGCGACTCGATCACAAGATTATGGTAGTAAAAGTCCTGTTGATGGTAAAGAAGCAGAATCTTCTCATTTTAATCCATCAACCTCAGCTCTCGGTTCCGATCCACTACAGATCGAGAAACCTAATCCATACTTGGTAATCAAACCGCCCGCCAAGGGTATACTTCGAAAGTCAGCTTTCAATCCACATGCGAGAGCGGCTCAGAATTATAACATTATTGAGGATTTAGTTGTTTCACTCTCAGCAATGTCGGCTTTGGAAGTGCTGCAATCATGCCCAGCACAACGAAAATTACTTTTGTCGGCTATAGGAGCTGTTGATGTTCAGGACCCGAACCTAATAATTTTCGATCTAGAAAATAGTACACCACGTTTGCCTCATCAAATGGCTTTCCAGATTCCAGTGATAGTCAAAAACAGGCCTATTCATCAGACTGTAATTGATGAGGGAGCCTCAACGTGTATTATGTCGATACAGTGTTGGAGATCGCTTGGTTCTCCTTCGCTAAATCAATCCCCAACAATTCTAAAGGCCTTTGATGGCCGTGGGTTTCATCCTTTTGGCATTCTACAGGATTTGCCTATAGGGGTTGAAGGAAAAACCGTTAGTCTAGATGTGGAGGTGGTTGATGCCCCTCTAGATTACAACCTTCTCTTGGGTCAAAGTTGGTCTTACGCTATGACAGCGGTCGTTTCATCGGTCTTTCGAGTAATAAAGTTTCCACACAATGGAAAGATCGTAACAATAGACCAGCTGGCTTACTTTTCATCTGACCCAGCCTCTTCGGAAAGTATTCAGCATGTTGGTAAAACGACTATCCCATATAAGGATGTTGGAGTAGGATTAGTTAAAGATGTCGGTTTACTGGGAACTTTTCCTTTTCCTCCAATCAACGCGTCGTCTTCATTCGCAACCATTCATATGATTACATCAGACACCATTGTTTATGATGATCCTTGGATCATTCCTTCTGAATCTGAGATAGACTCATTTGGTAATTCCATGCCTTTGAGTCCATATGAAATTTCCTATGAAGCCGTGCAGTCATTTGTGGACCCGTGTTCAACCAAAAATGACTTAATGAATGTGGTCTGTGAGGAATCACTTTTCACATCAACCTTGGATTTAACTACGTTTTCTGAACTTTTTCACTCTGATGAGCAAATTCGTGAAATCCTATGCGTAGATGATTTACCATGGGAAGATCTCCATCACAGATCTTCGTTTTTACCTGAGGATGATCGTTTTGAAAATGATTTCTCATCAATTTTTACAACTGAATATGTCAAGGAACCTCAGAATCCAATGAAACATCCCGATTCAAAGTTAAATTTGGGAAACATCTCTCGAACTATTCCTATTGACATTTCGATTAAGCCCGGAATTGTTGAGAACATTCATATAGGTGCCTCGTGTACAGATGACGAAATTCAATTATATAAGGCCCTATTTCAAGAATTCCCCGACGTGTTTGCCTGGTCCTATGAGGAAATGCCAGGAATTAATCCTGCGATTGTTGTTCAAGAGATCAAGACTTACCCGGACGCTAAACCCGTCCGGCAAAGTTTGCGTCAGATTCACCCACGAAAAGCAGCTGCAATTAAAGCAGAAGTTGAAAAATTGTTGAAAGCAGGTTTCATTTATCCGATCCCGTTAACGGATTGGGTATTGAATATTGTTCCGGTTAACAAAAAGCAGGGAACAATAAGAATATGCATCGACTATAGGGACATTAATCGAGCTTGTCCAAAGGACAATTACCCAACTCCCTATATCGATCAAATCATTGATGATTGTGCCGACAGCGAAATATTTTCCTTTATGGACGGTTTTTCCAGATACAATCAAATCAACATTCTACCTGCCGATCAACCAAAAACTACTTTCATTTGTCCATGGGGGACATTTGCTTATTGCAAATTACCTTTTGGGCTTAACAATGCCGGAGCAACTTTTCAAAGGGTGATGTCTTATGCGTTTCATGACATCAAGCACATTGTGCAACCCTATCTCGATGACTTGCCTGCTCATTCATTACATCGAGCTGATCACCTCGTCCATTTACGAGCAATTTTTATGAGGTGTAGGCATTATCAGATTCGGTTGAACCCACACAAATGTGTCTTCTGTATAGAAACGGGTCGATTGCTGGGGTTTGTAGTTTCGAAATCCGGCATTCGCGTTGATCCCTCAAAGGTCGAAGCTATCATCAAATTGCCTCCTCCTTCGAGTCTTCGCCAACTCCAAAGTTTGCAGGGGAAAGCAAACTTTTTACGACGATTCATTCCTAACTATGCCGAGGTTACAAAGGGTTTTACCCAATTGTTGAAACAGAACACTCAATTCTATTGGAATGAGATAGCTCAGAAATCTTTTGATGCACTCTGTTATCTCAAAATCAGGCCCTGGAAGGCTGCAGACCAGGAAGACTTCAAGTAACTATTTCAAACCAATCTTTTGACTAAGGCTTAGCCTCCTTAGCCTGAGAGGGCTCTCTCAAAAAGGGTTATTGATTTTGACTATTAATAAGATGGCTAACTCTTGTGGAATAACATTGAAAAATATGAAGGTTGGACAAATATTAAACTAACTTCTATTGGGCCTATGGAGTCAACCATACTTCAGTAAATAATGATACTGCCTTTACATAGAAGTCAAGGCATGTGGCATTTAAATGTTCAAAACACAACTCTTATAAAACCATAGTTCATGAATGTGTATAGGAAATCAGAGCAGCATAAGTGAATTCTGAGTGATTACACATCTATGCAACTGTAAAATAAATCAAGGATAAAGTAAAACCACACATCTTGAACATAGAAACACTTTATGAATCCTGAGAAGAAAAGCAGTTGTATTATATTACTGAACTCTGTCTTTCTACATAAGCCAAAACAGTGCTCTGTTTTATAAAATCTCCAACCCTTGTTACATTGTTGTTTCAGCTATATATAGAATCCTTATTCTAACTAATTCGAGCTTCCTCCTCCAGCATGAGGGGAGTCGATAACTACCTCTACTGACACCTATCAGCTATTGAACTAACTAATAAATACAACTAAAGTGCTGACTGGAGTTTTAAAGAGTTCTAAATTAACTATGACTCTAACTCTATTTTATATGCTTAATGACTTCTCCTTGTTCTTTGACATCTGGTCTCTTTTTCAATTTGGCTGACCTGGATGTTTAATACTCCATATCGACCTTGAACGCTGAATCTTTAACTGCTCAGTAGTGTTAGGAGATGTCCCTTGCTTCTCGGTTCCAGTTTTCCTCAAATTGCTCGAATGTACAGCAGCGTGTCTTCTAGCCTTTAATAACCCAAAATATGGAACAGTGCCACGTTCTTGATGTGTTGTAGGCTGCATCGATGAGCATGTGTGCAGGCAAAAGTTCCTTGAATGCAAATCATTAAATACCCTTTGAACGGTGATAAAGGGACTTTACAACAGAAATTTGAACTTGGGTTAAAATATTCCACCTTTTTAAACGTACACCTGTCTTGATCTGAATGGCTATGGTAGCTCCATCTGATGTCTTGCATATCCTTTAGGTGTCTCCTTTTCAAAATTCCCGCTCATAATACCAAATTTCTTGTCTGTGTTAAAATCATCACCTACAGCAGTTTCGTAGCGCGCTACAAAACTGCTGTGTAATTTAAAAAACACAGTCTTCCTTTCATAGCTAAATGATCGCCAGTGTTCATGGCTTAAGCACCTTACTCCCTTGATCCCTTTGACAAGATTTGCTTGCAACTTTTTAAGAAATAGATATTTCTCCTGAGGAAAAGATTGATGCAATGACACCAATAACACCATTGACTGTTCCAAATATAATTGTATGAATCTGGCTGGTACCTCACTGGGTGATTAATGGATGCATTGCCTGTTTGCCCTTCATCTCTTTCACCATATGTCTCCAATGTTTTCCATCATTTCATGGGATATGACATCTTCAGCAACTGGAGGCAGCATATCAGTATTAAGCACCTCCTCATTTGCAAGTATCTGGCCATTCTCAAGACCTTCAGAGGACAACAATTTTAACATGCCATGGTTGAAATCAACAAATACTTCCTCCTTGGATCCTCCAACAGGCATGGACACAGAATCAAGCCTTATATGTAGATCCATATTCACAGAATCACATTGTGATGTCGCATGATTCTCAGTGTGTGATGTTGATTCTACATTAGAAATAATATTTACTAGACGGTTATTCAAAAGCCTCGATGAAGTCTTTAATTTCAAAGATTCATCAAATGAGTCAGAGTTGTAAAAGGTAGTAGCTTCAGCATCAGCAAGGTCAGAACACTGACCATCCTTCTCATGTAACTGTCCTGTTGTTTCAATACCTGTTTCCTTATGTTCTGAATTGAAATCTGAATCAAACTCATGTTTGGCCCTACCATCCGAATCTGTTTCCATTTCTGATCCCATGGTAGTAAAAGCATCCATATAATTGTCTACCTCACTAGCTACATCATCATTCTCATCCTTAAATGCATGGACTTCTGGTCTGCTTTCACCATTGACTGACAAGTCCTTTTGTTCCACTTGAATAAAATTCTCAGAAATTCTCTCTGCATCCTTATCTGCAGTGACCCTCAGTGAATGAGTTTCTCGAGTAGAGGCTGTGGTAAGATTATCCATCAACTTAACTCCCTTGACATTTCTTACTGCAGGCTTTTCCTCCTACTCTTGAGAAAAAGAATTATGTGTATCTTCCTTAAATAATGATGATTTGTAAGGAACCTGCACATAGTGACTTCCCATTATTTGATCCTGGAGAGGAGATGTATTCTTTTGTTTAGCGTTCAATGTTTCATTCAAAGTACTTGATAAATTCTCAAGCACATGCTCATCTTCTTTAGACGAAGACATATTTAATGGAGCGTGCCTAAACTTTCTTCCACTTAACTAGATATTCCTGGACCTTATTGTCAGAATTAATCTTTGTTGTTCTGTCTGCAAAGACCCTCTCAACCTGTCTATTTTGAGTACGAAGCTCTCGCTCCATTTCCTTGCTGACATTTCTATTAGATATATGTGTCCAGATTAGTTATGCTTCTTTCCACCAGCCAATATGCGGGATATTTGTAGACCCCTGCTGAAAGCTTGATTAAATAGCAACCAAGTCTGAAATTCTAAGACAAAAGGGAACCATGCAAGCACTGCTACAGGGGTAAAATTCACTAGGCCCATTACATATTCACATCCACGTGCAAGAGCCCTTATCGAATCCCAGAAACCAATCTTAACCACCGTCGGTCTGCATGTTTGTGCTATCTGTAGTAAAGCCCAACATGTTGGCATAAAGGCTACAATGCTTGCAATCGAGCCTCAAAATTGGCTATATCAATATCCTGAATGTGAATCTCAATTGGTACAGGATGCACACCAGGTAGAAAATTGAAAACCCATGTGCTGTAGCACCAATCCACTCTCCAAGATCTTAGCATTTGCAAGTGAAGTAGAAATAATTCAGCAGAATGATTCCAAAACGTAATTTGACCTGAAGGGTTCACAATGTATACAGGTTGGCCCATGGACTGCAAAATTTTGTTATAGTGTTTAACCGCCACCCGTTCGAAGGAAGAACCGCTTGCCTCTCCTCTATTCTCAGCAGAACCCTTTTTACACCAAGGAGAGCCTCCCGGCTCTTCATGTTGGCCTAGAGTTGATCTTTCACTGCCCTTTTTTCTTCTTAAATCGAAGTCGGCTCTCTTCCAGTTCACAAATTCTCTTCAAGAGAACTCCAGGGGAATCCTCTTCCAGTGCTGCAGGAGGAAGCCCTGTGACATGACTCATGGTTGTGGTGAAACTCTTAAAGAAAGCATAAAGATTGGCGTGCCGACATGTCCTGAAGTCAAGAAAATGGTTCAAGAATTGTTTTCATTGGTGTTGAACCCCGATCTTTATAATTCAAACTCCAAACTTGAATTGTGTGCTAATGCAACGCAAAGTTGCAAGCGGCAGAAAAGAATTCGAAACCGACACATTCTCCACCTTCTCCATCCAAATTTGGCTTGAAATATATCTCATTCTGGATACGATTACCTCCAGGATTGGACCAGACGGAATTGTAATATATTTCCTGCTCTGTCTCTTAATGTTATTGATGAGCTGTTCAAATCATCTCTTGGATCCTGCAAAGAATTTTGTAGCTCACTTGGCTGGATGCGCAAGTGCTTCTTCCAAGAAAAGAGTGCTCCATATAAACCTAATGAAACAGAATTTGCTGGGGTACCAGAAACCTCATAAGCTGTAGCCCCTTTGATGCCAACAGAGCCTGCACGTGTCAAGACCGACATGTAAGACCTTACACATGCTATTCCCGTAAAGTTCTTGCAGAAAATATGACAGCTGGTGTAAGATGTGCTATGGATCAGCACGAATTCCCCATTTCGTAGCGCAGTTAGTGCAAAGTTGGTGTTTTTCGCTACGAAATCACCCAAACCGAGGTTTCTGCGTTATGAACTTTGAAATAGGATTAGCATATGGAGCTTAGGTGCGGTGTGAGACCAGTGATGGACTACAACAGAGAATTGACCCCATTTGACATACTAACAAGACTCTTAACAAGACTCCTATTCAAACTATTTAGACTCTAAAACCAGATGAAAAGACTAGACCCGAAATCGACACCAACCCTAATCGAACTGATGTGAAAAATTTAAAATTTTTTCTTGAGTGATAACAGTGGCTCCACTTGGGATAGTGTGCTCCTGTAGTACACTAAGAACTCGTAGGTCCAGTGCTTTATCTTTTTTATTACAAACAGAAATCTGCTTGACAAACATCCCTTTCCAGCGTCTTGGGCCTTCACCTCGGGCTTAAACTTGATGATCACTGTGGGAGAAAAAAAAATCTACATCTACTAAAAAATGCTCAGTCAACCTTGAGCTTATTTGCATTGTCCTACCTACCTACCCTATCAATTTCAAACTCCTTTCAGCTCAATCAATGTGAAATTTCCAATGTAGCCAATCATTTGTCTTATCTGATGTTTGATTTCTTTGACTGCATCGGAGTTCAGAGCCACTATGATATTGTGATGACCACTGCCACTGAAATTGCTTCTGATCTTCATAGAAAAACTGAAACACTGGAGAGTAAAACTCTTCCATGTAGTCAGCTATAGGATCCCAGAATACATGATCAGCTTGATGATTCTTGTAACTTTCTGGTTGTGCAAACTAATCTTCAACAACAGTGTACAATTCCTCAATCGTGAAAGAGAAAGGAAGCAACACTCTCTCCTTGTGTTCTGCCATAGAAAGCTTCTGAAAATAATGATCATGATTATGAAGACTATATGCCTGAATTTGATCTTGTAAACCTTCAATGTCTTTCTCAATGTCTTTGGCAAATTCATCCAAAAATTTCATCTTATCCTCTGCCTTGCAGTCAAATGATTTTAGATAAGAAGACAAGGACAAAGAAAAATTTTCAACTATTTCTTCATTAATATGATGATCATTCCATTGTTTGAAACCTTGAATTGAAGGAGAGTTTGCCACGGTATCTGATCTATCCATCCATTCCTCCAAAAACATAAGCCAAAAGTCTTCAAATGACTTAATGGATTTGGCAGGAAAGCTTTCAATCCACCGTTTACATTTCCCTTGAAATGAATCATAGAACAACATAATGCAAACATCCTCATGTTTAACTCTAAGAAGCTCAGTAAAATCACAGAAATCTGATATATGCTTCAAAGTTAAACTCAAATCTTCTCCATTGAATTTTGGACCATTCCTTAGAAAATATGCATCCTTGGGAAAATGATTTGGGAAACCATGAATTCCTGAGAAATTTATGCATGCATACCTTGAAGTAAGAATGGTAGCATCTGGGTCCTTCATAAATCCAGTGGAATCACCATGAATGTATGAATTTCGAATTCTTCAACAATGGAGTCGCCAAGGTAGATTTGCAGCCTCGAAAATTCTTCTGAGCTCCTGCTACCTTCAGAAGTTCAGCTTCATAATTTCGAGAATGAGTAATCTTCAGACTCCCAGCAGACGCACCAAAATGTTATCTCAAAATCAGGCCCTGGAAGGCTGCAGACCAGGAAGACTTCAAGTAATTGTTTCAAACCAATCTTTTGACTAAGGCTTAGCCTCCTTAGCCTGAGAGGGCTCTCTCAAAAAGGGTTATTGATTTTGACTATTAATAAGATGGCTAACTCTTGTGGAATAACATTGACAAATATGAAGGTTGGACAAATATTAAACTAACTTCCATTGGGCCTATGGAGTCAACCATACTTCAGTAAATAATGATACTGCCTTTACATAGAAGTCAGGGCATGTGGCATTTAAATGTTCAAAACACAACTCTTATAAAACCACAGTTCATGAATGTGTACAGGAAATCAGAGCAGCATAAGTGAATTCTGAGTGATTACACATCTATGCAACTGTAAAATAAATCAAGGATAAAGTAAAACCACACATCTTGAACATAGAAACACTTTATGAATCCTGAGAAGAAAAGCAGTTCTATTATATTACTGAACTTTGTCTTTCTACATAAGCCAAAACAGTACTCTGTTTTATAAAATCTCCAACCCTTGTTACATTGTTGTTTCAGCTATATATAGAATCCTTATTCTAACTAATTCGAGCTTCCTCCTCCAGCATGAGGGGAGTCGATAACTACCTCTACTGACACCTATCAGCTATTGAACTAACTAATAAATACAACTAAAGTGCTGACTGGAGTTTTAAAGAGTTCTAAATTAACTATGACTCTAACTCTATTTTCTATGCTTAATGACTTCTCCTTGTTCTTTGACATCTGGTCTCTTTTTCAATTTGGTTGACCTGGATGTTTAATACTCCATATCGACCTTGAACGCTGAATCTTTAATTGCTCAGTAGTGTTAGGAGATGTCCCTTGCTTCTCGGTTCCAGTTTTCCTCAAATTGCTCGAATGTACAGCAGCGTGTCTTCTAGCCTTTAATAACCCAAAATATGGAACAGTGCCACGTTCTTGATGTGTTGTAGGCTGCATCGATGAGCATGTGTGCAGGCAAAAGTTCCTTGAATGCAAATCATTAAATACCCTTTGAACGGTGATAAAGGGACTTTACAACAGAAATTTGAACTTGGGTTAAAATATTCCACCTTTTTAAACGTACACCTGTCTTGATCTTGCATATCCTTTAGGTGTTTCCTTTTCAAAATTCCCGCTCATAATACCAAACTGCCTGTCTGTGTTAAAATCATCACCTACAGCAGTTTCATAGCGCGCTACGAAACTGCTGTGTAATTTAAAAAACACAGTCTTCCTTTCATAGCTAAATGATCGCCAGTGTTCATGGCTTAAGCACCTTACTCCCTTGATCCCTTTGACAAGATTTGCTTGCAAATTTTTAAGAAACAGATATTTCTCCTGAGGAAAAGATTGATGCAATGACACCAATAACACCATTGACTGTTCCAAATATAATTGTATGAATCTGGCTGGTACCTCACTGGCTGATTAATGGATGCATTGCCTGTTTGCCCTTCATCTCTTTCACCATATGTCTCCAATGTTTTCCATCATTTCATGGGATATGACATCTTCAGCAACTGGAGGCAGCATATCAGTATTAAGCACCTCCTCATTTGCAAGTATCTGGCCATTCTCAAGACCTTCAGAGGACAACAATTTTAACATGCCATGGTTGAAATCAGCAAATACTTCCTCCTTGGATCCTCCAACAGGCATGGACACAGAATCAAGCCTTCTATGTAGATCCATATTCACAGAATCACATTGTGATGTCGCATGATTCTCAGTGTGTGCTGTTGATTCTACATTAGAAATAACATTTACTGGATGGTTATTCAAAAGCCTCGATGAAGTCTTTAATTTCAAAGATTCATCAGATGATTTAGAGTTGTAAAAGGTAGTAGCTTCAGCATCAGCAAGGTCAGAACACTGACCATCCTTCTCATGTAACTGTCATGTTGTTTCAATACCTGTTTCCTTATGTTCTGAATTGAAATCTGAATCAAACTCATGTTTGGCCCTGCCATCCGAATCTGTTTCCATTTCTGATCCCATGGTAGTAAAAGCATCCATATAATTGTCTACCTCACTAGCTACATCATCATTCTCATCCTTAAATGCATGGACTTCTGGTCTGCTTTCACCATTGACTGACAAGTCCTTTTGTTCCACTTGAATAAAATTCTCAGAAATTCTCTTTGCATCCTTATCTGCAGTGACCCTCGGTGAATGAGTTTCTCGAGTAGCGGCTGTGGTAAGATTATCCATCAACTTAACTCCCTTGACATTTCTTACTGCAGGCTTTTCCTCCTACTCTTGAGAAAACGAATTATGTGTATCTTCCTTAAATAATGATGATTTGTAAGGAACCTGCACATAGTGACTTCCCATTATTTGATCCTGGAGAGGAGATGTATTCTTTTGTTTAGCGTTCAATGTTTCATTCAAAGTACTTGATAAATTCTCAAGCACATGCTCATCTTCTTTAGACGAAGACATATTTAATGGAGCGTGCCTAAACTTTCTTCCACTTAACTAGATATTCCTGGACCTTATTGTCAGAATTAATCTTTGTTGTTCTGTCTGCAAAGACCCTCTCAACCTGTCTATTTTGAGTACGAAGCTCTCGCTCCATTTCCTTGCTGACATTTCTATTAGATATATGTGTCCAGATTAGTTATGCTTCTTTCCACCAGCCAATATGCGGGATATTTGTAGACCCCTGCTGAAAGCTTGATTAAATAGCAACCGAGTCTGAAATTCTAAGACAAAAGGGAACCATGCAAGCACTGCTACAGGGGTAAAAATCACTAGGCCCATTACATATTCACATCCACGTGCAAGAGCCCTTATCGAATCCTAGAAACCAATCTTAACCACCGCCGGTCTGCATGTTTGTGCTATCTGTAGTAAAGCCCAACATGTTGGCATAAAGGCTACAATGCTTGCAATCGAGCCTCAAAATTGGCTATATCAATATCCTGAACGTGAATCTCAATTGGTACAGGACGCACACCAGGTAGAAAATTGAAAAGCCCATGTGTTGTAGCACCAATCCACTCTCCAAGATCTTAGCATTTGCAAGTGAAGTAGAAATAATTCAGCAGAATGATTCCAAAACGTAATTTGACCTGAAGGGTTCACAATGTATACAGGTTGGCCCATGGACTGCAAAATTTTGTTATAGTGTTTAACCGCCACCCGTTCGAAGGAAGAACCGCTTGCCTCTCCTCTATTCTTAGCAGAACCCTTTTTACACCAAGGAGAGCCTCCCGGCTCTTCATGTTGGCCTAGAGTTGATCTTTCACTGTCCTTTTTTCTTCTTAAATCGAAGTGGGCTCTCTTCCAGTTCACGAATTCTCTTCAAGAGAACTCCAGGGGAATCCTCTTCCAGTGCTGCAGGAGGAAGCCCTGTGACATGACTCATGGTTGTGGTGAAACTCTTTAAGAAAGCATAAAGATTGGCGTGCCGACATGTCCTGAAGTCAAGAAAATGGTTCAAGAATT
This sequence comes from Pinus tabuliformis, assembly GCA_031772625.1. NCBI lineage: Eukaryota > Viridiplantae > Streptophyta > Pinopsida > Pinales > Pinaceae > Pinus > Pinus tabuliformis. The sequence goes on along the minus strand of CM062807.1, from coordinate 289,410,531 downwards.
GTTTTCATTGGTGTTGAACCCCGGTCTTTATAATTCAAACTCCAGACTTGAATTGTGTGCTAATGCAATGCAAAGTTGCAAGTGGCAGAAAAGAATTCGAAACCGACACATTCTCCACCTTCTCCATCCAAATTTGGCTTGAAATATATCTCATTCTGGATACGATTACCTCCAGGATTGGACCATACGGAATTGTAATATATTTCCTGCTCTATCTCTTAATGTTATTGATGAGCTGTTCAAATCATCTCTTGGATTCTGCAAAGAATTTTGTAGCTCACTTGGCTGGATGCGCAAGTGCTTCTTCCAAGAAAAGAGTGCTCCATATAAACCTAATGAAATAGAATTTGCTGGGGTACCAGAAACCTCATAAGCTGTAGCCCCTTTGATGCCAACAGAGCCTGCACGTGTCAAGACCGACATGTAAGACCTTACACATGCTATTCCCGTAAAATTCTTGCAGAAAATATGACAGTTGGTGTGAGATGTGCTATGGATCAGCACGAATTCCCCATTTCGTAGCGCAGTTAGTGCAAAGTTGGTGTTTTTCGCTACGAAATCACCTAAACCGAGGTTTCTGCGTTATGAACTTTGAAATAGGATTAGCATATGGAGCTTAGGTGCGGTGTGAGACCAGTGATGGACTACAACAGAGAATTGACCCCATTTGACATACTAACAAGACTCTTAACAAGACTCCTATTCAAACTATTTAGACTCTAAAACCAGATGAAAAGACTAGACCTGAAATTAACACCAACCCTAATCGAACTGATGTGAAAAATTTAAAATTTTTTCTTGAGTGATAACAGTGGCTCCACTTGGGATAGTGTGCTCCTGTAGTACACTAAGAACTCGTAGGTCCAGTGCTTTATCTTTTTTCTTACAAACGGAAATCTGCTTGACAAACATCCCTTTCCAGCGTCTTGGGCCTTCACCTCGGGCTTAAACTTGATGATCACTGTGGGAGAAAAAAAAATCTACATCTACTAAAAAATGCTCAGTCAACCTTGAGCTTATTTGCATTGTCCTACCTACCTACCCTATCAATTTCAAACTCCTTTCAGCTCAATCAATGTGAAATTTCCAATGTAGCCAATCATTTGTCTTATCTGATGTTTGATTTCTTTGACTGCATCGGAGTTCAGAGCCACTATGATATTGTGATGACCACTGCCACTGAAATTGCTTCTGATCTTCATAGAAAAACTGAAACACTGGAGAGTAAAACTCTTCCATGTAGTCAGCTATAGGATCCCAGAATACATGATCAGCTTGATGATTCTTGTAACTTTCTGGTTGTGCAAACTAATCTTCAACAACAGTGTACAGTTCCTCAATCGTGAAAGAGAAAGGAAGCAACACTCTCGCCTTGTGTTCTGCCATAGAAAGCTTCTGAAAATAATGATCGTGATTATGAAGACTATATGCCTGAATTTGATCTTGTAAACCTTCAATGTCTTTCTCAATGTCTTTGGCAAATTCATCCAAAAATTTCATCTTATCCTTTGCCTTGCAGTCAAATGATTTTAGATAAGAAGACAAGGACAAAGAAAAATTTTCAACTATTTCTTCATTAATATGATGATCATTCCATTGTTTGAAACCTTGAATTGAAGGAGAGTTTGCCACAGTATCTGATCTATCCATCCATTCCTCCAAAAACATAAGCCAAAAGTCTTCAAATGACTTAATGGATTTGGCAGGAAAGCTTTCAATCCACCGTTTACATTTCCCTTGAAATGAATCATAGAACAACATAATGCAAACATCCTCATGTTTAACTCTAAGAAGCTCAGTAAAATCACAGAAATCTGATATATGCTTCAAAGTTGAACTCAAATCTTCTCCATTGAATTTTGGACAATTCCTTAGAAAATATGCATCCTTGGGAAAATGATTTGGGAAACCATGAATTCCTGAAAAATTTATGCATGCATACCTTGAAGTAAGAATGGTAGCATCTGGGTCCTTCATAACTCCAGTGGAATCACCATGAATGTATGAATTTCGAATTCTTCAACCTTCGAGTTGCCAAGGTAGATTTGCAGCCTCGAAAATTCTTCTGAGCTCCTGCTACCTTCAGAAGTTCAGCTTCATAATTTCGGGAATGAGTAATCTTCAGACTCCCGGCAGACGCACCAAAATGTTATCTCAAAATCAGGCCCTGGAAGGCTGCAGACCAGGAAGACTTCAAGTAACTGTTTCAAACCAATCTTTTGACTAAGGCTTAGCCTCCTTAGCCTGAGAGGGCTCTCTCAAAAAGGGTTATTGATTTTGACTATTAATAAGATGGCTAACTCTTGTGGAATAACATTGACAAATATGAAGGTTGGACAAATATTAAACTAACTTCCATTGGGCCTATGGAGTCAACCATACTTCAGTAAATAATGATACTGCCTTTACATAGAAGTCAGGGCATGTGGCATTTAAATGTTCAAAACACAACTCTTATAAAACCACAGTTCATGAATGTGTATAGGAAATCAGAGCAGCATAAGTGAATTCTGAGTGATTACACATCTATGCAACTGTAAAATAAATCAAGGATAAAGTAAAACCACACATCTTGAACATAGAAACACTTTATGAATCCTGAGAAGAAAAGCAATTCTATTATATTACTGAACTCTATCTTTCTACATAAGCCAAAACAGTACTCTGTTTTATAAAATCTCCAACCCTTTTTACATTGTTGTTTCAGCTATATATAGAATCCTTATTCTAACTAATTCGAGCTTCCTCCTCCAGCATGAGGGGAGTCGATAACTACCTCTACTGACACCTATCAGCTATTGAACTAACTAATAAATACAACTAAAGTGCTGACTGGAGTTTTAAAGAGTTCTAAATTAACTATGACTCTAACTCTATTTTCTATGCTTAATGACTTCTCCTTGTTCTTTGACATCTGGTCTCTTTTTCAATTTGGCTGAGCTGGATGTTTAATACTCCATACCGACCTTGAACGCTGAATCTTTAACTGCTCAGTAGTGTTAGGAGATGTCCCTTGCTTCTCAGTTATAGTTTTCCTCAAATTGCTCGAATGTACAACAGCGTGTCTTCTAGCCTTTAATAACCCAAAATATGGAACACTGCCACGTTCTTGATGTGTTGTAGGCTGCATCGATGAGCATGTGTGCAGGCAAAAGTTCCTTGAATGCAAATCATTAAATACCCTTTGAACGGTGATAAAGGGACTTTACAACAGAAATTTGAACTTGGGTTAAAATATTCCACCTTTTTAAACGTACACCTGTCTTGATCTGAATGGCTATGGTAGTTCCATCTGATGTCTTGCATATCCTTTAGGTGTCTCCTTTTCAAAATTCCCGCTCATAATACCAAATTTCCTGTCTGTGTTAAAATCATCACCTACAGCAGTTTCGTAGCGCGCTACGAAACTGCTGTGTAATTTAAAAAACACAGTCTTCCTTTCATAGCTAAATGATCGCCAGTGTTCATGGCTTAAGCACCTTACTCCCTTGATCCCTTTGACAAGATTTGCTTGCAACTTTTTAAGAAACAGATATTTCTCCTGAGGAAAAGATTGATGCAATGACACCAATAACACCATTGACTGTTCCAAATATAATTGTATGAATCTGGTTGGTACCTCACTGGCTGATTAATGGATGCATTGCCTGTTTGCCCTTCATCTCTTTCACCATATGTCTCCAATGTTTTCCATCATTTCATGGGATATGACATCTTCAGCAACTGGAGGCAGCATATCAGTATTAAGCACCTCCTCATTTGCAAGTATCTGGCCATTCTCAAGACCTTCAGAGGACAACAATTTTAACATGCCATGGTTGAAATCAGCAAATACTTCCTCCTTGGATCCTCCAACAGGCATGGAAACAGAATCAAGCCTTCTATGTAGATCCATATTCACAGAATCACATTGTGATGTCGCATGATTCTCAGTGTGTGCTGTTGATTCTACATTAGAAATAACATTTACTGGATGGTTATTCAAAATCCTCGATGAAGTCTTTAATTTCAAAGATTCATCAGATGAGTCAGAGTTGTAAAAGGTAGTAGCTTCAGCATCAGCAACGTCAGAACACTGACCATCCTTCTCATGTAACTGTCCTGTTGTTTCAATACCTGTTTCCTTATGTTCTGAATTGAAATCTGAATCAAACTCATGTTTGGCCCTGCCATCCGAATCTATTTCCATTTCTGATCCCATGGTAGTAAAAGCATCCATATAATTGTCTACCTCACTAGCTACATCATCATTCTCATCCTTAAATGCATGGACTTCTGGTCTGCTTTCACCATTGACTGACAAGTCCTTTTGTTCCACTTGAATAAAATTCTCAGAAGTTCTCTCTGCATCCTTCTCTACAGTGACCCTCGGTGAATGAGTTTCTCGAGTAGAGGCTGTGGTAAGATTATCCATCAACTTAACTCTCTTGAAATTTCTTACTGCAGGCTTTTCCTCCTACTCTTGAGAAAACGAATTATGTGTATCTTCCTTAAATAATGATGATTTGTAAGGAACCTGCACATAGTGACTTCCCATTATTTGATCCTGGAGAGGAGATGTATTCTTTTGTTTAGCATTCAATGTTTCATTCAAAGTACTTTATAAATTCTCAAGCACATGCTCATCTTCTTTAGACGAAGACATATTTAATGGAGCATGCCTAAACTTTCTTCCACTTAACTAGATATTCCTGGACCTTATTGTCAGAATTAATCTTTGTTGTTCTGTCTGCAAAGACCCTCTCAACCTGTCTATTTTGAGTACGAAGCTCTCGCTCCATTTCCTTGCTGACATTTCTATTAGATATATGTGTCCAGATTAGTTATGCTTCTTTCCACCAGCCAATATGCGGGATATTTGTAGACCCCTGCTGAAAGCTTGATTAAATAGCAACCGAGTCTGAAATTCTAAGACAAAAGGGAACCATGCAAGCACTGCTACAGGGGTAAAAATCACTAGGCCCATTACATATTCACATCCACGTGCAAGAGCCCTTATCGAATCCCAGAAACCAATCTTAACCACTGCCGGTCTGCATGTTTGTGCTATCTGTAGTAAAGCCCAACATGTTGGCATAAAGGCTACAATGCTTGCAATCGAGCCTCAAAATTGGCTATATCAATATCCTGAATGTGAATCTCAATTGGTACAGGACGCACACCAGGTAGAAAATTGAAAAGCCCATGTGCTGTAGCACCAATCCACTCTCCAAGATCTTAGCATTTGCAAGTGAAGTAGAAATAATTCAGCAGAATGATTCCAAAACGTAATTTGACCTGAAGGGTTCACAATGTATACAGGTTGGCCCATGGACTGCAAAATTTTGTTATAGTGTTTAACCGCCACCCGTTCGAAGGAAGAACCGCTTGCCTCTCCTCTATTCTCAGCAGAACCCTTTTTACACCAAGGAGAGCCTCCCGGCTCTTCATGTTGGCCTAGAGTTGATCTTTCACTGCCCTTTTTTCTTCTTAAATTGAAGTCGGCTCTCTTCTAGTTCACGAATTCTCTTCAAGAGAACTCCAGGGGAATCCTCTTCCAGTGCTGCAGGAGGAAGCCCTGTGACACTCATGGTTGTGGTGAAACTCTTAAAGAAAGCATAAAGATTGGCGTGCCGACATGTCCTGAAGTCAAGAAAATGGTTCAAGAATTGTTTTAATTGGTGTTGAACCCCGGTCTTTATAATTCAAACTCCAGACTTGAATTGTGTGCTAATGCAACGCAAAGTTGCAAGCGGCAGAAAAGAATTCGAAACCGACACATTCTCCACCTTCTCCATCCAAATTTGGCTTGAAATATATCTCATTCTGGATACGATTACCTCCAGGATTGGACCAGACGGAATTGTAATATATTTCCTGCTCTGTCTCTTAATGTTATTGATGAGCTGTTCAAATCATCTCTTGGATTCTGCAAAGAATTTTGTAGCTCACTTGGCTGGATGCGCAAGTGCTTATTCCAAGAAAAGAGTGCTCCATATAAACCTAATGAAACAGAATTTGTTGGGGTACCAGAAACCTCATAAGTTGTAGCCCCTTTGATGCCAACAGAGCCTGCACGTGTCAAGACCGACATGTAAGACCTTACACATGCTATTCCCGTAAAATTCTTGCAGAAAATATGACAGCTGGTGTGATATGTGCTATGGATCAGCACGAATTCCCCATTTCGTAGCGCAGTTAGTGCAAAGACGGTGTTTTTCGCTACGAAATCACCTAAACCGAGGTTTCTGCGTTATGAACTTTGAAATAGGATTAGCATATGGAGCTTAGGTGCGGTGTGAGACCAATGATGGACTACAACAGAGAATTGACCCCATTTGACATACTAACAAGACTCTTAACAAGACTCCTATTCAAACTATTTAGACTCTAAAACCAGATGAAAAGACTAGACCCGAAATTGACACCAACCCTAATCGAACTGATGTGAAAAATTTAAAATTTTTTCTTGAGTGATAACACACTCAAACACGCGTTGACCCATGCACCATTGTTGCATCCTCCCAATTACAAACAGGATTACTTCTTGTATCTCGCCGCCTCTCATTCCACCATTGGAATGGTCTTAGTTCAGGAAGATGAATTCGGAACGGAACATGTGATATATTACCTTAGTCGAACGTTAAATCCAACTGAGCTAAAATACTCACATGTGGAGAAATTGGCATTGGCAGCCGTTCAAGTTGTCCAACGTTTTCGTCACTACATTCTACTACGTAAAACTACAGTAATTTCAGATTGCAACCCTATGATCTACATTTTAACCAAGAAATTGCTAGGGGGCAAATACTCTAAATGGATCGTTATCCTGCAAGAGTTCGACTTGGAATTTGAGAAATCTAAGTCTAAGAAATCTTTAGTTTTTACGGAGTTAATGTGTGACTTCCCGTGTGCTGACACGGAAACTGTGGTGGAGGAGCCCATTGCGGACGAATCCTTGTTTCTAATCAGCACTTTAGATCCGTGGTATGGGGATATTATCGTTTATCTCTAGACCCAATCCTTTCGACCAGAAATTTCACGGTCAGAACGTCTAAAGATTCGTTTCCAATCCCAACAATTCAGGATTATTGGAGATACTCTTTATCGCCGTGGGGCGGATTCTGTTTTGCGACGTTGCTTAACTCACAAGGAAGCTGAAAGGGTTCTAAATGACTGCCACTCTGGAGTGTGTGGCGGTCATATGTCTGGGTTTTCCATAGCCCAAAATATATTGCGCGCTGGCTACTTCTGGCCGTCTTTATTTAAAGATTGTATTACGGCGGTCCGAAAATGCCACAACTGCCAGATTTTTGATCGTAAGATGCGTGCTCCACCTACTCCTCTCCACCCTATAATTGCCGTTGGTCCTTTTGCCAAATGGGGTATCGATTTTATTACATGTAACCCTCACTCGGCCGGGGGGCATGCGTATATCATTCTTGCGGTAGATTATTTTACTAAGTGGGCCGAGGCGATGCCTACATTCGAAGCAGACGGCAAGACAACTACAATTTTCGTGTTCAATCATATAATTGCTAGGTTTGGTGTCCCGCAAGCGATAATCACTGATCATGGGCATCATTTTCGAAATGTTATGATGACCGAACTTACAGGCCAGCTTGGTTTACGTCACGATAGTTCAACCCCTTATTATCCACAAGCGAATGGTCTGGTTGAGTCCATCAACAAAGTTTTAGTTATCATGATCCGACGAATCATTGGGATTCATCGGTCGAATTGGCACAACATGCTATTTTCAGCACTTTGGGCGTACCGAACTTCAGTAAAAACATCAACAGGGTTCACTCCTTTCCAGCTAGTCTATGGTTTGGAAGCCGTGTTACCCATTGAATGCGAAATCCTGTCACTGCAAATGGCCATCGAGTTACTTCCAGCCACTTCCGAAGAGGAAAAGCGTTTGTTATACTTGGCTCAATTAGATGAGAATCGACGTGATGCTGCATTGGCGATCGAGACTCATGCAAAACGAATGAAAGCTCAGTATGATCGAAATGTGACCCCTCGAAATTTTTCGGAAGGAGATCTAGTCTTAGTTTATGATCAAGCTAATGATAAATTAGGCGCTGGAAAATTCGTTCCTATGTGGCATGGTCCCTATGTTGTCAAGCGAAAGCTAGCCAAATTTATCATTAGCTTGATCAAGCGGTTCTCTCAAGTATTATTTTATACTTTTTCGGGCTTGGGAGACACAAATTTACGAAAAAGGTCAACCTTGGAGTCTTCTTAAGTTTTTTCAGACTCTCTAAAATTGAAAAACGCCGAGTTTCTCCTATACTGGACTCGTTAAAATTTCACAGTAAAGGGCCTGTTCAATTACAAACAAGAACAAACCACTCCTTCTTAGGGTTCGAATTTAAACTAATTTGGACTCATCCGAAGGGTGAGCTTATAATCAAGCAAATGTTATCCTCCTCAAGCTTGTCAAAAGTAAAGAGGTACTTGCCAAAAATGGTGGGGGAAAGAGAGAAAAATGAGCCTGTTTGTCATACTTTGTAACCACTCTTGAACACGACACTTTTATTCACCTGGGTTGGGAAATCCTTTGCCTAACAGTTGATCAAACCACATTGACAGTCTTCAGTCGGTTTCTGGGTATTAACTTTGGGTCAATTTTCACCAAGCCATCTGTCATGTCGTTATGTGTTCAAGAGGTCACTGCCAATAAGCCATTCATTTGAAAAATATCTATCATCCATCTTGACCATCCCTGAGTCAGTCCTTGCAACTAAATTTATTCAACTTGATCTATGATTTCGTGTTGTGGGATTTCCTACGACGGATCGCTTTCTATCGACATCAACTCATTATCTAGAAAGATGATCTAGGAATCGTCAGTACCTTGAGATCCACATGCCTCAATGGCAGGTTTCTCGCCTTTGACAACAGTTTACATCATTGACTTTCGATCAAAGGATTCCGTGACATGTTCGACATCAACACATTTATTCGCATCTCATGGATTGTACTGGGTACTTTGAGAGCCATTGACATCATTGGTGGTTTCTCTCACACTTGTTAACAGTTTACATCATTGACTGGTAATCAAGTGGTTTCTACCATGTTCGACATCAACACATTCATTCGCATGGATAGAATCGTACTGTTTCGAGAAGTAGAAATGAAGACCCTGGATCTAGTTTCCACAATCCAGGCTGCGAGGAATTTTGTATTCATTATATAATGGACTATTCATAAACAGATGGCTGCGTCCATACTGCATCCACATGAGTCTATACTTGTTTACAAGATCATTCCTATATCAGAGCAGTAGTTAGTTTTTCTAGTCAGTTTTGATCTGAGCATGGGTATGCCTACCTCAGCGATGATATGATCTCATATATATATCTTGCATTGAATGTTTTTACAGGTTCCAACTGGGCTCTCCACAAGATGATCCTCGAAATGATAAAGTACTTCACTCTTCCTAAATGATAAGAAATCCTCATCTACTACAGACTTCGCACTTTAGGGGGCAATCTGTTACACAAAAATATCGTCACCATGATTATTTGCAGTCAGTATGGGTCTATCATCACTTGTACTGTCCTCCTAAGCAAGTCTCAGACCTCAGTTCTTCAAATCAAGCTTTGGAAATGAGAGAAAGACTTTAAAAATCAATGTAACTCTGGTTCCGCACTTTCTCTCATGGTCACCTGCGGTCCCGCACCTTCTGTGTACAAAAACTGCGGACCTGCCCGCTCTATCCCTAACGGTGTAGGTGTGGACCCCTGTGAAAGTCAAAAGGCGCAAGTTTTATCTTAAAAAACTCACTTTGGGTTAATTCTAGAGGTTTCTAGAAGGAATTTTGACGTGGATTGTTCGCTTTGAGGTGGTTCATGCATCCCAAAAGAGAAGGAGCTAATCCCTTGATGAGAGGAGATATCCCTTTGAAGGAGGGCTTTATCCCTTTGAAGGAGGACCTAGTAACCTCCCTCCATTGCACTATAAATACAGGCATTGGGCTGGTTGCTAGAGAGGTTAGAAGTTGAACATTTTTGAGGGTAAATGCTGGTGAAATCAAGACTTCCTAGTTGAGCTTAAGAGGAGAGATCACACATCTTTTTGGCTTCATTGGGGAGTGAGTGAAACTTGTCAAAGTAGAGGAGACTTCTTGCTAGACCCTGGGAGGAGCTTGTACAGCGTCAAGGCAAAGGTTGTAAAGTTCTTCTTCTTTTGAATTAATACAATCAAACTCATTTTTCTCAACAAGTATCTTATGTTATTTGTTTCATGGACTCCTTGACTTTCATGTTGAATATGTTTTATGCAATTGGCTTTTCAGGTGCTATTTAATTTGTTTGCCTTGTTTGTGTTTGTAGGTTCGCAAAAAGGAGCTCATTTGGATCGAAGGAGCGAGGGCATCATCATCAGATAGCTCTCTGCTTGATGCATGATGGGTGTTTTTGGATAGAGGAGCCCATCCCCATCACGAAAAACTTGATTCACTACATTTCCCCGCTTCCATGCAAAGGAGAAGACCGCGCGGTCATATCGAAAGGGAAGAGTAGTGACTTGGCCGTCACGGAGGCCATGAAGAAAAAGTACAAGCTGGAAAAGAAGAAGAGGGGCTACGCCATCTCCAGCATCAAGGACAAAGCAGTATGCGTGGTGACCCAAATACCGGCATGAAAGGTTATGCACAAGTGTCGCGCAGAGGAAGTACCCTCGCCGGTGGTAGCACTGGCTGAGCAGTGTGCGAAGGGAGTCTAGCTTAACTGGTCAGTGTTCCTCTGTAAGGAATTCTTGGAGAATTGCCGCGAAGCCCGGGAACAAGGCAAAACACTATGCATGGCTTCTACTGTCCATAGTGCTTGTGGCTGGGAAATTGATAGAGGATAGTCAATTCCCCATAATTGACAGGAATTTATCAGAGGCCACGAAGTACGCTTCACTCTGGGCCACAAAGGATGTCTCTAGGATCCGCGACAACAGAATATTCTGGGTGTTCATGGAGATGAACCTCAAAATGGGGATCAACCATAAGCTGTGGTTGTCACCCACTATCTACAACAGTCTACAGAGTTTTGTGGAATTCAAATCGAGCATGCATAACATTTATATAAGAGTGCTCAAGGACCCAACTAAACAATGGAGGAAGCTACCCTTTCTAGCCACAGATGATGTCATCTTTAACATCCTGGAGACATGGTCGTTGGAGTGGCGTGCCCCAGACATCGTAGAGATCGAGAAGTCGACGACACAGAGGAAGAAAGAAGAGGCCAAGCTACGCATCGTATAGTTGGCAGAAAAGGGAAGGGAGGCGGTAACGGCCGCAGAAGTGCGGGTAGTGTGGGACACTGCACATAAAGCAGATGAGCAGGAAAAGGCTGCAACAGTAGTAGAATTACAGGAGGCAGCTGCGACGGGAGGTGAGGGCCAGATGGCGCCTTCTAAGGGGCAGGAAGCAGAGGAAGCAGAGATAGAAGAGGGAGGTGCGGACCCAAAAACCATGTCGACGCAGTTGAAGTGCCAGCACCCAACAAAGCAAGCAGGGTCGCATGAGAAGGTCAAGGCATCAAAGTTGTCTATTCACCTGATCACCCTAACCGAGGGTGATCTGCATGACATCGGCGAGACAGTGCACGATGTCACCTCTGAGTCTCTCCAAGATTTCATGCAGGAGAACCAGATTATGTTGGGGGTCCTCAGAGAGCAGTTGCAGGAATTACAAGCGCACCCTCCTCAGGTTGGTACCCTTTCGACCAGCCTCGCAGTCAGCTCAACAACAGCAGAATAGATGTTGCATAGTGTTGTCAGAAGGGGAACTAGTGACATCAAATGAGGCTGATAGGCCTACGGTTAGTGCATTGAAAGGTCTCGGTCTCAATATGGCTTCACTCCCGCGAGAGACCTTTTATGTTTTGTGGGATGAGATAACTGTAGAGCTGCACGTTGGGGAGAGCTGCACACTGCAAGTCCTCAGTGAGCAGAAAATCAATATGGAACAACTGAGCTTGCAACACGATGAAGTGGTATCGCAGAATCAACTAGTACAGGTAATAGATGATGCTTACTAAAGCGTCCCGAAGCTAGCCAGCCCAGCAAACATACTAGTAGAGGCGTGGATCCACAAGTTAGCAGTAGGGGTACGCAAAGCGAGGGAAGAAATGACAAAGGTCCAGCTGGAGCTGAACCTTCAGATCGCTGAGTTGTGGCTAAAGGCGCAGTTGTCCACCTCCCTGGAAGTCTGAGAACAACGCACTAGCGCTATCTCAGCAGGACAGGAGGAAATTAGCAATGCAGTACGAGACTGCACCAGCATGTTGGAAGAATCATTTGAGGTCCTCACAAATCTTCAGGAGGATCCCAACATCCAATGCTTAAAGACCAAGGCGTGAGAACTCCAACAGCAATACGACAACGTCAAAGGAACTACGCAGACGGTGGCCCTCACTCGAAGACTTGCATGGATGCAACAGGCTAAAGCACTGAAAGAGCAGGTGGACGTGGCACGACACAAGGAAGCAGTCCTGAAGGTGCATGTTCAACCTTGGATCGATGAGGCCTTCACCATCACAACAGAAATTGAAGGCAAGCTCGCACAAATGCAGGGGATGCACACACTTATGCAGAGAAGCACTTCCGATACAAAGGTCTCGGAATAATGTATGCAACAGATCTAGCAAGCAATAGCTTAGTGTGTTGTTGACCTTGCCGCAGTTCGAGAATAGTTGGAGGGACTCCACGCAAAGATGTCTGTGCCGAGAGAGTGACTCGAGGGCGAGTCACAATGTTTGTGTTGGGACCCTGTTGGGCATGGAATCCCCCCCAAAGCATGTTTTGGGGCTTAAAGCCTAAGTTTTGAGCAAGTCTTTTGTAAAAGCTAAGCGAATTGCAGGCACGGAGCGTGAAGTCATAATAGAGTCATACGGTTGTCCGCCCTAGTTTTGTAATGTAATATTGGCTGGATAGACCTACCCATGGTCCACGGACCATGGGATTGTATAAATAGAGCGATGCTCTAGGTGTAGAAAAGGGAGAATAACAAAGAGAAGAGAAGAATGAGAAGTCTAAGTGATTGAGTAAAAGTGTAAAATATGTCTATGGGTCGTAGAGTAGGAGAATGCTCTCTAATTGAGTGCACAGAGGCCTAGTAGTCCACAACTGAGTGTGCAGATCCCTGTAGCTGAGTGCGCAGGGAAGGTCGAGTCTGTAACTGTTGGAGAATCAATAAAGAGATATTTTGCTATAATTTTGTGTATCTTTTTCTAGTTTAATGAATTATTGGATATAGTTTGTAAATATACTATTTATTTACTGCGTGAACCTGTATGAATATTTTGTATTGTTAAGTATAACATAAGATATTAAGTAGGTTAAGGTGCTTAGATACTATTGGAAGATAAATAAGATCTCGAGTAATACCGGAGAACGTAGCACAACCCATGTTTAGGGTTGCATGAAGACAGGGTATCAAGCCATGAGGAACGGAAGGTGCGCGAAGCCACCTACATGAAGGAACAAACAAAGGACTAGTTGAACTCATCAGACATCTCCAGGGTGCGGAAACCTGGTTCTAGCACCCTCCCATACTACTTCAGATGAGAGCTCAGTCCACGCCCCGTGGACTGTTGCTGAAAGGGCCAGTAGTACAAGGATTTGTTTGGCTAATTAAGTCTAAACTTGGGTCAAGCCCCAACAAGCCAACAAATTCCCACAAAGATATTACCTGCATCCTTGACCTTGGTTATGCAGCAACACACATTATACCATCAATGACAATATACTAATTTATGTCCCCTTGAACAGGACATTTATTGTCACCAATGGCATAATTTGACATCAATAACAACTACTGCTCAACTCATAGAAGTATACATTTTCTCGTTTTCCATGAACAATCATATCCTTCTACTATGATTGGTTATTTTGTTGCAATTGATGCTTGAATATATTAGAATCACCTTTAATGTTTTATTTGTTAGTCTTATTTTACTTCCTTCTTCATGAGTTCATTTTTCACGTTTCATCTTAGTTTCTACCTCATATTCTTTCTCTAGTGCGAGAACTTATTCACCTACATCCAAATAAAAAAAAATTACATTAGAGGGATTGAAAAACCTTATCAACCTCTTCATCAACAATAACTATATGCATTTATTGCAATTTCATCATCATTATTCTCCTGGATATGCTCAATAATATTTATACTTGAGCAATATTCATCATTTTTGTCTCTCGTTTTCATTGTAACTAGCGTAGGCATATAAATTAAATGGCTATAAGTGTCGATAGGATTCAATGCATGTATATCACATTGCCAAGATTTTTAAAAATCATAAAAAATAACTAAATTATAGCTTTATTATTATTATTATTATTATTATTATTATTATTACTATTACTATTACTATTACTATTACTATTATTATTAAGTATAGAAATAATTAATACAAGAGTTAAACATATAATGGAAATCAATCTAACACATGTGGACATGAAATTTTTCAATTAAATTGAAAAGAAAAAGTGAATAACTACCTTTGCGATAAATCTCAACCGTTTATCCTCACTGCTACATATTTTGAAGAGGTTAAATCCCTACCATTGACCTAATAATTATTGATAATTAATTTAGAATTCTAGAGGCCCTATTCCAAAATAGGCATGCCGATTGGTGTAAAAATCGATTAATTCTTCAATCGATAACATGCTTGGTCTACTACATGTATTTCCACGCTTCTTACAATACTATTGTTTCCTTGGTTCTTCTTTAAAATTAGATAGTTCATATTTAGCATCTCTATCTCTCTAGGACAAGTTAATGGCATTCAAATGCTTAAATTTCTATAACATTTCTTCAACAATTTTCTCATCTCCTCAAAATATACACCTACAACTTCTCCTAAATTGGCCTTCTATAAGGCTTCCACTTGTGCAAACATCTCTTGCACTTCTCTTCACATCTCATGTTCTTGATTATTGAAATTTTTCTCCTAAATTCTCCTTAAACTCATATTGTGATGTATAAGCAACCTTCTCTTCCAAAATATGATATGTTTTTGTTCCCATTCGAGTTGCCTCTAAATAATTGGTTTATTTTGCATCTACCACTGGATTCTTTTCATGTGGGCTACCTTGGAGTCAACATTATATGTACATCTTCTTCTTCTTCACACAATCATTCCTCTTCACATCAACGTTATTATCCTTTACAGTCTTTAATCTTGTAAGAACAAGTATACTCTTATGCTCTTATACCATTTAGTGTAGGAGGAAAACCCTATAGTGCCTCTCCATATGATTCATGTTATGCAAGGAATAAAATGAAATTGAGAAAATTAATGGAACAAACATACAAAAATATAGCATAGATTATAATAATATGGTGAATACGCAACTTCTATTAATAAAAGAAATAAAAGAATATTATAGAACACAAACTGCTTAGAATGGTGGTAGTTATCTTTAAATATAGAGAGATGCATTCACAAGAGCTATAACAAGAGGCTAAGAGAATGACCTTTTAACATAAAGAAGGTCCATAGAGGTATAAAAACCAAACCCTACAAGATGAAATGCCAAAAATTTTGTGGGCCTCGAGTTGGCTAGTTCGTACATCAACTTCCCAATTATGCAAATTTTGCATACACTACCTATTTGAAGTGCATGATAGCTCATTGGAAAGAAATACCAGAGAACTACAACTTTTGAATTGGGCTAGTATATGTGATGGAAATCATCATCCCCCCATGACACCTCCCATGCCTCCACCCTCCCACCCAAATATCTAAAAAAAACATCGTTTAAGGCCTCAAAACAATGCCAAAAGTTTGGGATCCAAAAATCATAGAAAAACTACCAAGAAGATAGAGAATCATTAGACAGTTGAAGAGGTGTGCGGCCACCAATATCCACCTAGATCACCATAGGATGTTATGTCATAATATTTAATCATTTAAACACATATGCTTCATGATTTTTTTTAGCTTCATTTTACTACTTTTTAAATGGAATAACATACAATATAACCATAAATATTTTACTTTTGCCCAATGTAATTCTTTTGAATTCAAAAAATCCTTTTTAGGATGAATTTAAACAAGAAGTTGGTAGCATCATAAGTTCACCTTAAGATTTAAACATTTAAACATAAGAATAACAAAATAATGAGGAACATTCCTCCTTGATTTGAATTTGACTAATAGTAGTGTAGTTCAACCAGCAATGGGAGATTCCTAGAAATTCCTCTTCACCACTTTGCCCAAAGTGGAATAAAATTACCCCCGCCAACCAGTTAGGAACCTAGTCATCTTCCTAGATTCAAGAAACCAATTAGTTTCTTGGGCCTCTATACCCCTGACTCCAATAATAGAAAAGTACAATATGCTCCAAGAAAATTGTCACAAGAAAGTATTTCTTCCAAGATTTATCGAATCTTTCAACAAGCATCAATCCCCACTTTTAGATTATTTGAAAATATTAAATTAAAATAGAAATAATAAATGAATTGCAATAAATAAATTAGAATGAAAAGTCTTGCTTTCCATACTAGCCTACAAATAGAATTTGACATTTTTCTCCAAAATGTATAGCAACCCACCATATCTATCTCATTCATGATATCAACCAATATTCATTACTAATGAAGACAATTAATGTAAAAAACATCAACATGATTTACATAATCGCTAAAATATCACTTTAATAATTAATAACCTAGTTTAGAGTGCACCACAATGCCTTTTAACCTTTAGTTGTTTCTTCATAATAACAAGTATCTCGTTATAAGTAAACAAGACAACCCACAAAGACCATCTTAGGAATACCTTCCTTAAATGAAAATATATTTTTTTCATGTACATGCACCAATTCAATAAATAGCTCTTTCCTTTTAAAATTTTCATATCATATAGTTTTTAAGACAATCAATTCATAATCATTCACCAATACAAGTATCTTATAAATAACCATCCCATTTAAGTTAAAATAAAACATCAATACATTACTTTACACAAACAATAACACACATTCCTAATGCGACAATTCAAGAAATAGCTCTTTCCTTTTAAAATTTTCATATCATATATTTTTTTAGACAGTCAATTCATAATCATTCACCAATACAAGTATCTTATAAATAACCATATCATTTAAGTTAAAATTAAACATCAATACATTACTTTACACGAACAATAAGACACATTCCTAATGTTGCAATTCAATAAATAGCTCTTTCCTTTTAAAATTTTCATACCATATATTTTTTTAGACAATCAATTCATAAGCATTCACCAATACAAGTATCTTATAAGTAACCATCTCATTGAAGTTAAAATTAAACATCAATACATTACTTTACACAAACAATAAAACACATTCCTAATATATGCAATGGTTTTTTTCAATTGCAATAAATAAATTAGAACGAAAAGTCTTGCTTCCCATACTAGCTTACAAATGGAACTTTACATTTTTCTCCAAAATTTATAGCAAGCCACTATATCTATATAATTCATGACATCAGTCAATACTCAATACTAACGGAGATAATTGATGTAATAAACATTTATGTATTCAACATGATTTTGATAATCATTAAACTATCATTAAATGCAGTTTAGAGTGCACCACAATGCCTTATAAGTAAACATGTATCTCATAATAACAAGTATCAAACAAGACAACACACAAAGACCATCTTAGGAATACCTTCCTTAAAGGAAAATCTTTCCTTTTAAAATTTTCATATCATATATTTTTTTAGACAATCGATTCATAACCATTCACCAATACAAGTATCTTATAAATAACCATCTCATTTAAGTTAAAATTAAACATCAATACATTACTTTACACAAACAATAACACACATTCCTAATATATGCAATGGTTTTTTTCAATTGCAATAAATAAATTAGAATGAAAAGTCTTGCTTTCCGTACTAGCTTATAGACGCAACTTTACATTTTTCTCCAAAATTTATAGCACCCCACTATATCTATCTAATTCATGATATTAACCAATACTCAATACTAAAGAGGATAATTAATGTAATAAACATTTATATATTCAACATGATTTAGATAATCATTAAACTATCATAAATGCAATTTAGAGTGCACCACAATGCCTTATAAATAAACAAGTATCTCATAATAACAAGTATCAAACAAGACAACCCATAAAGACCATCTTAAAAATACCTTCATTAAATGAGGATATAATTTTTTCATGCATATGTGGCAATTCAAGAAATATCTTTCTTTTTAAATTTTTCATATCATATATATATTTTTTAGAGAGTCAATTCATAAGCATTCACTAATATAAATATCTTATAATTGACCATCTCCTTAAAGTTAAAATTAAACATTAACACGTTACTTTACACAAACACTAAGAATGTCGAACTAATAGATAAAATACAATTTCCAACAATATTGTGAATTTATATTGTTTGATATATACTTTTAAATATATAAATAAATTCTATTTAATACCTTACTTTTATTACTATATATTTAATTATAACTTATACGGCTTATAATAATAATATAACCAAAAACATTACAAAAGACATTTCATTGAATCATAATGTAACCAAAACACTAGTCTTTCATCGTTCATTCGCACAACTATAGGCAAGAACTTAACGCCCTGAATACACGGGCTACTTCTTTATTACTCGTAGAGCTAGATATGAACCACCGATGCGTGATAGGGCACTTTAGTGGATAATTTATTAATGAATTATAATTTAAAAAAAAAAAAAAAAATTGGTTCACAGGGAATTGGTCACTGGCAACTCGTGTAACATGGAGTCGATTTTGGTCGCCACCACTATAACTCCTAGAAGAACTGCGTCTATCTCTCTCCACAGCTCTGGGTTAGTCTCGGGGACAGCTCCGGGTTAGTCTGGGGGATTTGAAATCGGGACCTTCAGTACGGAGCCCGCCGTGCAAATTAACTTCACCGCAATGTGATTACCAACTTACCTACCCCGTGGGGCTATATTTTTTTAAAATTAATATTAATATTAATAAACAATATTTTTATCAATACAATCATACAATTACATGAAAATAATTTATAAATACAATTACATGAAAATAATTTATAAATGGAAATATATAACACTATAATAAAAAAAAATTAACATTAATTTATAAGCATATACTTCAATTAACAATAACCTTCATGATCCATACATTCATTGAAGTCAAAGATGAAGATAATCCAGAGGATTTGATACAGTATGAAAGCTATATATAAATCTCTCTGAAATCTACTCACACCAACCTATGCGATTTAGATGGGAACCACTGTCCACATCCTATGTAGTGTTTTTATTAGTCCAGCCTGCATGAATTAAATCCTACATTAACCGAGAGTCCAGTCACTGTCGAAGATGCAGACGGATTGGGAGGCCTTTGACCAAGCAGGGAAAAGGGAAGTAGGAGATTTTAGATGGGAACCACTGTCCACATCATGGCAATTATTTTATCCTATGTAGTGTTTTTATTAGTCCAGCCTGCATGAATTAAATCCTACATTAACCGAGTGTCCAGTCACTCTCGAAGATGCAGACGGATTGGGAGGCCTTTGACCAAGCAGGAAAAGGGAAGTAGGAGATTTTATCATCCTGCAGTGCCTCCCATCTGCATTGAGTAAAGATTAAACACAATTTTAGCAGATTTAACTAACGATTCAGGTGTGATGAACTATAAAGAAATTCAGAATTAGACCAATTATTTAGTTAAGTTAGATTGTAAATTTTAGAAATATGATGAAATTTCACAAATTAAAACAGTGAAGTCAATAACTTCATCTTATTATTTATTAAATTTCAGAATATTCTTAAAAAAAACCAGAACAAAAACCATCCTATTTTAAAATATTCTTTAAAAAACAAAACAAAACAAAAACCTGAATTTGGTGACGAAGTTATGAAGGAAGAGGGCCAGTTCCATCTTTGCCAGATGCATTCCTGGGCAGAGCCTGGCACCTCCTCCAAAAGGCATAAACGAGGGGTTCTTTAAGAGCTCCTGCAGTATAAAGTAGGGAAGTAAATTAGAATTACTAACAGAATTGGGGTTGGGGTTCCTGAAAACATGAAGCTACGGATTTCGTGCTAATGAATTACTTGATCTTGCAGATGCTGTTGCCAGCGCCATGGGTCAAACTTAAGAGCAGAGGAATGGTACTTCTCGTCCAGATGGGTGCCTGTCAGAAACACATACACTGTCCATCCTCTTGGAATGACAAAGCCTCCTGAGATCAAGAGTTTATAATGATCAGAATGATGAAATAAATATGGTTATAAAGATGAGGCCGCCATTGAAGACCCAAAAATTCTGCTGAATACCTTTGGTCTTAATGTCTTCCTTTGTTTCTCTGAAAACTCCTGGACCAAAGTTGCCCAGACGAAGTGTTTCATTTATGACCTGGGAATTGAACAAATACAAAAGATAATCAATCATCTGCACACTGCTCTTGCTTATATGGCAAAAATCAAAGAAATAAGCTAGTAAGGATTCAGGAATATATAAATTAAGATAACTGAAGATTGAGAAAAATGACTAAATCCTGTGAAAACTAGTTTTGTTCCATGAAATTGAGTATGATGAACGGATTCAGTCGAAATGCAATATGGGGTTTAGAGGTATCAAATTTATTTTTACAAACAAATTATTATTTTCTTCAGAAGAAAAAATTGAACTTTTCATTTATAATTGAAAATTTGCAAAATACTTTTCATTTATAAATCAGAGCCTTCCTATCACTTCTACAGGCTAAAGCTAGCAAGCCCCAATAATTGGATTATGTTAAACTAAATGCAATAAATGTTTTAGATGATTTTAAATTTATTTACAAAACTAAATTTGGGATTTCAATTAAATTTAGATTAAAATTTTCAGCAGTGCTTGAACTCTTAGACAAGGATTTAGTGGACAGTTTACATTTCCCATTGGCTTTTCATCCCGTCAACTAATTTTGTAGAGTTTTTTTCAGTGTTTTTCAATCAATTTTGGATGTTAGGAGAGATTGGTATAATCCTCAGATCCATTAGTTCTTTGATCTTCTCAGTCAATGCATTTCATACATTGTATCTTGTATGTTTCTACATTGTACCTTTTATATTCATGCATTGTATTTTATTATAAGAGACAATTTGATTCTGGAATATCATTATACTCAACGGTCTCTTTAATCTACTTTATAGTCATTAGATAGACATAAATATAATTATGTTGTGTTATTTTATTTAATTATAAATTTAATTTTTATATAGATTTTAAAATCTAAAAAATTTCAAATCTTAATGAACATAAACAAAGTTAGACAATGGACTAAAGTTAGACAATGGACTTCTCTATCTCCAACAGGATAATGAAAGCCAGTTAATCACAAAAATCACATACAGATTAGCCAAGTAATCACAAAATTCACATACACATTGCGTGAATTTCATCGACTGGTAATCATCCCAATTGAGCTTTTGATCTTTTAGATTCCCCTTTCTCTTTAACAGAGCATCGTGCTCAGCCTGTGCCATACATTTTCAACCATCAGTCCGGTCCAGTATCAATAACAACAATAACAAATGGAATGTTTTTATTCTGTATTTTTTGTTTACAAAGAAAAAAACTGCTGCTTTCTATTAAGTGAGAAAGTACAAAGAAAAAAACTGCTGCCATCTTAAAACAGAGAAAAAACAAAAAAATGCTTGCAGTCGATCCATACATCATGGATGGTTTACTTTACTTAGCATGTTGCTTTTGACCGCTGCTAAATAAATCTGACGAAAGACTTAGCAGCCACAAAAAAATATTACTACTAAAGAGGGACAAAACCAGGAGAAAAGACAGGGGAGGCAGAGTATTTTTATTTAGTATACATATTTGCAGCTGCTATACATTCACAGACCTTTAGTTCCTCAAGTGCTCGGGGACAGTCCGTGAGAAATTTGATAGCGAATGACATGGATCTGGCCGAGGTCTCGTGACCAGCAAAGAGCAGGAACAGTATAAAATCTGCTATAATTTCTTCTGAAAACGAGTCTTCTTTCAAGAGTTTTGTTAACAAATCATTATGTACAGCTTCTGGATGCTGCCTTCTATCCTCTATACACTCGTAAATCTTTTTTATCAAAAATTCCCTGGCCTGCATGTTACTCAAATGAAGAATCAATAAAAGGAATATTTAATGTATCACTTTTCGAAATATTTTATAACCTAAAAATAAGAGTGACATCGAAGTAATTAACTTCACATCAAATTCAAATTCAAGATCTTGAAATTGAATTAGATGAATGAGACTCTTGTGCACCTTAAATCCTCTTGAGTACGCGGTACCGGGAATTCTAATGGGAACAGACAGGAGAGCATTAGAGAAATGACCAAACGCTTCACCAATCTCTTCAATGTCCTTGGAAGGAGATAAGTCCAGCAATTGTTTGGCCATCAGATTCAGAACAAGCTATAACACATACAGATGAGAAACAAATTCAACTTAAACTGTAAACAGTTCGTCGCCATAATAATGATAAAAGTAAAATAAAAGCAATATAACAAATGTTTTTAAGTCAAATATACATATACAGTTATTTCAGAAATATCATGATGGGTTATTTTATGTATTATTATGGTATATAGATTTCAGAAATATCATGATGGGATAGATCTTATGGTATAATCCAAAATCATAAAAGTTTTTAAGTTATTGAAATTATTTTTGAATGCTATATGAGTTTCTCAAGTTGCTGAAACTATTTTTTGTTGGATTTAGAGACGTCTAATTGCAATAATTAAGTTGGACATACGTGCATCATGATTATGATGTCAATTACTGTCAGCAAGATTACATTCATATGCCAAATAATGTGATTAATTAAGTCATGGCATTAAACGTATTTAAAAATAAGGATTTGGATACAAATACATGTAGATTAATGTTAATCAATTATAATTGTTAATGGACCGATTATAGTTGATTAAAATAAATAGCAATATTAAATTTGAGCTGAATAAGGAAATCAAAATCTGATTGATTGATTGATTGATTGATTGATTTCAATCAATCTGAAATTTCAGACAGACTTGTTTCAGCTAAATTTTAGGCTGCCCTAGGATTGGGGTTTTGCAGTGCTATAAAAGGGCTGAGTCTCCAAGGCTTGCAATCACTCAGAAAAAATTGTCTGCTCCATTGAGGACTAGGTACTCTGTCATTTAGGATAGCCAGAGAAAAGGATTGCAAGCTCTTGGAAGGATTCAAGAGCCAACAACTCAAGTAAAGCCCAGGAGCCCTTTGAAGATGGAAAGTAAGTTCCGCTGTGCATTGATTTTGATTTCTTACAAAGGAGTAGATCTTGGTTAAGGGGTTTAAAGTAATTAGGAAAACTCACAAATTAAATCTAACAATTGGTATCAGAGCTCCCTTATGTAAGAATCCATGCTTGAATTTTTAAGATTAGCTGATTTTGTTTTGAAGATGGAAATTGTGAACTCTTATTTGCAGTGGGTACATATGATTCGCTTGATTTGTTTCCTCTGAAATAAAAAGAAATTAACGGTCTTAGACAGCAGCCTGAAATAATTCATAATAGGTTAGTGTTGATGACCAGATATTGCTGTGTAGTAAGTGCAGCGGGAAGCACATAACAAGTATACAAGTGCTTAGTCGTATGCTACAAATCCTCACAAATTTAACCTCTATGTAGAAGCGAACTTATGGATGATGGTGTTTCCAAAATGCGAAGCTCTTATAAATATTTTGGAATCCCCATGAATTTTCGTAAATTGCATAGTTTTTTTTTTGAAATATTTGAGGGAATGCAGATTTGACAAGTTTGTTTTAGTCCTTTAAAATCAAAAGGCATTATGACCTATATAAAGCTCAGATTGAATAGTTGATCTGTTGGCCTCATTTTCTGTTGTGCATTCCAGTTGTACTGATGCTTGACAGTTCATTTTTTTTGAAGAGCCTTTCCTGGCAGTAATTATCTGGTTATATATGTATTGCTATTAATTTTTTATTTTATTTTATATGTTATATGCTTTTAATGCACCCTTCTCTTCAAAATATGTATATTTCTGAATTTCTGAGCATCTGTGCTGCTTCCACCTTAATGAAATTTTCTACAATGATTGCTTTTGTTTTGTCCGATACATCATGTTATGCTGTCATTTTTTGTTTGTTCTGGTTGTTTACAAGGCATTGAAAACAACCAATTGGTGTTTATCTGCAAGTGCCAAATAAAAATGTGTTGTTCTGTTGCATGGTGCTATTTCGAACACCATCTTTTTCAAGTTGGATGAAACCAGCAATGCTTTTGTTGGACTATCAAGTTTCTGTTTATGTGTGGTAATGGTCAAAGCTAGTGGCTCACCAATGTCTTTCCATTAGTATTTGATACTGAAGTGAGGTGGAGCTTATTGAAAATATCTTTCACCTAATGAATATATTAATCATTTGATTCTCTGTAACCCCAGAGTTTGATGCAGTCTGTACTTTTTTTTTGGTTATTTTCTTTTGACAAATCAATTCCAATCTTGGAATTCAAGTATGGAGAAATTCTTGACCTTGATGTGATCCTCTGTAATCCAGGATTTATTAAACTCCGGATTTATCTTGTTAGGATTTACTAAACCCTGGATATTTACAGAGTACAGTTTGATATATAAATTTTGGATCTGTTTAACTCACCTTGGATCGGTTAAAGCCCAGACTTTACCAAGTTTGGAGCTATCACAGTCAAGATTTATCAAGCAATGTAATCAAAATCAAATCTTTAGAATTGTAAATTTTAACCGTGTAAAAAAAAAAAAAAAAGAGGTTTTCATTTACAAATCATTTTTGAAGTTTTTTCTTTATAGGATTAATCTCCTTTTTTCACTTAATAACGGGTTAATTTTTTCACTTAACGATTCAATGTTAACTTAACGAAACTTTTGGTTAACCTGGATAATGGGTTAACTTTTGGTTCTTAGTTTTGGTCTGCTATGTATATGGAGTTAACCTTGATCTTCAAAGTTATGGCATAAAAATTTGTATTAACGTTAATTATTGTTATAATACTAAATTTGGATTTGATCACAATGATGCTAATCATGGCAACCATAAATTATTTAATATTCTCTAAATAAATTATTGAAGCATTTCTAAAAGGTAATCATTGTAGAAACTGCTAAAGTTTTACTAAAACCTAATAATTATTTTGATGAATATAGTTGACATATTAAATTTAAAAGAGTTATGAGATACTGTATTCTATATAGGACGAGTGGATTCTATAGGTACGTCCTAGATTAGGTTTTAGACATAATTTTGGAATCTAACTAAAGACGGTGTTTGGTATACATGTGTTGTTTCCGCATGAGTCAAGCATTGATGTTCGCAAACGAACCGCTCTCTGTAAGACGATTGCAAGGATGACTCATGACAAGTTGAAGTAACGTGCTGGCAATGGACGTGGGTGTTAGCTTTCCCAAAGGAGGGTTGGCGCCTGCTAAGTTGTTTGGTGCATAAGGGTTGCCTGAATGTAATGATTGCACCCAAAGGTGTTTCATTACTGAATGGTGCTTTGGCTAAAGTTTTAATTGAGCAAATAGTTTTACACATGCCTTTAGATAGATTTTAGAATTATGATTAAATCGTGACGCATCGTATCTAAATTATTTCCTTGTTCTTGAATTTTTCAGATCCAAACATAATGTTAAGTCTAAGTCAGATTAAGCCCCTCATGGGGAACAATTTCAAACAGTGGGAGGAAAAGCTGAAATTAGTCTTAGGGATCATGCAATTGGACACAGCACTGAGATTTGATCGCCCCAAGCCTAATAAAGAGAGTGAGGTAACTCCTCAAGAGAAGGCTGATATTGCTAGATGGGAGCATTCAGATCGCATGTGCATAATGGTGATGAAGCAAACGATCCATGAGACTTTTCGAGGCATCATACCTGATACAGAGACAGGCGCTATTGAATACCTTAAGGCCCTTGAAGAAAAATTCACAAAGAGTAAAAAGACTGATGTGAGTACACTCTTTGTGAAGTTGGCAACAATAAAATACAAGGGAAAAGAAGGGGTTAGAGAGCATGTTATTGAGATGACAGGACTTCAACGTGCCTTGAAAGGGCATAATTATGACATCTCTGATGAGGTTCTCATTGAATTCATTTTTCTGTCTCTCCCGTCTAACTTTAGCCAATTCAAGATGACTTATAATTGTCAAAAAGAGACGTGGACATTACCTGAGTTTGAGGCTCGGTTGGTGCAGGAGGAAGAGAGACAGAAAATGACTAAGGGAGAAAGTGCTCATGTAGTAACATCTAATCCTAAGGGTAAAGGCAAGAAGCGCAAGTTTACTGCCAAGGAAAAGGGACCTACCAAGGTAGCTGCAAACAATGCCGCGCAGAAAAGCAAGAAGGAAGATACTTCTGCGAAAGCAGGAGAAAGGAACTGCTTTTTCTGCAAAGCGCCGGGACATACAAAGAAATTCTGCACCAACTATCATGCATGGTTGGCAAAGAAAGGTATGTCTCTTGCTTTGGTTTGTTCTGAAGTTAATTTAAGTTCTGTATCTAGATATACTTGGTGGATAGATTCAGGTGCAACGACTAACATCAGTATGTCGATGCAGGGTTGCCTAAGCCATCGCAAGCCAAGTGAGGCAGAGCGCTACGTTTACGTAGGAAATGGCAATAAAGTAGAAGTGGAAAGCATAGGAAAATTTAGATTATTATGTAAGACAGGATTTTATTTAAGTTTTGATGCTTTAGTGGTTCCATCTTTCAGAAGGAACCTAATTTCTATATCTTATTTGGACAAAAATGGTTATGTATGTTCATTTGGTAATGGAAATTTCAGTTTGTGTCAAGATTCTAAGCTTCTTGCTTCTGGTATCCTGTCTTCTTATGATAATCTTTATTTTCTAGATATAGACACTTCACATTCAGAGGCACTGCATATAGATAATAGAAAACGTAAATTAACTTGCGAGAAATCTGCAACATTATGGCACAAGCGATTAGGACATATCTCTATGAAAAGGATAGAACGTCTTGTGTCTAATGAAATTCTCCAACCTTTAGATTTTACAAACTTAAGTGATTGTGTAAATTGTATAAAGGGAAAACAAACTAATAAACGTAAGTATGATGCAAAAAGGTGTAATGATGTCTTAGAATTGATTCATACGGATATATGTGGTCCTTTTCCAAAGGCTACAAGAAATGGTGACCGTTACTTTATCACATTCATAGATGATTATTGAAGATATGGTCATATTTACTTAATAAAAGAAAAGGCGGAAGCATTAGACGTGTTCATAAAGTTCAAAACTGAAGTTGAGTTACAACTTAACAAACGTATAAAGTCCATTCCTTCTGATCGTGGTGGTGAATACTACAGTCGTTATGATGGATCAGGAGAACAACGTCAAGGTCCCTTTGCAAAATACTTAGAGGAATGCGGAATTGTGCCTCAGTATACGTTGCCAGGTTCGCCTGCAATGAATGGTGTTGCTGAGCGACGAAATCGCACCCTTAAAGACATGGTGAGAAGTATGATTGCTCGTACAACTCTACCTGAGAATTTGTGGGGAGAAGCCTTAAAGACTGCAGCATACATACTTAATAGAGTGCCTACTAAAGCAGCTAACAAGACCCCTTACGAGTTATGGGTTGGGCGCAAGCCTAGCTTGAATCATTTGAGAGTTTGGGGATGTCTATGTGAAGCTAGGCCTTATAAGCCAAGCAAAAAGAAACTGGACGAAAGAACCGTTAGTTGTTACTTTATAGGCTATTCTGAACGATCTAGGGGGTTCAAATTCTATAATCCAACAGAACATACAGTTTTCGAGTCAGGAAGTGCAAAATTTTTTGAGGATAATGAGTTAGTGGGGGGAGATATGACAAAAGATAGTATTTTTGAAGAAGAAGAGACGAATGCGAATGAGACTATGGACCAAAGTCCTAGTTTTGTTCAAATTCCGATTGCGTTTAGAAATACATCTTTTGACAATGTGCAAACTTCATCATCCCAAACAACTCAGTTAGAAACTCAACATGGAATAGAGAACACAAATGGACCTGAACCCAACCCAAACCCTCACATTGACATGACAAATGTTGATGGCCTAGGGCCTGTGGGAGAGTCAGAAGTTGGTAATGATGTTCTTCCTCCTGTTGAAGATCAAGTTGTAAATGAACCTTAAGAAAATCTAGAGCCTGTGCCAATTAGGAGATCTACTAGAGAGAAAAGATCTACACAATCAAAGGATTATGCATATCTTCAAGAACATGAGTTTGACATTGGCATGTTTGAAAATGATCCTGTTAATATCAAACAAGCTGTGGAAAGCTCTAACTCTCAAATGTGGATTAATGCCATGAATGAAGAGATGAAATCTATGTATGACAATGACGTTTGGGATATCGTTCCGTTGCCTAAAGACAAGAAACCCGTTGGTTGCAAATGGATATTTAAGACTAAGCGGGATTCTAAAGGCAATGTTGAAAAATACAAGGCACGTCTTGTTGCGAAAGGTTTCACACAGAAAGAAGGCATTGATTATAAAGAGACTTTCTCTCCAGTTTCATCGAAAGACTCTTTAAGGATTATATTGGCGCTTGTAGCACATTATGATTTAGAACTTCATCAGATGGATGTAAAGACGGCATTTCTCAATGGTGACATTGATGAAACGATCTATATGAAGCAGCCAGAAAACTTTGTATCAGGTGATGCAGGGTCTATGGTTTGCAGACTTAAGAAATCTATCTATGGGCTAAAACAAGCATCTCGACAATGGTATTATAAGTTTCACCAAGTTATTAGCTCATTTGGTTTTGAGTCTAACATAGTAGATGAATGTATATACCTTAAGTTCTGTGGGAGTAAATTTATTTTCTTGGTTTTATATGTAGATGACATATTGCTTGCCAGTAACGATAAAGACATGTTGCATCAAACTAAGAATTTTTTATTTAAGAACTTTGAAATGAAAGATCTTGGTGATGCATCATTTGTTCTAGGGATTGAAATACTTAGAGATAGATCTCAAGGTATTCTGAGGTTATCCCAGAGGAACTATATCGATAAGATTCTAACAAGATTTGGCATGCAAAACAGCAAACCAGGAGATACCCCTATATCAAAAGGAGATAAGTTTAGTCTGAAACAATGTCCCTAAACTGACTTAGATAAAAATCTCATGAAAGATATTCCCTATGCCTCAGCCGTGGGTAGCATCATGTATGCACAAGTATGCACGCGTCCGAATATTGCGTTCATTACCGGAATGCTAGGGAGATATTTGAGTAACCCAGGTATGGAACACTGGAAGGCAGCCAAGCGAGTGTTGAGATACCTAAAGAGAACAAGGGACTATATGCTCATGTATCGGAGATCGGAACAGCTCGAGGTCATTGGATACACCGATTCTGATTTTGGAGGATGTGTCGACAGCATGAAATCAACATCAGGATACATCTTCATGATGGCAGGTGGTGCTGTGTCATGGAAGAGCGCTAAACAGTCATTGGTAGCCTCCTCCACTATGGCAGCTGAATTTGTTGCATGTTTTGAAGCATCTAATCATGGCGTATGGCTGAAGAACTTCGTCACAAGTCTGAAAATTGTGGATTCTATTCAAAAACCACTCAAATTATTATGTGACAACAATTCAGCAGTGTTATACGCATCCAACAACCGAAGTTCGTCAAAGTCGAAGTACATTGACATTAAGTTTTTGGTTGTAAAAGAGAGAGTGCAGAATAATGAATTATGTATAAAACACATAGGTACAGACTCCATGATTGCGGATCCTCTTACTAAAGGATTACCACCCAAGAAGTTTCACCAACATGTTGCTTGTATGGGTGTAATATCTGTTTAGGATAATTAGAAAAATGTGGGAGTCTGAATATGTTTTAAGTTCTGTTTTTTGATGTTCTATGTAAAGCAATTGTAAACAATTTTGATGATATATACAAGTTGCATTCAGTTTCAGTTTCATTATTTCTTTCTTTAAAGTTTAAGTTTTTGGCCTCATACAGTAAAGTAAAGGTGACTCAATTAGAAATAGGCACGTCTAATCACACTTGCGTGTAATTTCTAAACTATATGTCCAAATCAGATTCATGTCATTCAGTTATGTTGGCAGCGTGATTTATGTCAGTTTAGTTGCGAATAAATGTGACAAATGCCGCTTAAGTCCTTTGTTAGCATAATTGATGGACGGAATTGTTTAAGAAATACGATAAGTAAAGACAGAAAAGTTGCATGCAATAAAGTTAAGGACATATAATCAAAAGGTTGCACTTGTCCATGTGGGAGATTGTTGGATTTAGAGACGTCTAATTGCAATAATTAAGTTGGACATACGTGCATCATGATTATGATGTCAATTACTGTCAGCAAGATTACATTCATATGCCAAATAATGTGATTAATTAAGTCATGGCATTAAACGTATTTAAAAATAAGGATTTGGATACAAATACATGTAGATTAATGTTAATCAATTATAATTGTTAATGGACCGATTATAGTTGATTAAAATAAATAGCAATATTAAATTTGAGCTGAATAAGGAAATCAAAATCTGATTGATTGATTGATTGATTTCAATCAATCTGAAATTTCAGACAGACTTGTTTCAGCTAAATTTTAGGCTGCCCTAGGATTGGGGTTTTGCAGTGCTATAAAAGGGCTGAGTCTCCAAGGCTTGCAATCACTCAGAAAAATTGTCTGCTCCATTGAGGACTAGGTACTCTGTCATTTAGGATAGCCAGAGAAAAGGATTGCAAGCTCTTGGAAGGATTCAAGAGCCAACAACTCAAGTAAAGCCCAGGAGCCCTTTGAAGATGGAAAGTAAGTTCCGCTGTGCATTGATTTTGATTTCTTACAAAGGAGTAGATCTTGGTTAAGGGGTTTAAAGTAATTAGGAAAACTCACAAATTAAATCTAACATTTTTGAGTGTCGTAGAAGTTTTTCAGGTAACCGAAACTATTTACATATTCAAATACTGATTTTAAATCCTACCAAAAATTGTTTTCACAAATTCAGCCCCCAAAAATTTGAAAAAACACTCAAAAAACAAACAGTGATTGGTTGCTTGATGTTGCTGACCTGATGGCACTCTTCTTGAAGATGTATATCCGTCTTGACTTGCCATTTGGCCAAGGCGATGTGCAGAAGGTTCTGTATGTCCTCCATGAAGTCCACGCTCAACCTTTCGAACCTCAGCAAATTTACAGCCGTGCCATGTAACTTCTTCTGGAGATCTCCGTGCACCGAAAGAAAACCATATTTTCCTATGAGATTCCGAAGAGGTTTGGGATAGTTGGCCTGAAATTGCCTGCCTTCGTGTTGCAGAACATGTTTGTTGAATTCGGGATCCACGGACACAACAATTCGCGATCTTCCAAACAAGATTCATATTTCAGTTAATCCCTCCCTAAGCTGAGGGAGAACGCAGCTCCCTAAAAAAAGATCTTTCATATATTGCAGAAATAAGATTTCTGTAATTAGAATTGATTTGAGTTAAGTTTTCAAGTGTAATTCATCTTATGTGAGACAAAATAATTTCAATATGATGAATCCGAAAAATAAAGCTCAAATCTTCATATAATTGAAACTTCGTGAACAAAATTTTCTCAAATTCATTCTTGGTAAACTGCGAGCCACTGTAAAATTTTAAGGAGTTGTCTATAATGCGACTTTTTGGAGATTCCGGTGACGGAATCCGATGGAAGAAATTGAGGTTAAATCTTAATTTGTTGCAGTTAAAATGGTTTTTTAACTGCATATTTGGATTCAGCATCATGGAAAACCCCTGGGACGCTTTGATTGTGCAGAAACTAGCTATCAAACTTGCGATTCCAATAAATTGCTACCGGATTTTGACCGGAGAAACCCACCGGAAAGGCTTCCAAAAAGTCGCATTATAGACAACTGCAAATTTTAACATTACCTTCGCTCTCGCTCTTGAATGAATTGGCGTGGTTGAGCAGTGGAATTAATACCTCGAAAGAAGCTGATGGTTTCTCCAATCAGTGGCCACCCTGTAGAACCCGGCGGCAACTTGTAGCCTCGACTGTTCACCCCCCACACTAATTTGTAGAACTGAAGCAGTAACAAGCCCAGCACGAAACACAGCAAGGCCACTAGCCATGAATCTGTAAGGGTCTCGGCCATGATCGCCAATCCCATGCTTTCTTTCTTGCTGAGAATGCCAGAACCGGACCATATTTTATTATCAATATTTATTTAATATTTTATTATTGATAATATTTAATATTGGAGAGGCCATGCCTTTTTATTATCAATATTTAATATTGGAGAGGCCATGCCTTAAGAAATGTTGTTATCAATAAAATTGAAAAACAAAAAAAATTCATTTAAAAAAAATGATTTACTTTTTAATATAAGAAGTATAATTTTTTTAGTGTTTAACATGGAGTTGACAAATTACATGTAAAAATAATATTATTCATAGAATATAATTTAGGAGAAATCATTGAACTATAGACCATCTTGTTACTCTTAGGGTCATTGTTAAGGAATGCAACAATAAACACTAATCTCATATGTTGTTTTGTTGACATTAAAATGGTTTTTGACATAGCTTCAAGGAATAAGCTATGGAAGAGACTAGAAGAGATAAGTCCATCGAGGGATGTTGTGACTATGCATTGTCAAGCTCAAAACCATCTAGGCTTGGTGAGAAGAAATTCCTAGTTAAGCAACATTGTCTCTTATCCCCTAATCTTTTTGGCATTTACATTGATAAGCTAGAAGAGTGAAAGATGTGATGGCCCCAAGCTCACTCTTATGGTCATTACTCTTCTATTTTATGTTGACTATATCATTCTTTTGTAGAACTTTTTTACAAATCCACTAGCTCTGATACCATGTAAAACTTTTTTTACAAATCAGCTAGCTCCGATACCATGTAGAAATTTCTCACCCGTAGATCACCTGGTAATGCAATGTACTAAAGCAAAACACTTGATCTACTTCTACAAACAATTTAGCGGAAGCTTAATCGAACATGAGCAACATCAATAAGAACACATATCACTGATATGGAGAAATCAAACACACATAACACAAAAGATATAACAAGGGGAAAACACCAGCCTAAAACTCCATCTTTGTATTATCATACAAGTGGAAATATGTCCGTATTACACAAAGCCTTGGCTCAGAAGCTATCCAGCTCTCAGTACAATCCCTCTGCTGCTTATAGACAGTCAAAGGCTTCTCACAAACCTTCTCCTCTGCACTCTAAGCCTCCTATTTCTATGCACATTTTTTTTGGGTCCTCCAGTTGCAACCTGTGTGATTCTCACCTCACACACAACACTGACCTCTGAAATAACTGCACAAAACTGAAGGAGATAAATCTTCATCATGGGTGACCTTCCTTTATAGGAAAAATATTCATCCAACTAATAGTACACTGTCCCTTCTCTGATTTCAATTGGGTTTCTATCTGAACTGACATGCATTAATTATCCATGAGTGAATACACAATTATCTGAAAATAATAGTTGTCACATGCATGCAAGCATCAACAAACTATATCTCATTAATTTAACAACTTGTTAAATTAATCTAACCAAACTTGACTAAGTTAAACTAAATCAACTGATCCTCTCAATATAGAACTCATCCTTAATTCCTCAATCAGTAGAGCAAATCAAGGACACATTCCCCAATTAGTGGAGAAATAATTGCATGTTCTCACAAAGACTTCAAGTTTGCTTTTCCTTAACTAATTAATTCATGGAGATTAATTAATTAATATTTTATACTGCTAGTAAGACCAAATTCGATTTTACTTCCTATAGTTAGACCAGGGACTGCTAAAAATAGGAAGGGATCCAGAAATGCTATTTTTAGAAGATGTTATTTTTAGCAGTTTCACCTCTCACCCAAGGTGGCCAAAATATTCATTGGCCAAACTGCTATTTTTAGAAGTGCTATTTTTAGCAGTTCTATTTTTAGCACTTTCTAAATTTAGCATTTCTTATTGCACATTTTTCAACACTCCCTCTCAACAAGAAAGGCTTCTTCTCGAACCCGATCCTGTAATTTTGGAATGTTCTGCATGCAACACATCTACCAAGTGCGGTTGCTCCAGCAACACTCGGTACAAAAAAAAATTCCCAACTGACCACTCTGTTGGGCTAGAAACATACTCTGATGCTGAATCTCTACCTGCTGCTGACAAGTGCTCCTTCTCTGACCTCTACGCTACTGCAACATCTCCATGCATCTCGCACCATTGCACCTTTCTCTGTGCTACCCTACACTGTGCAACACACTTGTGCCTCTCGCATCGCTACAGCCTGCATGCTCTGTGCTGTCCTAGGATTCCCTGCACTGTAACTCTCTTTGCTGCTCCATCCGCATCTGTCTCTACCTAATCAGTTAGTTCCTACTACTCCACATTGGGGCTCCCGTAGCAAGGTCTCATCCAAGTGGTTGGGTACCTTAAGGATCATGCCTCTCCTCCTTGGGACGATCACTCTACATCGCCCCACCTCCTACCTGGAGGTATCGCTGCATGTGATCCCTCTGCCCACCTGGCTCGAAGTTTCCCCCTACTGGAGGTCTCTGCATGAGTAGATGTCTCTACTCGATCTCCTCTCAGCATCCCCTATTGTCGCTGCTCCACAACCTCCTGAAGCTGCTGCACCAATCGTGGCTCCTTCACAATCGTCTAAGACTTCTTCTAGTGCTGCATGTTGAGAGGTAACATACCCTCCCTCTCAACCACCAAGTTTCCATCAGTTGCCTTGCTGCTCAAGGCTTTGCATGCATCTTGAACCTCAAGAGCATACAGGTTCTTGACCCGTGAACCAATCTGCTTCACCTGTCTAGTGATGATGTGTCTAAGGAAAACCTTTCCCTTACTGAAGACGACATCATAGCCTCTGTCTTCCAGCATCACTATCAACACCAAGTTTCTATTCAGTCCTAGTACATACTTGAAATTGGTTAAGGTAAGGCGAGCTCCATGCTCCCTTTGAAAAATAACCATGCCTACACCTAAGACACTATACTTCTCATCATTACCCATCGCTATGACTATCTGGAGATCTTTCTCCTCCAAAGTACTGAACAAACTCTTGTCGCCGGTCATGTGAAAAGAAGTTCCACTGTCAAGAAACCAACCACTTCCCACCATGGATGAAACCATGCATGCGAAGAGTGTGAAATCCAACTCGAACTATGAAGCAAGTGCCTCACCTTCAGATCCTTCCCCAGATCCCTTCTTGGATTTCCTCTATGGACAATTTGCAGCATAATAGCCCACCTAATGACAACGAAAGCATCGCACTTTCGATTTTTCAACCTTCTTCCCACCATTGGAAGAACTGGATTCGGAAAGAGAAACCTTCTCCTTCCCCTTCTTTGCCTTACTTGCTAAGGCACAGTTCTCCTCATCCTCCATGGATGACGAACCGTCTTTGGTGCTCCGTCTGATCTCCTCTTGCATCAAATCCGACCATAGTCGTTCCTAATCTGGCAGTTTCTCCCTTCCATTAACCAAGTCCTGGTAGCTATTCCAGCTCTTAGGAAGGCCAAGGAGTGATAAACTCATGATATCATCATCATCTGTCACGACCCCTACACTTGCAAGCTCATCCCTGCATGTGATGAGCTTGGTCAGATACATAGAGATCATCTCATCCTTTTCACACTTGATCTTTCAAAGTTTGTCCTTCAATGCCAACTTCCTTTGATCATTGCTATTCTGATATAAATCTTTCAATGTTTTCCACATTGCAAATGGAGTCTCCTTCCCATGGAGGCTTGAGACAATGTGATATTGCACTCCCTCCAAGAGAATTCTCTTATCTCTAGCCACACTTCTTCCATTCCACCAGTTGAGTAGCATCAGTAGGCTTAAGGACTTCTTGATTAATGAAGTCCTTAAGGCCGTTATCTTCCAATACTGCCTCCATGCGATCCTTCTAAGCTATATAGTTTGAGCTTCCATCAAGGGCATACTCAAGCCTCAAACCATAGAACGCCATCGGTGAAATAGATGTGATAAGAACTTGAGATCTATATCCTGAATAATAAACTTCGAATTCCTTCTTGTATATTGTTCTTCCTTGATCACCTATGCTCCGATACCATGTAAAATTTTGTAGAATTTTTCTACAAATCAGCTAGCTCTGATACCATGTAGAATTTTTCTACAAATCACCTAGCTTCGATACCATGTAGAAATTTCCCACCTGTAGATCATCTGGTAATGCAATTTACTAAAGAAAAACACTTGATCTACTTCTACAAACAATTTAGCGAAAGCTTAATCGAACATGAGCAACATCAATAAAAACACATATAACTGATATGGAGAAATCAAACACACATAACACAGAAGATATAATTAGGGGAAAGCACCAGCCTAAAACCCCATCTTTGTATTATAATACAAGTGGAAATATGTCCGAATCACACAAAGCCTTAGCTCAGAAGCTATCCAGCGCTCAGTACAATCCCTCTACTGCTCATAGACAGTCAAAGGCTTCTCACAAACCTTCTCTTTGCCCTCCAAGTCTCCTATTTCTATGCACAGTTTTTCCTGGGTCCTCTAGCTGCAACCTGTGTGATTCTCACCTCACACACAACACTGACCTCTGAAATAATGACACAAAACTGAAGGAGATAAATCCTCATCATGGATGAGCTTCCTTTATAGGAAAAATATTCATCCAACTGATAGTACAATGTCCCTTCTCTGATCTCAATTGGGTCTTTGTATGAACTAATGTGCATCAGTTATCCATGAGTGAATACGCATTTATCTTAAAATAATAGTTGTCACATGCATGCAAGCATCAACAAACTATATCTCATTAATTTAACAACTTGTTAAATTAATCTAATTGAACTTGACTAAGTTAAACTATGTCAATTGATCCTTTCAATATAGAGCTCACCTTTAATTCCTCAATCAGTGGAGCAAATCAAGGACACATTCCCTAATTAGTGGAGAAATAATTGCATGTTCTCACAAAGACTTCAAGTTTTCTTTTCCTTAACTAATTAACTCATGGAGATCAATTAATTAATATTTTAAACTGTTGGTAAGACCAAATTCGATTTTACTTCCTATAGTTAGACCAGGAACTACTAAAAATATGAAAGGACCCAGAAATGCTATTTTTAGCAGTTTCACCTCTCACCTAAGGTGACAAAATGCTCATTGGCCAAACTGCTATTTTTAGAAGTGCTATTTTTAGCAGTTCTATTTTTAGCACTTTCTGAATTTAACATTTCTTGTTGCACATTTTTCAACATCTTTTAGCTAGGAGCCATAAGATCATGACAAACAACTAAGAATCCTCCATGATTAGCCCTCCAAGGTGGGTATGATTTTTAATGCCTACAAAACTAAAATCATGATAATTAAATCCAAAAAGATCAACTATGTCAATTTCATTTCTCATCATAACTACTTGGAAAAAGTTTTTTTATACAAATATTTGAGAATTGACATTGATCATTAGCTCAATTAGAATTATAACATTGAGAAAAAGATAATTGGAGGCTAGAAAACTTATTATGGGTTTGAAACAATTGCATGTTAGCAAATCTATTGGTATGTAGTAAAAAAAATTATTTTTGAGACTCTTGTCACCTTTGTTATTTTATATGGATGTGGGACTTGGGGTTGAAGTATATCTAAATAATAGTGGAGGAAGATTGAGTTGATCCAAAAACAATTTATAACCTACAACCTCAAGATTAAAGGGAATAGTCCTACCTTATCCTCTTGATTGAAGCTAGCCTTTCCCCCAATTGAAACCATGACTATGATTAGGTATATCATGTGTAAGAAGAAATTATACAAAATTGAATCAAATAGATAACCTAAAATTGCTTCTAACTCAAGCCAAAACCATCACCTCAAGCTCAAGCCACGATGGCATAAGAATACTCAATCTTGACTAGACCATTGGGGGGTAAAGGAGGAGATCATCTTATATTAAAAATATTATTATTCCAAATTTAATGATAATTTGTGGGACAATATGGAGTTAGAGAGAAAAATGAAGATAAGGTATTATAAGGAGGTGATGAACCCGAGTCTCAAAACCAGAATTATATTTCTATTTTGACTAGTGGTAAGAAGAAAATGAACATTGCTAAGATAAGAACTAATTGTCTTGAGCTTCATAGTGAATTGTGAAGTTTGTGGATACCTAAGACTCCCTAGTATGAAACAGTTTGTCACCTTTGTGATACTAAGAGGCTTGAAGATGACAAGAATTTTTTCTTAGATTTCTCGGCGCTTACTCACATGTGCTCTCATTTTCCAAATATTTTCCACACTACCAACCTCCTTGACTTGCTAAGTCAACAAAATTAAGTTACTCACGTGCTCTAATTTTCCAAATCTTTGCCCCACTACCAACCTTCTTGAGTTGCTAAGTCACCAAAATTAAGGTGATTTAGGAATGCTTCTCTCCCTTCTTTTCGAACATAAAAATAAAATGTTAAAGCATATCTATTAATATTTTACTTTTTTGAGGTTTAATAGACCATATTGATAAGATGTTAAAGCATATCAATTAATCTTTATGTTAAAGCTTATATAATAATCTTTTACTTTATTGAAGTTTAATAGACCATATTGATAAAATGTTAAAGCATACCAATTACTCTTTTACTTTCTTGAGGTTTGATTGACCATATTGGTCTTAGTGGATGTTAATCATCGTCATCATCATAAAAAATAAAACTCATTAAAATTAAATTAAAAAATAAAATGAAATAATAAAATAAAATTGATAATTTATTTATTAACTAAAACATTTTGACTTAGTCAAATTACATAAAATAAAATTAAAAACTATAATTATAATTAATAATTAAACAATATTAGATCCATCTTAGTTCTAGATGTATCAAATGTTGAGAGGGATGGGATCTCTTGAGATTTGATCCAACTTGGTAGATCCTAATTTAAGATGGATCTAGGCTCCTTGGACCTATAAGTTCCCAATATGGAAGAGATAAGATCCAATATGGAAGAGATCAGATGTCATCCTATTCAATTGTGTCTTGTTATATTATGTAAACATTTTGACTCAATTAAATTACATAAAATAAAATAAAATTAAAAAACAAAAATAAAATAATAAAACAAAAATATTAATTTAATTATTAATTAAAACATTTTGATTCACTTAAATGATCTAAAAAAAAAATATCATTATAATTAATAATTAAACCAGCATAGATCCATCTTAACTCCTCGTGTAAAAAACTATGTTAGGGATAAAATCTCTTGAGATGCAAACCTCTCTTAGAGTGAAAAGAGATTTGATCCATTTCCATGCTCCTTAGATCTGAAGTCAAGATGGATCTAGGCTCGTTATAAACAATTATAGTAGAAGTGTAATATTTCAATAAAATATAAGAGAAAAATACAATAAACAAAGTTTAATATATATGTGTGTGAGTGGAGGAAGAGAGAGGGGGCTACTAGCTGTGTGTGGGGAGAGGAGGGGGTGACTCGCGTGCATGTTAACATTTTATTTCTACTATACAAACTTAAGTTATAAATATTTACATATTTATAATGAGTTATAATATATAAAAGAACTAAAGAAAACATTTTAATATCATTTATTATTTTTGAATATATATGTTATTTTTATTATTTATACTATATACATTTAAATTATATAAATTTATATATTTATAAACGATTATAATAGAAGTGTAATATATATATATATATATATATATATATATATATATATATATATATATATATATATATATATATATATATATATATATATATATATAGATATAGATATTCATCATCATCATCATTATCATCATCAAATATATATATTCAAAGATTCATAGTCTTATATTTAAACCAGTTACAATAATTTTTAACATTATATTTGGTAGTGTCGGTATCTTCATCCCTTCGTCAGTGATCAAATTCTCTTGTTGCATTGCATGTTAGGTGTCTCACCCGATCAGCTACATTCCATTAGGATCATGGATCATCTGATGGTAGTGGCTTATTATACATTTTCCATCATGTGCTGGCCCATTTTCATTCATCTAGATCATCTGCAGTCAATTTTTGTCTTTAAATCAGTAAAAGTCATTTTTAGGGTTTTAATAGGTCTAGGGTTTTCGTAAATAAGGTCTCAAAATGCTCAGTGATGGTCAGTGGGCACATGGGGAGGTCAAATAAAGTTCTAGCAACAATAATTTCCATAACCACTCACTTAGTGATTGATTTTTCCTCAAAACCTTGTTTTGAGTAAAAACAGAGTATTTTATGTTTTTATGTATAAATTTGATGTATTTCAGTTCTTTCATATGTAAACAACTTCAATGGAAACCCCAGTCACCTTGCCAAGCTTCAGCAACCCCATCACCTGCAAGGCAAACAAAAAAATCAAATCATTCAGTTCATCAAAAGCAAAAATGAAGTAAACTGCCCAAAAACAGAGTTTAAAAAGTAAGTCACAATGCAGACATTATAAAAGTGGGTTTTATGAGTGAAAAAATCAAAATCTCTTGTATATAACTTATTGGTCATGTTCAAAGAGCTCATTTGCATTCAAAGGAGAAAGATTGAGCAAGAGGAGGCCGTGTTGGAGAAAGGGAGCAAGATTGCAGAAAAACTGTGCAAGTTGAGGTGCACGATGCATTGGGCATGGGCACAGTACATAGGGCTAGCGCGGCGCATTGGGCCGCCCTCCACAGTGCAAAAAATACACTGGTGCGATGCATATAGAAGGTGCGGTGCATTGGGTTTGTGGTGTAGCGCATAAAGCTACAAGCCCATTTTCACCCATAAACTTTTTCAAATTTCCAAATTTGCTCAATCCTATGGTGTACAAGTAAGTCAAACCTTCTTCCCTTGCTAGTGAAAGAGTTTTTCTTAAAATTTATGGTGGTTAAATGAGATAAAACTCAAACCCTACCTCCTTACAATTTTTGCTCAAAAACAATTGCCTAGGGTTTGCATTTGTGATTTCACTACCAAGTCCACTCCATCACTCTTTCACTCCTCCATTTATTTTTCAGTTTCATCTACTCATTACCTAATTCCCATATCCCAAACTCCCACTATCCCAAACCCTAGTTACAAATTCCTAAACCCTAATTTTTGTCCCTAAGCCTACATACTATTCCCTAAACCCCCTATTTCCCAAAAAACTTGTCAATAACATTCCCAAAACCCCTCATACCCTCTCCCTCCACAGTCCCTCATACATTCTCATCCTTGGTAGCAGAAAACTAAAAACACCATAAATCTCTTCATATTCATCAAGAAAACTTACACATTAGAAAACATGGAGTTTGATCCTTCCTATGACCGAGATGAGGAGACACACAGTGATTCTCCTAGAGAAATGCATGCACAAAGAATACCTCACAAGGGTGGCAAACATATACGAGAGGAACCTACTTCACTTGCCGAGCTGCAATATTGTCCTCTTACTGTCACATGTTTTCAACACCAATCCTGTTATCAGTTATGTGAGATGGTAGAGAGAGTCCAATACCATCATGAATTGGCCAGGTTGTTTGTCCTCCATCTTCAAAATGGCCAAGTCACTCTAGCAGGTGTGACATGCACCTTGACACCGGAGTCTATTTCTCTAGCAACTGGCATTCCCAATGTTGGTGAGCAGTGGAATAAGAGGCAGCAGATTGAAAAAGAACATTATGATCCTTACATCAAGGTTGGCTATTTGAGACATCTCAGCAGAGTTTTTCCCTTTCGGTATCTGAAAGACTCATATGATCCCTTGATGAAACTCATAATTAAGTATTTCAGCTGTGAGGGTCGGTTTTCTCGCTTGTATGCCTACCATATCAGATTGTTGATGCACTTCACTAGGGTGAGAATGATGAACCTCCCCTACTTTATTTGCCGGAACATTGAAAATATGACCACCTTAGTGCACAAGAAGACTCCTCAGTAGCAGCATAACAACATATATCATTTTGCACTAATCAAGATTGTGGTCATGCATAATCTTGGTTTACAGAACATCTCATGGGAGGATTTCATTTCACATGAGGTCTTCACCACTCCTCAAGTACCTCCAGTAGCTTTTCATGGGATAGGTGGACCTTCACATCAGCAGGAGATTCATGAGACACAAACCGCTAGTGTGCCAGTATATGTCACCTACCAAAAGGGCACTAGAAGGTTGTTTGCAGCAGCAAAGCGAGTATTATCTCCACTCGGGGTGGAAGGGGTCTCACTTCCTCCATCAGCAGAGTAGGTATAGGACAAGGGCAAGTGTCCATTTCAGGATGAGGGGCCTTCAAGGGGGCAGGAGATAGATTTTATTCTTATTCAGGATGATAACACTGATTTGGGCTCACAAAGCTCAAAGCTTAGAGAGATCTTCCAGGAGCAACAAGCTGACATTAAGCATCTGTCTCTCAACCTACAAAGAGCCAAGTGGATAGTCAAATATTTGGAGCAAAGAAACAAACAGCTAGAGGATCAACATACCATAATGGAGCTAAGAAACATACGAGAAAACCGGCAAGCTGCCAAAAGGAAGAAGGTCAAGTTCACAACACTTGAACAAGAAATCAATGCTAATCATGAGTCTTGGTTGGATAGGACAAATATCCACTTGGAGAGGATGCTGGAGAATGCCATCAATGAGAAAAATATTTGAGAAACATGGCATATCACTACTTGTCAAGAAATATGGTGTGCCAAGCAAGAATCGGGAACTTGAAGACCAAGTTGAAGAAGGCATCAAGGAGGCAAAAAGAGCAAGATAAACTTCAGATCTTGGCTGAGGCTTCCTTGGCTTAGCATAGCACTTAATGGAGGACACTCAGCCCAAATTTCAAAAATTTTGGGACACATTTTGTAATTTTTGAATTTTTGCCTTAAAAAACAGACTTTTCTGCCCAATGTGCTGCACCACTTGGCGCTCGCTTTTGATGGAGACATCCTTTTGAGGAAAACTCAGAATATTTGGATTTTTCATGAAAAAATATGCATTCTCACAAATGGCCAAGAAATTTTGATAGGTTTTGGGCTTCCAAAAAGGTTAAAAACACCCCCAAAATGACCTTTCTGCCCCTTTTTTGACACACAGGAAGCAGTCCTGGGACAACTCAATTTTGGAGGTGCAAATGGAGGCCAAATTCAAAAATTCTACTTATTCTGGAAAGTAGACAGACAGACCTTTCCAACAAGCCCA
Source organism: Pinus tabuliformis (assembly GCA_031772625.1). Taxonomy (NCBI): domain Eukaryota; kingdom Viridiplantae; phylum Streptophyta; class Pinopsida; order Pinales; family Pinaceae; genus Pinus; species Pinus tabuliformis. The sequence continues at coordinate 289,367,328 of CM062807.1, read as the reverse complement.
CTTGGAGCAAATTTGGACACCAGGAAGGCCTCCAAAATCAGCTGCAAAAAGGTGCTACGCATAGGGAAATCAGCGCGGCGCATTGGAGGAATTTTGCTCATTTTGGCCAAAAAACTCTGTTTTTTGCCTAGTTTTTTCACAGTTTGACTTTTTTCCTTCTAATTGTCAAACTCATGATGTTATTTAATGTTACATGATGGATTTTGATGTAACTATGCTAAATTTTCACTCATAGAGGTAGATTCATCCATCAAAAGGTAGTTTGCAACTAAATGAATCAGTTTCCTAGTTTTTAGAGGCAAGTTGTTCCATTGCCTACTTTTTAGTTCTTAGTTTAGATTTTGTTGGAACAGCTCCTACTCTTATGAGCTCGACCCCTAATGGCTAAGATGAGTTGTTGGTTGCCTATATCTTGTAATTTTTCAGTGATTAGCATGGTTGGACTTTTGGGAAAGCTTGGAGCTTATTGTATACTCATTTTAGCAGTTTGGCTAAGGAATAGACCAGTGGTTTGTAGCACTTTATGGGATTCATGTGGCATCTTGCTTTGGTATTGTGTTTTCTTCTGTAATTGTAAGTCTACATGTGTTTTATGTATGCCATATTTTTCTTTATTTCATATTAACTAAATCAAACAAGGATAAAGGTAGAATACATTGAAAGTGCAGTCTACCTAGGGTTTGCTTAGTTATCTATGTTTTCAGCTGTTTGAAAAGGATCCCTGAGTTTTTCATGCCTTTTTCAACTCATCATCTGTCTAAAACCTCTCCATATCACTCAATTTGAAGTACCAAATCACTTGCCTACCTTGCCCCATAGAGATCTCTGCAAAACTGAGCCTCATTCCCCAGGCCCAAATCTGCCTTTCACATTTGAGCCAACAAAACATCATCAAATTCAATCAAACACTTCTGAACACATACCTAGCCTAAAATCAATCATTACATTAGTCATCTCAAGCTTTCATTGGCTATCTTTTCTGAGATTGACAAAGAGAGAGCCCTCTCTCGACCTTCTAGGGCTAGCTACCAGGTTAAGCATGGTTTGATGTTACCTTCGATCCTACCTTTCTCAGCCTGAGGTAAATTTAGGCACTAACAATACTATAATTTGAAAAACAAAGATTATAGCAATCAATTTATCTTTGACCAATTCATCATCGATTTTATATTAGTTATTCTTTGATTTTAAATATTTATTTATTTTCTAATGTAAAATATTAAGAAACTATTTTTTATTTTAATTTTTGTAATATATTAAAATTTATTTTTGTATTATTGTATTCAATGAAAAAAATTGAAATCTTGTTGTGTAAGAAAAAAAGAGAAAAATCAAATATTATAGCAATCAATTCATATTTGATCCATTCATCATTAACTTTATATTATTTATTCTTTGATTTTAAATATTTACCTTTTTTTTTCTAATGTAAAATATTAAGAAACTATTTTTGTTTATTTTAATTTTTGTGATATATTAAAAATTATTTTTATATTATTATTTTTTTTTTTTTTTTTTTTTTGTGATATAATAAAATTTATTTTTATATTATTGTATTTGATGAAAAGAATTGAAATCTTGATGGGTAAGGAAAATAACAAAAAAAACAAAGATTATAGGAATCAATTCATCTTTCATCATTGACTTTATATTAGCTATTCTCTGATTTGCAATATTTACTTTCTTTTTTATTTTAATTTTTGTGATATATTAAAATTTATTTTTGTATTATTGTATTTGGTGAAAAGCATTGAAATTTTGTGGTGTAAGAAAGAAGACCAAAACAAATGTAATTTATTTTTAGAAAAGTCAAAATTGAAAGGGAATAAATTGAGGAGAAAAAAATATTTATGGCTAATATAAAAAGTTAAAAATTGTGGCAAATGATTTTTAGCTACTTGAAACTCCTAATTTAACCATTTGAATAATTTTTTAAGATTATATACATTAATGTATATAATACGAAAATAAAAATAATAATATTCACATGAGGGTTTCCTTGGAGCCATGGTGTCACCTTTAAGTAGTGGCCAAACATGTGGTTGCATTCAAAGAAACTATATTTAATGGTTTCATAACTCGTGTGTGCTTTGAAAATTCAAAGGATCTTAACTTGAGTAGTTTGGTGTACAATTTTCATCCTCAACTTAGTCAATTTAAGTGTGAGAGACATGATTATCATTTATGAAATATTTGTATATGTTATATTTATTATTAACATAGTATAATATATATATTTATTTTATTTTCAAAACAATATTCTATTAAAATAAATCAATATCTCAATTATTTGACTACTTAATATAGATTTGACAAATAAAATGTAAAAAAATACTATTCATAGTATATAATTTAGGAGACATCAATATATATATGTATATATGTGTGTGTGTGTGTGTGTGTTTAATCTTTTTTTAAATATATGAGTGTATGCTATTTTTATTATTTATACCATATAGACTTAGATTATCTAGAGAGTTTTGGAGAAAGATTGAGACGATCTAAAAGCAATTCATAACCTACAACCTCAAGATCAAGGGAAATACCTCCTATCCTCTCCTCCTCGTCAAAGCTGACATCTCCCCTATTGAAAGCATGGCTATGTTTAAATATCTAATGTATAAGAAGAAACTTTACAACATGGAATCCAAGAGGCTTCCTAAAATTGCTTCTAACTTTAGTCCAAACCCCCACCTTTGCCTCAAGTGTGGGTGGCAAAGGATGCATAGTCTTCGCTCACCTACTGGGGGATAAATGACGAGATCATCCTGGGAAGCATGGATAGTGTCAAAGATACTATCACCTCCAAATTTAAGGATAAGTTATAGGATGATAAAGAGATGGAGGGTAAAAGGAAGCTAAGATATTATATGGAGGTGATCAACCCCACCCTAAGAACCAGAATTATCTTTCTATTTTGACCAACTTGAAGAGAAAAATAAACATTGCTAAGATTAGAACTAACTCTCATGAACTTCAGAGTGAAAATGGGCAATGGTCTACTCTGAAGACTCCTTGGGATGATAGAATTTGTGAGCTTTGCTATACTAAGAAAGTGGAGGATGAAAATATTTATTTTAGATTGTTCGGCCCTTACTCACATCTGCTCACATTTCTCTAACATATGTCACACTTCAAATATTCTTGACTTACTTAGTCAACCCAACTATATAGTAGTGTATAATGATCTTGATGCTCTTCTTTCCCTTCTTTTTGAGGAGAGAAATAAGGTTCTAAAAAATTACAATTAGATTCTCATTCTTAAGGTCCGATAGACCGCGTTGATCTTAATGGACGTTTTCTTTTTTAGCAGAGAAATAAGATTCTAAAGAATTACAATTAGATTCTCCTTCTTAAGGTTTGATAGACAGCATTGCTCTTAGCGGAAATTTGGTTTTAGTGGATGTTCTTCTTCTTCCTCATCATCATCAAATTAAATATTTATAATAAATTATCATCATCATCATCATCAATTTAAATATTTATAATAAATCATCATCATCATGATCATTATTATCATCATTATAATAGAAGTAAATATATATATTCAAAAATTCTTAGTCTTATATTTAAAAGAGTTACAATAATTTTTAACATTATATTATAATTTGAAAAATCAAATATTATAGCAATCAATTTATCTCTGACAATTCATCATGGATTTTATATTAGTTATTCTTTGATTTTAAATATTTATTTATTTTTTAATGTAAAATATTAAGAAACTATTTTTTATTTTAATTTTTGTGATATATTAAAATTTATTTTTGTATTATTGTATTTAATGGAAAAAATTAAAATCCTAGTGTAAGAAAAAAAAAGACAAAAATCAAACATTATAGCAATCAATTCATATTTGATCCATTCGTCATTAACTTTATATTAGTTATTCTTTGATTTTAAATATTTTTTTTTCTATTGTAAAATATTAAGAAACTATTTTTTTTATTTTAATTTTGTGATATATTAAAATTTATTTTTATATTATTGTATTTGATGAAAAGAATTGAAATCTTGTTGGGTAAGGAAAATGACAAAAATCAAAGATTATAGGAATCAATTCATCTTTGACTTTACATTAGTTATTCTTCGATTTTAAATATTTACTTTCTTTTTTATTTTATTTTTTGTCATATATTAAAAGTTATTTTTTTATTATTGTATTTGATGAAAAGGATCGAAATTTTGTAGTGTAAGAAAAAAGATAAAATAAAATGTAATTTATTTTTAGAAAAGTCAAAATTAAAAAGGAATAAATTGAGGAGAAAAAAATCTTTATGGCTAATATAAAAAGTTAAAAATTGTGGCAAATGATTTTTCGCTACTTGAAACTCCTAATCTAACCATTTGAATATTTTTTTAAGATTATATATATTAATGTATATAATACAAATATAATAATACTCACATGAGAGCTTCCTTGGAGCCATGGTGGCACCTTTAAGTAGTGGCGAGACATGTGGTTGCATTCAAAGAGACTATATTTAATGGTTTCATAACTCGTGTGTCCTTTGAAATTTCTAAGGATCTTAGCTTGACTAGTTTGGTCTATAATTTGCTTTTTCAACTTAGTCAATTTAAGTCTGAGAGGCATGATTAGCATTTACAATGTTATAGCTCTGATACCACTTGTTATATATCTGATCCAAAAATATAAGATAATGCAAATATACCTAGAAATAATAAGATAGAAATAGATATAAATGCTTCACTTTATTGATATCAAAACCCTTAAGGTAGGGCAACACCATACATTCACTCCTTAAGGAAGGAGAACACTCCACAAGCCATATGCCTGTTCATCCAATAATCCCTTGACACCTCTCAATGGGGAGTCTCTAGCCTCCATATAAGCCTCATACATACAATACCATGGGTCATTACCATGGTTCCATCAATACCATCTATCTAATACCATGGGCCCATTACATTATTACTAACTACTTGTGGTCCCTTACATAATACAGGTTAACCACCTTATTTATTACTATGGCCCATCCCATTATTACATTATTCCCTTGGGTACCTCCCTGTGTACCCCATATTATCCCCCCTAGGTATACTACATTCCACACCGCTTAACATGTTTCGTCCCCGAAACATGGAAAGAACACAAATAATAAGATCTACTCAAAAGAGTAGTCCACTGGTACCATGCACGTGCATCTAGCCATCCAAGAGAAAGGTGAACCCTCGATCTTGCTGGTGCGTCGCTCGCTTGAGATGGAAGTTGACCTTGGCAGCTCTTCTGTGTTGATGTGTAGTAGGTGGATCTTTGCTCCTCTCTATCTATCATGCAGGGGTTGTTGTCCTTGTGGCTAATTCGTTGCCATCTTGTTGGTTGTTTTCTTGCAAGGTGATGTGGGTAGTGATATGCTGAAGTGTTAACCAACGATGTATCTTTCTTTAATTCACCACCTAATGGAGCCTGATTGATATCCGATACATGTTGTGGTGCCTGCTATTGTTTCTTATCTTCCAATATTACTTCAACCACTGAGTCCTCCTCTGATGTATCAGTGCCTATAACCTTTTCTGCTTCAAACTCTGTTTATGTTTGATTATCAACCATCAAAGGTCTATCATTTGATGTGTAAATGTCATTAGAGCTTTGTGCTTCTGCCTCCGTAGTCTCTACTTGGGTCTTAATGGAAATCTCCTGTAATGTGATTTTCTTCTTTTTATACCAGAGCTTCAGGAATTTCTTTTACACATTAATATTGACAGTACCCACAAATTCCATTCAAGGATATCCTAAAACAACATCCATGTTATCCATATCTGAAGTATAAAAGTCACAATGCAACACATACTTATCCATAGAAAGCTTCAAATCTTTATAAACTTGAACATCCTCATTATCAACCTGTATGTTTTCAATGTATTTTGCTGGAACTTGCAATTTTTTTGCCAAATTAACATTGATAAAATTATACTTGCAACTAGGATTTATAGACACAATGATCTTCTCCTTCTGAATCAATCCATGAACCTGCAATAAGGAGATACTAGCAGAAAATAACCCTTTAGGTTTCTTGGTTTCCTTCTTTCCTGTACCAATAAAATCTTTGCTAGGTTGTGTGCCTGTCCGTCTGAGCTTAGTAAGAGGTCCCAAAAAATTAGATTTAGGGTTAAAGTGGTCACAAATGGATTTTGCAAACATCTGCCAAGTAATTGTCCTTGGATAGCATTTAGAATGCCCCTGCCACCATTGCCATGTTTCTTGGTTCAAGTAAAGGTTTCCCAAACTTAGTTTAGTTCCATCATCTACGATGCGCTCCAGAGAGAAATATTCTTCCATTAGTGCTACCCATATTTCTGGATTAGAGCCATCAAATTTGTATATCTTCCTCAAATTCTGATCTAGGCCCGCCATCACAAAAAAATTTGGTGAAAATTTGAAATTGTCACAATTTAGTCAATATTGCTTAGAATCCCTATTATGACCAGTTTTCGGAAATGGAACAACCATTCTGCATCTTCCCATGTGATAGAAATCCCGATCTAGACACTGGAATTTCAGATCCACGCTGCAACTATCCCGCTGTCACAAAAAAATTCTGAAAAAAGAGCTGATTTTAAATCAGCGATATCTCCCTCATCTGGACTCCGATTCGACTGATTTTTTTTTGAACTTGGGTATTTTTTCACAAACAATTTATATATGCAATTAGATTCTTCAGATTGTGCACTAGAACATACAGATCTGCGCTGCAAACTCGCTGCCCCAAAAAATGTCTGCAACAGCACCGATTTTTAAATCAGCGAGATCTCCTTCATCCGGACTCCGATTCGACCAATTTTTTTTTTCAACTTGGGTATTTTTCCACAAAAAATCCAGATCTACAATTAGATTTTGCATATTTTGCCCCAAATCATATAGATCTGATCTGCAAATTCACCGCCTCGAAAAATGTCTGCAACACCACTGATTTTTAGATCAGTGATATCTCCTTCATCCGGACTCTGATTTGGCCATTTTTTTGTTTGAACTTCGGTATTTTTTCACAAAGAATCCAGATCTGCAATTAGATTTTGCAGATTTTGCCCCAAAACATATAGATCTGATCTGCAAACTCGCCGCCCCAGAAAGTTCCTACGAAAAATTAAAAAAAATTCTCCACTTTTGCCCAAGAAAGTGCTCCGATACCACTTGTTATAGCTTTGATACCACTTGTTATATATCTAATCCAAAAATATATGATAATAGAAATAACCCAATAAATAACAAGATCTGACTATAATAGAAATGCTTCACTTTATTGATATAAAAACCCTTAAGGTAGGGCAACACCATACATTCACTCCTTAAGGAAGGAGAACACTCCACAAGCCATATGCATGTTCATACAATAATTCCTTGACACCTCTCAATGGGGAGTCTCTAGCCTCTATATAAGCCTCATACATACAATACCATGGGTCATTACCATGGCTCCCTCAATGCCATCTATCTAATACTATGGGCCCGTTACATTATTACTAACTACATGTGGTCCCTTACATGGTACGGGTTAACCACCTTATTTATGGTGGCTACTCTGATGGTCGTTTGAGGTGGCTTGTAAAAAGGAGGTCACAAGTTCGATCAACCACAAGAAAAGGTGAAATAATAAGATAGAAATAGATAGAAATGCTTCACTTTATTGATATCAAAACCCTTAAGGTAGGTCAACACCATACATTCATTCCTTAAGGAAGGAGAACACTCCACAAGCCATATGCCTGTTCATACAATAATTCCTTGACACCTCTCAATGGAGAGTCTTTAGCCTCTATATAAGCCTCATACATACAATACCATGGGTCATTACCATGGTTCCCTCAATACCATCTATCTAATACCATGGGCACATTACATTATTACTAACTACTTGTGGTCCCTTACATGATACGGGTTAACCACCTTATTTATTACTATGGCCCATCCCATTATTACATTATTCCCTTGGGTACCTCCCTTTGTACCCCATATTATCCCCCCTATGTATATTACATACGAAATATTTGTATATGTTATATTTATTATTAACATAGTATAAAATATATATATTTATCTTATTTTCAAAACAATATTCTATTAAAATAAATCAATCTCTCAATTATTTCACTACTGAATATAGATTTGACAAATAAAATGTAAAAAAAATACTATTCATCGTATATAATTTAGGAGACATCAACTATATATGTGTGTGTGTGTGTGTGTGTTTGTGTGTTTAACCTTTTTTAAATATATGAATGTATGTTATTTTTATTATTTATACCATATAGACTTAAATTATCTAGAGAGTTTTGCATCTCCCCTATTGAATGTAGGGCTATGTTTAAATATCTAATGTATAATAATAAACTTTACAACATGGAATCCAAGAGGCTTCCTAAAATTTCTTCTAACTTTAGTCCAAACCTCCACCTTTGCCTCAAGTGTGGTTGGCATAAGGATGCCTAGTATTCGCTCAACTGTTGGGGGATAAATGACGAGATCATCCTCGGAAGCATGGATAGTGTCAAAGATACTATCAGCTCCAAATTTAAGGATACGTTATAGGATGATAAAGAGATGGAGGGTAAAAGGAAGCTAAGATATTATATGGAGGTGATCAACCCCACCCTGGAGAACCAAAATTATCTTTCTATGTTGACCAACCTGAAGAAAAAAATAAACATTGCTAAGATTAGAACTAACTCTCATGAACTTTGGAGTGAAACTTGGCAGTGTTCTACTCCGAAGAATCCTTAGGATGATAGAATTTGTCAGCTTTGCGATACTAAGAAAGTGGAGGATGAAAAGAACTTTATTTTAGATTGTTCAGCCCTTACTCACATCCGCTCACATTTCTCTAACATATGTCACACTTCAAATCTTCTTGAATTACTTAGTCAACCCAACTATAGTGATCTTGGTGCGCTTCTTTCCATTCTTTTTGAGCAGAGAAAGAAGATTCTAAAAAAATACAATTAGATTCTCATTCTTAAGGTCCGATAGACCGCATTGGTCTTAGTGACATAGAAATAAGATTCTAAAGAATTACAATTAGATTCTCCTTCTTAAGGTTTGATAGACCTCATTGGTCTTAGTGGACGTTTGGTCTTAGTGGATGTTCTTCTTCTTCTTCATCATCATCAATTTAAATATTTATAATAAATTATCATCATCGTCGTCGTCAATTTAAATATTTATAATAAATCATGAGCATCATCATCATCATTATCATCATCATTAGAATAAAAGTTAATATATATATTCAAAGATTCTTAGTCTTATATTTAAAAGAGTTACAATAATTTTTAACATTATATTATAATTTGAAAAATCAAAGATTATAGCAATCAATTCATCTTTGAACAATTCATCATCGATTTTATATTAGTTATTCTTTGATTTTAAATATTTATTTGTTTTGTAATGTAAAATATTAAGAAACTATTTTTTATTTTAATTTTTGTGATATATTAAAATTTATTTTTGTATTATTGTATTTAATGAAAAAAATTGAAATCTTGTTGTGTAAGAAAAAAGACAAAAATAAAAAATTATAGCAATCAATTCATATTTGATCCATTCATCATTAACTTAATATTAGTTACTATTTGATTTTAAATATTTATTTTTTTGTCTAATGTAAAATATTAAGAAACTTTTTATTTTTATTTTTATTTTTGTGATATATTAAGATTTATCTTTATATTATTGTATTTGATGAAAAGAATTGAAATCTTGTTGTGTAACGAAAATGACAAAAATCAAAGATTATAGGAATCAATGACTTTATATTAGTTATTCTTTGATTTCAAATATTTACTTTCTTTTTTATTTTAATTTTTGTGATATATTAAAATTTATTTTTGTATTATTGTATTTGATGAAAAGAATTGAAATTTTGTGGGTAAGAAAAAAGACAAAATAAAATATACTTTTTTTTAGAAAAGTCAAAATTAAAACGGAATAAATTGAGGAGAAAAAAATCTTTATGGCTAATATAAAAAGTTAAAAATTGTGGCAAATGATTTTTCTCTACTTGAAACTCCTAATCTAACCATTTAAATATTCTTTTAAGATTATATACATTAATGTATATAATAATATAATAATATTCACATGAGGGCTTCCTTGGAGCCATGGTGGCACCTTTAAGTAGTGGCCAAACATGTGGTTGCATTCAAAGAGACTATTTTTAATGGTTTCATAACTGGTGTGTCCTTTTAAAATTCAAAGGATCTTAACTTGAGTAGTTTGGTGTTGGGTAGCGGATCCCCTGCATAATGGTTTTGGGGCTTAAAGCCCACAATTTAGAGTAATAATATTGTAAAAGTTCCGTGAAGTGCGCGAAGCGAGAATTGTAATGGGTCAAGTCAAAAGGTTGTCCGCCCGAAAATAATGTAAAATAATAGAAAGCGAATCAGCCTTCCCATGGTCTGCGAACCATGGGAAGGTATAAATAGAGCAGAGTTCTAAGGATAGAAGGTAGCTTTTGATGAATATCTAATGTATTATGGGTTTGTGAATGTAATATTCGCTCCAAGTCTGTAAGTCCGAGTCGAGGGTGGTAGTTGTTAGAGTAGGCTCTGCAGCTGTGTGCGCAGAGGCCTGGTAGAGTCCGCAGTTGTGTGCGCGGACCCCTGCAGCTAAGTGCGCAGGGTGGAACAGATTGTACTGAACAAACGATTAATAAAGATAAGAGTTTCTGATTTATTGTGCATTTGATCATAGATCTCTATGTTTATGCTTATGTTCTGAGTTAATTGTTATCTGTAAGATTTATGGTTGCGCGCGCTGGTTATAACTGTTGAATGTTTGATTAAATACCTTAAGAGTTAGATCAGATCTATAATAAACACATTACTAATAAGAAATCTAAGAAGTGCCTCGTCGCCGAGCTACGCGAAGGCCAGACAGTTGTGCAGAGTAGCACAAGTGTGTAGATTGAGTTTCGACCCTTCCAGTCCTCATCAAGACATCCCTAGGGTGCAGAAACCTGGTTCCAGCACCCTCCCATACTACCTCGGGTGAGACTTCAGTTCGCGCTCCGCGGATTGTTGCCGAAAGGGCCGGTAGTATGGGACTTGTTTGGCTAAAACACTTTCGAACCTGGGTTAGGTGCCATCAAGCCAACAAATAGTTCCATTGTTGGGACCTGGATCTACCTAAGGGATGTCTGATGTAGGAACGCTAGAACCATACGAAGAAAGAGTTCGAAGATTGGTTGGATCAGAAGCTTTACGAGTTCGTGGTGCAAGAAAAAAAAACCCCACAGATATCTAAGAAGAGGTGGCTGGATCGCTACATATACATGGAAATCCACGAGATCTTCTTCGCGTCCTCCTCGTTAGAACTGTATGAGTGGATCACGAGGTTAGCTGACAGTTAAGGAAGGTGCAAACTCGATCAATCGTTAGTGTGGTCCCCAGAGTTGGTGTGCAGGCTAGAGGCATCTGAAGAGAAAATTGCATGAGCAATAGATCATTGGCTGGATCGGATAATAGGAAGGCTTATCACCGAGTTCGCGATAGACACAACTGTGAGCAACAGCGAAGCGGAGCGGTGTTTCCTCAAAGGAACGCGAGGTAGGTACATCAAATCCATGAATACCTGGATTAAGATGTTGTTATGTGAAAAACGAGTGATGCAAATCCATTAATGAGTGGAATGACGTGGAGCGGGAGGGCCTACGAGGGTATCGAAGGGTTAGGACAAGAGGACAAGGAAGAGCGCGCTTGGGCTTCTCTAGGGAGTGCAGTCAGTTTGATTAGGCAACGCATTCCACAGCTATCATCCTCGCTAACACCACCACTTGCGTCACCTCCTTCACCCCCATCTTCGCCCACACTGCCTCCACCATCCCAGAAGTTTAACATGACAAACATGATCAAGTTTCCTGTATTCAGAGGAGTAGGAAGCGAAGATCCAGATCAGTTTTGGTTTGTAGTACGAGCAGTATGGTAAGCGCACAGAGTTACAAATGATAACATTAAAAAGGCCACCCTGGTTAGTGTGCTACAGGATCACACGCTGACTTGGTACATCAAGCACTCGAATGATCATCTGAATGCCGGGATAGCGGAAATCCAGATTACATTAAATAGAGAATTTAGTCGACCGAAATCAGAGACGCAGTTGATTATTGGATTCAAGGATATCGCAATGCTTCTAGGAGAAACTGATCCGGATTTAAACAGGAACGCAATAGATTACAGAGATAACCATAAATACAGAGATGCGATAACCATAAAAATAGAGATGCAGCGGAAATAATACTTCATTTCATTAATGGAGAATATTGAAATATGTTTACAAATAGAAATAAACTAGCTAGGGCGATGGTAGCTTATCTCTGAGAAGAGATGTGTCGGCTACATGCCTCTGAACTGTTTCGAACTCTGTTACAATGAGGCTCGAGGGCCTATTTATTGTTGAGAAACAATGGAAAACCCTTCACATTCCAAAACCTAACCCTAGAAGATGAAATGCCAAATTTTGGGCCCCGTTTTTGGGTAAGTTGGTACATCAATTTCCCGGGGTCGCGAATTGGTCGTACTATCTCCGTTTGACATGCATGATAGCCCGTTGGAAAGATCTCTCCGAGGACTACGATGAAAAAGATGATTTTTATCAGAAAAATTGTTGGCGGTGGATTTCCCAAAAAACGTCGTTTTAGGGCCTCAAAACGGCTCCGGAAGTTTAGGACCCGAAAAACTGCTAAAAATAGTAAACTGTGCTATAATTAAGGAAACTGAAAAACTGAAAGAGACAGTTGTGGGGGTCCAAATGGGATAGGTGGGTGGCCACCAACATCCACCTGGATCATTCCTCCCCCCTTAGGAAGCAATGGTCCCCATTGCGTTGAGTTCCTCCCTGAGATGAGGAAGCTTCTGCTGATCTGGGTCTCTGGTGAGCTGTTCTGCAATCTCTGATGTGTCCAGAAATGGTGGGGAGCATGGTCGGCGACGGTCCACATTGAACACTCGGTGCAAGCGAAGGAATGGAGGAATGTTGTGCTTCAAAGCATTGTTTCCCGTAGCCTTGTTACTGGTGTAAGGACCATGTCGAAGTGGTCTGAGTTTCTGATGGGTTCTGGTAAGGCGCTCCCTCTGCAAATGTAACCAAACTTTGTCATCCACCTGAAACTTGTGTGGTACCCCTCTGGGTAAGGAGAAGTTGTTCCTGTGTTCTGTCACGACTGTATCCCTCTGTTGCTGCTGCTGTGTGGAGGAACCCTTCGCTGGGGTCATGGATGTAGCAGTGATCTTCCCCTTACTTTGGGAGCGAACCAGATAGAAAATAAATTTCCTAGTCTGTGAGATGAGCTTGCTGCCTTTCTTAGCAGTAATCAAAGAGGTGGCGGTAGGTGGGGCTACCTCTGGTATCCTGTATAATGAATTATCCAAAGAAATGATAACAACACGAGGCCTTGACTCATACACAGCATGTCGCCTCCACAAGTATGGCTGGCCTAATAGTACATCACAAACATCCAGAGGTGTAACATCACACAATACCTTGTCTGTGAAGGGCTTGATGCTATAGGGAAGGTGGCACTGCTGGCGAACTTTGAGATCTCGTCCTTCGTGAAGCCAACCGATACTGTACGGCTGTGGGTGTGGTGTAGTTGGTAGGCCCAACCGCTTCACGACCTCTGCTGAAATGAGGTTCTTTTGGCTGCCACTGTCGACAATGAATTGCAGCGGCGAACCCTTCACCCACATCTGTGAGTGGAAAAGACGTTCCCCCTCCTCTGGATCTTCGGGCTCATTTTTCTGGATCTTGGCAGTAGCAACAGTGGCGTTGGGATCCGCATCAATGATCTGCTTCCCTTTGTCATTCCCCTTGTCGGGTTCTGACTCAGAGTCGGAACATGCATCTGATTCGGAAGCCTTCAACTCGGCCACCAGCGACTGTTTGGTCCGACACTCACTTGTGTTATGAGTGGGACTCTTGTGGAACTCACACCACTTTCCTATGTCCTTCTTCGGCTTCGTGGTGTTGTTCTTTTCTGATGGGTTGTCTTGGGTCACCCTGCCTTGGCTTTGTCCTTTGGGCTTTGGATTTGCAGATCCAAAGTCTCGCTTCTTCTGTTTGAACTTTTGCTCGATTTTGACAGTGTATCGGTATGCTGTGCCGAGTGAGGAGATGTTCAAGAACTCCATCTCTTCCTGGATGTATCTGTGTAGGCAGCCGCGGTATTTGAGTACCAGATGCAGCTCAGAATCTTTGATACCTAATTGTGTACGAAGGGTATGAAAAATGTTTGTGAACTCCGGCACATCTTGGTCTCGTCCCTGCCGCAGTGTGGTCCATTTGATGTATTTGTCCTCATAGCTTTTGACAGGGTAGTACTGCTCCTTGATGGCATCCCGGAAGTCATTCCAAGTGGGGGCGGTTGAAAACAGTGAGCCTGTACTTTCATCCTTCTGCTCGCAGTATGTTTCCCACCAGTCCTTGACGTGGGGGGATACTTTGAGAAGAGCGAAAACAATCTTTTCCCGACTTGAAAATTCATGAACAGAAAAATACCCATCTAGCAGATTTAACCATTTATCTACGGCATCTACGTCTATTTGACCCTCGAAGATGGGGATTTCAAAATTAACTTGTACCTTAAATGGTGTGGCGTTTCCAGAGTAGCTGTTGGAAGCCGATGCGTCACCTCTGGGTAGCCGCTGAAGGATCTGCGCAAAGCTATCCATCATCGCGTTCCTTTGCCACTCGAGGGCTTCTTCGAGCAAGATTCTGATAGGATCTCCTGCCCCCTCGTCTTTCTTCTCATCCGCCATGGGAGGTCGTCGAGATTTGCAAGGCTGGTCTTGCAAAGGTTCGACCAATTCAATCCCTAACTCCTGTTGAGGGCCCCGAAGTCGGGTCAACAACAAATGGGATACCCACCCGGTCCGGAACCTGGTTGGCGGCTCCTTACCCGTTTGGAGTAGCGGGTCCGACTGGGGATAACGGGACCAGCTTCCCGATGCATGGGATGTGTATGTGTGTGTAAAGTTTGATTATGTTAGTTCTGAAGACATTCTATAACTACTGTAAATCTGACTTGCAAACTGACTCTAAGCTACTGTAATCTAATGGGAACAACACACAAGATCTACATAAACCCGGGATACATCTTTTCCATTATGCAACCTAGAAAGATTTCATACGATAACTGGTAATAAAGATTATTCAGCTATCATAAGAATATAAACCATTTAAGATGAACTGCTCTGCCTAAGAAGTTAGACAAAACAGTTGTGAAAAGCACATCGCATAATCAAATCATTCGCATATCAAGCATAAATAAGTAAGTCCACCGTACAGAAGTGCCAAATGATAACCCATGTGTTCATACATTGACATGCAAACAATATCAGTTGTATATCACTCTAAGAATGCAAGCAGGAATTAATCAAGAGATAAAAGTACCATGTATGACTAATTCTTATTCACAGACTTCAAGCAATAACGATCTATCTCTACTTGCTTCTAACATCTACCAAGAGTACAGAAGTGCAACATCAGTAGCAGACATTAAGACACAAACATAAATAAATCTCGATCCTTCCATTCATCAAAAACCTCCTCTGAGGGTGCAGAAGTGCATGTTCTGAGGACAAGTTTTTTGACAAATTTCTGGACCCTTCTCCAATGCAATGAGAAGGGTTAAAATACTACTATCTAATCCTAATAATAGTATTATTACAAAATTTAGGACATGGTTCTCAAATGACCCCCCTTTTTCTAATTCAGTAAAACAAAAAACAAGAAAAAAAACAACTTTCTAAATGAAATTACTTCTTAATTTGGTCTCTGAAATTGCAGTTTTCAAGCATGGGCTTGAGACGAGTCGGTTGGCCGACTTCTGTGTTTAACTGGGCTGTGAAAACGGCATCCATAAGAGCTGGCGCTACTTTCTCGGCCACGTTCATGATGCACCTTACTGTCATGCATTGGCTGTGGGGCTTAACTAAGTAAGTCCAGTAACTTTCCCAGTTTAGTCTAGCCAATGTCTGAATTGTCTTCCCGTTTGCCTGTGCCTTCTGCTTCCATTCTGCCTCCAGCTGTAATGCGCTCGGTAAGTACTGCAGGTTATGAGTAAAATGGAAAGATTGATCAGAAAGGTGATGGGAGAGTTTTAAATGCAAGAGATAAATCAGATACGCCACCTTACGTGAAGCAAATCCGCATTAAGGCACGCGTCTTTATGCCACTTAATAGTTGACAACTAATTCATTACTAACATTAAAAGCGCATAATTTCCAAGTCAGGTTATAGTAAGTGGATTTTCTTTGGGTGGCGTGCTCAAAGGAGTCGTACTAAGGTGCTTTTAAGACTTGCCAACGTATCCTTGCATGTCGCACGATCGCAAACGGTAGTGATCGCAACATCGCAGATCGCCCTAATTCAATGCTCGCCAACGTACCCTGCCTCATTTCTGCGATATGCGATCGCGTGATCGCAACATCGCAGATCGGCGGACTCGTAAGCTTTTGTTTATGGATGCTAGTGTATTGCGATGCGATGTTGTTCACTAACACCGAGGTGATGTGCATATTGGCTTTTAGAGGGGAAACGAAGGCGTTTCTTTAATTTTAGTGATGCGACCTTAAGATTTGCTTTTATGGACACAGGTTTAGGCTTAAGTTGTCCAAGAGACCTCTCCTAAGCTTATGCTCGCAACTTCGAAAGAAATCTTTGTTTTTCAAAAAATTAACTAAGGGTCCCCATTCAATCTAGCATCATGGTTGATATTAGATTGAATCAGGGGGGGGTTGTTGCTGGCCACAACAATTGGCGATTCACTTGGGAGAACCAGTTATCTCTGCTCTTTTTCTATTGACGTTTTCAGATCTTCTCAAAAATTTTCTCAGGGAATCCGAACTTTATTATAAAAAGATAAAAACAAGCAATACTTTAAAGCGTCAATGATGTTTTGTCTTCGCCCCATTCTATTCCAATTACCTACATTCTCAGGTTGTTTTCGAGTTCAGATCAGTTATTGCTTGGTTTTGTAAAACATAAAAAAAATAAAGTGTTCTCTATGTATCAGCCCTTTTTAAAGAATGTCCCTTTGTCGCAGGTAGAGCCACTGCTGCCAGCAGGCGTCCATAGCCTCGACAGGGTTACCTATTATCCAGGAATGATCCTTTATCTTGCTTCAGGTTTTCGCAACTTTTTCAGAAGGATTATCCCTTTCTTGATGCTTTTTTTTTTTTGTTTTGTTTTTTTTTTTTTTTTTTTTTTTTTTTCTAAAGAACAATGTCTTGGTTTGGTGGCCAAATTATGACACAGTCATTCACTTGATTTACACTTTTGCTGAACAAGCTGGCTCATGATGAGACCCCTTGTCTTTTGATCGCAACAATCTTGAGTCGTTGCCCTGTTTTGGTAGACAGTTTTGGCAAAGTCAGCAAGTTATAATATCTGTGATCATGATAAGTCGGCTCGTGATGAGACCTCTTATTCTTTGAGATATAGCATCTTTTTAGGTTATTCTCCTGAACGTTGCGTTTTCCTTTAGCAGGGAGGAAGTCAAATTCTCTTTCCTTAAGAAAGTTCTGGACGACAATGACAGGGCTACTTTTGATAATGGCTGTTTTCACAGAGAATCTTTATTCTAATATTGATACCTTTCATTGTGCTGATCTAAAACGAATTTCTCACCGAGATAGCTTTCTTTAAAATTTTCTGGGGTTGAACTTAACATCATCTCTGGGTTAAAGATCTATCGATAATGAAAGATCAAATTTCTCAAAAGATTTCCTGTTTCACAAGAGCCGAAGTTCAAAATCTTTAACAGAGACAAGGTTTCTTCAATGAATGTCAAATACTGTTTAGCCAGAACAAACTTTATTTGGGAGAGGCAACTATTCCCTAGGGCCATGTAGAGAATATAACTAACTTTGCCTATCAATTATTGGAAGCAAAACTAATAAACTAGCTAAACTACTCTTACTCCTACTCTAATTATATACAGGAAATAACTACGTAAAATGATATTTCCAATGGAACCAGCGATTCATTATTATTCCTAGCCGTATGAATCTTCCAAGCATTAGTAAAAAGAATTGAATTCCTCTTGGATCGAAATTGTTGGCTAGAGAATAATAACCCATAAACTCAATTGGAATTCTGCCTGGTTTTATTTTCTCATGATAGGTTCTTTCCAACTGGGTACCTATTGGATCATAAAGATTGAGATAGATTTCTTTTGTAGATCGGTGATCGTTCAATAGGAGGGATAACAAGCCAAACTGTGAAATGGGTTTCTTAACCTCGATGGCTTGTAACCCATAGTTTGTTGACGTTAAGTTTTCAGCGATTTCGTTTGAAATGAAAGTGTTTATATATAAATCGTTGAAATCTAATCTATCAAACATTCGAAAATCTAAACAGGAATTTGATTTTGTACAAGATGAACGTGAGTGAGAAAGAAATGATTGGGTATGTATACACATAGTGGCGTCACACGTCTGGGAGTTACTTGTAACTTTTTCCTTTTCACAAGAATTGGCCGGGTTTTGTGAATCAGGACTTAAATCATGATTGCGAACAGGGATGGAGCTTTCTTCTTCGTATGAATCGTAGATAGGAGCATCGTCTTGGATAGTAAAATTATTCAAATGAGATTTCGCTTTGAGATGAGGGTTAGATGGAATAGTTTCTGATTTGAGACGTTTCTTATGATCTGACCCTAGTTGAGTTACTTGTGACAACTCAATATAATCACAATTATCAAAGCAACTATCACGAAAGACTTTACAGTTTTCCCCAGGTTCCTCTTTTTCATTGTATATTTTCATACAAGGGAGATGAGGCAGCTCTCGTTTGATATGAATCGTAGGCTGTGTTAAAGTGGTCTCTTTGTTTTGGAAACCCAGTGATGTTTTGTTTGAATAACCCTTTGTTGGAATATACTTGATATCATGGGGGAGAAGATCGTCATTACTAAAAACATCGGGGTAAAGAGAAAAATGCGAATCTGGAACAATGCATTTAAAGACATTAAATAAATCTCGTTCATCAGATTCACTATAAGTATCGGGCCTTAGATCGTACCTTTTTGCGTCGATATTTTTTGAAAGAGAAACAAAAGGTGGATCTAACCTTGGCATCAGCATTTGTTGATCTGAGATGATATTGCCTGACTTTATGTTAAAGTCGTCTTCTGGTGCCAGGGTATTTTCCCTTTTAGTACTTTCGCCTTCGTTTTCTGATGGTAGAGCATGCAGAACTCCTAGACTAAATTCTGTTTGGTCAGGTACAGGAGGTAGGAAATACTCATCGTAATCTGAAGGTTCTTCATCTGTGAGCTCATTCTCGAGATCATACTGTAGACATTTAAGGTGAAATCGCATATTGAAATCCCTTACGGGTTCGTCTTGTTTCCGCAGATAGTCGATTTCATCGTATACCTGGTCGTATTCATAGCAATCAAATTCCAAGATGAAAGTTCTAACGAATTGGTCCCAGCTGTGGATTGATGCAACTGGGAGGTTTCCGCACCATCTTCTAGCTTTCGCTGTGAATGTAAGAGTAAAAATCCTGCACAAAACGCCTTCGTCAATTTTTTGAATATCAGCATTTGAAACTCTTTGAATGAACTGCAGGGCGTGATGAAATGCGGAAGAATTATTCTCACCATTGAATTTTACTTGAGATAATAGCCTTACCACATGTGGTGGAGTGTTGGAAGAGGCAAGAACGTGGATGCAACTCCAGATGGGAATTCTGTAAGCAGACATCCTTTTCCAGGATTTCTAGTTTAAAGACAATCCAACAGACAATATGCTCAGGCCCTCCTTCTAGCGCCAGAAATGTTGAGAAGCCCCGAAGTCGGGTCAACAACAAAGGGGATACCCACCCAGTCCGGAACCTGGTTGGCGGCTCCTTACCCGTTTGGAGTAGCGGGTCCGACTGGGGATAACGGGACCAGCTTCCCGATGAATGGGATGTGTATGTGTGTGTAAAGTTTGATTATGTTAGTTCTGAAGACATTCTATAGCTACTGTAAATCTGACTTACAAACTGACTCTAAGCTACTGTAATCTAATGGGAACAACACACAAGATCTACATAAACCCGGGATACATCTTTTCCATTATGCAACCTAGAAAGATTTCATACGATAACTGGTAATAAAGATTATTCAGCTATCATAAGAATATAAACCATTTAAGATGAACTGCTCTGCCTAAGAAATTAGACAAAACAGTTGTGAAAAGCACATCGCATAATCAAATCATTCGCATATCAAGCATAAATAAATAAGTCCACCGTACAGAAGTGCCAAATGATAACCCATGTGTTCATACATTGACATGCAAACAATATCAGCTGTATATCACTCTAAGAATGCAAGCAAGAATTAATAAAGAGATAAAAGTACCATTTATGACTAATTCTTACTCACAGACTTCAAGCAATAATGATCTATCTCTACTTGCTTCTAACATCTACCAAGAGTACAGAAGTGCAACATCAGTAGCAGACATTAAGACACAAACATAAATAAATCTCGATCCTTCCATTCATCAAAAACCTCCTCTGAGGGTGCAGAAGTGCATGTTCTGAGGACAAGTTTTTTGACAAATTTCTGGACCCTTCTCCAATGCAATGAGAAGGGTTAAAATACTACTATCTAATCCTAATAATAGTATTATTACAAAATTTAGGACACGGTTCTCAAATGACCGCCCTTTTTCTAATTCAGTAAAACAAAAAACAAGAAAAAAAACAACTTTCTAAATGAAATTACTTCTTAATTTGGTCTTTGAAATTGCAGTTTTCAAGCATGGGCTTGAGAAGAGTCAGTTGGCCGACTTCTGTGTTTAACTGGGCTATGAAAACGACATCCATAAGAGCTGGCGCTACTTTCTCGGCCGCGTTCATGATGCACCTTACTATCATGCATTGGCTGTGGGGCTTAACTAAGTAAGTCCAGTAACTTTCCCAGTTTAGTCTAGCCAATGTCTGAATTGTCTTCCCGTTTGCCTGTGCCTTCTGCTTCCATTCTGCCTCCAGCTGTAACGTGCTCGGTAAGTACTGTAGGTTATGAGTAAAATGGAAAGATTGATCAGAAAGGTGATGGGAGAGTTTTAAATGCAAGAGATAAATCAGATACGCCACCTTACGTGAAGCAAATCCGCATTAAGGCACGCGTCTTTATGCCACTTAATAGCTGACAACTAATTCATTACTAACATTAAAAGCGCATAATTTCCAAGTCAGGTTATAGTAAGTGGATTTTCTTTGGGTGGCGTGCTCAAAGGAGTCGTACTAAGGTGCTTTTAAGACTTGCCAACGTATCCTTGCATGTCGCACGATCGCAAACGGTAGTGATCGCAGATCGCCCTAATTCAATGCTCGCCAATGTACCCTGCCTCATTTCTGCGATATGCGATCGCGCGATCGCAACATCGCAGATCAGCGGACTCGTAAGCTTTTGTTTATGGATGCTAGTGTATTGCGATGCGATGTTGTTCACTAACACCGAGGTGATGTGCATATTGGCTTTTTAGAGGGGAGACGAAGGCGTTTCTTTAATTTTAGTGATGCGACCTTAAGATTTGCTTTTATGGACACAGGTTTAGGCTTAAGTTGTCCAAGAGACCTTTCCTAAGCTTATGCTCGCAACTTCGAAAGAAATCTTTGTTTTTCAAAAAATTAACTAAGGGTCCCCATTCAATCTAGCATCATGGCTGATATTAGATTGAATCAGGGGGGGTTTGTTGCTGGCCACAACAACTCCTTATATCCCGACTTCGTTGGGGACATGCAAAGAAAAACAGAGAAAAAGCAGACCGCTCTGATACCACTGATCCGGATTTAAACATGAACGCAATAGATTACAGAGATAACCATAAATACAGAGATGCAATAACCATAAAAACAAAGATGCAGCGGAAATAATACTTCATTTCATTAATGGAGAATATTGAAATATGTTTACAAATAGAAATAAACCAGCTAGGGCGATGGTAGCTTATCTCTGAGAAGAGATGTGTCGGCTACATGCCTCTGAACTGTTTCGAACTCTGTTACAATGAGGCTCGAGGGCCTATTTATTGTTGAGAAACAATGGAAAACCCTTCACATTCCAAAACCTAACCCTAGAAGATGAAACGCCAAATTGTGGGCCCCGTTTTTGGGTAAGTTGGTACATCAATTTCCCGGGGTCGCGAATTGGTCGTACTATCTCCGTTTGACGCGCATGATAGCCCGTTGGAAAGATCTCTCCAAGGACTACGACGGAAAAGACGATTTTTATCCGAAAAATTGCTGGCGGTGGATTTCCCAAAAAACGCTGTTTTAGGGCCTCAAAACGGCTCCGGAAGTTTAGGACCCGAAAAACTGCTAAAAATAGTAAACTGTGCTATAATTAAGGAAACTGAAAAACTCAAAGAGACAGTTGTGGGGGTCCAAATGGGATAGGTGGGTGGCTACCAACATCCACCTAGATCAGAAACCCCTGGGATCTAGATCAGAGACTAAAGAGTACGATCTGGGAGGCTAACATGACGCTGACGGATGCGCAGCACCGCACATGGTTTGTGGTGTCTTTGACACCACATATAAGAAAGATGTTGTCACAGCAGAAGATCTCAACCCAGGCTGAAGCATTAGAGATAGCAATGAGGTTGCATGAAACTCCAATACAAGATCCTGGGTTGGGAGTTCAGCAAATCCACGTGCAACTACAAAACCTATGCTTGAAGACGCAGAGTTTGAAACAGGATAGGGTGCCCCGGCCAGAAGTGCGAGAAGAACTGTGGTGCATAAAATGTAGAAGCCAGGGCCACGATAAGGATCATTGTTAGGTATTCGCGAACTTTTTGGTGGGGGGGTGATGCCGTTGAGACCAGAGGCGCAGGCAGGACCAAGTGCAGCGACCGCGCTCTGGTGCGCGATCTGTTAGGTAGGAGGAAAGCACACGACAGACAACTGTCATCTATTACAGAAGTATACTCACCCCCCAGCAGCTATTTTGCAATTTTTGTAGATCGGTGGGCCATGATGAACGAAACCATCAGAGTTATGAATTGTTGATGGATCAAACGCTTGCCTACAGGATGCAGACTGAGGCGCGAGGTTAGGATCCAGCCGCCGCAATAGCGCGCGGTGGGTTCCAGGGACGAGGACGGGGATGAGGAGGAATGGGAACCGGAAGAGGCTGTGGATAGTTAATTTGTTACAATTGTGGGGACATGGGCACTACGCGCGTGACTATATGAACACGTCCAAAACGTGTTTTCCGTACTATTATCAGTTTGATTATGAAGTGATAGATTGCCCCACACTAATTGCATAGATGTGTGAGAAAGGAGTGCTTCAATCTACTCCAACATAGAACATCCAAATGATGAGGTCTGAACCATGTGAAGAAGACCCCAATGTGAACATGGTGCTCAGAAGGGGTGCAACCATAGGAGAAGATAAGGGGAAGCAACTTGAGGAGAATACATGGGTTCACAAGGCTCCTACAAAGCAACCGGAGTTTGACTTGGTACGCGCAAAGGAGACATTTATGGAAGCTAAGAGGAGCTTCGCGAAGGCCTCTACTTTAGGTAGTAAGGATCAAACTAAGCTAGAAATGGATCCTTCTATGCTAACTACCTTTTTAGAGACATGCATGAAGCTACTATGGGACAATAAAGTAGTTAAGGGATTACAAGAGCTAATAACTAGGTGCGCAAGGTTGGGCGAACCATGCGTGGTCTGAAAACTAGGAAAGCATGCTTTGCACACTAGGCGGGAAATGTGATTGACAACACAGATTGGCGACTTTGAGATGGATCAGGTCATCCTGGACTTAGGTTCGGATGTGAATGTGCTACCTAAACAGACATGGGAACGCATGGGCAGGCCCACATTACAATGGTCTCCTATTCAATTACAGATGGCGAACCAACAAAAGATCTTGCCCATGGGGAGATTGCAAGGAGTCACAGTGGACATCGAAGGCACAAGCACACAAACAAATTTTGAGGTAATAGAAATTATGGATGACAGTAACCCTTACCCCACATTGTTAGGGATAGACTAGGCCATGGACATGAATGGAGTCATCAACCTAAAGAGACGAAAAATGATATTCGAGAAAAAGTCTCTACGTGTAGTAGTTCCACTGGACCCAGCCGAAGGAGCGTGCTACATTGAACCTATGCACGATGAGGATAGTGACAATGAACTGGACTACATCTACCAGATCACGGCACAAGACCAGGATTGGGTGAATTCGACAGCGGATGGGAGACTCTCATTTGAATGCGACAATTCTTGCACGTCGGATTCAGATGAAGAGATAGAGAGATGGTAGAACCAATTGCATGAAGTAACAATGCTAAATTGTAATATGATGGTTATATCACTACGACACATGACTGAAGCAAGGGAACTACCAACCGATGAGGGTGCAACGAACGTGGAGGAATCCGTAGACCACTGTGAAAAGATGATACTGGAACGGAAGCGGCTTGGTGCGCAAACAAGGGTGCTATGCGCGACAACTGCACTGGGGTGGAATACACGTCAGAAGAATAGGTGGACCTAGCGCGAATGTAGAAAGCGGGTGTGTGTATAGCTTGGAGGACAAAGCGGCTTGAGTGTCCACCGGCAGCATAGGATGCAGATGTATGTTGTGAAACCACCTACCTGACTAAAAATAAAAAATCAGAATCCACCACGATAGCAGGAAAAGTGACGCATTCCACTAGTTGTTCGCTACAAAGCAATTAGAAAAACAGGTGGGAGCATGAATAGGATTCGCCAGATGAAACAAACCAATAAGAATATGCATATACCAAGGGTTCGATGGGCATATAGGACCATAAGCAAAAAGAGGAGTGCGAAGCTGATCCTATCATTGATAAGACAAGATGAAATCAGGAGGATAGCAGAAGCTCCCCAGACCATAGGCCCCGCAGTTCGGACAGGACGCGAGGACTGAAGTAAAGGAATTCGGCAGTTATAGGAAGCCATTCGGTGTGAGAGCTTGAAACTTCGCAAACTTGATGAAGAATGGGCATGGCTGAGGAGGAAAAGCGTGAGATTGGATGAAGAAGTCAGCAAACTGAGCACTGGAGTCACACAAGTGGGCCACGTGGAATTAAGCATAAGGGGACCAGGCCTGGTCGGCCCTACTACTACATTGGAACAAGCTGTGACCCTGATATCATGGCTACAATCACACCTTACTTAACAAGGAAGCGTAGAATGTGATGCGCTACTGAATAAAAAGGTACTCGAAGGGTGCCCGCAGCCCGGGCTAGCAGGGAAGTGGAAGTCTCGCACGTGGGGCGCGACCACCTGACTATATGTGGAAAGCATAGTCTCAGCGCTCCAAGCAATTGGAAGGAGGCGCGGGACTATAAACAAGTCTGCAAGAAAGCTGCGTAGAAAGGAGGTTCCGTGCAGGACCAGCCGGTCATCAAAATTTCAGTCGTGCAGAAGAGGCTGCGCTGCCGCGTGGAAAGGCTGGGAGGTCACAGTTGACGTCACGGTTCATGACAAGAAGTCCGATTTACGACAGAGAGGAGCCGGCGGTGGGCCATTAAGACAAGAATTCCGAGCTAGATGCGAAAAGATCTGTTGCCAAGAAGATATTAATGACTCAAAAGTGGAGGGAAGGGTCGAATTCAAATTCACACGTTCCTATAAAACCCTTGGGGTAGCCCCACAACAACACTTGCATATTTGAGATTCGAGCCAGTACAGAATAGCAAACACCCAGCTACCTGGCCACCCATGAGTATGTAACCAAGCGGATCCAAGATAGAAACCATGTCTCAAACCAGAGTAAGATGCACGGAAGAGCTGTATCTAACCCAGGAGGAGCCGGGAGAGGCAGCCGCTACCCCAAAGGTTCCAAATTCCCCATGCACGCCGCAACCCCAAAAAGACAAGTAGACTATGGGGCTAGTCCGGGTATCACCACGATTCAGTAAACCGTCAATGGCAGAAAAGGGCAAAGCAATCACCACTGAACTCGAGGAGGAAGAGGAAGATCTACAAGACCTGATCGCTCAGATTGAAGCACAGGATGAGGAAGAGGAAAATGGTTCCCAAGTACCTTCGGCAATAGCGCTACCACCATATATCTCTCCATGGAAAGGGACAGCCAAGATACCAAAGGACCTGAAGACCATGAAGAGTACGCTCCAGACTCTGCTTCTTCAGGGTGAAATAAGGTTTGACAGTCTGCTGCTGGGTCAGGTATCGAATATCAAGTTTGAATATTGGGATCTTTCGGACAGTGAGAAGTTCCCTCAATTGGTTGCGGAGAAATTATTGTCGCAGAAGTGGTTACAGGGTGTGGAGAAGGCGGGATTACTCAATATGAGGTGGATACCCCACTATCATAGCGCGACCATCACAATTTTTGTTATTCGCCAGTTACTATGTCTAGTACATGATGGATATCTCTGGCTGGAGGAATTGATTCCCATCACGGCTGATTTAATACACCGAATTTCCCAGCTGCCTACTAAGGGAAATGATCCTACAGCCATAGTTGGAACGAGTAGTGATGTGGGCCTCGCAGAAGCCATGAAGGCTAAATATAAGTTGGAAAAGCGAAAGTGAGGGTATGTAATAGCAAGCATCAAAGACTGAGGGGTATGCGTCGCCACCCAGTTACTGGCCGGTAAGCTCATGAGCAAATGTCGCGCAGACGAGGTGCTCGCCTCTGTCATTGCACTCGCAGTATAATGTGCAGAAGGGGTTCAGTTCAACTGGGTGCAATTTCTCTGTGACAAATTTTTGACGAATTGTCGAGAAGCACAGGAGAAAGGTAAGAATTTCCATTATGCATGGTTTCTCATAACAATCTTACTGGTTGCAGGGGAGCTACCGAAGAGCAGCTAGTTTCCTGACATTGAGGAGAACCTACCTGAAGTCGTGCGGTATAACTCGCTTCGGGATACGAAAGATGCCACGAGGATTCATGAGATCAAGGTGTTTTGGATATTCATGGAGGCTTATCTAGACACGGATCAACCACAGACCGCGGTTACCCCTGACAGTATACAATCGTTTGCAAAATGCGACCAAGTTCAAGGCAGATATACATAATCTGTATATTCGAGCGCGAAAGGATCCTGATCGAACATGGGTAAAGCTTCTATTCATTGCAACGGATGATGCGATGTTTGAGGCAATGGTGGCATGGCCTCCAAAGTGGCACGCTCTGGACTTGGCTGAATTAGAAAAGATTGCAGCTCAACAGCGGAAGAAGAAAATCAAACTGTGCATCACAAAGTTGGCGGAAAGAGCGCGCCAGGAACAAAAAATGCCCACGCGGCGGAAGGCGCTCGAGACAACAGCAGAGACCATCACTGCACTTGGAAAAGAGATTGTGGAGGCTCAGGAAATGTCCATGGAGTAGGACTTACAGGGGAAAGTGGAGACACAGGAACGCACGAACCTGAGCACCGCATCGACTCAACTTAAGAGACCGTGCGTCCAGCAGTAGCCACCTGCATGCAAAAAGACGAAGATAACAAGAACTTTGGAGGGAGATCTTCTTGCCAGTAGTGTATAAGTGCGTGATCTCACTAAGGGTGCTCTGGAGGAATTAATGACAGAGCAGACAACTGTGTTAGGGGTGCTCAGAATGCAGATAAAGGCATTATAGGTGCGACCCCCAGGAGGGATGATACCGAACCTAGCGAATGATACATCTGCAGCTGAGCAAATGGTGCACACCCACACAATGAACACTTTAGTGTTGCCAACAAGTGCTGTCATTGCAGAAGCCGAAGGTGACATGAGGAGTTGGGGGTTGAATTTGGCTGCCTTTCCCAGAGAGACCCTATACTAGCTACAGGATGGGGTAACTGCTGAGCTTCGCGCGAGGGAAGGCCGTGCCCTCGAGGTATTGACAGAGTAAAAGAGAAACCTGGAGCAGGTCAGTCTCTAGCGTGATGACTTGGTCACACACAACCACGAATTGGAACAAGCCATGGTAGAGGTCTGTAGCAATGTACCAGAATTGGCTGTGCTAACAGAGCTCCAAGCAGCTGAAAAGATTCATCACATGGCCGCAGGATTTCGTAAGGCCCAAGAGGAAGCTACCAAAGCTCAGTGGGAATTGAACTTGCATATCATGGAGCTACGGCTGAAAGTGCAGCCCCCTACACCACTAGAAGTTAGAGAGCAGCGCCGCCACGCCCTTCAAGCAGGATTGGAAGTAATAGAGCGCGCTATACAGGATTCATGATTGCATGGGATTGTTGGATCAGTCCCTTCTTACACTCACATCACTGCAAGAAGACCCAACATTGCAGCAGGTAGAAACAGAAGTACGGGAGTTACAGCAAGTTTACAACAATGTTAGGGGGACTGTGCAAACAGTCGCTCTCACTCAGCGCTTAGCCAAGATGAGGGAGGCCCAAGCCATGAAGGAACTGGTGGATGCCGCGTGCCAGAAATAAGCCAGGCTTAAAGCACGCATCCGGCCTTGGTTGGAGGAAGCGTTCACGATCACCACTATGATTGAGGGGAAGCTGACTCAGCTGGAGGACACATATGCCCTAGGACAGGAAGGTACCTCCGACAATGCATCAGAAAGTTGCGCACAAGTGATACAATGGATAGTGGAAGAATGTGTGGTAGATATCAGCACAGTGTGGACGTTTTTGGATGGACTCTGAGCCAAGATCACCACACCAGCCGAGTGACTTGGGACGAGTCACGATGATTGTGTTGGGGGCCTGTTGGGTAGCGGATCCCCGCGTAATGGTTTTTGGGCTTAAAGCCCACAATTTAGGGTAATGATATTGTAAAAGTTCCACGAAGTGCGAGGAGAACGAATTGTAATGGGTCGAGTCAAAGGGTTGTCCACCCGAAAATAATATAAAATAATAGAAAGCGAGTCAGCCTACCCATGGTCCGCGGATGATGGGAAGGTATAAATAGAGCAAAGTTCTAAGGATAGAAGGTAGCTTTTGATGAAGATCTGATGTATTATAGGTTTGTGAATGCAATATTCGCTCCGATTCTATAAGTCCAAGTCGATGGTGGTAGTAGTTAGAGTAGGCTCTGCAGCTATGTGCGCAGAGGCCTAGTAGAGTCTGCAACTGTGTGTGTGGACCCCTGCAGCTAAGTGCGCAGGGTGGAACAGATTGTACTGAACAGAATATTAATAAAGATAAGAGTTTCTGATTTATTGTGCATTTGATCGCAGATCTATATGTTTATGCTTA
Organism: Pinus tabuliformis; assembly: GCA_031772625.1. NCBI lineage: Eukaryota > Viridiplantae > Streptophyta > Pinopsida > Pinales > Pinaceae > Pinus > Pinus tabuliformis. The sequence continues at coordinate 289,338,141 of CM062807.1, read as the reverse complement.
TGTTATGAGTTTATGCTTATCTGTAAGATTTATGGTTGTGCGCGCTGGTTATAACTGTTGAATGTTTGATTAAAGACCTTAAGAGTTAGATCAGATCTATAATAAGCACATTACTAATAAGAAATCTAATAAGTGCCTCATCACCAAGCTACGCGAAGGCCAGGCAGTTGTGCAGAGTAGCGCAAGTGCACATATTGAGTTGTGACCCTTCTAGTCCTCATCAAGACATCCCTACGGTGCGGAAACCTGGTTCCAACACCCTCCCATACTACCTCGGGTGAGACTTCAGTTCGTGCTCCATGGATTATTGCCGAAAGGGCCGGTAGTATGGGAATTGTTTGGCTAAAACACTTTTGGACCTGGGTTAGGCCCCATCAAGCCAACATTTGGTCTACAATTTGCTTCCTCAACTTAGTTAATTTAAGTCTGAGAGACATGATTAGCATTTATGAAATCTTTGTATATGTTATATTTATTATTAACATAGTATAAAATATATATTTATTTTATTTTCAAAACAATATTCTATTAAAATAAATCAATATCTCAATTATTTCACTACTTAATATAGATTTGTCAAATAAAATGTAAAAAAAAATACTATTCATGGTATATAATTTAGGAGACATCAAAAATAAAATAAAAAATATGTGTGTATGTTTAACCTTTTTTTAAATATATGAATATATGTTATTTTTATTATTTATACCATATAGACTTAGATTATCTAGAGAGTTTTGGAGAAATATTGAGACGATCTAAAAGCAATTCATAACCTACAACCTCAAGATCAAGGGAAATAATTCTAATCCTCTCCTCCTCGTCAAAGTTGACATCTCGCCTATTGAAAGCAGGGCTATGTTTACATATCTAATGTATAAGAAGAAACTTTACAACATGGAATCCAAGAGGCTTCCTAAAATTGCTTCTAACTTTAGTCCAAACCCCCACCTTTGCTCAAGTGTGGGTGGCATAAGGATGCCTAGTGTTCGCTCAGTTGTTGGGGGATAAATGACGAGATCATCCTTAGAAGCATGGACAGTGTCAAAGATACTATCACCTCCAAATTTAAGTATAAGTTATGGGATGATAAAGAGATTGAGGGTAAAAGGAAGTTAAGATATTATATGGAGGTGATCAACCCCACCGTGGAGAACCATAATTATCTTTCCATTTTGACCAACTTGAAGAAAAAAATAAACATTGCTAAGATTAGAACTAACTCTCATGAACTTAAGAGTGAAACTAGGCAGTGGTCTACTCCGAAGACTCGTTGGGATGATAGAATTTGTCAGCTTTGCGATACTAAGAAAGTGGAGGATGAAAAGAACTTTATTTTAGATTGTTCAGCCCTTACTCACATCCACTCACATTTCTTTAACATATGTCACACTTCAAATCTTCTTGCCTTACTTAGTCAACCCAACTATAGTGATCTTGGTGCGCTTCTTTCCCTTCTTTTAGATGAGAGAAATAAGATCCTAAAAAACTACAATTAGATTCTCATTCTTAAGGTTCGATAGACCACTTTGGTCTTAGTGGACGCTTTCTTTTTTAGCAGAGAAATAAGATTCTAAAGAATTACAATGAGATTCTCCTTCTTAAGGTCTGATAGATTGCATTGGTCTTAGTGGACGTTTGGTCTTAGTGGATGTTCTTCTTCTTCTTCTTCATCATCATCAATTTAAATATTTATAATAAATTATCAACATCATCATCATCAACTTAAATATTGATAATACATAATCATCATCATCATCATCATCATCATCATTATAATAGAAGTAAATATATATATTCAAGGATTCTTAGTCTTATATTTAAAAGAGTTACAATAATTTTTGACATTATATTATAATTTGAAAAATCAAAGATTATAGCAATCAATTCATCTTTGACCAATTCATCATCGATTTTATATTAGTTATTCTTTGGTTTTAAATATTTATTTATTTTCTAATGTAAAATATTAAGAAACTATTTTTTTATTTTAATTTTTGTGATAAATTAAAATTTATTTTTATATTATTGTATTTGATGAAAAGAATTGAAATCTTGTTGTGTAAGGAAAATGACAAAAATCAAAGATTATAGGAATCAATTCATCTTTGATCAATTCATCATTGACTTTATATTAGTTAATTTTTTTATTTTTTTTTTAATATTTACTTTCTTTTTCATTTTAATTTTTGTGATATATTAAAATTTATTTTTGTATTATTGTATTTGATGAAAGAGTTGAAATTTTGTGGTGTAAGAAAAAAGACAAAATAAAATTTAATTTTTTTTAGAAAAGTCAAAATTAAAATGGAATAAATTGAGGAGAAAAAAATCTTTATGGCTAATATAAAAAGCTAAAAATTGTGGCAAATGATTTTTCGCTACTTGAAACTCCTAATCTAACCATTTGAATATTTTTTTAAGATTATGTACATTAATGTATATAATACAAATATAATAATATTCACATCAGGGCTTCCTTGGAGCCATGGTGAAACCTTTAAGTAGTGGCGAGACATGTGGTTGCATTCAAAGAGACTATATTTAATGGTTTCATAACTCGTGTGTCCTTTTAAAATTCAAAGGATCTTAACTTGAGTAGTTTGGTCTACAATTTGCTTCCTCAACTTAGTCAATTTAAGTCTAAGAGACATGATTAGCATTTATGAAATATTTGTATATGTTATATTTATTATTAACATAGTATAAAAAATATATTTATTTTATTTTCAAAACAATATTCTATTAAAATAAATCATTATCTCAATTATTTGACTACTTAATATAGATTTGACAAATAAAATGTAAAAAAAAATACTATTCATAGTATATAATTTAGGAGACATCACTCAATTATAGAACATCTTGTTACTCTTAGGGTCATTGCGGAGGAATACAACAATTATAACACTAATACCATATGTTGTTTTGTTGACTTTAGAAAAATTTTCGACTATTCTTCACAATAAGATATGGAAGAGATTATAAGAAACAAGTCCCTCCCAAGTCGAGCTTTGTTGTGACTATGCATTGCCAAGCTCAGGACCATCGAGGCTTGGTGAGAAGAAATTCCTTGTAATATCGGAGTTAAGCAACAATGTCCCTTATCCCCTAATATTTTTGGCATTTACATTGATAGGCTAGAAGAGTGAAAGATGTGATGGCCCCGGGCTCACTTGTATGGTCATTACTCTTCTCTTTTATGCTCACTATATCATTCTTTTAGCTAGTAAGCATAACAATATTGACAAATAACTAAAAATCCTCCATCGTTACTAGTCCAAGGTGGGTATGTTTGTTAATACCAACAAGAATAAAGTCATGATAATAAAATCCAAAAAGATCAACTATGATAATTTCATTTATGATAATAACTACTTGTAGAAATCCTCTTTATATACATATTTGGGAATTGACATTGATCATCAGCTCAATTAGAATTATAGTATTGAGAAAAGGATAATTGTACGTTGGAAAACCTATTATGGGCTTGAAGTGTTAATAGATCTCTAGGTATGTAGAAAAAATAGTACCTCTTTGAGACTTTTGCCAGATATGTTACTTTATATGGATGCGAGGCTTGGGGTTGTAGTATATCTAAATAACCGTGGAGGAAGATTGAGGTGATCCAAAAGCAATTTATAACCTACAATCTCAAGATTAAATGGAATAGTCCCTACCTTATCCTCCTTATCCTCTTGACTAAAGATAGACTTCTCCCATTAAAGGCATGGCTATGATTAGGTATCTCATGTACAAGAAAATGTTATACAACATGGAATCAAAATGATACCATAAAATTACTTCTAACTCAAGCCAAAACCCACACCTCCGGCTCAAGCGAAGGTGGCATAAGAATGTCCAATATTGACTAGACTATTGGGGGGTAAAGGAGGAGATCATATTAAAGAATAAGGATAATATTAAAAATATTATTATTTCATATTTAATGATAATTTGTGGGAAGATAAGGAGTTAGAGAGAAAAATGAAAATAAGGTATTAGGACGAGGTGACCAACCTCAATCTTGAAAACCATAATTATATTTTTATCTTGACTAGTGCTAATAAGAAAATGAACATTCCTAAGATAAGAAATAATTCTCATGAGCTTCATAATGAAATCTGAATTTTGTCAATCCCTAAGAGTCCTTGGTATGAGAGACTTTGTCAACTTTGTGATGTTAAGAGGGTTGAATATGAGAAACATTTTCTCTTCAATTTCTTGGCTCTTACTCACATGCGCTCTAATTTTCCAAATATTTTCCACAATACTAACCTTCTTGAATTGCTAACTCAACAAAATTAAGATGATTTAGGAATGCTTCTCTCCCTTATTTTCAATCATAAAAATAAAATTTTAAACCATATCAATTAATCTCTTACTTTTTTGAGGTTTGATAGACCATATTGGTCTTAGTGGACATTAATCATCGTAATCATGATAATTTTAAAACTAATTAAAACTAGTACAACCACATTAAAGATATTAATGTGGTTGATATAGCAGAAGGCTTTATAAATATAACCAAAAATGCCTTACTAATGCACACATTTACGTGATTAACCATGTATAAAAAGGTTATGGGTCAACTTTAATGTCAAAAAAAAAAAAAGGAGGAATTATAAGTGAATGTTATAAATAATAATGAGGAATTATCATGGAGGAACTTATTGGAATTGGAATAATCTCAAATCCCTAGGAAATTGGTGGGTGGGGAGCCACCTCACACAAATCTAATTTTTTTAATTTATTAAAAGTAATGGACCTTTTTCTATGTAAAATTTGTTTTTATATAAATGAATGTTATAAATAATAATGAGGAACTTATTATGGATGAACTTATTAGAATTGGAATAATCTCAAATCCCTATGAAATTTGTGGGCGAGAGCGAGGTGGTACGACTCTAATTTTTCAATTTATTAAAATTCAATGCAACATAACAAACTCTTTAATACACTACAGTCGTTGATAAGCATTAAGACTAAGCATATGCTTAGCATATTCCATTGAGAATAAATCTAGGCCCTCAATTAAAAAAATTAACAAAAAGTCAACAGATCCTCATCCACCTTAAGTTGAAATAAGAAGCCTTCGACAATTATATTAAAAAATAAAACAAAATAATAAAATAAAATTGATAATTGTGACATAACATCAAGGAGTGTATTAACATAGCACCCCATCATTGTCTATCCAAGACCCAGTGGACATTAAATAAAACATTTTGACTTAGTCAAATTACATAAAATAAAAATAAAAGTAAATAAAATAAAATAAATAATTATAGTTACAATTAATAATTAAACCACCCTAGATCCATATTAGTTCTAGATCTATCTATGTTGAGAGGGATGAGATCTCTTGAGATGCAAATCTCTTTTGGAGTGAAAAGAGATTTGATCCAGCTTCATAGATTCAACTTTAATATGGAGCTAGGCTCATTGCACCTATATGTTCCCAATATGGAAGAGATAAGATGTCATCCTATCCTATTGTGTCTTGTTATGTTATGTAAACATTTTGACTCAATTAAATTACATAAAAATTAAATTAAAAAATAAAATAAAATAATAAAAAATAATTATTAATTAAAACATTTTGATTCACTCAAAATCCACTTGTGAGATAAACACAAAATATGTGCAGGATCATCATTAGAACTATCATAGAGGAGGTTTCTCAAAACATCTATGCCAAGGCTTGTAAGGCCTTGCAGTTTTCCATGTTATGAGTATTTCCCTAGTAGAAATCACAGAACAAGGTCACTAGGGTAGGTGATGGTGGCATTACCAATGCAGTTTACTCTAGGTCTAGATAACACTTTACAAGCTTAAAAGGTGACTCTAGTGGAGGTCATTAGACAATATGGTATAGATTTAGCAATTCATGTGTTAGTGATAGTGACAACGGATATGCATATTGGGTAGCTAGAATTATAGTTATCTAGCCTAAGGGAGCAAGTCACATATTTTATAAATCCCATTGGTGGTGGGGGAAAGAAAAAAAAATATTCAAGAAAGTTTACTTAGGTCTGCCTTTGCATCTGCGATAGCTCATTGGTATGAAAAAAACCATTCTCTTTTGATGTCATGAATCAACTGTAGCAATAGATCGAGATGTGGTCCCACTTTCTATTATCCCTTCATATAGCTATAATGACCTTAATGCCCTTCCTTCACAAATTGTTGACGTTAATATGTTCACGATCAATTGGATTGAAACTATACCATCATCATTGGCTGGAATTGGGATATCCACGAGATCTGGATCACAATCTGTATCAACCAAGAAAATTGTCGGAATACCCAAAGTTCTACATTCCCAAAGAGCAATGGATTCTTCTAGTTGATTGGTAATTATTGCGATATCACGTAAGCTCATCATGCATCTAATCCCACCTAGATATTTCTGCAATTGGTCTAATTGCCTCTTGAGCATAACTACTTCTCTTTTTGGAAGTTGATTGAATCGTCCCATATCTTGTTCTTTTTTTAAATCCTTAAACTTCTGAAGTCTCGTCTGTGTAGTAGACCAATAGTTAACATACCACCAAGCCATTTTCTATTTACATAATAATATCGAGCTTCTGTAGAAGTTGATGCTACTAAATTAGTTGCTTGATATTTCCTACCAACTATTAGGAATTGTTTTCCTCTATTTTCTATATGAAACACCAGATCACAAGCTTCTGATAAAGAATGAGCAATTTTAGCCAGATTTATAATATGAGTATCTTTATGCTCTGTAAAAATGGAAGGTGCCATCTTAGGTTTCCATTTCCTAGTTTTATGCCCTAAATGAACTCTTTCTTCCATCATCTCTTCCAAATCAATGTTCCAATATCTTTTGCTCATTCTCATTTGCTTTCCTCCTCAAAATAGTGAAATAACATGTAGCGTAATATCTAATTATTCCAATGGAATAAATTACATCTCAAAGATTGCCTATATGTCTAGTATGTGGTAGAAATGTTCTCACTCATAGAATATTTTATATTCTTCCTATTATAGAAGAGATATTCATGAACATAATAAGAAGTCTCTTTCTCAAGACTATTTTCAAATATATATTAATAATTTTATTTATTATATATTTTTATAAAAACAATTTTTTTTAATTAATAAATTATTAAATTCTATTATAAAATATATAAAGTTAGATATAACGGTCCCAGGTTCACTGGTATGGTCATTACTCTTCTCCTTTATGTTAACGATATCTTTCTTTTAGCTAGGAACCAAGACGATGTTGACAAACAGTTTATAATCCTCCAATATTATTACTTTGAGATGGCTATGACTCTTAATACCGACAAGATCAAATTCATGATAATAAATCCAAAAATCTCAACTATGACAACTTCATTTATGATAATAACTATTTTGAGAAATTTTCTTCATACAAATATGTGGGAATCGCCATTCATCATTAACTCAATTAGAATTATAACATTAAGTAAAAGATAATTTGAGGTTGGTGAGATTACTATGGGCTTAAAAACAATTGTAAGTCAACAAATTTTTAGGCATGGAGTAAAAAAAGTACTTCTTTGGGACTTTAGCCACCCCTGTTATTTTATATGGATGTGAGGTTTGATGTTGTTGTATATCTAGAGAATCATGGAGGAAGATTGAGTTGATCCAAAAGAAATTTGTAACCTTCAGACTAAAGATTAAAAGAAATACCCCGAACCTTTCCTCTTGATTAAAGCTAACATTTCCCCTATTCAAAGCAATACTATGATAAGATATTTCATGTATGAGAAGAAGCTATACAACATGGAAGCCAAGAGGTATCCTAAGATTTTTTCTAACTCTAGAAAAAACTTGCACCTCCAGCTCAAGTGAGGTTGGCATAAGGATGTCCAATCTTGGCTTGACCACTGGGGGCTAAAGGAGGAGATAATATTGAAGAATAAGGATAATATTAAAAATATTATTACTTCCAAATTTAAAGATAAGTTGTGGGAGGATAAGGACTTAGTGGGAAAAAGGAAGCTAAGGTATTATAATAAGGTGATCAACCCGAATCTCAAAAACTAGAATTATCCTTATGTCTTAACAAGTGCTCAAAAGAGAATCAACATTTCCATGATAAGAACTTATTCTCATGAGCTTCGAAGTGAAAACAAGTGTTGGTCTATTCCAAAACACTTTGGGAAGAAAGAGTTTGTCACCTTTACAATACTAATATGGTTGAAGATGAAAATAACTTTCTCTTGGATTGCCCAGCTCTTACTCACATCTGTTCTAATTTTCAAAATATTTTCCACACTAGAAACCTTCTTGACTTGTCAAGTCAAAAAAACTACAATGATCTAGGAACGCTTCTCTCTCTTCTTTTCAATCATAGAAATAAAATGTTAAAGAATCTCAATTAATTTCCTACATTCTTAAGGTCCAATAGACCATATTGGTATTAGTGGATGTTAATCAAGAACACCATCTTAAAAATCCTTATGAACAAGGTATCTTACATCTTTTTTGAGAAAAATAAATAAATTTTCTTATGAATATTTTTATAATGTATACAAACACATACTAGTTTTGAGAATATTGTTTCATAGACTTTAGCGGTTAAATATTTATGGGGAGGTGGGTACATTGTCTTACAAGAAAGGAGATATGATATACCAATTTAGTGTCTAGATTGGCCGTGACTTTATTATTATTATTATTATTATTATTATCACATATAAATGGAAAATTTAGCAACAAAAAAAGGGTGGTGGGTATATATTTATGAATGAATGTCATCATCATAGTTGTATTGATAATGATGAATTTTGCTCACCAATATTAATTTTGATTTACAAAATTTATAATATACACTAGTTATATTGATTTATAATGTTATTTTTATGAAAATACTTGATTTTTGTTGATTTTTTGTTAATTAATATGTTATTGAGTTTGCCTATTTTCCAAATATTTTGAAAGCTACATTTAATATCTTTGTAGATTAAACACTCAATGGGAGTGTTTCATCCTCTACACGATTCATGATGTAGGAGCATCATTAGTGTAGAAGTAGTCCTGCATCTTCAATTCTACTTGAAATTATAAATTTTGTTGCTTTATGTGTTGTAATATCTCTAGAATTTAGAGAAATTAGATGAAGCAAAGATTGTTTCCAAGTAGTTTGATCATGGAAAAAAAATAACAAATCAAACCAATTAATTTAATTATATAGTTTTAGCATACCAAAGTCAACGTTAATGGACAATGATCTTCCTCTCCATAGTTAATAATGAGAATTAGGAATATCCCTTGAGAAGTAGTCACAAGGTTGTTCTAGTCTTTCTATTAGGAGAGAATTGTCTATGATTATTGGGAAGCCAAAGTCTATCTTCGGGCATTGTCCCTCCTCTAATGTGACAAAGCATGTGTTAATTTATTCCTTTAAGGATTCGTAGATTCAATCTAAATTAAAAGGGAATGGATCTTCTTGTGGTGCAATGTTGGTGACCTCTTCTTTCTCTACTACAAAATTAACCTTTTAATTGGAGAGGGAAAATATTCTTAATATTTTGTTGGACATATAATAGATTGAATTGGATCTTTTCCATTTCAAGGATCCCAACAAGATATGAAATATTAAGGCTTTTTGGCCTTCGCTGCAAAAGCTACAAGTGAATCCATTGACTCATGCCATGATTTTTGGCAAGGTAGGAATGTGAAAATAATGTATGTAATCATTGAATATAAGTAATATTCATAACATCTTTTAGCACTGAAGACCTTGATTGGGAATTTAAACAATCCCTCAATTGAGTTCCTTTTTTGGATCTAATAATAAATTTTTTTGTATCTAGAGGAATCAACAATTGGGACTAGCTCATACTCGTGTGACATGGGATTGATTTTGACCACTACAACTATAACATTTAGGTGAATTATGTGTGCCCCCACACATATCCCACACGGTATATCAGGGGATTTGAACCTTGAAAAACATACTTTACATAAGACTTAATATCATGGCCATCACCAATCGAGTTGCCCCTAGGGGTTGGATCCAATAACCCCTTAATTGAGGTGTTATACAAGGTGTTGGGGTCTTAGAGTCACACTATGTTATGCTATAATCTAGATCCTGGGAACATCTAAATTTGATTTTAGTTTTCTAATTTTAAAAGATTTTGTACCTCTTGAAAATCTATGAAAGAGCAAAGTTTAGCTTTAATTATGCTATGTATATCTCTGCATATTTCCAAGTTTGAGTGTTCATGCACATTGGTTTTAACATAAAATTTTAATAAGGAAAAAAGTATGAAGAGCATATCTCTGCAATCCAAATCATATTTTCAATTTTTGTTTTATGATCTTTGTTTCTTTTGATAATTTTAGGTATGGAAGTGTCAATAATTGAAAGTGTGTTGTTGGGTATAATTTCCACATGTTTTCAGGTTAGAGTATTCATGTTTCTTAGGTTTGACATAAGGATAAGGAGGGTTGTATTGAGAAAAGAAAATATGAACAATAGATTTCAACAAACTGAGACGAGAAATTAAGAATTCATTTCATCCTACTGATATCAAGTGAACAACTGAGAAATTATGAGTTCAACTGTAAGAAATCGCAATAAGTTGAATTATACATTTTCATTTCAACCCATGTAAAATTTTACCAAAATAATAAATATAATCTTCATAATCTTGATAAATCCCACAAAAATTAAAGAAAACAACCTTACAAATTTAGAATTATCTTTAATTCATAATCACATTTAGATTGCATGAAAAATCAAGTTTACAACATTATCTTCAATGAAAGACTTCTGTAATTTTATTGATATTGAGCAAAATTCAAATTAAAACATGGGTTTTTAAAATTATATGGAAAACATTGATAACCCATGACATACTTCAGAATTCCTCCCTTTGCAAGAGCTTCAAAATATCCCAACATTTTCCAAAAAAAAATTGACATAGTTTCCATACATTAGAAATCTCTCCCTTTATTACATCAAAATGAGGCCTATAGATAGGCTCTCAAGACCCAACACCCTACCCCTAAACCACTAGTGGTATTTAGTAAAGACTAGGAATCTCTACAAAAGATGATATATTTTCTATAACTAACTTCTTCTAGAAGTTTCCATAGATTTGCCAGTCTTAGGGTGGGTCCCACCTGCTTTGGCTATAGTGGAATTTTCTATCTCTTTCTTTCTCATGTGCAAGTTTATTTATCTCTCTTGCTTAGGTGTTGGTTGTAAGGCTGCACATTACCTTGGATGGGTCACTGGTGGGGGCTACCTTTTCTAAGCTAACACTTGCGGTGACGGTTGTGGTTGTGCTTGTTATTGTGTAGTGGCCTAGAACTAGAGCTGATTTCTAGTGGAGACACTTATGGCATTTATCCCCCATAATTAGACTATATAGGTCCCCTTTGGTTGGAAAATTTATATAAATCCATCAAATGCTTCCACTCCTTGCCAAAAGGAGAATCACATGCCCGAGCATCTGTTACACAACATTTTGCCACTGTCCCTGTACTCCCCATTCCTTGATCCTGGAGGACCTCTACAGTGACCCTCATGTGTTTTCCTATCATGAAGAACATGTCCTCACACCACTCTTCATCTGCAGAACATTTCCCTCTTACAGCATTTCCCAAGAATATTCCTTCAAACTCAATTTTCAAGACCAGATGTATCACTCAATTTCTTCCCTGCACTGATTTGCAGAGTCTAACACTGGGCCTAGCGCTGAAAAATGTTGGTAATCCATTCATGACCCACGCTGACCCTCTTTTGGAAAGCTTTAAAAATGGAGTCGAAGCTTATAGGTCTAGAAGCTTCGTGAATGGAAGTCTGGTAAATGGTTAATCGAGATAGAGATTAGAGAGACTGTTTGGGCTCCTTTCCCCTATTAAAATGGAACAAACCAAAAGGGATAAGGCCTCTCCCATCATAAGAGGATCCATGTCCTCTCGCTCAAGCTATATAAATTTCTCCTTTTCCAACCTCAACTAGCTAATGAAAGCGTTGGAATAATCTGCAAAATCTTGATAACCAAAACAACTCTTGAGAGCTTTAGTATTCTAGTCTTGTGCTTGTAGAGTGAGAATAAATGTGTAGTTTGTTTGGTTTGGAGAAAAGAGGAAGAAGCCTTGAACTTCCATTTTTTTGAGGTGAACCATGAGATGCTAACAGTGGTGCTGGAACCCGGACATGTCGAAGGAAACCTGTAATGCTAAGGCGAATGTTGTACTTTCATTTTTGTCATAATAATACAACTGATATTTTGTTTCCTATATCAATTGCGTATGCTATTTGGTAGCTTAAGAATCCTTAGCCTCTTAAGTAGGTTGAATATATATTGTATGCTATCATGTGTGCTTTTGTTTCTTGTCTATTTGTTTCAGTGCTTGATTGACATTAAGGAACTAATTGCTCGAGCAAAGACACAAGGACTTCATCAAACAAGGATTAGTGATACAAGAGGTAGGATCTTATCCATTCTCAATCTAAGGGAACTTATATTAGATTGTCTTGTTTGTGGCTAGAACCTCTCCCCTGGGATAGAGGGAGTGTCTCTGTCTGCAGAGAGAATATTCCTACTCCACGGCATCCAAGATGGATCCATCTAAATTTGTGGCTGCACCATAATCCAATTTTCCTTATTCTTTGAAGAGTTTATGTAGCATGAACACGACTTCAAATGATATCCATACAGGTTTACGATGTATCTTATTTTTAGGGAACAATCATCTTCACCAAATCCTTTATGATCATTTCTAATCTCAATCAGGATCTTTGTGAGGGACTCCTTGGAATACAAATCCCCATTACCATCAAATAATGTTGGGAATTTCCTCTTGTACAACACCTCACATTTATCTTTAAGGCCTTGTGATTCATTTGCCAATCCCTCTACTTTCTTCTCAACCAATGTCACATGTTTTTTGTTTACTTCTCATCTGATTGACCCTCACTACAAATCTAGATCTATCAATATTTTCCTTCAATACATCCTCCTTGGGCATATTATTAAGGAAATATATTATCACTCCAACCTTAGCGGGGAATTCATTGATATTGTTCTTAATTACATTCATCTATCTATTGGCTCTCTTGATAGTGTCTATTTTCTCTTCAATCAACTCCATGTAATCCCAACGCTTGTCCATTGTCTTCATTATCCTCTCCCATATGATTCCTCTTCCAGAATTAAGAGATGATTTACTTGGATTTTTCCTCCTTAAAACCTCTAATTCATCTTCAATCTTATCACCATCTTCATGTGTCTGATACAATTTTATCTTTTTGGATTCTAGCTCCTCTTCCTTTTTCTTCAACTACTCCTCCCCATTGGAGAGTAAAACTTGTTGTTTCTTGGCATCCTTTGATACTGTCATTAAACATTAGGCATTTGGTGGGGATTAGAAGTCCCACTTGTCTTTTCCTTCATCCCTTACACTTGTTCCCCCAATAACACAACTTGATCTTTGTATTATTTATTCTTAATTAGTGCATCATGGAGCTTCTTCTTTAACTCCTAGTGCTCTTTCTCTACCTTTCCAACTCATCTATTTTCATGGGGTGTGCATCTAGGATATTTAGTTTCTTCTTTATGGATGCTATCTCCCTTTCCCTGTCCTCCAACATGGTTTTATATTGCTTAAAATCACGAGGATATGTAGCTGGGTGGGTGATTCTATCCTCTAGGTTTTTAATCTTCATTTTCCTAGATTTGCATACCAATGCCATCCTTTCATACTTTAATTGGTTGCTCAGCTTATTATATAATTCCTGCAACTTCCTGGAAGTGGCATTAGTTCTATGCATATGTCTATGCCCTATATGAGTCACTTTCATATTGATTTTTATGATATATGAGGATGGAATATGATCTACTTGCAGGGATATTTGATGAACTTCATAATCTGCCATGGATTTAACTATATCCTCCTTAGACTACAATACCACCAATTCAAAGATTCCCCTCTCATGATCCAATGCACTCTTAACCTGCATCCAGGGAAGTGGTTGGTTTTCTTCTATCCTTATTTCTCTCTTCCTTTCTTTGACTATTTGCATAGAAATCTCATAGGGGCTTCACTAGGGGAGAAACACCATATAATGTGAGTTCATATTGGGGGATATATAGTGAAGAAAAAATGACAAAATATATTTAACATATAGTATGGGTAAAGGCTATTTATATGTTTTTATTAAAAATGGAGCTCAAGTTAATAAAAAAATATAAATGGGTATAAAAAATGTTAATGCAAAAATGGATACCTACAATATCTAGTGAAAGAAGGGGTTTTTAAATGGGGAAGGTGCATTGGGTTCGTATTGGCAGGGGGTTAAATAAAGTTAGTTTTAGAGGTGTTTTCCAATATGTAGTCAAATTAAGAGTATGTTTTAGTATGCTACAAATGCACGTGATATGTCAGAGGTTCATTGAGTGAATCCCTCATGAGAAATCTCTTGAAATTGTTCTACCAATGACACCTGTCCAGGCTTGGAGTCCTTGACTAAGTCTGTTGCTTGGAATATTTACATAGCAGAGTGCATATGCTAAATGGTGAATGATTTTATTGAATGGGCTACTAGTTGGCTATTATATAGCATTAATTCATGTGACTCTTTCTCTTTGTCATCCTCCTCCCCGTCGTCATCTCCTTCCACTTCTTCTTCCACTGTGATCTACTGTGATAATCAGAGTTTCTTCAAGCTCTCCAAAAATCCTATTTTTCATGATCGATCCAAGAATATAGATATCCAATATCACAATTTACGAGCTTGTGTGTAGAGGCATATAATGTTGTTGCAGTACATTCCAATAGAGGAACAATATGTTGATATTTTGACAAAGGTCTATTCAAAAGGGAAGTTTGAGTTCCATAGGTGCCAGATAGGGGTGGTTTATAATTCCTTTCTTATTGAGAGGGAGTGTTGAAAATGCAACAAGGAAATATCAGTTTGACTTTGCCTTGGTCAAACTAGAGAAAATTCAAATTTCTATTTCAACAAAAATCTTGGAGGTATTTAACTCAGGTGACATGGCACTTGTCACCCAGCAAACTCAGTTAATTCGAGTTGGGGAAGCTTGAGTTTAGTACAACATGATTGATTTCTAATTTGTAGCAATCTCTTTCATTTAAATTGAGTTATTGTCAGTTAAACTAGTTATGACTGTCAAAAGAACTAGTGGAGGTCAAGTTGTGCAAGTGGAACTTCAAACACACTTAGTGATGAACCAGTTAATTGATCAATCAACCCAAAATAATTGTTGCATGGGAAGAATTTGAGTAACCTAATTGAGATGGAGATTCCAAGGCAGTGTACTATCAATTGTATACTATTCTCATGTGTACAAGAGGTGCATGCAATCAGAGGAAGGACCTATAGGAATTGTGAAATTCAATAGAGGAAATTTCCTAAATAATAGGGTCTAATTTCCTCAAGGATCAATGCAATGAAATAGGAGTTTGTAGGGCTTGAAAATTGGCTAAGTGTTGGCCAGAGTCTGTTACTCGGGAAGAGGGATAAAATTTATACTTGTACGTTTTTCTCAAGCTTGAGTAAGCATATGTATTCATCCCTATTCTCTGATTAATGCAATACATATAGGAAGGGTTTTGAATAGTGGCTTTCCCCTAGATAAATCGTTGTGAATGTGTGATTTTTCCTGTATCATGTCTATGATTTGTGTTCTAGATTGTGACTTAACTTCCACAGATCAATAGAGTAACTTCGAGTCTTGTGATTTAGTAAATTTCATGAGTAGTTTCAAATCTACATCCTAATTTCTACAGTCCTATGATGGTTGGTTAGATTCTATCCCTACATGGTTGAATCATTTTTGTTTATGTGTTACATACAAAAAGAATGTGATATAATACAAAAAATGCTATGCAAATTATAAATAAAAACTATGAGCATAATATCCAATTAATTAATATGGTTAAAATTTAATTTTATTTCCCTAAATATAATGCCCTAAAGTCTCTCCAATTAGATATATTAAGGGTTCGAAAACAGTTTACCTAGATGTTGACCTAAATTTTATCCTACATGGTATTATCATGTTCTCTCAATTGTTCTTTTCCTTTGTTGATCCTCTCTTTAAGCTTCTCTTTTACATCATGTCCTCAGGCCATTGGAGATAATATTTTGTTTTCAACTTTATCCTATTCCCCATTTTTATTTTTTTATTATAAATGTAGATTACTATTTTCTTTCACACTAATTTTTTTTTTCTCTCTTAATGATGATAAACCATGTGTGAGTTGGCTCACATTTATGTTTATTCTATGCTTCTTTTTTATGTGGTATTTTGTTTGTTTTTTTATTTTTTCATTTTGGTTATAGAAAAATCTTAGTCGATACTAATACCTTAATTAAGTCTTTGTGTTAATCTAGCAAGACATCAATTGAGGGTTTATAAAACCCTCCGTTAAGATCCTTCAAAATTGTAACAAAAGTGCTTCATCGGTGTTTCAATAAACCCTTGATGTATGTATATTATTTAGCTGAGGGCTTGTTGCTTCCCAACAACTCTCTTTCCATTTTCTCTAAGTTAAATGGACCTCCTCTTGCTTATATTTAATTTTTAGATTATATGATTGTCTTATTGATCTTGAACATCATTTGTCCTTCTTATTGGTTCTTTAATCCTTCGATAAATTATATGTCTTCATTTCTCCATGATTGTCTGTTTCACCCTTGGTATGAGCTTTGGAAAACTTGTAATTCCCTACTTAATCTTATCATGCAAATTTTACTAGTGTTTAAATTACCTTAAAATATTGACTTATAATTATCAAGAAATATTGGTACATATCTACATTGGTGAAACTATAAATTTATTATTGATGTAAATTTTGTTGTTATTCAATTCCCAACTTACCTCCTCAAATTTAAATTTTGATAAGATATGGTTTCCTTCCATTTATTCCAATTTAAATATCCACGTCCCCAAAATGTCCTCTCAAATTTACTTAGGAGAAGACATGGTCCTCTCCAATTAATTACCAGATTATATATTCATATCTTATCCCCAAAATGTCCTCTCAAATTTACTTGGGAGAAGACATGGTTCTCTCCAATTGATTACCAAATTAAATATTCATATCTCATCCCCAAAATGTCCTCTCAAATTTACTTGGGAGAAGACATGGTCCTCTCCAATTAATTACCAAATTATATATTCATATCTCATCCCCAAAATGTCGTCTCAAATTTATTTAGGAGAAGATATGGTCCTGTCCAATTAATTACCAAATTAAATATTCATATCCCATCCCCCAAAATGTCCTCTCAAATTTACAAGGGAGAAGATAAGTCCAATGTAAGGATGAGGGGGTAGTGATGACATTAATGATCGGTGGTTGAGGTGGAGAAGAGAAGGAGGCATAAAAGGGGAAGGATGATGGGAGGAGGGGGGATACTTGGTCTTGGTTTTGGTTTTGGCTTGGTTGTGGTTTTGGAGGATTTGTTTTGAGAGGAAGGTGGAGAAGAGAGAAGGGAGAGAAGGTGAGTATTGTTTATCTTGGACACAATACATCTGGTTGGACTTGGGCTCGGAGGGCTAGGGAACCTGTGGAGGTTTCCTGGGCTAGGAAATACTTCCTAGTTGGTTGGGAGGTAAATCCAGTCGGTAGTCAAGAGGAACATCCCAGCAAGATCAAGAGCTTAGGGGCATCTCAACCAGGCTACCGGAACAGGTATTCCTCTGTTTATAGATTACTCATGTAAGTGATTGAAATGAAATGCTTACTATTTAATTGTGGGAAATAAATTTTAAATGGTAAATTATCGTCGATTAAATGTTTAGTTAGAAATAAGTTATTTACCATTTTATTGTATTTAAAATTAGAGAAATATAGTTTTGTTGGAGGACCCTAGGATGGAGCCTCACACGTGGTATCAAAGCTAGTTTCAAAATCTGGACCCAAAACCCACTAGACCCAAATCTCTGCTAAAAGAGTTTATAACCCTCAAAGTTACTTGTAAGAATTTTATTGTAAAATTATGCGGAATTGATTTCATTTAAGACTAAATTAATGATTTTTTTTTCTATTTCTACCAGCAATTTAGAACTTCTTTTATCACTACCATGTGTGTCCTTAACTACATCACCCCTTCCAACATCGCCATGCTGAGACCCATAAGCCCCAAGCTCAGGTGCACTCCATACGACCCTACCGATCCAAGCGGACTTTGAACAAATTGTGAAAATGAAGCCACTTGTGACAACAAAGATGGATTGAATGATGATACCAAGGCAGGATTAACAGATGTAAAAAACGAGTGATCTAGCCCAAGAAAGTTCTGGTTCTAACCAGTGAAAATAGCATTAAAACACCTGACTAAACTCCGAAGCACTGCCCTAATTAAAAGGCAATGTGCTGCCAAGAACACGGTGTGCTTCCATGGCCGATCCGAGAATCGAAACTGCACCATGGACCAGAGCAAGGTCATTGGGGTCCAGAGAGTCGGTAACAGGGGTATTCATTTTCCTTTGCGTGCTACTTTCTGCTGCCCACTTGCAGTTCATGGCATGACCTTCTACAGTTTTGTTCGGCCCATCCAAATCCTTCTTAGAACCCTCAACAGTCTTATAAATGAAAGCGCAAAACCTCTGGACATTCCCGTCAGTTTATTAAACCCTAAGGGCCCTTCCTCGAGTACGTCGTAATTCAAAAAAAAGGTTCAGCAATTTCTCCGCCGGCATATCGGCCAGAACATTGCTCACATAGATTTTCTGCCTAGTGGTCTCGATGGGAGGGTGCACTGGCACCAAGCCAACGGAAACCATCTGGCAAGCAGTCATCCTGCTATCAATTTTCTTGCTAGGCTCCTTCATGGATTTCTGCGTGCCTTCCATGTGTTTAAAGGTCACGAATCTGTAACCCTTGGATTTCCCAGTTCCCTTGTCCACGATGACAGTGCATTCTTCTAGCTCGTTGTATTGGGAGAAAATGAACTTCAAAGCCTTCGACGTAGTGTCCCAGCTGAGACTGTGGAAAAATATTTTTCTGTGTGTCGGATCCTTGTTGACATGTTTTCAAATATTTTCTACAAGTTGAGGGTCTTTCTTGGCATTCTTAGAAATGATGTCCATCAGTTGCTCTTTGCTGAGAGGCTCCAATAGCTTCTTCATGTATTCTTTGTCTTCCTCGACTTCAGCTTTAGTGCTACAATCGGCTTCAGAGTAATACCGCGACTTTCTGCAAGCTTCTGTAATGACCCAATTACTCATAGAAGTGTCTGTGAATAGACATAAACAATTTCATACATGCCTGCTTCTAGCTCATCCAGAGAGGAGAATCAACTTCACTGCACTACCATCAACACAATGGCTAGTTAAGGAAAACATTTATGCAACTGACTTAGTCAAATATGTCTTATCTTGATCAATGGTTTCAAGTATCCAATTACGCTCAAATGTATCAAATGCATGATTCTCCAACCGTAGAATTTGCTTGTGATAATTGCATAGAATTATTCTATGCCCGACGCTTATATATGTTATTCCCGTAGCTGCAATTTATTTGTACAGACTAACCTCATTAGCTTCAGCTAGTGCACTTGTAGAATCATCCAACAGAGCAATTTCTGGTTGTGCAAGTAGCAACCGAGAAAATGTGAGTCATTGGAGTCCAAACCATTGCAGCGTGTGATTAGATGATCAAGACATACAACCTTCAATACCCCAACAAGCTCATCTTCATTTGGCATAGGTTTAAGTTCACATCATGTGTTTGTCAATCTCAAACTTTTCAATGAAAATGGTAGAGAATATGATTCTGACACGGCAATAAGATCTTCAATCCACGTAGGATAAAGCAGTTGCTGGCACAGTGTTCCTAAAACCATGTAAGGCATTGGAGGAAGGAAAAATATTTCCCTAGAACTTCCTTCTGTTCCATCTACGAGTTGGTGTTCTTCGTCTTTTGTACGATAGTTTGTTCCATTCACTAGGCCACCATTGTTAATTGCTCCTTGTAAAATAGGTCTATCACATCCTTTATTGCTCTGTTTTATATGGAATCTAATAGTGCCTTTAACAGAACACCATATACCAGCAATAGCTCTCAACAGTGACGTTTTTCCACTTCCACTTGGACCCATTATCAGTAAGTGATCTCCTTTAGTGACCACCAATGACAAGTCTTCAATAATAGTCATGGTGTACTGCGGTGTTTGTAATGTTAAATGCTCAATTTCCAAACGTTTTGGACAAACTTGATAAGTATCTTCTCCATTACATTCCGAAGTAGTTCCATAAAACTGATCAACCTTCAAGAAAGCTATCTTTGGTTTGGAGTCTTCTATTAATAGACTATTGCTTTGATCCAAAATATCACTGAACTCACCTAACTGATCAATGATAGCTGAGAAAGCACTGATATACTGAAACTGGTATACAATTAGTGAGAAGTCACCCAAGACATGATTGAAAGTGAAGTAAGACTGATTGATCACTCCAAAATTGATTTTTCCAGAGAAATACATGGGAGCCACAACAGTTGAAAGTAAAATTTGAATTAGGTATTGGTATCCACTAGTGAAGAAGTCCAAGTTCCGTGATGAAATCAAAAATTGAGTTAAATTTTCAAAAGCTTGTTTGAAGCATTGGAGAAGCAGTGGCATATCATTCTCTTCACCTCCATAGAAAACAATTGACTCTAAATTTTCTCGGATGTGCACTAGCCGATAACGAAAATCTGCCTCTCTTTTTTTTTTTTCCTTGCATGAAGTTTAGGTTTACAAGTTCCTTCCTGCAAGGAAATTGATGGTTGTTTCTTTGAGTGAATAAACAATGAGCACCACAAACAAAGGTGGATAAATTCTAAACAATATGCTGCTGAATGATATCAAGTCTACTGTTGTCGTAAACAATGTTAATGAAAATGGAAGAGAAGTCCCTTTGAAAGAACTGAGGTCATCAAAAATCCTCTAATCTGGGTTATCGATGAGTGATTGTGATTGGGTCTTATATAAAGTTTGGTTCTCAAAATAGCTTCCCAAATAGTATCTTGCCATCCATGTCCGCCATCTCAGTCCAAGTGTTTCCCTTCCATAATCTCTCAGTACAAAGACCTAGAAGGGTGCAACAATTTGCTCACTGGAACTCCTTCAGCAAAAGCTCCGAGGTAATACAGAAGTTTTTTTGTGAACTGATCCTAATCTTTACTTGCAAGGGCATTATAAAAATCACGCCCAAGAAAATTGAATCCCACATTGATTCCTGTAGTGGCTAGGGTGAGAGAAAATACACCAGCGAGTGGTAATCTAGCCTGAACTTTATCCTCTAAGGTCCAATATGGAATGGAAACCTTCCAAAAACTATCGATAAGCAATGATGGGCTCAACATTCTTCGCCTCCATAAACATTCGCCTCAACATTCTCCACTTCAATAAGAAATGCACCAAAACAGAAAATGGATGGTTGCTTTGAGTCAGTTTCCACTCATTTGGTTGAACCACAAAATTTCTTAAAAGTTGAATAATCCTTTCCTAATTTGCATGAGTGAAAATGCATCTAGTAATCCATTCAATTACAGGTTCCATCAAGTGGACATACATCAATTTTTCATGATAAGACTTCATCATTTTTGGTACCTAGATTACCTGAAAGAACCCTTTGAAATAGTGTGATATAATCACTAAGTCCAGTGATGAGAAAACCCTTTTTCGTAAGGAATCAATGCTTGTGCACAACGAGGCAAGTACAAATGATCAAATGCAGAGGCTAAGGGATTTTCTAACCCTCTAATCATCGAACTTAATCATTGGCAAACATTCAACGGATTCTCATCCAAAAATGTTGAGAACGGAAAATAGCCACTTCCAAGTATATTTGAGGAAGTAGTTCTCGAATAGAACCAATCTTGTAAAACCAATTGCTACACGTTTCTTTAGCCTCATGTGGAACATCGATGCATGTAAATCCCTCAGGTAAAATTCATATGATATTTCCCTCATCATCAAATTCTGCCTTTTCCTTGATACACTTCTTGAAAAAGAGTGGAAACAAACTGAAAAACATGGACACTGTGTGTGCTGAGCACAGACACAATCCTGGAGACAGTGAAGGAAGTGAGAATGAAGATAGCAGTATAGATGGTGCAGATGAGGACTTCTTACGAAAGGTTACAATTGTAGAGTCAAAACAAGTAAAACACAAGCTCCAAATTATATCATCACTCTAGCAATAAGGAAACCAGTGTTCTAT